>OX451735.1:589483900-590683900 GCA_948472305.1 Vicia faba
CATCCTCTGTACAGGTACATGAATATAATCAGAATAAATAAATACGCGCGAAAGAATTAAATCGGGAACGTCCTAAGGGTTTTGACCCTTTTGAATAAGAATTGAATTTTTTTGTCCTTTTTGTGATTAAATGCAATTAATTAAATAAAGCCTAATTACTAATTAATTAATTTATTAAAAGAAAATATTTTTGTGTTTTTATGTTTTTTTTAATGAAAATAAAATAAAAGAATTAAAATTAAAAGTTAACCTAATTCTAAATTATTTTTATTTATTGTAAAGAAAAAGAAATTAAAATTGACCTAATTAAACTATTTTATTTGTTAGTATTTTATTTACAAAAATAAAATAAAATAAATAATAATAATAATATTAGTTCTTTTTTTTTGATTTTTTATTGTGAAAGGGTTAAATAATTAATTTTGGTGGTAATAATAATAATTAAAAAAAAAAGTTAATAACTAAATTAGAAAATATAAAAAGGAAAAGAAAAAGAATAAACCAAGGGAGGGGGTCTGGGCCCAATATGGAGGTGAAAATTGGAATCTGAGGCCCATTTGCACAAAGCCATGTTTGACTTCCTGATCAGGTGTGCCAGTGTTGACTGGGGATTATTGTGGTCCTTCATCTTTTGTCATCAGATCTAGACTCAAGGACACATGGCAACTCAATGCTTAAGGGCATATGGTGGAACGTACTAGCAAGCCTGCACACAATTACATGAAGAAAAATATTATGGAAATTATGGGGGACCTGGGATAACTTACAGCGCGATATGATGGACCTTAGGACGTGGCAAGGGTTGCTTTAGCTTCAGAGTATGGCAAAGAAGAGAGTCACGTTCTCCTTTTGGCCTGAAAATGCTTGCAACACTCCTTTTGATCTCACACTTTTTTTTTACACTTTTTGGATTTTGCTCTGGCCGTTTGTGCACACTCTAGGTTGTGAATGAGGCTTGCAAGGCTTGCATATATAGTAATGAGTGAGAATAAGTCACATTTAGGAGCCTTTAACCATTGCAATTAAGCTTTGGATTTTGTCTTAACCACCATTAAAGGCCTTTCAAAGCTTGTTCAAAATTTGAATTTTCATGCCTAAATGAGCTTAGCACGAAATTGGTAGGTTGCAAATGCTTCATGAAGGCTATTCAAACCATAAGATACCATTTAATTAATTTTTTTAGATTTACTTGAATTATTATGGATTAAAATGAATTAAATCCATAAAAATTAAATAAAAATAGAAAAATAATTATTTGGTCTTGAAATTGATCATGGGACACGTGGGTGGCATGACAAGGCTGAATCAAGTGGAAAAAAGTGGGCCCTTTTGTCAAAAATTGAAGTTTCAAGGATAGTTGACTTTTGCCATTTCACAAAAATTTCCCAACTTCTCCAATGCATATCTTGCTCAATTTTGATCATATGAACATGTTCTTGGACATTTTGGAAAGGTCTTGAAGTCCTCTAACCAATGTCTTTGGTCCCATGTCATTTGAATTTACCAATCTCAAGTTATGGTCTTTGACATAAAATGTCTTTTTGTTGACTTTTGAAAATGACCTATAATGTAGAAATTGATAACTTTTTGTGAGAGAATTTCTTGGATTTGGAATGTGAAGATGAGTTGTAGGAAATGTCCTCCCCTTCAAAATGAGCATTGGATGGGATTTTTCTGATGAACCATGAAAAAGTTATGCCTTGGTCAAGTTACAGTTGACTTTTCAGCTGTCCAAAAATGGAAACTTTTACATCTTGATGATTTTTGAGCCATTCTTGTAGAATCATGATCAAGACTTGATCAAATGATGATTGTGGCTTCAAAATAAGATGTTGACCAAAAAATTTGACTTTTGACTGCCAAATGACCATTTTACCCCTACAGTTGATTGTGAAGCATTTAGGGCTTTTGACTGTGCAACTTGACCCTGTGACCCTTGAAGCTTGGCATATGGATGCTTGGAAATGTATATAGGCATATGTGGCTTTATTGAGCCCTTGAAAACCTCAACTTCCTTGCAAGAACCAAAACCCTAATCTTGACTGGCTTAGGAGGATGTTTGACTGTGCAACTCCTTGAGTAGACTTGAGCAAATTGAGATGATGCTTGTCAAAACTTTGAAGAATATGGGAGGGCAAATTTTGGGGTACAACAATGTACTTGGTGTTTGGCTTTCTGCTTCCTGAGGAGCCTTCAGATCTTCTGTATCCAGAGGAAGAATTTGTCCTTCTGTATCTGGAAGAAGACTCATTCCGATCAGATCTTCTGGGATTCCTGAACTTCCTTTGCCTCTGCTTCCACAGTTGGTTCACTCTTCTGGAGAGGAGAGAAAGTTCGTCTTCTTCTGATGAGGATCCATCAGATGTTTCTTCAACTGCCTGCAAAACTTTAGACTCAAATTTTTTGTTAGATTTTAAAGCTAAAGGCTTACCTTGCTTCTGAGGTTCATCAACTTCTAGCTCTATCTCATGACTTCTGAGGGAGCTGATAAGTTCCTCCAGAGAAATTTTGTTGAGATCTTTTGTTAGCTTCAGAGCTGTAACCATTGGCCTCCACTGCTTTGGTAAGCTTCTGATGATCTTCTTGACGTGATCAGCAGTAGAGTATCCTTTGTCCAGAACCTTGAGACCAGCCACCAGAATTTGGAATCTTGAGAACATTGTTTCAATGGATTCACTTTCTTCCATTTTGAATGCCTCATACTTCTGAATGAGCGCAAGAGCTTTAGTTTCTTTGACCTGAACGTTGCCTTCATGCGTCATTCTGAGTGAGTCAAACATGTTCTTTGCTGTGTCTCTGTTAGAGATCTTTTCATATTCAGCGTAAGAGATGGCGCTGAGAAGAATGGTTCTGGCCTTGTGGTGATTTTTGAAGTCACGCTTTTGTTGGTCAGACATTGCTTTCCTGTCAATCTTCTGACCGCTTGCATTCACTGGGTGCGTGTATCCATCTGTCACCATGTCCCACAGATCAGCATCATGTGCCAGAAAGAAGCTTTCAATTCTGTCTTTCCAGTAATCAAAATTTTCTCTATCAAAGACTGGAGGTTTGCCGTTGAATCTGTCTCTGTCTTCATTGTTGTCATTGCTGGTGTGTTGATAAGTTCCTGCCATTGTGTTTTTCTGACGCTGGATCTTGTACTGACACAGTTAAGTGTTTTAGCTCAGAACCAGGCGCTCTGATGCCAATTGAAGAAGTGAAAAACACAAGAAGGGGGGTTGAATTGTAAAAAACTGGAAATCAATTGCAGTCAACACGGTATTTTTATCCTGGTTCATTTGATCTCAAACTACTACAGTCCACCCGTCAAGGTGATTTCGCCTCTCTCCAACGAGGTCTTAATCCACTATATTCAACTGAATATTACAACTTCTTTAACAACTGCTAAAGCCTTCTTGATGCAAACCACAAACCGGTTTCTCAAGGAAATACTTTCTTACAAAGAATTGAAATCTAGGTGTGTGAATGTTTTCTACAAAAACTGTTTATCACAACTGTGATACTACACAAATTAAGCTTATGAGAACTAGAGTGCTAAAAATAATTGAGTAAGGAATTGAGAGCTTTTAGCAAACTCAGAGTGAGGAAGATGATGAAATAGCTTTAGGCGTGTAAAGTGTTGTAGAGCATTAGCCAATTCAATCTTCATTGGCTTGTTTATATAGCATTGGAAATAGTGTACGTTGGAGTAATAATTCTGTTTCAATGCCAATAACATTCTTTCCTTATTAAGCAGATGTTGTCTAGAATGATGTCGTTGGTAATAAATCATCTTGAATGCACAGTACCGTTGCCACTTGAGCGTGGTCTGGCTATGGCTCATTCTGACGCTGCTTAGGTGCTGATGAACTGTTGTTGTTTTTATCAGAGTTCAGATGGTTGAGCGCAGATCTGTTCATCAAGCTTCAGCATAAGCGCAAGTTGATCTTCTGATTTTGGTATCTGATATAACATCTTCTGATGCTGATGTTGATATCCAATTTTCTGATGCTGATGAGGATGTTCTCATGATGATACCCATCAGAGTTTCTGTAAAATAGAATGTAATTTTTAGATAGCATATGTGTCTTACATGAATCATACAATTAATGTATCTTAGCATTTTGTTATCATCAAAACTTAAACTTAGGGTAGTAGATTCAAACTTTGTTATAACAACTCTTTTTCTGATCCTATGTGTATCTCACTAAGGTCCATATCAAGCACAGCGCGTCTGGTCCATTGGATCAGCTTACTAATGCGTTTTGACTATGATCTGATGCTCCACATCTTTTTGATTTTATTTTATTTTCTGATATTATATTTTTTATTTATTAAATTTTTAAAAATTCATAACTCTTTTATTTTTTATCCAAAAATTATGAAAAAATTCACAAAAATACTTTTAATTATTTCTGATCTCATGACTATTTTTTCACATTTTTTATTTTGATATTTGATATTTTTTTGTATTTTTTTTGTTTTTTTTGTATCATTTTCTTTCTTTTAATTACTTAAAAATAATTTTTGACATATTTTAATTCTGAAAAAAATTCATAAATATTGTTTTGCATATTTTTGACTTTCTGATAATTTTATGGAATTTTATATTGAGGTTTACTATTTTTGACCTATTTTCTATTTGTTTGAGCAATTTTAAATAGTTTAAAAGTAGTTTCTGACTTTTAAAAATTATCAAAAATTTTATAAAAATATTTGGATCCATTTCTGATTTTTCTATTGTCTTACTTTTTATTTCTTGATTAATTTGAACATAGTTAATATTTTTCTCTTTATTTTCCATTTTTAAACATTATTTTTAACCCTTTTGTATATATTAAAATGTGATATTATTTTGTGACTATTTTCTGGTTGATCTTGGGTTAGATTTTGGATCATGAACTTTACTAACATCATTGGATCCATGGTGTTGAGTTTAACTCCACAAAAATGGATGAATGATTTTAATAATAGTTTGATTAAAATTTAATTCAAATGTGGTTTGTATATTTTTTCTCAATCCCTCTTTATCTCATCCCCTTCTTATTGCACCAAATGTTGTTGGAGCATGATCTCTATACCATGTCTCAAAACAATTGGTGCATAAATTTTTATTGACCGACCTCAAAATAGGTGCGACTTCTATATAAGTCCACT
The DNA here is from genome assembly GCA_948472305.1 of Vicia faba. Taxonomy (NCBI): domain Eukaryota; kingdom Viridiplantae; phylum Streptophyta; class Magnoliopsida; order Fabales; family Fabaceae; genus Vicia; species Vicia faba. Next base: position 589,489,037 of record OX451735.1, read on the forward strand.
TACGATTGTTTAACTAGCGTTAAATTTTGTCTCGATTCGAATAAATGATCATTTGTGGCCCAAACTTATGATTGCAAGCCCAAGTATGTTAATTTGATCTCTTTGATCCAATAACCTTGAGATTCATTGTGTGAAGGCTTTGGTTCTACCAATCCTCTAATGGATCTACAACACCTTTGGTCAATGCAGATCACGTAAACATCATTGATCATTAAATGGTACTTATGAGAATTTAAAATAGATGATATACTTGGCAAAAAGCAAATGCAACTTATTGTGTGGAGGCTTTGGTTCTACCAATCCTTTAATGAGTTTCAAATGCAAGCTTCAAGATGGTGAACCAACTAACCACTAATTATTGACTTGTTTTACCTTATGTTTTTATTCTTTTTATGCTTTATGTACTATTTACTTTTAGCATTTACATTTCATGTCATTTTCATCTTTGCTCATTTGAGCATTTATTTTCTTGCCATTTTTACTTTGCTCACTTTATCTTTTCTTTTCCTTTCTTAAGATACTTAATAATCAACATAAACCCTAAAAAATCTTTAATGGTACTTGGACTATTTGGCTACTATCCTTGGCATTATGGAGCATGGGACCTTTCTTGGACTTAGGATTAGAAACCTTGGCATATCTTGGAAACCTTATGATCTTATCTGATTATTTTGTCTGGAGCTCTTGAGGTTTACCTCAAGACATTGAGTTGTTTGTTTGTTTTGTGTGCAGGTTATTGTGATTACACCCTTTAGTTTAATCTGGAATTCACCCGTATACAGCCATTACTCTGTCCAATTTTTATGAAGACTTAATACACTTGAAGTTTGGTTCTCTCAAGAGGTCTAGTATTTTTGCTTGCTTGGTTTAAATCCAAATAATGGGAACTCTATCTTGGATCATAATTCCAAGTGTCGGCTTCTTGTTTGTTAGATGGTCCTTATCCCTAGCTTTTACCTTATGCTTTAGGATAGCCTCTTCTTCTCCTCCCATATTCTTTAATTTCAAAAATCTTCTCCCTCATTTTAAAAACTCTTCTTGTTTTAAACTTGAACTACTTTTATAATAAACTTGGACTCATGTCCATGTATTTTCAAAACATTTTCATAAATAAAACCCAATCAACTTAATAATACTTGAAATTTTTTATGAGAAGACTAAAAGTTAATCAATCTCATTTCAAATCATTTTGCCACTTTGGCTTTTTACTTTAAACTTTTTTCAAAAAGATTAAACTCTTGTCAATCCTTGTAGTGATGCAAACAACTATACTTCTACAATATGTAGTGAAGAAAGATATTTTCCACTTGGGTGTTAAGTGAGGCATTGTTGATTTTAAAATCTAAGCCATATCTGCCACTTTGAGATGATGCAAATTCTCCTTTCTCATGATTGTGGATAGTAAGTATGTTTTTCCACACGGATAATGACGATGATATTTTATCTTATAAAATTAACCAACACACTTGTGTTTCAATTTTTTTGAAAGAGGAACTACGTGTATCCTGATCCCCTATTGCACGAAAGGTGGTACGTAGACACTAAAGGTTCACAACCGTGACGGGTGCAAAAATAATAAAATATATATTTCTTTTCTCACCTCCACCATCCCTTTTATACAACATTTTTTATAACCAAAATATATAGATTTTGCAAAGAGGCTCATGCGGAGTACCGTAGATGTTTAGGGTGCTAATACCTTCCCTTTGCATAACCAACCCCCTTACCTTGAATCTTTCCCCCTATTTTTGGGTTATTCGCTCTATTCCCATTACTTTGGAAACAATAAAGCGTGGTGGAAATTTTTATTTTTATTTGTATAAAGTCTAGTCAATCCAATGACTTAGTCTTGAACATTTCTACCGCTACAGAAAAATGGCGACTTCACTGGGGAAAGATTGACCTCTTGTTGGTCCATCCCTAAGTGGGTTAAACCTATCTTTGTTTATATCTGTATATGTGTTATTATTGTTTTTTGTGTTATATGTTATATGTATGTTTGTCTAGATTTTCCTGGTTTCAGGGTGCTTGGTGATTACTCATGAGTCTTATACCCGGACTTGGGCAAACTTTAAGATAGGACTGGAGGTATAGTCATGTTAACTTTGAGGGAGTAATCCCAAAAAAGGAGGCATGAGATCCCCCACTCAGTGGAGCCCCCTTTGACTGTAGTGTCTGTGATTGGTGGGATTGAGAACTGATTGTTTTAGAATGCTGGTTCGCGTTTTGCGTTTGTTTTTGCAAAATGTCGCGGTAAGCAAGAGTCGCCACCGTCTTTTATTTTATCCAACAAGGAAAGGACAAAAGCACAGAAAATTCCTTTTCGATATGTTTCTCGGGTTCAGGAGGTAGATTATAGAAAGGGAAGGTGTCAGCACCCTTTCTATCCGTGGTTATCCACGGGCTCTAAGGTACTTCCTCACTATGTTTTCAAAAGTTTGCTTTTCTTTGTGTTTGTGGGTTTTGAAAAGAGTTTTGTTTTTGAAGAGAGTGTAAGTGCAAAAAGTCTTGTTTTGTTTTTAAAAGGAGCAAGTACTTAAAAACCTCTACCTACTCAAAAAGGAATCAATCTGTGCAAATGTCCTTTAGACAGTGCTATCCCACTATTGAGGAGTAGGTAGCACCGTCGTTGGAGTTTTCGGGTCAATTCGACTTAAGGGACGTGTGGTCACTAAAGCAATGTTAGGATGCTTTAGTGGTAATCCTAATGTCTTAGATCATTTTATCCGAGGCAACTGTTTCGAGGCAACTTATGATCTTTGGACAAAAGGACGACCTCTAACACATCCTATACTTAATGACCACGTTCGAGGCAACCAAGTGAGGTGTACCCTAAGAGTGGCATGTGCGAGTGTGTTGTTTTTCAGTTTATATTATCTTTGTACATGTTATGGTGAGCTGTGGTTGATTTTAAGTTAAGAGTTAATCTTGTCATGCATAGCCTAGTTAGCATACATCTAAACAGTTAATATATGTACAGGAATTTAAAGTGCGGGAATTGTAAATCCTACGCTATTACAAGGCTTCGGGGAGGGGGATTATTTACATGTCCAAAATTGGGGGAATAAAGCAGTAAAGTGTAAAAGTCTTAGTTAAGCTATTACAGACCAGTAGGCAGTTACAATAAAATAAATGCGCTCGAATCTGAAAATAACTTCTAAAAATTCTAAGAATAAAATCCTTTTGTTGTTTTATTTTAATTAAGGAAAATGATCTAAATCTACTTAATTTTAATTTTGAGAAAATGTTAAGATAATTAAAAGATTAATTAACAAAGTTAATTTAATAGAAGAAAAAAAACTAGCCTAATGTTTTTGTGGTTTTTTGATTTTAATGTTAATTAAAAAGATAAAAAGATGTCAATGAAAACAAAAATAAAATACAAGGGGGATCCTTCGATCCAGGGAAAAAAGGAGCTTAGAGCCAAAGAGGGAATGGAAGCTTCGATCCAAACAGGGTCATGGTTCTTTCGATTGGGCCAGGAAGTGGGCATGAACAGCCTTCGATCCAGGGAAGGGGATTTCCCTTCGATCCTGGGAAAAATGCCTTCTTCGATCCAGGAGGACTATGGGAAGCTTCGATTCAGAGAAGGTGTCTCCTTCGATCTAGGATGCTATACCTGCAAAAGTATGTTAGCAAAATAAAACTCAGGGCCTGGTATCAAACCCCAGGCCCTTCGATCCTGGGTGCGCTGAGTCTCTCTAGGCTAAATCTACATCAAATGTTAGCAAACGAAGAACATGACCTGGGGCCAAACCCAGGCCCTATGATTCAGTCTAGAATGACAATTGAATGAAACAACAAATATGGATATGTCATGTAAACACAAAATTTGAAATTTTACCCTCTCTTACCAGTAGTTGGGACTTTTGATTGGGATTTCTGGGCGTGGAGATGTTTGCTGAATGGTTGCTTTGGCCTGGATTACTTATGAAAATGCTGATGACTTTTGGCAACGTGACTCCAATGTTTTTTGTTCTCCTGTTGTGTGTTTTTTCGTGTCCACTGCACTGCATGCTTGCCCCTGTATTTATAGGAGTGTGGGGGTCTAGTAACGACAAGAGACAACCCATTAAACGGGCCTTTAAAGCCATGAGAAAAGAATCAGACACATTAAATAATTTCCTTTTTTGAATTATTCATGTCTCTTGAATGAACCTGGACACTTTTGAATTTTGAATGCCTTCAGGCCCTACTCTTCGATTGGTCTTGATTTGCCTCCTTCGAATGGACTTCTTATGTACCCTTCGAATGGACCTTCTGAATGCTTCTTCGAATGGTCTTGAGTTGCACAGAATCACTCTGGTCAAATCAGCTCTTTAGGAACAGAAAAGGCAAGAATCTGGCCTTTAACTCAGGAATTAAATCCACTATCAGCATTTAATTATTTCTATATTTGCAAGGGAAACATGCCATTTTCTCATGTTCAGTGTACCTGGACATGTTTTTTGAGTGCCCTCTTGATGGCTTTGTTAACAGGCCAATCGAAAGGTGTTGTTCATGCTAATCAAAGGACATGGTTCACATGCCTATCAAAGCTGCCTTGACACAATGCTAATCGAAGTGCTTGTCCATAATGCCAATCGAAAGGCTCATTCAGAATACCAATCGAAGGTTCTTTCAGAATGCCAATCGAAGTGCTTGTCCATAATGCCAATCGAAATGCTCCTTCAGAATACCAATCGAAGGGTCTTTCAGAATGCCAATCTAAAGGTACTTAAAGCACCACTCAAAAATTTTCTTTTTCCTTAGGCAAGGGTTTCTGGTCAACCATACAGGGGGAAGACTTTGGAAAACATGAGAGGGAAAATTTTGGGGTACAACAGTTGCCCCTGTTCAATTTTCTTAGACCTGAGGATATAGATTGGCTTTCGAGCCTTCCGTGATCCGAAGGTGGAAGATAATTGAATACTAGAGTGCCCAGAGATTTGCACTCGCATGGTGTAGTATCAGCATTGTGATGTCGGGAATGGGCTTACAGATGCCATTTGGAGAGATGATGGATAGTTGTTGGAGATGGGCTTAAAGATGCCATCCAGAAATGATTGTTGGACTGTATTTGAATGAGTGACAAAATTACATCCGAATTTGGATCGTATCTGGACTGTTATTTGAAGGTCTCTGATTGCCTGTCATTAACTGAAAGAAATAAATCTAACCAGAGGAGGTCTTTAGTTGCCTGTTATAACTGGAAGAAATAAATCTAACTAGAGAAGGTCTTTTCAGATAATGATGTGTGATGAAGGAATCTGAGACGATTGCTACTCCAAACAGATGATGAAGGAATCTTGGATGATTACTACCTCAACAAGATGATGAAGGATTCTTGGATGATTACTACCTCAACGGGATGATGAAGGAATCTTGGATGACTTCTACCTCAGCAGGATGATGAAGGAATCTTGGACGATTACTACCTCAGCAGGATAAAGAAGGAATCTTGGACGATTACTACCTCAGCAGGATGATGAAGGAATCTTGGATGACTTCTACCTCAGCAGGATGATGAAGGAATCTTGGATGAATTCTACCTCAGCAGGATGATGAAGGAATCTTGGGCGACTTCTACCTCAGCAGGATAATGAAGGAATCTTGGATGACTTCTACCTCAGCAGGATGGTGAAGGAATCTTGGTTGACTTCTACCTCAGCAGGATGATGAAGGAATCTTGGACGATTACTATCTCAGCAGGATGATGAAGGAATCTTGGACGATTACTACCTCAGCAGGATGATGAAGGAATCTTGGGCGACTTCTACCAGAGCAGGATAATGAAGGAATCTTGGATGACTTCTACCTCAACAGGATGGTGAAGGAATCTTGGATGACTTCTACCTCAGCAGGATGATGAAGGAATCTTGGACGATTACTACCTCAGTAGGATGATGAAGGAATCTTGGACGATTACTACCTCAGTAGGATGATGAAGGAATCTTGGGAGACTTCTACCTCAGCAGGATAATGAAGGAATCTTGGATGACTTCTACCTCCTACAGGATGGTGAAGGAATCTTGGATGACTTCTACCTCAGCAGGATGATGAAGGAATCTTGGACGATTACTACCTCAGCAGGAGGATTAAGGAATCTTGGGCGACTTCTACCTCAGCAGGATAATGAAGGAATCTTGGATGACTTCTACCTCAGCAGGATGGTGAAGGAATCTTGGATGACTTCTACCTCAACAGGATGATGAAGGAATCTTGGACGATTACTATCTCCGCAGGATGATAAAGGAATCTTGGATGATTACTACCTCAACAGGATGGTGAAGGAATCTTGGACGATTACTAACTCAACGGGATGGTGAAGGAATCTTGGACGACTACTACTCCAAAAGGTAATGACCTTTATCTGTTGATCGATCTTTCCTGAAAAGGTAAAGAGTTAGTTGTATGCAATGTCATGATGATGAAATGCATAATGTCATGATATTCTCAAAAGTAAATGAGATTGTGTTATATGCACTTATCATGTATGTAAATAGGATGTATGAAATGTGAAATGTTAATGAATGTATTTTTGTCTGGGAAAATAAATCCTTGACAAGTGTTGGGGAGTTGTTAAATCCCGGATTGCTGTTGAAGAGTAGGTATGTCTTCAAACTTTGCTTAAAATGTTTCCACTGAGGATCCTTGTTTTGTTAAGGAGAACTCCGTTGGGGAAAGTTGTGAACTCTGTGGAGAGTATTGATTCATTCTTGGGGAACAAGTTCAGGAGTCTCGGTTGTCCGTTGCTCTACTGGGGAGTCAAAGTTAAACTGACATCTGGCCGGGTCCAGGTTTCTCAGTAACTTGCTGGGGATTGTAGAGTAGTCTACTGGGGAAGAGGAGTTGTGTTCCTTTGATTTGTAGTAGTCGGAAAGACAAACTCAAGTTGGGGAATCCTGGTGTTGTTGGGGAAATAAACCCTGTCGTCAATCCGCTAGAGAGGTGACATCTTCGTTGGGGGAAGTCCTCGAGGATTCTTAAGGTTGATTCAACTGGGGAAAGGTTTTCAGAGATTAAACCTTTGTTGGGAGTCATCCTATGAGAAGGATTTTGGGGAGATTTGTCATTGCCCCTAGTAGCAAGTGTTTGTGACATTGCCAGAAAATGTTTAATTGTACGTAACCCTTCACTGAGATTGATGTTCAATGCCCCAAGTGACGGAGATGGAGACTTGCCCCTGGTTACTCTGCACTTCTTCAGAGATTTCTTGAAATCTTGACTGGACTGCCCCAGGTGTGCTGGATAGTGACATGTCAAGCCCCTTGATTATAAGGAGATTTGTCAATGGAAGTGTCATCCTTTTTGAAGTGATTTTATTCACTGAGAGGGATTTCGTTCATCGGATATTCGTTGTGTGAATTTCTCCGCTGTCAAACAAATAGCCAAATGCAAACAGTGATATTCAAATAATGCAAAGTTTATGCTTGTCTTGAAGTTTTGAAAAATGCGTTTTTTAGCAGAAAACTTTTTATAAGACAAATTCAACACAAGATTTAGGGCAAAGCCTTACAGGAGTCAGGATACCTTTTGTAACAGTATGCTTTTGAACTAACCCATGCTTCAATTAGGACTTTTGAAGGGTTGTAACGTGGCTTGGTTCACGGTTTAAGAAACAAAGGATAAAGGCTCAAAGTATATTTGTACCCACCGCTCTTCATGATGTTCTTCAATCCTAAACTCAGTTAATTGTGCGTCGAACTCTATTCGAATTTGGAACGACGTTTTGGTGATAGTTCACACAAGTTGAATTTGAAGGCAGTCATCATTTTTTTTGCAACATTTTTCATGTTGTCGAGGATTTGTAGCGACCTCGTTCTTTTGATTTATTATCCCTAATTTTTGCCTGACTTTTCTGTTTTCGAGATTACAGTCAGCGGGATGCCCCAGCTTTCTTAAGCCTCCTTTATAGGTTTTGGCTCAGTGGGCTTTTTTGTTTTGAGAGATTGACTGCCAGTAAGATAAGGAACCACCACTGTCTTTTGATTCCAGAGGAATGCTTTTAATTTCGTTCGTTGTATTATGAACTGAGAGTTTTGCGACTTCAATGCGCATCTTTTGAATTAACTAAGAGACTACCCTGCCCCAGGTTTAAATTAAAGGTTTCAATTTGTGTTTAAAACAGAACACTCCTACTTCTTTGGCTCGAAGGGGTTGACTAGGGATTATCTTCCTTATAACTCCAGTGTTTAGGATTTGAAAAAAAATGTCTGTACATCGTTAGCAAGGTCTGTCCAAAAGCATACTGTATGAGATTATGGCATTGTTTCGTCATCCTCCCTCTAAAGGCTTGTAACTTTTAGCAAGAGTTGAATGTCATAAAGTGAGTAAAAAGCATAGTTCAAATGTAATGAAAGGATGAATTCAAGACAAACATATGCAATGCATTAATGAAACAAAGTTTGACATTAATAGATAATTGTTTGAATAACAAAAGAAATTACAACTTGAAAATTCAAATGAAACAAAGACATTCTCAATGATTTGGCGTAGGATCAGTGATCAAACTTGATCTCCTTGGCATCAATCAAGTCTTGGATCTTGTTCTTCAAAGTCCAACAGTCGTCGGTGTCATGTCCAGGACTGTCAGAAGGCTAGGCATATCTCACACTCGGATTATACTTAGGAGAGGAAGTATCGGGATTTTGAGGAGGATCCTTTAGTGTGATCAGTTTCAACTTCAACAATTGTTGTAACGCTTGAGACAAAGGCATGTTGATATTAGTATACTGCCTTTCTTGATATCTTACCCTACGCCTATTGCTTTGTCTTTGTTGAATAGGCATGGGATCGGAGATCAGGGTTGCCCCTACCTGTTGATCATGACGACTCTTTTGACCATACACATCATTGGACTCTTTCTTCCATTGTAGGGCTTTTTCTGAGCATCAGAAGGTGTAACTTCTTGAATCTTCCCACTTTTGATGCCAGTTTCGACCCTTTCGCCGGTTAGTATTAGCTCGGTGAACCCGATTGAAGAGCTTCCGATCAAGTGTTTGAAATAGGGACCAGACAAAGTCCCAAGAAACATATCCACCAACTCCCTATCAGACAGAGGGGGTTGGACTCTTCCAGCAAGATCTCTCCACTTCTGAGCGTAGTCCTTAAAGCCTTCGCATGTACCCATAAACATACCCTGAAGCTGAGTACGCGTGGGAGCAAGGTCGACATTATACTGGTATTACTTGTAAAAAGCAGCAGCAAGGTCCTCCCAATTACGAATGTTAGCTCCTTCTAGTTGACAGAACCATTCAAGTTGAGTCCCTGACAGACTATCTTGAAAGAAATAAACCCAGAGATTTCTATCAGCAGTATAGGGTTGAATCTTCCTCACATATGACCGAAGGTGTAGCTTTGGACCGGAAGCTCCGTCGTACTTGGCAAAGGCAGGTGCCTTGAATTTATGGGGAATCACCACCCCAGAGGATAGACTTAGATCTCCGAAGTCCAGACTGGGCACTTTATGTATTTCCATAGCGTTCAAACGGTCTTCCAGTTGTTTGTACTTATCCTCAGCAGGAGGATATATCTCTTCATCATAGTCTGTCTCGTTGTTGGAGGCTTCAGGGCTAGGAGCCCTCCTTTCTTGTGGGTTGTCTTTCCTTTCAGATGGGGTGGTCAGATTAACTTCACTCTATAGCCCGTTTCCAAACCTGCGTCCAGTGTTGAACAAGATGGTCCTCTTTTTCTTCTTCTTCCTCTCTTTCAGAATCAGGGTCTTCAGGTCCTGCTGACCCTTAGCTAGGCTCATGACCAACTCTTGAAATTGGGCATTCTGGGTCTGGAGGGCCTTGATAGCTTGCTCAGTGGAAGGTTCAGTAGACATGATGATTGCTGAAATAAACAACGAAGAAGATAAGAGACTTGTACTGGGAGACCTGTTATGCAATGATATGTATGATATATATATGCAATGTTGTCAAGGATCTCGCGGGGTAAACAAGAAACTGTTAGAATATGAATCTGGTAGCTTGATTGAAGGAAACTTCATGTTGCTGAGAGTCTTTCTTCAAGAGTCAAGCTCACCATATCGAGTGGGTCATAGCCCCTGACTCAAGTTATCATGTTTGGATTTCCAGACAACCTTGGCTAGAGGAAAATAAATCCACTTTGCCCCTTGCTAGCCATTTGATTTACCATAACCTGCATCACAGACCCTTGAGATCCTTGAAATGGTTAAGGAAATGTTAAGGCATGATGTTATGATGTTATGTACAGGTATGCAAAAGTGTGAGGTGTAAGTAAGCCCTGCAATAAATCCAATTTATTGGATAAAGACTGTAAACAAAACCTGCAGGGAAATCATGTTGTCAGATAACAAGAATGTGCAAGTAGTTCAGATTTGAAGGCACACAAGTCACACATATAGCCTTAAGTTTAGGCTGGCATGGAGTTTAGGCATTAGCCTCTTTCAGATTAGTTGGTTTAAACCTGTCCTAAAAATAGTAACCGGGTTCTAGAGGATCTCAATATCACTGACTACCCTCAATCGGTCATAATTCCAGTTTAGCAACCTTTTCTTGCAGCCGGAATCATCGCGAGAGTTTAGTCTCAATGAGTGTAGCATACTGCTACTGTTCTATGGCCAAGTTGGTCAATTTAAGGTTCTAAGGTCAGTTGGTGCTTAATGACTCCTCAGAAGACCCATATTCTCCTCGTTTCAACACAAGGGATATCGGTACAGACCAAGGCGCCACACCAACATAGCTACTACTTCATCCGTGTCGGTATATGCCAGACAGATCCCTCACAGTTTATTGCTACTTACCTAAAGGGTATCCTCAGATCCAGGTTAGGATCTATAGAACTTCGATACAAGCCCGCAAAATTAAAAGCATACAAAGCATACAGTTGAAAACACAAGTGATATAATCCTAAGTTACACCTCACTTATATGTCCCCAACAGAGTCGTCAGTTCTGTGATCGGTGGGATTGAGAACTGACTGTTTTGGAATGCTGGTTCGCGTTTTGCATTTGTTTTCGCAAAATGTTGCGGTAAGCAAGAGTTGCCACCGTCTTTTATTTTATCCAACAAGGAAAGTACAAAAGCACATAAAAATTCCTTTTCGAGATGTTTCTCGGGTTCGGGAGGTAGATTATATAAAGGAAAGGTGTTAGCACCCTTTCTATCCGTGGTTATCCACGGGATCTTAGGTACTTGCTCACTATGTTTTCAAAAGTTTGCTTTTCTTTGTGTTTGTGGGTTTTAAAAAAAGTTTTGTTTTTGAAGAGAGTGTAAGTGCGAAAAGTCTTGTTTTGTTTTTAAAAGGAGCAAGTACTTAAAAACCTCTACCTACTCAAAAAGGAATCAATCTGTACAAATGTCCTTTAGACAGTGCTATCCCACTATTGAGGAGTAGGTAGCACCGTCGTTGGAGTTTTCGGGTCAATTCGATTTAAGGGACGTGTGGTCACTAAAGCAATGTTAGGATGCTTTAGTGGTAATCCTAATGTCTTAGATCATTTTATCCGAGGCAACTGTTTCGAGGCAACTTATGATCTTTGGACAAAAGGACGACCTCTAACACATCCTATACTTAATGACCACGTTCGAGGCAACCAAGTGAGGCGTACCCTAAGAGTGGCATGTGCGAGTGTGTTGTTTTTCAGTTTATATTATCTTTGTACATGTTATGGTGAGCTGTGGTTGATTTTAAGTTAAGAGTTAATCTTGTCATGCATAGCCTAGTTAGCATACATCTAAACAGTTAATATATGTACATGAATTTAAAGTGCGGGAATTGTAAATCCTACGCTATTACAAGGCATCGGGGAGGGGGATTATTTACATGTCCAAAATTGGGGGAATAAAGCAGTAAAGTGTAAAAGTCTTAGTTAAGCTATTACAGACCAGTAGGCAGTTACAATAAAATAAACGCGCGCGAATCTGAAAATAACTTCTAAAAATTCTAAGAATAAAATCCTTTTGTTGTTTTATTTTAATTAAGGAAAATGATCTAAATCTACTTAATTTTAATTTTGAGAAAATGTTAAGATAATTAAAAGATTAATTAACAAAGTTAATTTAATAGAAGAAAAAAACTAGCCTAATGTTTTTGTGGTTTTTTGATTTTAATGTTAATTAAAAAGATAAAAAGATGTCAATGAAAACAAAAATAAAATACAAGGGGGATGCTTCGATCCAGGGAAAAAAGGAGCTTAGAGCCAAGGAGGGAATGGAAGCTTCGATCCAAACAGGGTCATGGTTCTTTCGATTGGGCCAGGAAGTGGGCATGAACAACCTTCGATCCAGGGAAGGGGATTTCCCTTCGATCCTGGGAAAAATGCCTTCTTCAATCCAGGAGGACTATGGGAAGCTTCGATCCAGAGAAGGTGTCTCCTTCGATCTGGGATGCTATACCTGCAAAAGTATGTTAGCAAAATAAAACTCAGGGCCTGGTATCGAACCCCAGGCCCTTCGATCCTGCGTGCGCTGAGTCTCTCCAGGCTAAATCTGCATCAAATGTTAGCAAACGAAGAACATGACCTGGGGCCAAACCCAGGCCCTATGATTCTGTCTAGAATGACAATCGAATGAAACAACAAATATGGATATGTTATGTAAACACAAAATTTGACATTTTACCCTCTCTTACCAGTAGTTGGGACTTTTGATTGGGATTTCTGGGCGTGGAGATGTTTGCTGAATGGTTGCTTTGGCCTGGATTACTTATGAAAATTATGATGACTTTTGGCAGCGTGACTCCAATGTTTTTTGTTCTCCTGTTGTGTGTTTTTTTGTGTCCACTGCACTGCATGCTTGCCCCTGTATTTATAGGAGTGTGGGGGTCTAGTAACGGCAAGAGACAACCCATTAAACGGGCCTTTAAAGCCATGAGACAAGAATCAGACACATTAAATAATTTTCTTTTTTGAAATATTCATGTCTCTTGAATGAACCTGGACACTTTTGAATTTCGAATGCCTTCAGGCCTTGCTCTTCGATTGGTCTTGATTTGCCTCCTTCGAATGGACTTCTTATGTACCCTTCGAATGGACCTTCTGAATGCTTCTTCGAATGGTCTTGAGTTGCATAGAATCACTCTGGTCGAATAAGCTATTTAGGAACAGAAAAGGCAAGAATCTGGCCTTTAACTCAGGAATTAAATCCATAATCAGCATTTAATTATTTCTATATTTGCAAGGGAAACATGCCATTTTCTCATGTTCAGTGTACCCGGACATGTTTTTTGAGTGCCCTCTTGATGGCTTTGTTAACAGGCCAATCGAAAGGCTTTGTTAACAGGCCAATCGAAAGGCGCTGTTCATGCTAATCGAAGGACATGGTTCACATGCCTGTCGAAGCTGCCTTGACATAATGCTAATTGAAGTGCTTGTCCATAATGCCAATCGAAAGGCTCATTCAGAATACTAATCGAAGGGTCTTTCAGAATGACAATCGAAGTGCTTGTCCATAATGCCATTCGAAATGCTCCTTCAGAATACCAATCGAAGGGTCTTTCAGAATGCCAATCGAAAGGTACTTAAAGCACCACTCAAAAAATTTCTTTTTCCTTAGGCAAGGGTTTCTGGTCAACCATGCAGGGGGAAGACTTTGGAAAACATGAGAGGACAAATTTTGGGGTACAACAGTGTCGTTTACCGAGTAATCGGGAAGACGTGTTGCTTTCGACCTGGGAGCCTGCTGAAACTGAGGACCGTAGTATACCAAAACCATCTTGGCCTTTTAGGTGTAGTGCGGAAGCTATGACAGAGTAATCCGGAAATAGTTGTCACGCGATACTACGCTCGGACGAGTCTTTCTTGAGAATATTACCAATTGCCGAGTTAATTGGGAAGTTGGTAATATCCGAAGGAAGGGTGTAGACTCTGGGAACCTCTAGAACCTTGTTCGGCAGGTGATAACTCTAGACCAACACCTTATGGGTAGTACCTTTGACCTCATGCTCGTGACGTTGAACCCATGAACCCTATATGTGTAATCTTGTGTGTGATTGTTGCATCATGCATCCATGCACTCATAAGCATCTTTTGAAGAAACCATATTTCAAGGGATTTAAAGGTTGACTATTTATGAATATCTCAGGTACTTTTAACCATGGATTCTGGAAAGAGAAAGACCGACAAATACAGTTTTAAGGATCCTAAGATAGATGAGTTGATCAGTCTAATTCCTGAGATCGAGTGTTCTGTAGACTTTCGGAAGAAGTATGGGTCCACTATTCCTCTAATGAAGCTGAAGATGAAGGAGGGTATTCTCTCGACCGTGGTCCAGTTCTATGATCCGATGTATCATCGCTTTACTTTTCCCGACTATCAGTTGATGCCTACACTGGAGGAGTATTCTTATCTATTGGATTTACCTATTATCGAGTGTGTTCCTTTTACTGGTTTAGAGGGTGAGCCAAAACCACATGAGATTGCTGCTTTGATTCCCTTGGGGAAGTATGAGGTGGAAGACCATATGACTACTAAAGTAGGGATTAGAGGATTACCAGCTCAGTTCTTATTGGAGAAAGCTCGTTACTTTTCCAGAATGAAGAGTACAATTGTTTTTGAGGCCATCTTTGCTCTACTTGCTTACGGGTTGTTCTTATTTCCTAATGTAGACAAGTTTGTCGATATTAACGCTATCAGGATTTTCATGATTGGAAACCCAGTTCCTACACTGTTGGGTGATGCTTATTACTCTATTCATCTTCAGAATTCTTATCATGGGGGGATGATTATCTGTTGCACGCCTCTGTTGTACCAGTGGTTTATCTCTCATATGCCTCAGTATGATGCTTTTTGGGATGTCAAGAAGGAACCCCGTTGGGCTCCTAAGATCATGACACTTACTCACTCGGATATTGATTGGTATCATCGAGCCTATCAGGATATAGAGATTATTGACAGTTATGGTAGTTTCCCTAATGTACCTTTTCTTGATACAAAGGGAGGAATTAACTATAACCATGTTCTTGCACGACGACAACTTGGTTATCCAATGAGGGATAAATAGAATAGTATTCATTTAAGTAGTTTCTTTCTGAAGGAAGGGGAAGACCATAGGGGAGCTAGAAAGCAGATTGCGAAGGCCCGACGTCACATTCATAAGAAGGGTAGGAAGGATTTGGGACCTAGGGGTGTTGTTTCTTTAGAGCCATATCTTCAGTGGATCTGATCGAGAGTCATTCAGTTAAAGATGACATATACCCGGGAGACACCTATGCCTAATATGTTTGTGAATACCACTCCTCCCTTATTAGATGATCTGGAAGAGCTGCAACTTGCTTTGGTTAGGATGCAACAGGAAAGGGATGCTTGGAAGAACAAGTTCCAGACTTTAGAGAGTTCCTACATAGCATACTTGAAGGAGAAAGACGACTTGATTGAGATCCTTGAGAGTTGGGCGGTAAAGTCTATAAAGAGGCAAGGGGATTTATTTTCTCCTAAGCCTCAATTAGGTGCTGATCACTTACTTCTTGATTCAGATGATTGGAAAAAGATTGCCATCAGACATGCGGAAGAAAACCAGAGGTTGAAGGCTCAGATTGCCAGGCTCATGGGGAAGCACCAGCGTATAGAGTGATCTTCATCAATTCTTTTTCTCAGGATTTTAGATTATATTTTCATCTTGTACTTGAGATCATTGAAACTTGTAATCCATTTTGGAGTTATTATAATATAAAAAAAACAGTATTTCAAAGGCGTTGTTACTTTGATGTTTGTAATATGTCCGTAAACCTTAAATCCCTTGAAATATTAAATAATGAAGTAAAAATAATCATATGCATTGCATATCATGCATCATATTACACATATTTCTTGCATTTATTGTGCATACCCAGATGTCTTACCAAGCTTCTTTACTTCATTCAGCAAGCTGACTCATCACTACAATACTCGGGCTAATCTCAAGAAGAAGATGGACAACTTAGAACAAGAGAATTGTGAGCTGCGCGAAGAAGTTTCTGCTTTGAAGGCTGGCATGGCTAATCTGATTGCTCTGATGGAAGCTTTGGTGACTGCTCAGAATCAGCCACCGAGTGTTCAACCTCAACCAACAAGGGCAACTACTGAAGCTCTGATTGTTCCCGTATCTGTTACTCTGGCTGTTATTCAGAATCGCATGCCTCAAGGTTATCCATGGGTAATGCCAGAGAATTTTGCACCTGAAGGTTTCAATCTTGATACTCCAGTGGTTCAGACTATTATTACTCCGGCACCACCTATGGTGCATGTTGTTCCTGCTGCACCTCCTTCGGTGAATATGGTTATGTTTGTTAATGATGATGTGTGTCGTCTTTTCCCTCCGCCGAGTGAAGACTTGGGTCTTTATGATAAAATAGATGACTTTCAAGAGCAGTTTGACAAGATGCAAAGAGAGACGAAGGCCCTCATGGGAAAATAACTATTTGGGCAGAATGTGAATGAGCTATGTTTGGTCCCGAATGTTAAGATACCTGCTAAGTTTAAGGTCTCGGAATTTGAGAAGTATAAGGGCAACACTTGCCCTCGTGCTCATTTGGTGATGTACGTGAGGAGGATGTCTACCCATACTGACGATCAGCGTTTGCTGATTCACTTTTTTCAGGATAGTTTGACTGGTGCTGCGTTGAAGTGGTATATGAGTTTGGATAGCGCTAATATCCATACTTTTAATGATTTGGGAGAAGCATTCATCAAACAATACAAGTACAACATGGATATGGTGCCTGACCGTGATCAACTTAGGGCCATGGTTCAGAAAGACATAGAATCGTTCAAAGAGTATGCACAAAGATGGCGTGAGGTAGCCGCCCAAGTGATTCCTCCCATGGAAGAGAAGGAGATGACTAAGATTTTCTTCAAGATGCTGGGTGCTTTCTACTACGAGAGGATGGTAGCAAGCGCGCCAAGTGACTTTATTGAGATGGTAGGAATGGGTATCCGCTTAGAAGAGGCTGTAAGAGAAGGCCGTTTGACGAAGAGTGAAGGATCTGGAGGTGCGAAGAAGCCATCTTATGGATTTACCAAGAAGAAAGAAGGGTATGTATGGTACGGTGGGAGAACTGACTAGAGGTTTTGCGTTTCGTTCGCACTTGTGCGGTTAGCAAGAGTCGCCACCGACTTTTCTTTTATCCAAAAGGAAAGGTAAAAAAGCACAGGAAAGACGTTTCGAGAATTTTCTCGGGTTCGGTGGTAGATTATGAAAAGGGAAGGTGTTAGCACCCTTTTCATTCATAGTTTTCCATGGGCTCTTAGTTACTCGTTTAGATTACTTGCTTTTGTTTGATTGTGTGCTTGTGGTGTGGTTTTTGAAAGTATTTTGGAAAGTCTCTTTGTAATGGTTCTCGTCTCTATAAGAACGTATACAAAGTTTAGTTTCAAAAAATGGTTCAAAGATGTGTTTGTGAATCGTGTTTTGAAAAGAGGTTTTGTAATGGTTCTCGTCTCTATAAGAATGTATACAGAATGTTTTGTCTTTTGAAAGTGTTTTGAAATGGAAGTGTAGGTGTGAAAGTTTTTGTCATGAGCAAGCGAGTAACTAAGAGCGAATATATCTACACGAAAGGTCTTAAGTTTTTCTTTTTTCTTCCTTTTAATGGTGCTATCTTACCATTGATTTGGTAAGAAGCCCCATCCATGGATGTGAAGGGACAGGTGCGGGTCAATTTTACAATCATTGAAGACAACTTGTGAGACGCTCTAGCAATTTTTGTAAAGGACGAGATCATTTTAATCGAAGGCAACATCGAGGGTCATCAAGGGACTACGATCTTTGTTTATGGAAGGGTCATTTGCTAGAGTGTCTCATATTCGAGGGACGTGATTGTATTTCCGAGGCAAGCGAGATTACCCTAGAGGTGCGCGTGTGAGAAGTATGTTGATTTCAAGTTATTTATTCTTGGATTAGGTCATCTAGCGATTGATTTTTGAATCTTGCCATACATGCCTAATTACTACACAGTATATAGAAAGCAATAAATTGCGGGAATTAAAAATTCTAAGCTATTACAAAAGTATCCGGGAATGGGGGTACAATTATTACAAATGGGGATGAATCACATAAAAATAGCAATGTCCAAATAATAAAACCAAATCGAATTGTTGTACGATTTAATACAAAGCTATGACAATTTATGAAATAAAATCAACAAGGTGTGAAATGTATGTATTTACTTGGAAAAAGAAAAATAAAACTTAATCTAAAAAGAAAATGATTTAAGTTAAAAATCTTTATTATATTTTTTGTGTATTTTATTAATTATAAGCTCAAAGAAAGAAAACTAATTAAATCAATGTTTTTGATGTTTTTATTAAATGTAACAAATTAATAAAAATAAGTTATAAAAAGAAAATAGTGAAAATTGATTTTCAAGACTTAAAAAATGTATAAAAGTAATATTAATAATTTTCAAAACAAATAAAAAAAACAAATAAAAAGGAAGAAAATGGGCTTAAGGGTTTAGATGAGATTAGGCCCAAAGAATTGTGCTAATTATTTTTCTGTCTTTCTTTCTTGTGAGCGCAGACTGGATGGATGCAAAGCAGAGGAAGCAAGAGATTCTTTGGCAAGAATGGAAGCAATGGAAGCTTAGTCATCCTTAGGCTTATATTTTTCTTTGTAATTTAGAGAGAAATACTCAAACAATTGTACTAATTTATTTTTCAAATACAATAAGTTGTAAAACTTAAAGCATTTAAATAATAAATTGTATTGTAACAATTTTTGAAATAAATGAAAAAGTCTTATGAGGTATTCTGATGTCCATTAAAATCCTTTACTATCAATAACTCGCAATTTTCTCTTCGCATCTTCACTAATTCTTTAAGATTCCCGATTAAGATAATTGAAAATGTATTCCAATAATTCCAACCAAGATAACTTAAATTCCAATGATCATGTAATCTTGCCACTGCATTCCAAATAAACACGCATTATGTATTCCATAAACAAACAAATGTTTATTCCATAAACAAACAAATATTTGTTCCATTAACAAGCAAATGTCTTAACATACGCAAATTATCTGGTTAACCTGGATCAAACAAAACATGAATGTTCCAAATGACAATCTTAGATCCCATCTCTTGTCCCAAATAAACATGCCTTGAGAACAAACAGTAACCTTTCAGTAAACTTGAAAAAGCATGAAAACATGTGAAAGCCAATTGGATCTTTGTGAATTCATTTCTTCTGAGAACTGCAAGTAAAAACCCTAATTGCTAGTTTATTGCCTTAGGATAAAATCGGTCTGATAGATTCCTGAGCAATTCTTGAATATTTGAGAAACCCCAGGGTTGTGCTTTTTTATGAAAAATGGGAGGGCAAATTTTGGGGTACAACAACTGCCCCCTGTTCAATCTTCTTGAACCTGAAGAGTTAAATCAGCGAGATTTGCCATTCGTGACTCGAAGGTAAAAGATGATTGGACACTAGAGTGCCCGTAAATTGCACTCGTCAAAATGTAGTTGAGGGAATGAGCTTAAAGATGCCATTTGGAGAGGTGACAAAATCTTGTCGGAGATGGGATGGTAGATGCCATCCGAGAATGTTTGTTATAAATCAGGAGAATGAACATCAGAATGGTATCCGTGTCTGGAACGTATCTGAACTGTACCTGGAGACTGAACCTGAATGAGCAATAGAATAACATCCGTGTCTGGAGAATCTCTGAGTTGTATCTGAGCTTTGAATCTGAATAAGCAATAGAATAGCATTCGTGTTTGGAGCATCTATAAGATGTATCTGAGCTTTGAATCTGAATAAGCAATAGAATAACATCCGTGTCTGGAGCATCTCTAAGCTGTATCTGAGCTTTGAATCTGAATAAGCAATAAAATAGCATCCGTGTCTGGAGCATCTCTAAGTTGTAACTGAATTCTGTATTTGAATAAGCAATAAAATAGCATCCGTGTCTGGAGCATCTCTGAGTTGTATCTGAGCTTTGAATCTGAATAAGCAATAGAATAGCATCCGTGTCTGGAGCATCTTTGAGTTGTATCATGATTGCATATTGGTAGCTTGTTAATCTTATTCTGAAAAGGGTAAAATGCTAGCTAAAACACAAAGTTATGTTGCATGAAATGTATGATGCAATATATGTGTTTTATCAATGTTTATGATATCTGAGTGTAATGTATGTGCATGTAAGCTGATTTGATGTCTTGCTGAGGATAATAAATCCTTGATAGCTGGAGATAATAAAATCTTTGACTGCTGTCGGGGAAAATAAATCCTTGACCGCTGCTGGAGATTCAAAACCTTAGACAACTTCTGTGGAGATGTGAGAATCCTTCACGACTTTCCTAGGGATATAGGGACCCTTCAAGTCTTTGGAGTTGGAATATGATAATCATTCTGTTGTGAAAATAATTCCAAGTGTTGCTTGAGAAACCTGCTTGGGGAATCCAGAGAACTTTTGAAGACTTCTACTGGGGGTTAAATAATGAGAATCCTTACTCGACTGGGAAATAAGGAAAACTCTGGCGATCTCTACCGGGGATCAATCAAAGGAAAACCTTGATCTGCTGGAGAATAAGGAAGGCTCTGATGGCTTCTACGGGGAATTAAGAATGAGAATATTAAATCTGTTGAGGAGTGGTGAATGAGAATCTTCGATCTGCATGGGATTAAAAATTCTGACAAATTCATGTTGGGGAGTAATGAAGACTTTGGCAACTTCACTGGGGAATCAAGAATGAGAATCTTCATTCTGTTGGGGAGTAAAAACTCTATGGGGAAGAAGGCTTCCTGTTCGGGAGTAAGTGAAAACTCTGGGGGAGTAGCTATACTGCTGGGGAGATCAGGAGTTTGGGTTGTATGCCAATCTACTGGGAGTCAAGAATGAGAATCTTCATTCTGACGGGGATATCAGAAGTTTGAGTGTATGCCAATCTACTGGGAGTCAAGAATGAGAATCTTCATTCTGACGGGGATATCAGGAGTTTGGGTGTATGCTGTGATACGGTGGGAGAACTGACTTGAGGTTTTGCGTTTGTTTTCGCAAATGTTTCGGTTGAGCAAGAGTCGCCATCGGCTTTTTATTTTATCCTAAGGAAAGGTTAAAAAAGCACAACAAAAACCTTTGAGATGTTTTCTTGGGTTCGGGGAGTAGATTATAGAAAGGGAAGGTATTAGCACCCTTTTTATCCATGGTTATCCATGGGCTCTTAGTTACTTGCTTAGATCACTTGCCTTGTGTTTTCAATTGTTTGAAATGGTGCTTTCAATTGTTTGAAATGGTGCTTTCAATTGTTTGAAATGGTGCTTTGTGTGTGGGTTTGAAAATGTTTTGAAAAGAGGCCAATGTGGTGGCAACCTTTGTAATGATCCATGTTTGAATGTATACAAAGGTGTATATCTTTTGAAAAAAGTTTTCAATGTTTTTGAAAGTTGTTTGTGAAAGTGTGTTGTCATGTGTGGTTTGAAAAGTTGGCAAGTGTTTTTGCAAGTTTGATCAAGTAACTAAGAGTTGTCTACCCCTAAATTTACTCAAAGGCTTTTCTTATGTTTTAACCCTTTTAACAATTTTGTTCCACCATTGTATTTGGTGGACAATCTTGTGTTAGGATGTTAACGGGACGGGCGCGGGTCATCGTTTAGACCATGATTGCAATGGTGCCAAGTGTCTTTGGGCAATTTTTCCTTTAAGGGACTTGATCATTTTTAGGCAACTTTCGAAAGCGTCATCGAGGAACTATGATCATTTGAATATTATTTTTGTTTTTCCAAAGAAACTCAACATGCAACATGGCCCATTATTGAAGGCAACAAGTGGAGTAACCCTAGGGGTGCAAGTGTGATTAGTGTTGTCCATTTTCATGCTTTTTGTCTTTTGTTTAGTCAAGCTATTTGTTTGGTTGATTTTTTTGCATACAAACCCTAAATCTATCATGGCACATTTAGAAAGCTTTTAAAATGCGGAAAATAAAATCCTAAATTATTACAACATAATTATGGGATGGGGGGTACAAATGTTCAAATGGGGATATTTAGCAAGAAATTAAAATCTAAGCTATTACGTCCAAATTGAATATACAAAGATTAATTGTACAATAATTAAGTAAATAAATATGCAAAAATGTATTTATGCACAAAAATGATTTTTATATGTATGGGAAAGTATTTTTTTATGTAACAAATAAACAAAAATAAAAAGGTTAATTTTTGGGTATTTTCATGGTTTAGGGCAAAACCCTAATTTACTAAATAAAAAGTGTTTATTATTTATCATATACTATATTTATTAACTATATACAAAAAATAAATAAAAAAGAGAGTATATTGTAAAAAGTGATTTTTGAGGTTAAATATTAATAAAAATAAAAAATGTATTATTTTTGTATTTTTATCCTAAATATTCTAAATATATATAAATTTATATTATGTATTAAATATATTAAATATATTAAATATATACAAAAAATAAAAATATTTATTATTTACAAAAAAAAGTATATTTTTTTAGAAAATGTTTTCAAAAGATAAAATAAAATAAAAAACAAAAAATAAAATGTATTTGTATTATTTTTAGTATTTTAAATAAAAGTATATATATATATATATATATATATATATATATATATATATATATATATATATATATATATATATATATATATATATATATATATATATATATATATATATATATATATATATATATATATATATATATATATATATATATATATATATATATATATATATATATATATATATATATATATATATATATATATATATATATATATATATATATATATATATATATATATATATATATATATATATATATATATATATATATATATTTACACATGAAACTAAATGAAATAAATACCAAATAAAATGCAAAAAATGTGAGAAAAATATTTTTAGTGTTTTTTCATGTTTGAATAAAAATATAAAATCAGAATCAAAAAGAAAAAATCAAAAATGACAAATATATCACATAATGGGCCAGGGGGGTGCAAATTGAAAAAAGTGGTGCAAACAGAAAAATGAACCAAGCCCAGCCCAAAAGGAGTTGTCTTCAACCTCCAGCACCATTCAAACAAAAAAACGCGCGTTCTTCCTCTATCTCTGCAAACTCTTGATTCCTTGACTTTTAACAAAAACTCACAACACAAACATTATAGAGTATCATGTCACGAGTTCATACATATAAAAAACTTGATCTAACTCTCAGAAATGAGAGAGAATTTCTTCTCCCCCAATTTCTGACCTATGTTTTTTCTAATGTTCAGGTTCCAAATTCTCTTAACACACACAATATAAATGAAAAGTAATTATATGGGTAGCTTCAGGGCCATGAGTAGAACACACTTTATTCACAAACTTAAGCCTAAATGTGCCTGGATAGAGAGATAAAAGTTCAAACTTTTACCTGTTCAGCTTGAATCGTGTACAACAATGGAGGCACTTTCAATGCAGTGTGAGGACTTGTACAGCTTGCTTGAAGTTCAGGGATGCTTCTCTAACCTCTAGCTTGCTTTGAAACTAACTGAAACAAGCTATGTAACTCAACCTGCACAACTGAAAAAATGAAAATGGTGAACTTGGTTAGAGGTGTTAAAGTCTGTAGCTAGGGCTTGGGATAGCTTGTATGGATGTTATGGAGTGTGTATGAACAAGCTTTGGCCAGAACGCACGAGCAAACTGAGTTGTGCCACTCAATCTGCAGGGATGCCCTGTTTTGTGCAGCAAAATGGTGTTTTGATGTTTTGGAAGGTTTGGAATATGGTAGGCTCGTGATTCAGGTCAGTTAGGGAGTATGGAATGTGTTTACAAACTTTGCTTTGGCTAGTTGTTACAGGAATGAGAGCTGGGATCAGTTTTGCAAAGTTTCTTCCTAGATAAGCAAAGTTTGTCAAGTTGGGTTATAGGCCAAGGCAGGTCCCTCAAGCATGCTGCATAATCTCTCCTTGATCAGTGGGATTAGTCCATAATCTTGTGCCTAGAAGATATGCTTTGTACTTCTTAGATTTGTGTTTGACATAAAGTTGATCTTTACAAGAATAGATAAGTCACTTTTTCCAAATATGGCTTGATTTTGTGTGTATTGTCCAAATGCACAAAATAACACTCTAACACAAAGGATATGAATTTAATTATTGAGTGTAAGAAGGATTAGAGGCCTGTAATCTAGCTCGTACAAGCTGATTTCAAAAATGCCCATGTTATGAACATGCCTTGGTCAAGAACAAAAGTGACTTTTGCCCAACTTTACCAATTCGATTCTCCCTAACCACAAGGGTGTTTGAGAAGTTCTTGGACAATTTGGAAAGCTTGGAATGTGTACTACAATCCATCTTTGTAATGCAAGTTGAAATTCCAAGTGGAAGCATGTGAAAAGTGGCCATGAAGTTGGGCAAAAATCCTGCCTAGAATAGGTCAAAAATTTTCTAAGTTAAGAATGTTTTGCACCCCTACTCCAAAAATCATAACTTGAGCTACAAGCTTCTTTTGAGGAAACTTTGTGAATCAAAGTTGTAGATTTTGCAATGGAATATAACTTTCATGTTTTGAATTTTGCTTGAATCCAAATGTATCTTGATGAAAAAATGGGACAAAGTTAGGAAAAAATTAGGAATTTTCATGACTTAGAAAATTTCTAAGTTATCAAAATTCTTCATTTTAAACCCTAATTTGTAATTTTTGATTTCTTGATGAACAAGTTTCATAATTTGACATGTCTTGGTGAAAAATGAATCTTGACACTTGCTTTTGACCAAAAAGTCAAAGTTTGACTTTTCAATATACAGTCAAATTTTGATCAGTTGACTGAAAAATTCATCTGTCAATTTTGTGCATTTGGGATCTTTTGAACTTGTTGAATGTGCCAAGACCATGTCATTGAGTCCTTGAGTCCATATGTGAGCTTGGTTTGCCATTGGCTAGGTCAAACAGTCAAAAATTGCCTTTGTGCAGTCAAAACCCTAAAAATGACCATTTTGCCCTTTTGGTGATCTGGTCAAATTTCTTGTGGAATTGTGATCCAAACTTGACCAAATGGTTCATATGAGTTCATAATGTTTATGTGGGTCAAAAATAATGAGGTTTGGCTGTCAATTGACCACAATTGACTTTTTCCCCAATACAGCTGATTTATAGGTCAACTGTCCAATTGACTGGGCAAAGATTGGAATCAAGGCTTGAAACTTGGTATGGATAAACTCGTGAGTCCAACATGAAGCATGAAAGTCACTTTGGGCCTTTTAGGTTAAAACATCTTTGTGCAAACTCAAACCCTAATTTGGGTCAACAGTGCAACGAGGAGTCTTAAGCAGAGCAAACCCTAACTGAATCTTGAGTTCCAAAGGTCTTGTGGTGAGAAAATATTGATGAAATGGGAGGGAAAATTTTGGGGTACAACAGTTGCCCCTGTTCAATCTTCTTGAACCTGAAGAGTTAGATTGGCAAGTTTGCCTTTCGCGACTCGAGGGTAAAAGGAGATTGGACATTAGAGTGCCCAGAAATTTGCACTCGCATAGTGGAGTATCAGCAATGTGATGTCGGGAATGGGCTTATAGATGCCATTTGGAGATAGGATGGATAGGAGGATGGGCTTATAGATGCCATCTGGGGGTGTGACATAACCTTGTCGGGAATGGGCTTATAGATGCCATTTGGAAGTGTTGATCGCGTAAGAGATTCCTTAGCGAGAACTTGCGTACTTTGAGAAAGGAAGATGGTTTCCTGGCCTGTTACAGGTGTTGATCTTCAGTCTCTTCATGCAGATATGCCCTGGCTAGATACAGGTATCGAATCTACAATCAAACGCTCACAGATATGCCCTGGCTAGATACAGGAATCGAATTCGGAACTTCAAAAGGTTGCTTACAGACGTGCCCTGGCTGGATACAAGTATCGAATCTCTAAACTATTCATGCAGATATGCCCTGGCTAGATACAGGTGTCAAATCCACAATCAAATACTCATAAATATGCCCTGGCTGGATACAGGAATTGAATCTGGAATTGGTCGTCTACAGATATGCCCTGGCTGGATACAGGTATCGAATATGGAAATTGTCGTCTACAGATATGCCCTGGCTGGATACAGGTATCGAATCTCTAAACTATTCATGCAGATATGCCCTGGCTAGATACAGGTGTCGAATCTGGAAATTGTCGTCTACAGATATGCCCTGGCTGGATATAGGAATCGAATCTGGAATTAGTCGTCTACAGATATGCCCTGGCTGGATACAGGTATCGAATCTCTAAACTATTCATGCAGATATGCCCTGGCTAGATACAGGTGTCGAATCTGGAAATTGTCGTCTACAGATATGCCCTGGCTGGATACAGGAATCGAATCTGGAATTGGTCATCTACAGATACGCCCTTGCTGGATACAGGAATCGAATCTGGAATTGGTCGTCTACAGATATGCCCTGGCTGGATACAGGAATCGAATCTGGAAACTCTTCATGCAGATATGCCCTGGCTGGATACAGGTATCGAATCTACAATCAATCACTCACAGATATACCCTGGCTAGATACAAGTATCGAATCTGGAATTGTGACGGTTGATAGTAATCATCTTTGGATTGACCTTTTCCTGAAAAGGCAAAACATTAGTTGTATGCAATGTCATGATGTATGAGATGCATGATGTCATGATGTTCTCAAGAATAAATGAGATTGTGTGATATGATGCATATATGCATGCGTTATGGTGTATGATAATGTGATGAATGTATTTTTGTCTAGGAAAATAAATCCTTGACGACTGCCGAGAAATTGTGGAATCCTGGGCTGATGTTGAAGAGTAGAGTTCTTCGCTTCCGCTGGGGATGATGGTTGCAAGAATAAACCGGTAGGAGAAGATGACTCCGTTGGGGGATAAACTTGTTGGAGAGATTACTCTGCGGGGAATTACTCTGTGGGAAGAGATGCTTCGTTGGGGTTTTGATGAGAGCTCCGCTGGGGATTCCACTGATAAGGTATGTTGGGGGAATTTGATGAACTCCGCTGGGGACGATCTTTCCGTGGTAATTAGCTGAGGATAACCCAATTATAAGCCCTGGTGGGAAATAACCTTTGAATGAAGCCGGGGATAGACGTATGTACTCTGTAGGGGATAAGCTACCAGAATCTACTGGGGATAAGCTTCAGAATCTACTAGGGAGGATGATTCATCTTTCTTGGGGAAACTTTTCAGACTGTACTGGGGAGTGGCTCCACTAGGGTGTCTGGTATTTCGCCGGGGAACAATATTATATTAAGACTGCCTGAGATGCTTGTTGAGAAATGTCTATACTCCGCTGGGGAATGTTGAGATCTTCTGGGGACACCCAACTTCCTTAAGGCTGACAGTAGACTAACTCGGCTTGGGGAGAGTATCGCTGACTTGCTGGAGGTATTGTGCCTTTTCAGGGCTGATGGGAGACCAACTCTGCCTGGGGAGAGCAATGCTAAATCTTGTCTTACTATGTGGGGAGTTGAGGTAACTTGGTTACGTTCTTCAGCCGAACCTACTTTGGTACCTTGGTGGACAGAGCAACTAGGTCGCTTAGACAATTCTAAATTGCCCTTGTTTCTGATGTCATCTGTAATTAGTCTCTTGTTTTCGCATGCAAATATTCATGATTAGCAATTAATGTTAAATTCATATATCAAAAACGAACATTGGACGTTTTTTGCAAAACAAAACAGAAAAAGGAGAAACGATGGGTAATTCGCCTGAAAAATTGAACTTGTATTGATTTTGAAATATGCCTGTAAATAGGCGTTTTTGTACAAGAGGCTAACGTCCTAGTAAGAGAATGCCGCCGAGCAAAATAGAGTTTATACAATTTTGTGAAAAGGAAACAAAACAGCTATGTGAAAAATAATCCCACAGGGTTCCAACTCTGCTATCGCCTTTATGTCTTCAAGCGTCTCATCACTCTGCTGCTTAGTTGAAGATGAAGCTGATTGATTTGAGTCATCTCAGCCCGATAGTTGATGCCGAATTCTGGATGCAAGGTGATCCAATGAGACATCGTATTACGCTTTATCCCTAACTTTTTCCTGGACCGCCCTTTCGGGTTTTCAGTCCACCGGGATACCCATTTTTGCCCAAGCCGCCTTTTCAGGTTTTCGACTTGCCGGGTGTACAGATTTTTTTCATTTCATCCCTTATTTTTGCCCGAACCCTTTTGGTTCGCCGGGAAGCCCTTATTTTTGCCTAGGTGTGTCAACCTAGCGGGTCTTTAATTCATGCGTAGTATCTTTTTACTATGTCTGCATTGGCGGGGTGAGGAAGGTCGTCACCATCCATGGTGGTTAGAATCATAGCCCCTCCTGAGAAGATGTTCTTAACCACAAACGGCCCTTCGTACGTAGGGGTCCACTTGCTCCTGGGATCACTTTGAGGAAGAATGATGCGCTTGATTACCAGATCTCCGACTTGATACTCTTGTCGTCTGACCTTCTTGTTAAATGCCCTGATCATCCGTTTTTGGTACGTCTGACCATGACAAATAACAGTGAGTCTCTTTTCGTCAATTAGGTTTAATTAATCAAGCCGAGTCTAGATCCAGTCATCTTCGCTCAAACCTGCATCCTTCATTATCCGGAGAGAGGGTATCTGGACTTCAATAGGCAAGACTGCCTCCATGCCATAGACCAAGGAAAAAGGAGTTGCTCCTGTTGACTTCCGTGCTGAGGTACGATACCCATGGAGAGCAAACGGTAACATTTCGTGCCAATCTTTGTAGGTCACTGTCATCTTCTGCACAATCTTCTTGATGTTCTTATTCGTCGCTTCTACATCCCCATTCATCTTCGGGCGGTAGGGAGAAGAGTTGTGGTGCTGTATCTTGAATTGCTCGCAGAGCTCAGTGATCATCTTGTTGTTAAGATTGGTACCATTATCCGTAATGATCCTCTCAGGTACACCGTATCGACATATCAGGTTGTGCCGAATGAATCGTGCCACGACATTCTTGGTTACCGTAGCATAGAAAGCTGCTTCGACCCACTTTGTGAAGTAATCAATCGCTACCAGGATGAAGCGATGCCCGTTGGATGCCATAGGTTTGATTTCGCCGATCATATCAATGCCCCACATTGCAAAGGGCCAGGGTGCTGTCAAGACGTTCAGAGGAACCGGAGGAATGTGCACCTTATCAGCATAGATCTGGCATTTATGACAAGTTTGAGAATGCTGATAACAGTCGGCTTCCATTGTGGACCAGAAATATCCTGCCCGAAGGATTTTCTTTGCCATGGTATGTCCACTGGAATATGTTCCGAAGGTACCTTCATGTAGCTCTGCCATGATCCTTTCTGCTTCAGTCTTATCCACACAACGCAGTAAGGTTGAGTCATGATTTCGCTTGTAGAGAATGCCATTGCTGAGGAAGAACTTAGCCGCGAACCTTCTCAGGAACTTCTTGTCATTAACAGATGCGCCTTCGGGGTATTCTTGAGCTTCAAGGTACCTCTTCACTTCATGATACCAGGGTTTTTCAGTTACCTCCTCGGTCTCGAGATCGCAGCAATGTGCAGGTTCATCCAACTTCCAAATAATGATTCGGGGAGCCTCGTTGTCCCATTTGACTTTGAACATAGAAGACATCGTAGCCAACACGTCCGCTAACTGATTCTCTTCTCTTGGGAAATGTTCAAAGGTTATCTCCTCGAAGTGGGGAAGCAATGTCAACACATACTCTTTGTAAGGAATAAGATTTGGGTGTTTCGTATCCCACTCGCCTTTGACCTGATTGATCACGAGAGCGGAATCTCCGAAGACACTCAGAAACTTGATCCTTAAGTCAATTGCAGCTTGAAGACCCATGATGCATGCCTCATACTCCGCCATGTTGTTGGTGCAGTTGAAACATAGTCGGGCAGTAAGTGGAGTATGAGTGCCTTTAGGGGATATGATCACAGCGCCGATACCATTACCCAAAGCATTCGAGGCTCTGTCAAAGTGCATAGACTATCGGGATCCTTCCTCAGGTCCTTCATCCGGTCCAGGTACTTCACAATCAGTCACTACCATGATATCCTCGTCTGGAAATTCAAAGTTCATCGACTGGTAATCGTCCACTTCCTGGTGTGCCAAATGGTCTGCCAATACACTCCCCTTGATTGCTTTCTGAGTCGTGTACTGGATGTCGTATTCTGTCAAGATCATCTGCCATCTTGCTATTCTTCCGGACAAGGCAGGCTTTTCGAAGATGTACTTTATTGGATCCATTTTTGAAATCAACAGAGTAGTGTGAGTCAACATATACTGTCTCAGCCGACGAGCAGCCCATACCAAAGCGCAACAAGTTTTCTCGAGCAGTGAGTACCGGGTCTCAAAGTCGGTAAACTTTTTGCTAAGGTAATAAATGGCGTGCTCTTTTCGGCCAGACTCGTCATGCTGTCCCAACACACATCCCATTGAGTTGTCCAGTACTGTCAAGTATAAGATTAGAGGTCTCCCTTCAACCGGTGGCATAAGAATGGGTGGTTCTTGGAGATACTCTTTGATTCTTTCGAAAGCGGCCTGACATTCATTGTTCCAACGTACTACTTGATCTTTCTTCAGTAGCTTGAAGATTGGTTCACAGGTAGCAGTTAGATGTGAGATGAATCGGGCAATGTAGTTCAACCGTCCTAGAAAGCCTCTGACTTCTTTCTCTGTCTTGGGAACTGGTATCTCTTGTATGGCTTTCACCTTGGCAGGGTCCACTTGAATGCCTTTGTCGCTTACAACGAAGCCTAGCAATTTTCCAGATCTCACCCCGAAGGTGCACTTGTTTGGGTTCAACCTCAGCTTGTACAACTTCAGACGGTCAAACAGCTTCCGCAGATGGTCAAGGTGTTCCTCCTTAGTTTGGGACCTTGCAATCATATCGTTGACGTATACTTCTATCTCGTGATGGATCATGTCATGAAATAAAGCAACCATGGCACGTTGGTAGGTTTCCCCAGCATTTTTCAACCCAAAAGGCATGACCTTGTAGCAAAAGGTGCCCCACTGAGTAACAAAAGTGGTCTTCTCCATGTCTTCAGGAGCCATCTTGATCTGATTATAACCGGAGAAACCGTCCATGAAGGAGAATACTTTATGCTGAGCGGTGTTGTCAACCAGAATGTCGATATGAGGCAGAGGGAAATCATCCTTAGGGCTTGCCCTGTTCAAATCCCTGTAATCAACACACATTCAGACCTTACCATCCTTCTTCAGCACTGGAACCACGTTGGCAACCCACTGAGGGTAAGAAGTCACTGCTAGAAACCCGGCATCAAATTGTTTCATAACCTCAGCTTTGATTTTCTGGGACATTTCTGGACGCATACGGCAGACCTTTTGTTTTACCGGAGGGCATCCTTCCTTGGTAGGCAGGTGATGAACCAAAATGTCGGTATCCAACCCAGGCATGTCTTTGTAAGACCAGACAAAGATTTCCACATAGTCATGCAGCATCTGAATTAACCGTTGTTTCACATTGAGCTCTAGATTGGCACCAATATTGACTTCCTTTCTGTCCGTCTCCGTACCCAGATTTACCGTTTCCACTGGCTCTTCATGTGGCTGAATGGCCCTCTCTTCCCGGAGTAACAGTCTTGCAAGCTCACCAGGCACTTCGCAATCATCTTCACCTTCGTCTTCGGCTAAGTTGGTCGGATTTTCGAAGTCATAACTGGCAGTAGCAGAGTCGTTACCAGTGAGATCCAGAGTGGATTGGAACCTGTATAGGTGAGTGTGTATAAATATAGCTGTTTTGCAATATATAATAAAGAAAGAAAAGGAGCGCAAGATTTTGAAATGCAACAAACGTCCAATGTTTTTATTGATGATATATGAAAATGACACACAAAAGCCCTCACAAATGAAGCCACGGTGCCCCGGGTAGGACACCGAGCCATAAAAGTTTCAAAATATTGTCTGTTACAAATTCAAAACAAAAGAGTTCATTACTGAGTGACAAAAGTAATAGGTGTGAAGTCTTTGTCAGTCCAGTTGCTTGGTCCACCGTCGGTTGTTGGGTAGATCCAGCTGTCGAATTCAGATTCCTGCACGTCGTCTTCAATAGCATTTACTCCCGGGTTGGTGATGAACACAAGAGGTCTTCCAATCCTTGCCTTACGAACAACCTTCTGAGCTTCTGCAGTGAAACCCAGACCAAACTTGTCAGTCTTTGGAGTGAAATCAGGAAGTCGGCCCTAGTTTGCACACTCTCCCTTCTCAATAACAGCCCGGGTATCCTTCAAGGAAGCCATCTTCAAAGGAGGGTCTTCAATCACAGTCTCAGCTGATGTCAGTGTTTGAGGAACCTCTTCAAAGTGCTAGAATGGAGTCTCAATGAACTTCCCATCCATTTCTATGTACCGGAACGAGTTGAGCTGGCTGACCATATACTCTTCTTCCCCCTGAACTATAACAATCTTCCCTCTGACCGGGTACTTAAGCTCCTGATGTAGTGTGGAGGTCACAGCTCCAGCCTTGTGGATCCATGGACGACCCAGCAAACAAGAATAGGATGGTCGGATATCCATCACATAGAACGTTGAATCAAAAACTTGAGAACCAACCCTGATTGGAATGTCAACTTCCCCATGTACCATCCTTTTCGAACCGTCAAAGGCCCGGAAAACAATGTTACTAGGCTTGAGCTCTAAACCCTCACAATCCAACCTGTCTATGGCCTTCTTGGGTAATACATTAAATGAAGAACCGGTGTCTACTAACACATGGGCAAGAGTAGTGCCCCTGCATTCAATGGAGACATGCAGGGCGTCGTTATGGTTCTTTCCTTTATCCGTCAGATCAGCGTCAGAGAAGCCCAACCCATTATCGGCAGTCAAGTTGGCCATACAATCGGTAAATTGATCAGCATATGTTTCTTGTGGCACATGGGCCATCTTCAGGAAGGAAATCAGGGCCTTGGCATGAGCCTCTGAACACAACAACAGTGATAG
This sequence comes from Vicia faba, assembly GCA_948472305.1. Lineage (NCBI taxonomy): Eukaryota > Viridiplantae > Streptophyta > Magnoliopsida > Fabales > Fabaceae > Vicia > Vicia faba. The sequence continues at coordinate 589,521,870 of OX451735.1, forward strand.
CATATAAATCTTTGATGGGGTGTGCCCCAACTGCTCAACTACATTGAAATCACTCTTCTTAATGATCTTGAGAATCTCTTCCATTTCTTGCTGGGAAGCTTCAACAGTGGTCGTCTTTGGTGCCTCCGTCAGGGCAGGCATATCAGTAGCAATCCCTTTGCCCCGAGCGTCAGATGACTCGGTAGCAGGGGTAGAAACAGGAACTTGAAGGGAAGCAGGCACACTTGTAGGTGTGATGACAAGAGGTCCCTGAATAGCTGGTGGCGCAATATTTGGTGAGAACAGCCTACCACTGCGAGTAACCTTGGCAGGCTCGAAGATGTTGCTGATACCGGTACTAGTATCGAACTCTTGTTTTACTCCGAGCACATGAACATCTGCCCCATAGTGCCAAGGGACAGCTCTGTCAGACGTATAAGGGAGGGGCCCCGGAACAATGATGATGATAGGAGCAATCTTCTGAGTGGACATGATTTTGACAGGCTTCTTTGAAGGAGACTTAGGAGGGTTGTTGAAAATAGTAACAATAGACACTTCTTCAGCAGGGACAACAGGAACAACAATCTTCTCGAACAAGATCTCTTTGCTATCCATCAGGTTTTGGACGCCTGACTTCAGCAAGGGACAACCAGCAGGTGAAACAGCACATAGAAGGCAACCTTTACCACATCCCGGAAATAAACCGGCTAGCAACAGGTTCCTCTTGACAGTCAACAACGGGGTAACAATATCATCCACGAAGGCCACATATAGGTCTTCTTCCACAACATTCACTCCATGCTGGGGCATGGGAGCGGTCACAACATTGGGTCTTTCGGGCGCCTCAAACTGTATTTCTTTAGCATCAATAAGGTCCTGAACCTTATTCCTCATAGCCCAGCAATCATCCGTAGTATGCCCCGGGCTATCAGAGTGATAAGCGCAACAGGCGTTGGGGTTGTACTTTGGAGAGGCTGTGTTCACTACCTTCGGAGCTTCTTTGACAGTTACCAGATTGGTTGACAGTAGTTGTGGCAAAATCTGAGATAGGGTCATGCTGAGTCGAGTGTACTGTCTTTTAGGTCTCTCACCCCTTGGTTGGTTGTATTGCTGAGGAGCAGCAACAGGCTTTGAAATTACCAACGCGTTGACAGCTTGGCGGCGTTCCGGTTTAATTTGTCTTCTGGGACCATAAACAACACTGGCTTCCTTCTTGAAGGGCTTCTTTTCAGTACTCGCGGAGGCACCTTTTTGTATCTTCCCCGACTTGATACCAGCTTCTATCCTCTCACTAGTCAAGACCAGGTCTATGAACCCAGCAGAAGAATTACCAATCAGGTGGTTGAAGAATGGATCGGACAGGGTCCCCAGGAACATGTCAACAAGTTCACGGTCAGTCAAAGGTGGATGCACCCTTCCAGCCAGGTCCCTCCACTTTTGCGCATACTCCTTGAATCCTTCGCCCGTCCCCAGTGACATACCCTGGAGTTGGGTACGCGTGGGAGCGAGGTCAGAATTGTACTGATACTGTTTATAAAATGCGGTAGCCAAGTCCTCCCAGTTTCGGATACTGGCTCCATCCAGCTGATAGAACCACTCGAGTTGAGCCCCTGAAAGGCTATCCTGGAAGAAATGGATCCAAAGGTTCTTGTCTGCAGTGTAAGGTTGGATCTTCCTTACATATGATCTGAGATGCAGCTTAGGACAGGAAGCCCCGTCTTACTTCGCAAAGGCAGGTGCCTTGAACTTGTGTGGGATCACCACCCCAGAAGATAAACCTAGATCTCCAAAATCCAACCCCGGCACATGTTGGATCTCCATGGCACTTAAATGGTCCTCTAGTTGCTTGTACCTGTCTTCAGCAGAAGGGTACTGTTCATCATTGTAATCCGTCTCGTTGTCGGAGACCACAGGACTAGGAGCCCTTCCCCCTTGTGGACTGTCTTTCCCTGCAGAGGAAGTAGCCTGATCAGCCTCATTCTGCAGTGTATTCCCAAACCTTCGTCCAGTGTTAAACAACGCAGTCCTCTTCTTCTTCTTCTTCTTTTTCAAGAGCAGAGTCTTCAACTCCTGTTGACTCTGGGCTAAACTCATGACCATCTCCTGAAACTGGGCGTTCTGGGCCTGGAGAGCCTTGATAGCTTGTTCGGTAGTAGGCTCGGAAGACATGATGATTGAGTGCTGAAATAAACAGCGAAGAAGATTAAGCAACCTATAGAAGAAGGGTACCTGTTATGCATATGATGAATGATATGCTTATTTATGCAATGCATTCAAGGATTTAGAAAATTCAAAATTGTTGCAAACAAAAAAGAACACACGTCTTATTAATAAGAAGAAATTTTGTCAGTACATAAATGCCCCATGGGCCAAATATTACAAAAACTTCTCAAGGTAAAAAGACGTTGCGCATCCTCTTTGGTGCGATGTAGGTGTTGAGGGTCTCTTCTTCGTGGAGTCGGCGGGTAAGCTCCAAAACCTTCTTCTCACTGGCGTAGAAGCTGGCTTCAAAAGTGTTATGTTCCTCCTTGAGTTGGATCCAACTCTTCTGCATCTCCTCCCACGATGTTGGCATGTCAGGATACAAGATGGTGTAGGGAACCTCTCCTTCCTTAACGGGCTCTTTAACCACAGGGAGAACATGAGGGTAAGGCATCATTAGACTCTGGGCTCGGGTTCGTACCCACTTGAGATAAGGCTCAAGAGGGATGGAGTTCTTGTGCCTCAGTGTCTTGCTGTCTACCTTGTTAGGCATCCTCCAAGCTCTGATGAATCTTTGGAGAAGTCCTTGCGCATTGTTGTCGAAGTCAAAAACTAGGTCAGGAATCAGCATGTCGTGAGGGCCATCCCTCCGTGAATATCCAAATTGTCTCAAAGCTAGACAAGGGTTATAGGTAATGCCTCCTCTAATGCCAAGTAATGGAACATTAGGGAACTCTCCACAACGATCGACGATGATGACATTTTCTCTGGACCGAGAACACCAATGTACATCAGAGTGAGTGAGGGTCATCAACCGTTGTGACCACCTTAAGCCCTGGTCATTCTTCAAGACAGATTGTGGAAGGTGTGAAATAAACCACCTTGCAAGGAGAGGAGTACAACACATGAGAACACCCCTCTTTCTCATTGTTCGTGTGTAAAATGAGTGAAGAATGTCCCCAAGCAATGTTGGTATTGGATTCCTGGATAAGAAGGTCTTGACGGCGTTGACATCTATAAGCTGGTCAGGATTTGGGAATAGGACCAACCCGTAAATGAGGAGTGCCACAATTTCTTCAAAGGCTTGTAGATCCAATGAATTCCAACACTCTTGTGCCTTCTCAAACAAGAATTTTACCAAGAAGCCTTTGACACCGCTTCTAGTTTCCCAATGCCCCTTGATGTCAGATGGTTGCAAGTGTAGTGCTTGAGCAACATCTTCAGGCTTTGGTTCTTTTTCCGTACCGTTGTAGGGTAGTTGATTAAGAATAGGAATTCTCAAGATTTGAGAAAATTCCTCCAAAGTGGGCACCAATTGGTAGTCGGGGAAAGTGAAACAGTGGTGAAGGGGGTCAAAGAACTGGAACAACACCTTTACCATGTCCTCTTCAATGCTGGTGTTGACTAGGCTGAGCAGTCTATGATGTCTTTCACTGAAGGGAGAGCTTTCCGGAATTCTAGATGTGAGCTCTTTGAGTTGAGGAGGGATTCTCACAAGGTTGACTTGGATAGTTTTCCTGCGAAGAATTTCCATGACCTATAAAACAAGAACAAAGATGAAGATCTAAACCCTTGAAATGGTTAGTGGATGCATATGATGCTTTATGATGTTCATGATGTATGCACAAACATATGTACAAGCAATTCACACAAAACCCTAGTTTCAGGCTTGCATGAGGTTTCATAGGTAAGTACTCTCTTGAGTGAAGTTGGCTTAAAAACCTGTCCTATAAATAGTAATCGGGTTCTAAGGAGCTCAATATCACTGGATTGTTTTCCATGTTCATTGTTTTGGTTTAGCCACTTAACTAGCGACCAAAATATTCCAAGAAAACAACCCTCAATGAGTGTAGTATCGAGTATCTACCAACTTCGGACTGCACTAAAGTCGGTCATCTCACTACCCCTAATGAAAGGCCAAGATGGTCAAGTAAGGTTCTAGGTCATTAGTGCTTAGTGACATCACTCAGTGGCCCCGTACTCTCCTTGATTGAACTCAAGGGTTACCGGTACTCACAAATATGTCGCACTAATATAGCTATTGCTTCAACCGTGTCGGTATACCCCGTACAGTTTCCACAATGTATTGCTATCTATGAATGTTTCCCCAAATCCGGGTGTAGGATTTCAAGCCCAAACAAGAGAACCAAGATATAAAGCAATCAAAGCAAACAATTAGTCATGCAAGAGGGTGATCTAAGCCCTAAGGTTACTCCACTTTAAAATTTCCCCAGCAGAGTCGCCAGTTCTGTGATACGGTGGGAGAACTGACTTGAGGTTTTGCGTTTGTTTTCGCAAATGTTTCGGTTGAGCAAGAGTCGCCACCGACTTTTTATTTTATCCTAAGGAAAGGTTAAAAAAGCACAGCAAAAACCTTTGAGATGTTTTCTTGGGTTCGGGGAGTAGATTATAGAAAGGGAAGGTATTAGCACCCTTTCTATCCATGGTTATCCATGGGCTCTTAGTTACTTGCTTAGATCACTTGCCTTGTGTTTTCAATTGTTTGAAATGGTGCTTTCAATTGTTTGAAATGGTGCTTTGTGTGTGGGTTTGAAAATGTTTTGAAAAGAGGCCAATGTGGTGGCAACCTTTGTAATGATCCATGTTTGAATGTATACAAAGGTGTATATCTTTTGAAAAAAGTTTTCAATGTTTTTGAAAGTTGTTTTTGAAAGTGTGTTGTGATGTGTGGTTGGAAAAGTCGGCAAGTGTTTTTGCAAGTTTGATCAAGTAACTAAGAGTTGCCTACCCCTAAATTTACTCAAAGGCTTTTCCTATGTTTTAACCCTTTTAACAATTTTGTTCCACCATTGTATTTGGTGGACAATCTTGTGTTAGGATGTTAACGGGACGGGCGCGGGTCATCGTTTAGACCATGATTGCAATGGTGCCAAGTGTCTTTGGGCAATTTTTCCTTTAAGGGACTTGATCATTTTTAGGTAACTTTCGAAAGCGTCATCGAGGGACTATGATCATTTGAATATTATTTTTGTTTTGCCAAAGAAACTCAACATGCAACATGGCCCATTATTGAAGGCAACAAGTGGAGTAACCCTAGGGGTGCAAGTGTGATTAGTGTTGTCCATTTTCATGCTTTTTGTCTTTTGTTTAGTCAAGCTATTTGTTTGGTTGATTTTTTTGCATACAAACCCTAAATCTATCATGGCACATTTAGAAAGCTTTTAAAATGCGGAAAATAAAATCCTAAATTATTACAACATAATTATGGGATGGGGGGTACAAATGTTCAAATGGGGATATTTAGCAAGAAATTAAAATCTAAGCTATTACATCCAAATTGAATATACAAAGATTAATTGTACAATAATTAAGTAAATAAATATGCAAAAATGTATTTATGCACAAAAATGGTTTTTATATGTATGGGAAAGTATTTTTTTATGTGACAAATAAACAAAAATAAAAAGGTTAATTTTTGGGTATTTTCATGGTTTAGGGCAAAACCCTAATTTACTAAATAAAAAGTGTTTATTATTTATCATATATTATATTTATTAACTATATACAAAAAATAAATAAAAAAGGGAGTATATTGTAAAAAGTGATTTTTGAGGTTAAATATTAATAAAAATAAAAAATGTATTATTTTTGTATTTTTATCCTAAATATTCTAAATATATATAAATTTATATTATGTATTAAATATATTAAATATATACATAAAATAAAAATATTTATTATTTACAAAAAAAGTATATTTTTTTAGAAAATGTTTTCAAAAGATAAAATAAAATAAAAAACAAAAAATAAAATGTATTTGTATTATTTTTAGTATTTTAAATAAAAGTATATATATATATATATATATATATATATATATATATATATATATATATATATATATATATATATATATATATATATATATATATATATATATATATATATATATACACATGGAACTAAATGAAATAAATACCAAATAAAATGCAAAAAATGTGAGAAAAATATTTTTAGTGTTTTTTCATGTTTGAATAAAAATATAAAATCATAATCAAAAAGAAAAAATAAAAAATGACAAATATATCACATAATGGGCCAGGGGGGGTGCAAATTGAAAAAAGTGGTGCAAACAGAAAAATGAACCAAGCCCAGCCCAAAAGGAGTTGTCTTCAACCTCCAGCACCATTCAAACAAAAAAACGCGCGTTCTTCCTCCATCTCTGCAAACTCTTGATTCCTTGACTTTTAACAAAAACTCACAACACAAACATTATAGAGCATCATGTCACGAGTTCATACATATAAAAAACTTGATCTAACTCTCAGAAATGAGAGAATTTCTTCTCCCCCAATTTCTGACCTAAGTTTTTTCTAATGTTCAGGTTCCAAATTCTCTTAACACACACAATATAAATGAAAAGTAATTATATGGGTAGCTTCAGGGCCATGAGTAGAACACACTTTCTTCACAAACTTAAGCCTAAATGTGCCTGGATAGAGAGATAGAAGTTCAAACTTTTACCTGTTCAGCTTGAATCGTGTACAACAATGAAGGCACTTTCAATGCAGTGTGAGGACTTGTACAACTTGCTTGAAGTTCAGGGATGCTTCTCCAACCTCTAGCTTGCTTTGAAACTAACTGAAACGAGCTATGTAACTCAACCTGCACAACTGAAAAAATGAAAATGGTGAACTTGGTTAGAGGTGTTACAGTCTGTAGCTAGGGCTTGGGATAGCTTGTATGGATGTTATGGAGTGTGTATGAACAAGCTTTGGCCAAAACGCACGAGCAAACTGAGTTGTGCCACTCAATCTGCAGGGATGCCCTGTTTTGTGCAGCAAAATGGTGTTTTGATGTTTTGGAAGGTTTGGAATATGGTAGGCTCGTGTTTCAGGTCAGTTAGGGAGTATGGAATGTGTTTACAAACTTTGCTTTGGCTAGTTGTTACAGGAATGAGAGTTGGGATCAGTTTTGCAAAGTTTCTTCCTAGATAAGCAAAGTTTGTCAAGTTGGGTTATAGGCCAAGGCAGGTCCCTCAAGCATGCTGCATAATCTCTCCTTGATCAGTGGGATTAGTCCATAATCTTGTGCCTAGAAGATATGCTTTGTACTTCTTAGATTTGTGTTTGACATAAAGTTGATCTTTACAAGAATAGATAAGTCACTTTTTCCAAATATGGCTTGATTTTGTGTGTATTGTCCAAATGCACAAAATAACACTCTAACACAAAGGATATACAACATGGCTTGATTTTGTGTGTATTGTCCAAACAGTGCAAGGAGGAGTCTTGAGCAGAGCAAACCCTAACTAGATCTTGAGTTCCAAAGGTCTTGTGGTGAGAAAATATTGATGAAATGGGAGGGAAAATTTTGGGGTACAACATATGCCAATCTACTGGGAGTCAAGAGTGAGAATCTTCATTCTGACGGGGATATCAGGAGTTTGGGTGTATGCCAATCTACTGGGAGTCAAGAATGAGAATCTTCATTTTGACGGGGATATCAGGAGTTTGGATGTATGCCAATCTACTGGGAGTCAAGAATGAGAATCTTCATTCTGACTGGGATATCAGGAGTTTGGGTGTATGCCAATCTATTGGGAGTCAAGAATGAGAATCTTCATTCTGACGGGGATATCAGGAGTTTGGGTGTATGCCAATCTACTGGGAGTCAAGAATGAGAATCTTCATTCTGAAGGGGATATCAGGAGTTTAGGTGTATGCCAATCTACTGGGAGTCAAGAATGAGAATCTTCATTCTGACGGGGATATCAGGAGGTTGGGTGTATGCCAATCTACTGGGAGTCAAGAATGAGAATCTTCATTCTGACGGGGATATCAGGAGTTTGGGTGTATGCCAATCTACTGGGTGTCAAGAATGAGAATCTTCATTCTGACGGGGATATCAAGAGTTTGGGTGTATGCCAATCTACTGGGATTCAAGAATGCGGATCTTCATTTTGATGGGGATATCAGTAGTTTGGGTGTATGCCAATCTACTGGGGAATTATCCTAGGTTGGGGATAAAAGTTAACTGTTATCTGGTTGATTTCCAGGCTTTAAGATAACTTGCTGGGGGATTTGGAGAAACCGGATGATTTTCGCTGTGGTTGATAGTTTGAGCTCCGCTGGGGATTGGTAGTTGGTAGTCTCATTTCCGTTGGGGATCTTAATGACGTGCTGATTTGATTGCGTGTGGAAATGGTTTTAAAGATGCCATTTGGAGAGACAAAGGAGAATCGTCGGAGATGGGCTTATAGATTCCATCCAAAGGTGATTGTTGATGGAAAGTTGAACTGGATCAGAATAAACCGTTGGGAGATTTATCTAAAACAACAAAATCTGGAGATGAATCAGAATAAACCGTTGAGAGATTTATCTGAAACAGTAAAAATCTGGAATATCTTCAACTGGAATAAGAATCAGGGAGATCTTAGTGTCGATCTGACTGAACTAGAGAAGGTCTTGGAAAATCTTCAACAGATGCCGGGGAAAATAAATCTTGGACTGTTGTTGAAGAGTATGTGTGTCTTTAAACTTTGCTTATAATATTTTCACCGGGGATTCCTGTCTCGTTGTTTGAGGAGAAACTCCGCTGGGAAATGTTGATCTTTGTTTTGAGAGAAATAGAATTTTTAGGAGCTTCAGTCGTCCGTTATTCTATTGAGGAATCCTCTTTGTTGAAGAGGAAAGTTGGATGAACTACTATTTGGTCGTGGTCTAGGCTTCACAGCTTGAATTCCATGAGAATTTGATCGCATCTTTCTTGAAAGGTAACAGTTAGTTGCATGACATATATCAAGCAATGATGTTCTCAAAATAAATGAGATTGCATTGTATGATGTCTTGATGTACGAATATGTAATGTTTTCAAGATGATCTCTCGCTGGGGAAAATAAATCCCGAATTGGCGTTGGAGAAAAGAGTTGAATTCTGGCGACTTCAATGGGAAAAATCTTGAGGTCGACTTAGCTGGGAAGAGGTTAAAAAAGATTGAAACTCTGGCTGAGAGCCATCTTATGAGAAGGGTTTTGGAGAGATTTGTCACTGCTCTAAGTAGCGAGTGTTTATGGCTTTTCCAGGAAATGTTTGACTGTATGCAACCCTTTGTTGGGATTGACGTTCAATGCCCCAAGTGACGGGGACAGAGACTTGCCTCTGGTTACTCTGCACTTTGAGAGATTTCTTGAAATCTTGACTGGACTGCCCCATGTGTACTGGACAATGACATGTCATGCCCCCTTGTTGATAGGAGATTTTTGCAACAGAAGTGTCATCCCACTTGAAGTGATTTTGTTCACTGAGAGAGCTTTCGTTCATCGGATATTCACTGTGTGAATTTCTTCGCTGTCAAATAAATAGCCATATGCAAACAACGATATTCAAATAAGGCAAAGTTTAAGTTTGTCTTGAAATTTTTGAAAATGCGTTTTTTAGCAGAAAACTTTTGTAAGAAAAATTCAACTCAAGATTTAGAGCAAAGCCTTACAGGAGCCAGGATACCTTTTGTAACAGTATGCTTTCGAACTAACCCATGCTTCAATTAGGACTTTTGAAGGGTTTTAATGTGGCTTGGTTCACGGTTTAAGAAACAAAGGATAAAGGCTCAAAGTATATTTGTACCCACCCGCTCTTCGTGATGTTCTTCAGTCCTAAACTCAGTTAATTGTGCGTTGAACTCCAATTGAGTTTGGAATGAAGTTTTGGTGATGGTTCAAACAAGTTAAATTTGTTGGAAGGAAGTCATTTTTTCAACATTATTTTTGTTGAGGATTTGTAATGACCTCTTTCTTTCGATTTATTATCCCTAATTTTTGCCTGATTGTTCCTGTTTTTGAGATTTACAGTCAGCGGGATGCCCCAGTTTTCTTAAGCCTCCTTCGTAGGTTTCGACTTAGTGGGCTTTTCTTTTTGAGAGATAATGACTGCCTATGTGATAGGGAACCGTCACCGTCTTTTGATTCCAAAGGAATTTTTTTGATGTTGTTCATTGTATTATAAGATGAGAATTTGTGACTTTATCGTGCGTTTGAATTAACTGAGAGACTACTCGGCCCCAGGCTTTGATTAAAGGTTTTAGTTTGTGTTAAAACAGAAAACTTCTACTTCTTTGGCTCGAAGGGGTTGACTATGGGTTATCTTCCTTATAACTCAGGTGTTTAGGATTTGAAAGAAACGCCTGTACATCGTCAGCAAGGTCTGTCCAAAAGCATATTGTATGAGATTATGGCATTGTTTTCGTCATCCTCCTTCTAAAGGTTTGTGTCATAAGAAGAATAAAAAGCATAATTTAGAAATAGTGAAAATGAAAAGAAGAATTCAAGACAAACATATGCAATGCATTAATGAAACAGAGTTTGACATCAATAGATAATTGTTGAATAACAAAAGAAATTACAATTGGAAATTCAAAATGAACAGAAGCCTCTTTGTTCGAACTTGTCATTTCAGGTGGAGAGCCCTCAGCGGAAGATTTTCATCTGGCCATCTTGTGTGAACTCCAGCGTTGTTTCTTTAATCAGATCTTGAATTTTGTTTCTCAATGCCCAACAACTATCGGTGTCATGTCCAGGACTGTTGGAGTGATACGCACATCTTGCATTTGGATTGTACCCTGGAGCAGTTGTGTTGGGACTCTGATGGGGGTCCTTTAATACAATCAACTTGACTTCTAACAAGCGTTGCATAACCTGAGATAATGACATGTTAATCTCAGTGAAGCGCTTTCCAGATGTATTTTTCCTACGCCGATTACCCTGTTGATGTTGGTGAGGTTGTTGTTGGGCTTGTGACCCTGAAGCAAACTGGGGAAGTTTTCTCTCGGCTTCTTGTCTCAAGGGAGGATGAATGATGACTTGATCCTTAACCCCATTTGTTTGCCCCATTTGGTTACATTCATCCTGATGAAGCTTGTTGATGAGGATTCTCAGCTCCTCTTGTCTTCGTGCCAAGTTCTAGATGAGAGCCATCTGGCCCACCAGTTGTCCCATCATCTGAATTTTCATTATGGCTATCTCAGTTTGTAGCAGCTCCAACTGATCATCTTTGTTTCCCTCAGGATTCCCCATGATCATGCCCCTAGTGAGGAGAGATTTCACTTCTTCCTGCCCCTTGGATAGGTTCAAGAACATCTCTTGAAGTTGGGCATTTTGAGCTTGGATGTCCTTGATAGTCTTCTCTAGAGCCATCTCTACTGAAATAAATAGTAGGAAGATAAAGAGACCTGAAGAGGAGACACCCGTCATGATAAGATGCATGATATGCGGATGCATGTTTTCAAAGATCCCGCAGGGTAAACACAAGAAAATGTTAGAAGTTGAATTTCGATCAACATCTTTGATTGGAGAGCTTTGTATCAATGGATGTCTTTCCACGAGAATTAAGCTCACCATATTAAGTGGGTCATAGCCCTTGACTCAAGTTGTTGTACTTGATTTTTGACGACGTTTGTTTAGAGGAAAATGAATCCTCTTGCCCTTTGGTAGAAGTCTGGTTCAACGTGACCCTGCATCAAAGACCCTCGAGATCCTTGAAATGGTTATTGAAAATGCTATGGTATGATGTTATGATGTTATGTACAGATATGCGAGGTAAGCAAGTTTATATACAAATAATCATATTCACACAAAGCAGACAAGTCCTTAGGTTTAGGCTTGCATGGAGTTTGTAGGTAAGTACCCTCTTGAAATTTAGTTGGCTCAACCTGTTCTAGAAATAGTAACCGGATTCTAAGGAGCACAATATCACTGGATTGTTTTCTGTGTTCATTGTTTCAGTTTATCCACTTTACTGGCGACCGAAATATTCCAAGAAAATAACCCTCAATGAGTGTAGTATTGAGTATCTACCAATTTTCAACTCTACACCGAAACCGATCATCTCACTATGTCCTAAAAGGCCAAGTTGGTCAAGTAAGGTTCTAAGGTCAGTTGATGTTTCATGACACCACGCGGCGGCCCGTACTCTCCTTGATTCAACTCAAGGGTTACCGATACCAACCAAAGTACCACATCAACGTAGCTACTGCTTTAACCATGTCGGTATACCTTGCACAGTTCCCTAACAGTCTATTGCTACTTACCTAAAAGGTGTCCCCAAATCTGGGTGTAGGATTTAAAACAAACCCAAACAAGGAACCAACAATGTAGATCATACAAATCAAACAAGATAAGCATGTAAAGGTGATCTAAAACCCTAAGGTAACCCCACTTTTATAATAATCCCCAACAGAGTCTCCAATTCTGTGGTACGGTGGAAGAAATGACTAGAGGTTTTGCGTTTCGTTCGCACTTGTGCGGTTAGCAAGAGTCGCCACCGACTTTTCTTTTATCCAAAAGGAAAGGTAAAAAAGCACAGGAAAGACCTTTCGAGATTTTTCTCGGGTTCGGGGGGTAGATTATGAAAAGGGAAGGTGTTAGCACCCTTTTCATCCATGGTTTTCCATGGGCTCTTAGTTACTCGTTTAGATCACTTGCTTTTGTTTGATTGTGTGCTTGTGGTGTGGTTTTTGAAAGTATTTTGGAAAGTCTCTTTGTAATGGTTCTCGTCTCTATAAGAACGTATACAAAGTTTAGTTTCGAAAAATGGTTCAAAGATGTGTTTGTGAATCGTGTTTTGAAAAGAGTTTTTGTAATAGTTCTCGTCTCTATAAGAACGTATACAAAACGTTTTGTCTTTTGAAAGTGTTTTGAAATGGAAGTGTAGGTGTGAAAGTTTTTGTCGTGAGCAAGCGAGTAACTAAGAGCGAATCTATCTACTCGAAAGGTCTTAAGTTGTTCTTTTTTCTTCCTTTTAATGGTGCTATCTTACCATTGATTTGGTAAGAAGCCCCATCCTTGGATGTGAAGGGACAGGCACGGGTCAATTTTACAATCATTGAAGGCAACTTGTGAGACGCTCTAGCAATTTTTGTAAGGGACGAGATCGTTTTAATCGAAGGCAACATCGAGGGTCATCAAGGGACTACGATCTTTGTTTATGGAAGGGTCATTTGCTAGAGTGTCTCATATTCGAGGGACGTGATTGCATTTCTGAGGCAACAAGCGAGATTACCCTAGAGGTGCGCGTGTGAGAAGTGTGTTGATTTCAAGTTATTTATTCTTGGATTAGGTCATGTAGCGATTGATTTTTGAATCTTTTCATACATGCATAATTACTACACAGTATATAGAAAGCAATAAATTGTGGGAATTAAAAATTCTAAGCTATTACAAAAGTATCCGGGAATGGGGGTACAATTATTACAAATGGGGATGAATAACATAAAAATAGCAATGTCCAAATAATACAACCAAATCGAATTGTTGTGCGATTTAATACAAAGCTATGACAATTTATGAAATAAAATCAACAAGGTATGAAATGTATGTATTTACTTGAAAAAAGAAAAATAAAACTTAATCTAAAAAGAAAATGATTTAAGTTAAAAATCTTTATTATATTTTTTGTGTATTTTATTAGTTATAAGCTTAAAGAAAGAAAACTAATTAAATCAATGTTTTTGATGGTTTTATTAAATGTAACAAATTAATAAAAATAAGTTATAAAAAGAAAATAGTGAAAATTGATTTTCAAGACTTAAAAAATGTATAAAAGTATTATTAATAATTTTCAAAACAAATAAAAAAAATAAATTAAAAGGAAGAAAATGGGCTTAAGGGTTTAGATGAGATTAGGCCCAAAGAGAACATTTATTATTTGCTGTAAATGAAACAGGTCAAGGGGGGGGAGGGGGACTAGCAATCGTGTATGGGCCTCAGGGAAAATATAACAAACAGAGCCCATTGCCTTAAGCTTTTCATAATTGTTTGATTAGGGTGAAAAGTGGATTAGGGTTCTTGGAACCCCTTTTCGTTTACAGCGGCGCCGCTTCTGATCGTCTCTTTCGCTTTTCCCTCTCGTTCATCTTTCTCACTAAACGTCCCTCTTCTCGTTCTAATTTCGTGAATAAAACGTCCCTTGCCCCCTTTGATTCAACCTGGTTTACGCTTTTTTTCTTCTGGAAATCCCTAATTTGAAATGAAATCATCTAAAGGGTTTGAAATGCATTTTGATCTGATCTTCCTCTCGCCTTCCGTTACCGGAGCTCCTCTCTCACTGCCTAACCAAGCCCTAATGGCTTCGTTCTTGAAAGGTATGGTTCGGTTCTGTCTTTGTTAAGATTTAAACGACTTTTTGTTATTTGTTTCTTTTGCTTTGTTATGTTTTTCTGTTAATCTACTCTATCATACTTTGAGATGTAGGAAATGGTTCATAAGGAAGGTGAAATAGTCATACCTGTTTGTGGCTTTTCTTGTGAAGTGGACGGAGACAGTGAGACCGAGGGAAGTAATCCTTGGTGGCGAAATTGGCAAGGAGGAAGAGATGATGACGAAAAATGTGCGCTTCTGGTAACCTTTTCTTTTTCTATCTTCTATGTTGAATGATGATGATGATCTTGACTTGATAATGATTGCTAGAACTTTTGTTTTTTGGCTTGTTACAGTTTAGTTTGAACTGTTTGGATTTGGATGTTTTTTGACAGTTTTTGAGGTTTACTGGTTTGGAAATGTTTTTGAGAATGGTTGGTGATTTGCAAGTTGGATACTGTTACTTTTTATCAGTTTCATATTTTTGAGGTTTGGGATGGTTGGACAGTTTGAATGTTTGCTATGTTGCTGGTTTTTTGTGGTTTTTGGTTTGTATGCTTTGTGATTTTGTTATTGAAATGGTTTTACAACTTTGGATACTTGAACTGAGTTACAAGTTTTGTTGTGTTTGATGGAAGATGGCAATTTTAGTTTGCAGGTTTGGGATTTCTTGTGGTTTGTTGTTACAGTTTCTAGGCTTTGTGAGTTTGATAATATTTTTAGAAGGTTGGTTTGAGGGTTCTGGCTGTTTGTTGAGTTAACAGGTTGGGATATATTTTGGAGGTTTTAATTTGTTGGGCAGGTTTGGAGGTTGAAATGTTACAGGCTTGAGAGTTTTGTGATTTTGTCTATTTGAACTTGTTACAGTTTGCAGGTTATGTTTGATGGAGATGCAGGGAGTTTTTGTTTGTGATTTTCTGGTTTACAGTTTGGTATTGTTTAACAGGTTTGGTGGATGGTTTGGGATTTTGATAGTTTTGTTCTGAGTTTGATAAAAATGTTATTTCCTTAAGCTTGAGCTTTTGTCTACTGTTATATTCATGTGGTTTCTTGTTTGACAGCTTATTCAAAATAGTGGGAAAACCACCAAATTTTGAATACTTTGGGCATGTTCTCCTTATGCTCCTTTCCTTGCAGTTTTGTTTTCTAGCAATTCTGGTGCAATTGTGACAGCAGGGCAGCATCCCTAGGTGACTTATTTCCTCTCTCTCTCTCTCTCTCTCTCTCTCTCTCTCTCTCTCTCTCTCTCTCTCTCTCTCTCTCTCTCTCTCTCTCTCTCTCTCTCTCTCAATGACCCTAAGCCAAATGCTTTTTTTTGAAAAGTTTGTAATTTATTTGGAAAATGATGATTATGGCTTATTGAACAAGCCTCTTGCTTGTTGACTTAGTTTTATATTTTCTTTTTGCTGATGCTATTTTGTTTGCTACTGCTTATGCTGCCTCATTCTTGCTGTTTGTATTTGTACTTTGTTTGCATTTTGTTTTTGCTGATGTGCTGCTGTCTAGTTTGGCTCGTTCTTGCTGTTGTTTGGCCATGCTGCTGTTTGCCTTTGGGAAATTTGCGTTGCTGTTTGTTATATCTGTTTGGCCATGTTGCTTGCATATTTTCACTTGTTTGGGCAGCCTAGTTGTATTTGGACAAATTGCTTGCATTCTTTTTTATTTGGACAGCTTTGCTTGCATTTTTATTTTTATTTTTGTGAACTAAGAAGAATAATCTTCTTGTGATTTGCAAATAGAAAAATAAAAACCTGATGAATTAAAAATAGCCTTCTGATTCCAAATTGCAAACTTTAATGATGAACACCATTCTTTCTTTTTGAAAATTCTTACTCATGTCCAATTAACTGTGCTAATTATTTTTCTGTCTTTCTTTCATGTGAGCGCAAACTGGATGGTGGTAAAGCAGAGGAAGCAAGAGATTCTTTGGCAAGCATGGAAGCAATGGAAGCTTAGTCATCCTTAGGCTTAAATTTTTCTTTGTAATTTAGAGAGAAATACTCAAACAATTGTACTAATTTATTTTTCAAATACAATAAGTTGTAAAACTTAAAGCATTTAAATAATAAATTGTATTGTAACAATTTTTGAAATAAATGAAAAAAGTCTTATGAGGTATTCTGATGTCCATTAAAATCCTTTACTGTCAATAACTCGCAATTTTCTCTTCGCATCTTCACTAATTCTTTAAGATTCCTGATTAAGATAATTGAAAATGTATTCCAATAATTCCAACCAAGATAACTTAAATTCCAATGATCATGTAATCTTGCCACTACATTCCAAATAAACACGCACTGTGTATTACATAAACAAACAAATATTTGTTCCATTAACAAGCAAATGTCTTAACAGACGCAAATTATCTGGTTAACCTGAATCAAACAAAACACGAATGTTCCAAATGACAGTCTTAGATCCCATCTCTTGTCCCAAATAAACATGCCTTGAGAATAAACAGTAACCTTTCAGTAAACTTGAAAAAGCATGAAAACATGTGAAAGCCAATTGGATCTTTGTGAATTCATTTCTTCTGAGAACTGCAAGTAAAAACTCTAATTGCTGGTTTATTGCCACAGGAGAAAATCTGTCCGATCGATTCCTGAGCCATTCTTGAATATTTGAGAAACCCTAGGGTTGTGATTTTTTATGAAAAATGGGAGGGAAAATTTTGGGGTACAACAGGATGTAAATGTTGTTATACAAGAGAGGATGGTAAACGATCCTAGAAGGAATTATCAGCGTCATCAGCAAGTCGCCTCAGTTACTCCTATTGTAAGTACAACTACAACTACTGTTGCTTATCAGAGACCGTCCCAGCAGGGGAATCAGGGGTATTATCAGAGAAGGGAGAGTTATGACCCTATTCCCATGACCTGTACAGAGTTGCTACCGGCCTTGATTCAGAAAAAGTTGGCCCAGACACGAACACCTCCCGCCGTACCATCACCATTGCCTTGGTATTACAAAGCAAACCAAACATGTGCTTTTCATCAGGGAGCACCAGGGAATAGTGTTGATAATTGTTATCCTTTGAAGAATGAGGTGCAGAAATTGGTAAAGTCTGGTGTTCTATCTTTCAAGGACATAGGACCTAATGTGAAAGATAATCCTCTACCCAAGCATGGGGGAGTAAATGCTGTAAATATGGTGGCCGGTTGTTCAGGCGACTTCTAGATTTTTGACATTAATCTGGTTAGAGGAGATTTGGTGAAGATGCACGCAGACCTCTGTGGATTTAGCTACTATATGCATGACCATTCCAGTTGTGCTATTTGCAGTACAAATATACAGGGTTGCGATAAGATAAAGGATGATTTACAGGAGATGATGGATGAGGGCCTTATCCACATAATCAGGCCTAGGGCAGAGTATGAAGAGGAAGTGAATATGGTTTCTGGATGTCCTGGTGAATTCAGAATTTTTGATGTAGAGTATTTGAATGAGGACCTCGTGCAGTTGCACGCTACCTTCGGCCATACGGCTGGTCAGGTGGAGCACCAATATGGATCTTGCCTAGTTTGCTGTCAAGATCCCCGAGGATGTTCAATCGTGAAGGGGGGTGTTCAGTTGTTGTTAGACAATGGAACTATCAAGATCACAGGTCAGAGGGATGATTATTATGAGGTTGATATGATTGAAGTTTGTTTAATGGAAGAGGAGTCAGAGGAAGAGTATGCTTCCGCGGATGAGTATTTTTCCTCAGACGAAGATTTGTTTCCCAGAAATGACTTATTGATAACTGGTTGTGTTGAAGAATGGGTAAACGTCATTGTGCCCTGTTTTGGTGCACCTGCTCATTTTGAAGTGGAGTACCATAGCAAGCTAGCTGTTACCTCATTGGTAATTAGTTTACCAGGTCCTACCCCCTACAAGTTAGATAAGGTTGTGCCTTACAAATACAACACTACAATATTAGAAGACTGAGTGGAAATTCCATCCAGCCAATGCCCAGTGTTGGGAATATAGTTGAAAATAGCAGGGTCACCCGTAGCGGTCGTGTGTTTGCGCGGGTTGTTCGAAGAGATGTTGCTGCTGGAAAGAAAATTGCTGAGAATGATGAACCTAAGAAGGCCACAGGAGAGACTAGTGGAGCTACGCTAGAGAAAGAAGTGGATGATATTTTGAAGATAATTAAGATGAGCGACTACATAATTGTAGATCAGCTACGACAGACCCCTTCAAAGATATATATCTTAGCTTTATTAATGAACTCCTCTGCTTATAGAGAATCCCTGATGAGAGTACTAGACCAAGCTTTTGTGGAGAGTAACATGCCAATAGATTAATTCAGCAGCGTAATTGGAAACATTACGTCATGTAATAACTTGAGTTTATGCGATGATGAATTACCAGATGAAGGGAGGAATCACAACCTGGCCCTCCACATATCTATGAACTGCAAGAATGATTTACTATCCAATGTGTTAATTGATAATGGACCTGTTCTGAATGTTATATCGAGGAGTACTCTCGTGAATTTAAAATACCAAGGAACACCTATGCGCCCGAGTGGCATCATTGTGAAAGCATTTGTTGGGTCGAGGAAATCTGTCATTGGTGAAGTGGACTTACCCATCCATATAGGACCACATTTGTTCCAGATAACCTTCTAGGTCATGGACATTATCTCCGCGTATAGTTGTTTGCTAGGACGACCATGGATATATGAAGCAGGGGTTGTCACTTCAACCTTACATCAGAAGCTAAAGTTTGTGCGTGAAGGGAAGGTAGTGATTATAAGTGGGGAGAAGGCATTGTTAATATCTCATTTGTCCTCCCTCAGTATTGTAGAAGCGAATGAGGCTGCTGTTGGAACCCAGTTCCAAGCCCTATCCGTTGACAACATAAGGAGAAATGAGAATTCCATGGTTTCGCTGAAGGACACGCAACAGGTTGTGCGGAATGGTCCTAATACAGTTTGGGGGCGAATTGTGGATCCACCCGTGAACAAGAACATAACTGGTTTAGGTTTCTCTTCGAAGAATGGCAGAGTCGAAGGTTTGAAGTCAAAGTCTATTATGAGCAGCTATCATGATGTTTTCCGCAGTGGAGGTTAGCTCCATCCCACTGATTCTGACGTTAATGCTGTTGAAGAGGATGAAGCAGAGCAGGAAATGCTGAATTATGTGACGCACGAAGTTAGGGTTCAGAATTGGATCGCCATTGATGTTCCATCTTGCATGCATGTTTCAAAGTAATTCGCTTTGTTAATCTTTTTGAAAAAAGCTTTCACTCTGCCCAAGGCGGAAGTATTAATGTTGTAGGGCTTATCTGTTTGTTGTGATTTTTAAAATCAATAATAAAAGTTGTCTTTGTTTCCTAAATTGTGTCTTTATTTTCTTGGAAAATGGTAATCAGGAAAAAAAAACCTTTCAAAATAAATAATAACTGAAATTCAATCTGCATGATCACTTGTTATATGTATCAGTTTCTAAAAGCAATCATAAATCATATGTGCAGATTAATTAAAAACTCGTTGAATACAATGACCCTGCATCCTCTCCCAACTTTGAATGTCCTGTGTTTGGGGATGAAGAAGAAGATTATGATGAGATTCTAAAAGAGGTCTCACGGTTTCTAGAGCACGAGGAAAATATCATTCAGCTGTATAAAAAGCCTTTGGAAGTGATCAATTTGGGTTCAGAAGAAGATCCAAAAGAAGTCAAGATTGGAGCATCGTTGTATCCCGATGTGAAGAGAAAGTTGATTGAGTTATTGAAAGAATATGTGGATATGTTTGCTTGGTCTTACCAAGATATGCCTGGTCTAGATACAGATATTGTTGAGCACCGTTTGCCGTTGAAGCCAGAGTGTATGCCAATTAAACAAAAGTTGAGAAGAACTCACCCAGATATGGCAGTAAAGATCAAAAAGGAGGTTCTAAAGCAGATTAATGTTGGTTTTCTTGTGACGTTAATGTATCCTCAATGGATTACCAATATTGTCCCAGTACCTAAAAAAGACGGAAAAGTCCGCATGTGCGTAGATTACAGAGATCTAAATAAAGCTAGTCCAAAAGATGATTTTCCATTGCCTCACATCGACATGTTAGTGGATAACACAGCAAAATTAAAAGTATTCTCATTCATGGACGGATTTTTCGGGTATAATCAAATAAGAATGGCTCCAGAGGACATGGAAAAAATAACGTTTATCACACCCTGGGAACATTCTGTTACAGAGTGATGCCCTTCGGGTTGAAGAACGCTGGTGCAACATACCAGAGGGCTATGACAACCCTATTCCATGATCTGATGCACAAGGAAATTGAAGTATATGTTGATGATATAATTGCCAAATCCCAGACTGAAGAATGGCATATAGAAGATTTGTTGAAGTTGTTTCAGTGTTTAAGGAAGTATCGTCTCCGCTTAAATCCAAATAAATGCACCTTCGGTGTTTGATCGGGGAAGTTGTTGGGTTTCATTGTTAGCCAAAAAGGAATTGAAGTTGACCCTGATAAAGTCAAAGCAATTCAAGAAATGCCATCACCAAGAACTGAAAAGCAAGTCAGAGGTTTCCTCGGGCGTTTGAATTATATTTCCAAATTCATTTCCCACATGACTGCAACACGTGAACCGATCTTTAAGTTATTAAAGAAAGATCAAGGTTCTGTATGGACGGATGACTTCCAAAGGGCATTTGAGAGTATTAAAGAATACCTTCTTGAACCTCCTATCTTGCTCCCTCCCGTAGAAGGAAGGCCGTTGATTATGTATCTGACAGCGTTAGATAAATCCATGGGTTGTATTCTGGGATAACAAGATGAAACATGGAAGAAAGAGTTTGCCATTTATTATCTCAGTAAAAAATTCATCAATTGTGAGTCGCGGTATTCCATGCTGGAAAAAACATGTTGTGCTTTGGCCTGGACGGCAAAGCGTTTGCGGCAGTATATGTTGAATCACACTACTTGGTTGATCTCCAAAATGGATCCAATCAAGTACATTTTTGAAAAGCCTACTCTTACTAATAGAATTGCCCGCTGGCAGATATTGTTATCTGAATATGATATCGAATATCACACTCAAAAGACTATTAAAAGTAGTGTGTTGGCAGATTATCTTGCTCACCAACCAGTGGAAGATCACCAGTCTGCTGAATATGAATTCCCCGATGAGGATGTGATGTTCCTGAAAGTGAAAGATTGTGATGAACCATTACCTAAGGAAGGTCCTGACCCTGAATCTCGTTGGAGTATAATATTTGATGGAGTTGTGAACGCTTATGGTAAAGGAATTGGTGTTGTGATTGTCACTCTTCATGGATCGCACATTCCTTTTACTGCAAGGTTAACATTTGATTGCACTAATAATATGTCAGAATACGAGGCTTGCATCATGGGTCTCGAGGAAGCTATTGATCTCAGAATTAAAATTCTCGATGTGTATGGTGATTCAGCTTTGGTAATAAATCAGATTAAAGGAAAATGGGATACTCGTCACCCCGGTTTGATCCCTTATAAAGATTATGCTAAAATATTGTTACCCTTCTTTAATAAAGTTGAATTTCATCACATTCCTAGAAATGAAAATCAAATGTCGGATGCTCTGGCAACTCTGGCTTCTATTTACCAAGTGAATACTTGGAATGATATACCCCAAATTACGGTTCGACAGCTGGATAGGCCCGCTCATGTGTTTACAGCAGAGGAGGTAGCAGATGAAAAACCCTGGTATTATGATATCAAGCGTTTTCTTCAGACTCAGGAATACCCGATTGGTGCGGCGAGGAAAGATAGAAAGACATTGAGAAGATTAGCAGGAAATTTCTTCCTCAGTGAAAATGTGTTATACAAGATAAATTATGACATGGTCTTGCTCAAATGCGTGGATAGACACGAAGCAGACATGTTGATCCACGAGATTCATGAGGGTTAATTTGGAACTCATATCAATGGACATTCAATGGCTAAAAGGATGCTAAGGGTAGGTTATTATTGGCTGACAATGGAATCTGATTGTTACAAATTTGCAAAGAAGTGGCATAAATGCCAGATTTATGCAGACAAGGTCCATGTGCCTCTGACGCTTCTCAATGTGATTTCCTCCCTATGGCTTTTCTCTATGTGGGGTATTGACATGATTGGGATGATAGAACCCAAAACTTTGAATGGGCACCATTTTATCTTGGTAGCTATTGATTACTTCACCAAGTGGGTGGAGGCTGCTTCATATGCCAATGTTACTAAGCAGGTGGTTGTGTGCTTCATTAAGAATAATCTTATATGCCAGTATGGTGTGCCAAGCAGAATTATCACTGACAATGGCTCGAATTTGAACAATAAGATGGTGACAGAACTGTGTGAAGAATTCAAGATTGTCCATCACAATTCATCTCCATACAGGCCAAAGATGAATGGGGTTGTTGAAGCTGCTAATAAGAATATTAAGAGAATTATTAAGAAAATGGCTGTTACTTATAAGGATTGGCATGAAATGCTTTCTTTTGCTCTGCATGGATATCAAATATCTGTCTGCACTTCAACAGGAGCAACTCCGTTCTCCTTAGTGTATGAAATGGAAGTTGTACTCCCAGTCGAGGTATAGATTCCCTCATTGTGTGTGATAATGGAAACCAAGTTGACGGAGGTTGGATGGGTCTGTAACAGGTTTGACCAATTAAATTTGATTGAAGAAAAGAGAATGATAGCTTTATGTCATAGCCAGTTATATCAGAGAAGAATGAAGAAAGCTTTTGATAAAAAGGTTAAACCTCGTGAATTCAGAGAAGGCGACCTCGTGCTCAGGAAGATCATGTCTTTCAACACTGATTCTAGGGGAAAGTGGACTCCCAATTTTGAAGACCCATATGTTGTCAAGAAAGCCTTCTCTGGTGGTGCATTAATTCTTGAAACTATGGATAGCGAGGAGTTCCCACGTCCCATGAATGTTGACACAGTCAAGAAATACTTCGCCTAAAGAAATAAAAGAATAGTTCGCTAAGTTGAAAACTCGAAAGGGCGGCTTAGGCAAAAAAGGAGCGTCTCGGTAGGCCGAAAACCCGAAAGGGCAGTCTAGGCAAAAATTAGAGACCTAAACAGAATAAATTTCCCGCTAAGTTGAAAACCTGCAAGGGCAGCTTAGGCAAAAATTAGGGATTTTCTTGGCAAGTAACTACGTCAGACAAGACTTGATCGTTGAAGCAACAATCTTCTTGGATCCTCACCATACTTCAACAAAAGTTGTTGCTCAGGATTTCAAAAGTTGTTAGGGGGGATAATGGTCATTGTATCTCAATGTATCTTTTCCATTATGGTGCATTTCTATCAATGAAATTCGAGCTTTTACCCAATTCTTTCTATTTCTTATTTTATTTAGCTTGTAAAGACTCCATTTATTACTGATAATAATTTTCAAAGCAAAGAGATTAAATAACAAAATTGATTTTTAAAAAAACAATGACAATATGGAGCCTAGGATAACACTGTTCTATCCCAGCATTTGTTTGATTTGTCCACCTCCAGGTTATGTTTCTCCTCGGTAAAGTTAAAAGCAGGCAGTAGGTTTGGTTTCCGCAGTTGGCCTTTACCTTTCTTGGAATGATCATCTTGGTTGAAGCTTAGCCGAGTGTTGTTAGTGCCCGAGGCAGTTTTGCCTGGTTGTTCCCCATGTTGTGTATCTGTTTTGTCAGCATGCACACGATAACACTCATACATTCATAAATGCATCATGCATAGCTAAAATTGACAAATCATTTTTCATTGACATTTGTTAATATTTTTGTTGACATATTACCTTGTTTTGCAGAGATATGTTACCCTCTTTTCATTAGAGCATTGGTCTTAAGCATAAAACGTATATTCTTTCAATTTCTCTACTGAGTCGTCCCTCTTAGAGGATTTTTTCTTTAGCCTTCCTGTACAGTTCCTTGTTTGGATGGATCTTGTTTTCCCTTTTGAGTTTATTTCTCAAAGGATGTTTTCTGGTTGATTGTTTCATTCTAGTTTATTTCTGGTTTGGGTCTGTGGCTCCCCGACAATGTTATTTACTTTGGAATTCTGAAAAGCTACAAGCTTTGGTTGGTGCATTTATTTTGTACAAGAAGACTTTATCCCCTTAGCGAGAATATCATGGCATATCCCCAGGAAGTCATACCTCTTGCCCCCAAAAGTCATTTCTTTTTACAATCCTCTGTGACTGCAAATAGCAAGTTCTCTTTATTTGAGACAACTCATGTATTATCCTTTCCAGGCGAAGTGCCTCGGTTAAAGAAGAAGTTGAGACCCGTTCTAGGCGAAACACCAGAATCTTGGGTAAACTTGTCATCTTTTTTATATCTTCAGTGAACATTGATAGTTCATCGTCAGTGAACGGCGGTGATATGATATTTTCTCTTTCTACCTTCAATAAACGTTGGTAGACCATCGGCAATGAACGTCGATGTTTTTTATCTTTCTACCTTCAGTGAAAGTTGGTAGACCACCGACAGTGAACGTCGGTGTTTGTTATCTTTTTGCTACCCTCTGTGAACGTTGGTAGTTCATCATCAGTGAACAGCGGTGATATGATATTCTCTTTCTACCTTCAGTGAAAGTTGATAGACCATCGACAATGAACGTCGATGTTTGTTATCTTTTTACTATCTTCAGTGAACGTTGATAGTTCATCGTCAGTGAACAGCGGTGATACATTTTCTCTTTCTACCTTCAATGAAAGTTGGTAGACCATCGGCAGTGAACGTCGGTGCTTGTTATATTTTTACTATCTTCAGTGAACGTGGGTAGTTCATCGTC
Organism: Vicia faba; assembly: GCA_948472305.1. Lineage (NCBI taxonomy): Eukaryota > Viridiplantae > Streptophyta > Magnoliopsida > Fabales > Fabaceae > Vicia > Vicia faba. Next base: position 589,546,880 of record OX451735.1, read on the forward strand.
AGTGAACGACGGTGATATTTTTTTTCTCTTTCTACCTTCAGTGAAAGTTGGTAGACCATCGGCAGTGAACGTCGATGTTTGTTATCTTTTTGCTATCTTCAGTGAACGTTGATAGTTCATCGTCAGTGAACGACAGTGAAATTTTTTCTCTTTCTACCTTCAGTGAAAGTTGGTAGGCCATCGGCAGTGAACATCAGTATTTTTTTCTCTTTCTACCTTCACTGAAAGTTGGTAGACCATCAGTAGTGAACGTTGGTGTTTATTCTCTTTCTACCTTCAGTGAAAGTTGGTAGACCATCGGCAGTGAACGTCGATGTTTGTTATCTTTTTGCTATCTTCAGTGAACATTGATAGTTCATCGTCAATGAACGGCAGTGATATTTTTTCTCTTTCTACCTTCAGTGAAAGTTGGTAGACCATCGGCAGTGAACGTCGATGTTTGTTATCTTTCTCTCTACCTTCAGTAAACGTTGGTAGCTTCGCCTTCAGTAGAAGTTGGTGTGTCCTTTGACCATTTTACCATCCTCTTTGATTCAGGTCTTTTGGCCTACCAGTGATTTATTTTCCTGGTGGAGTCGCTCCCTTGTTTCTTTATTATTGTTACATCCCCTAGTGTTACCTTTGCGTCTCTTTGGTCCTGTTCATATGCATTCATATGCATAAGCATTTGCATGGCATCTTAGGGCCAAAAATAGGGTTTGTTTTATATTTAAGTATCTTCGATCGCGTCGACACGAAGATTTTTAACCTTTGTATCTCCGGATAGAAGAAACTTAAATAAGGGCAGTTGTTGTACCCCCAATTTTTGCCCCTAAGATCCCTTCATCATACCATGTTGATTTATTCACAACAAGATCACACTAGGATTCTTGGTTCCCCTCCCTACTTTGAGCTTTGCTCCTTTTGAGGGATTACCAAGCACCTTGACTTATGTTCCTTTTATGATCATGAATATTGTTTTCCTTTCTTCATTTAACTAATAAAATGCAATGTTGGTTTGTCTTGCTTGTTATCCATGTAGGTGAAGGGCAATGAGATTTAACAAATTACTCCATGGGTTCATGAGTTTATTTCCATGCCCTAGTCAATAAAAGCTTTAGAGGTTCAAACCTCACCATTGGGTTGGTTTTGGAAGAAATGGAATGGCAAGGTTATTTTGGTTCATCACATTTCAAGGTTATTAGATTTGACTCAAAAGTACAAGGGGTTGATTGGAGAAGCTGTTATGTTTGGACAAGGCCTTGTTCATATTGGTCACAAGGGCATAGTTCTCTCAAATTTCAATATATGGAAGTGGTTTTGGTGGCTATGAGTCCTCATTATCATCCTCAGCAACTTCTATTCACAAAGCAAGAATATTGGTACAAGAAGTTTATTCAAACTTGTCAAAGTTCCTCAGGGCATTTTCTTGATCTAGAAGCTAGGGTTTTGAACTTCAAAGGAGTATATCTTGTTCACCTTTTGGTATTTTTGAGTGATTCCAAAGACATCCTTCTCTTCAAAGGGTTATAAACAAATAACTTCAAAAGTTCCAAGGAGTTTTCATGTGGGAGAAACTTGGTGAAGAAGAAAGATTACAAGTCACCCAGATGAATCCACAATTTTACATAAGTAACTTCAATTGATCATAACTTGGTCAATTTTCATCACCTTGAGTCCATTCTTTTTCCATAATGATCTTGAATATGTGAAATTTATGCCTTTTTTATGTGAAAAGTTGGAAAATGGATGTAGGTTGCCTTAAATATGCAAAAGATTATAGGTCATTTCATGATTTTTGGCCAACTTCAACAAGTCATAACTTGCTCAATTTTTGGAGATTTTGAGTGATTCAAGTTTCAAAATGTCATTAAAAATATCTACTTCATTCCATCTTTTTTGGTCAAGAGCAAATTTCAAGTGGAAGGCCATGTTTGGATGCAAACGATTATAGGTCATTTTTGAAGAAGAACTTGAAATATTTCTAAGTATGGAAAGTCAACCCTTTTTCTTCAACTTTGACTCAATGCAACTTTCAGCTCAAGCATCCATTTGATTCCATTCTTTTTTCCATTGCAAAGCTTGTAACCTGGTCTTTCTAAAGCATCAAGAATCATGCCCTAAGACCCCTTGAGTTGGAAATGCCATGGATTTGAATTTGGTAACTTGAAACTGAATTTTCCACAAAGTTAGAATTTTGAAATCCATAATGTGACTTCTAAACACAAGATTTATGCGCATTTTTGATTTAAACTTGATTAGCAAACTTTCCATAAGTGATTAGCACCCCAAAACGTAAGATTTGGTTGAGTTTTGATGGAAATGAAGTCACACTTCACTCGTGCTCGACCTTCATTCAATTTCCCTCCAAACTTCCTCGTTTTTTCCAATTTTCATTCCTATTCACTTCCCTATAAATAGAGGGTCATCCACCATTCATTTCTTCAAGCTTTGAGAGCCAAAAACACCCTGCCAAAACCTCATACGAACCCATCTTTTTTAAATTCAGTTTCTGAGATTTAAGCTCCCTTTTCCAAAATTCTTTGCGCATTCATCATCCTTAAGCATCATACAAACTCTCCAGCACTTAAACCAATCAAAACGAGCCATAATTCAAGCTACAGAAGTCCAATTTCAGAGCTTCTTCCTTGAACTTCGAAAAGGTAGAATTCTCCACCATTTGGATCCAAATCAAGCACTAATATATTATACTCCTTCTCCTGATTCTAATGTTGCTTACAATTTTTAAATCCATTGAGAATTGAGAGAGAAATCTCAAATTAAAGGTGCTCGCTATTTTCTGGGTTTTTTATTCATATCTCTCTCCATACCTTATATAAATTTGGCGCGATAGTGGTGTTAGAATCGTCTTGAAGAGACGAGTTCAATGATACTAGCCTGGGATCCTACTTTTTCCATTTGAAGGATCTCACAAAATCCTCATAGCATGGTGTCTGGAGGTTGAAGACGATGACATGTCTCGTCTCAGCCAATGATAGCGTGCCAAACGTTTTAATTTCATTGGTTGCCCTTTTTCTGATCCTATGCGTATCTCACTAAGGTCCATCAAGCACAACGCGTCTGGTCCACTAGATCAACTTACTAACGCGTTTTGACTATGATCTGATGGTCCACATCTTTTTGGTTTTATTTTATTTTCTGATTTTATATTTTATATTTTTTATTTATTAAATTTTCAAAAATTCATAACTCTTTTATTTTTTATCCAAAAATTATGAAAAAATTCACAAAAATACTTTGAATTATTTCTGATCTCATGACTATTTTTTCACATTTTTATTTTGATATTTGATATTTTTTGTATTTTTTTGAATCATTTGCTTTCTTTTAATTACTTAAAAAATACTTTCTGACATTTTTTAATTCTGAAAAAAATTCATAAATATTATTTTGCATATTTTTGAATTTCTGAAAATTTTATGGAATTTTATATTGAGGTTTACTATTTTGACATATTTTTTTATTTGTTTTAGCAATTTTAAATAGTTTAAAAATAGTTTGTCTTTTAAAAATTACCAAAAAATTTATAAAAATATTTGGATCCATTTCTGATTTTTCTATGGTCTTACTTTTTATTTCTTGATTAATTTGAATATAGTTAATATTTTTCTATTTATTTTCCATTTTTAAACATTATTTTAACCCTTTTGTATATATTAAAATGTGATGTTATTTTGTGACTATTTTCTGGTTGATCTTTGGTTAGATTTTGGATCACGAACTTTATTAACATAATTGGATCCATGGTGTTGAGTTTAACTCCACAAAAATGGATGAATGATTTTAATAATAGTTTGATTAAAATTTAATTCAAATGTGGTTTGTATATTTTTTCCCAATCCCTCTTTATCTCATCTCATTCTTATTGCACCAAATGTTGTTGGAGCATGATCTCTATATCATGTCTCAAAACAAATGGTGCATAAATTGCTATTGACCGACCTCAAAATAGGTGTGACTTCTATATAAGTCCACTTACAATTGCTTAACATAGCGCTAAATTTTGTCCCGATTCGAATAAATGATCATTCGTGGCCCAAACTTATGATTGCAAGCCCAAGTATGTTAATTTGATCTCTTTGATCCAATAACCTTGAGATTTATTGTGTGGAGGCTTTGGTTCTACCAATCCTCTAATGGATCTACAACACCTTGAAGATGTGAAAAACACAAGAGGGAGGGGGGGGGGGGGTGAATTGAAAACTTGGATCTAAAACAGCTTAAAGACACAGTATTTTTATCCTGGTTCATTTAATCTCAAACTACTCCAGTCCACCCGTCAAGGTGATTTCGCCTCTCTCCAACGAGGTCTTAATCCACTAATCTCAAAGGATTACAACAGCTACTTTAACAACTGTTAAAGTCTTCTTGAGTACAACCACAATCCGGTTAATCTCAATGAACTCTTTTACAATATGATTTAAACAAAATGTGTTGTTGTTTTCTAACAAAAAACAGTTTATCACAACTGTGATAAATTACACAGGTTTAACTTAGAATAAAGAATGAATTTGCTTAAGCTTGAATATGCGTGGATGGTGTTCTTAGCAAATTGTTGTGTGCGTACGTGCGTGCTTCTTTTTGAAATCTGACTTGTTTATATAGACAATATAATGACGTTGTCCATAAAGCAAGTTTAATGTTATTAACACACTTTCCTTTTGGAGAAGATCTTGTCTGAAGAAGGCCGTTAGAATTAATTCTGTCTTGAATGTTCAGTAACGCTTCAGAGTCTTCTTTCCTTAACTGCTGATGACACTTCAAAATATTGATGACTTGGTTTGATATGTCTTTGTTCAGAATCAGAGTTTATTGTAATTAAGTGCAGGTTCTGGTCATCAAGCTTTAGCATATGATCTGATTGCTTCAGCATGAAATACTTTATGACTTATCTTCTGATGCTGATTAGATCAGAACTTCTGCATACATAAAACATATTTTTAAGGTGCATATTTGTTCTTTCTAATTATTTATTCTTTGTATTTGTTATCATCAAAACTCTAACCAAGGGTTATAGAATCAAACTATGTTCTAACACACCTTTGGTCAACGCGGATCACTTAAACATCGTTGATCATTAAATGGTACTTATGAGAATTTCAAATGGATGATATACTTGGCAAAAAGAAAATGCAACTTTTTGTGTGGAGGCTTTGGTTCTACCAATCCTCTAATGAGTTCCAAATGCAAGCTTCAAGATGGTCAACCAACTAACCACTAATTATTTACTTGTTTTACCTTATGTTTTTATTCTTTTTATGCTTTATGTACTATTTACTTTTAGCATTTACATTTCATGTCATTTTCATCTTTGCTCATTTGAGCATTTATTTTCTTGCCATTTTTACTTTGCTCACTTGAGCTTTTCTTTTCCTTTCTTAAGATACTTAATAATCAACATAAACTCTAAAAAATATTTAATGGTACTTGGACTATTTGGCTACTATCCTTGGCATTATGGAGCATGAGACCTTTCTTGGACTTAGGATTAGAAACCTTGGCCTATATTGGAAACCTTATGATCTTATATGATTATTTTGTCTGGAGCTCTTGAGGTTTACCTCAAGAAATTAGGTTGTTTGTTTGTTTTGTATGCAGGTTATTATGATTACACCCTTTATTTGTAATCTAGAATTCACCCGTATACAGTCGTTACTCTGACCAATTTTTATGAAGACTTAATACACTTGAAGTTTGATTCTCTCAAGAGGTCTAGTATTTTTGCTTGCTTGATTTCAATCCAAAGAATGATAACTCTATCTTGGACCATAATGCCAAGTGTCGGCTTCTTGTTGGTTAGATGGTCCTTATCCCTAGCTTTTACCTTATGCTTTAGGATAGCCTCTTCTTCTCCTCCCATCTTCTTTAATTTCAAAAATCTTCTCCCTCCTTTTGAAAACTCTTCTTGTTTTAAACTTGAACCACTTTCATAATAAACTTGGACTCATGTCCATGTATTTTCAAAACATTTTCATAAATAAGCTCCAATCAACTTAATAATACTTGACATTTTTTATGAGAAGACTAAAAGTCAATCAATCTCATTTCAAACCATTTTTCGACTTTGGCTTTTTACTTTAAACTTTTCTCAAAAAGATTAAACTCTTGTCAATCCCTGTAGTGATGCAAACAACTATACTTCTACAATATTTAGTGACGAGAGATATTTTCCACTTGAGTGTTGAGTGAGACATTGTTGATTTTAAAATCCAAGTCATATCCTCCACTTTGAGATGATGCAAACTCTCATTTCTCATGATTGTGGGTAGTAAGTATGTTTTTCCACACGGATAATGACGATGATGTTTTATCTTATAAAATTAACCAACACACTTGTGTTTTAAATTTTTTGAAAGAGGAACTACGTGTACCCTGATCCTCTATTGCACGAAAGGTGGTACGTTGGCACTAAAGGTTTGTAACCGCGGCGGGTGCAAAAATCATAAAATATATATTTCTTTTCTCACCTCCACCATCCCTTTTATACAACAGTTTTTATAACCAAAATATACAAATTTTACAAAGAGGCTCCTGTGGAGTACCGTAGATGTTTAGGGTGCTAATACTTTTCCTTTGCATAACCAACCCCCTTACCTTGAATCTTTCCCCCTCTTTTTGGGTTATTCACTCTTTTCCCATTCCTTTGGAAACAATAAAGCGCGGTGGCGATTTTTATTTTGATTTGTATAAAGTCTAGTCAATCCAATGACTTAGTTTTGAACATTTCTACCGCTACAGGGGGCCACGTGCGGGTCTCCACTACTCACGTAGAACCTGACAATCTCTACATTGGGCCTGCTTGATCAGTCTAATAAAGAGACCTTGGCCCAACACTGAGGGCTATAAATACCCTCTCTTTCGAGAGGGTCAGGTATTCAACACTTTCTAACTCTTACGCTTGCTTGCTCATTCTGCAACTGACTTTGCCATCAGAGTGTCTTGCAGGTATCTCCCCCATCTCATTCAACTTTGGTCTGAGCCAGCTGTGACGGTCCATTATGATCCGGTAAGATTAGGAATATTACATTTTAATGTGTATTTATTGCCTAAAAATTTTAAACATCTTTATCTCATTTATAAGAAATACTTGCTCTGTTTTATAATAGGTGTTTATTTTTCTAATTTTTATTTGTCTCAAATTATTTGTCCATTTAGAATATTAATATGATATTTATTATTTCTTTTCACTAACTTATCCTTATTTGTTGTATTTTAATTTATATAATTATTTTACTATTTATTATAAATAAAGTTATTTTAATAAATAATATTCATTTTATCATTGAAATCAATATAATTAATCATTATCTTAAAAGTGTGAAAATCTCAAAGAGAATATCTATTGTGAGACGAAGGAAGTAAATATATATTAAAAATATTTAATATAAAGTTGATCAAAATAAAAAATATTTAATGCACTGACATTTTATTTATATTGTCTAGTTTATTATATAATACTACTTTTGTGGTGAATTTTGACCTCGAAGGAATATCAAAATTCAATGTGTATTTATTGTCTATATTTTTTTCTTTAGAACTTTATCTCAAATATACAAGAAAAATGTATATTCAATGTAAAGTTGATCAATATTTTATATAATACTTTAGTGAAGAATTAAAGTCAAACTATTCTCTTTTATAAGAGTACTAGTGTGTATACTCGTGCATATATATGGGATAAAATTTTGTATGTTAAAAAAATTATAATATATATATTGTAATTGTTTTAATTTGGTGTTTAAAAAAATGATAAGTTATAATTTGGTTTACCGATAATCCGAACAATTGGAGTGGCTTGAACTTAAACCTCAGCAGTTTCTGTCATAACATCACGAATAGGTACATCATTATCCACATCTTTTACAACTTCAACATGACCATGATTGTTTTCATTCTCAACATGAGTTAAAATAATCTCCTCAGGTTGAGGAGGAAAAGAAGGTGGTTGACCAGTTTCTGGATATAAGTATGAAGTGTGTAATTTTTTCTTCTGAAATCATTTCTTCTTTGATCCACTTGAATTCTGCAAAATAAGTTATAAGTAAAATTGTTCAATTGTTTATATAAATTATAAGTCATATAAATAAATACCTTTGTATAATCTACCAACAAAGAAACCTATAAAGAAAATCACATAATTCAATTGGATTGTCATAGAGCAAGCATCTTTTAGCTACCCTCTGGAACATCTCTTACAACAGCTTTGTGGTTCAAGTATCGAATGACAACATCTTCATCCCTGAAAATATCACCAAAAACAACACAAACAAATTAAATATATTTCATATGATTCATAGAACGCCAATACAGGCAAGACTTCAGCAAACAAATAAATAACATTCAGATCATAACCAAACAATAAAATGATTATGCTAGTGTACGTCAACATAAAACGAACATGTAAAGCATCAACATGAATCTTACCATGGTCGATTATAGAATTCAGAATGATGTTCCTTGTGAATACAATATCAACAACATCTAGGGGTGCAAACATATGGAATTACGTCAAAATGAATATTTAGATAGATCATGTAGTGAAAGGTGCAATATTTTTATGGGGTTTACGTGAAGTGTTTGAATATAAAATTGAAATACTTACATTTGCTTCAGCAGCTAGATCCATATTGGTGTTTCCTGCAAAAGCTCCACCAAGCAGAACAATATGTCTGGTGTTCTTTCGAGTCCAACTGTATAGCCTGCCAAACATAATATTGTCATCTAAAATAGCATGAAGGGTAATGCAAAAATGACATTAACATAAGGAATTCTCGTGATTATATAAATAGAAATACTTTTGTAAATTATACACCATATTGATGCCAGTCACATAGTTACAGGTGCATGTTTTATATATTCTCAAATTGAAATGATGCTAACACGCTATATTAACAAACAAGCATAATAACATAGTATTGTAATATACTCGATCTATAATTATGAAACTACAAACAAACACTTTTCATATAACCTCATCAATAGCATACATCATATGAGTGGATGATTATGGAAGCAAAGTGAAGCAATGTGTCCAGGAGAAAATCCATCAATTCAGGTGCATCAATATATTGCTTCTCATAACTCCATGTAAAGGCATAATTATTTTCTTCATTTCTTGGCAATTTGAAATCCCTACAATAACACACACATTTCATCAAACAGTTAGTAGGCTATTTTACACTAACAATTTTAATGTTCATAAATTTCACTTACATCTCTTTTTCAATAACACAATCGAAACAACAAAACATCATAATTTCATCTCTTTTTAGCAACAAAACATCAAACTTCTATCTCTTTTCAACAACAAAATTGAAACCATAAATTATCATGATAGATTAGAAGTACAAACCTTGATAACATAATCAGTTTTAAAACTAGTTTTTTGGCCTGATGATGCGGTAGCCTTCATGAAAGCATCAACATCAGGGTCTGGTTTGATTCCAGCTTCTCTCTCCCTTCTTGAGAATATAAAAATAGAAAGTGAAAAATCATCTGCGTTGAGAAGAATCGATAAATCAAAGAAATTAAGTTACAGTGATGAATGAATGAAGTGAAAGAAGAACACATAATTTGAAATGAATTGTGTAGGGAATGAAAGAAATGGAAGAAAAATATGATACATTGCTAGGTTAAGAGAAACGAAAAATGTAGGACTTTTTGCATCTTGGGAAAATAATTTTTAAGTTGTAAATCGTTAGTTTATCATTCCAAGAACAAAATATTCCTGCTAGCCGTTTAAATTCCACTGTCGGTATAAATGTTGTAAAAGAAACGTTCAAGTAATTACTAAATAAAATAATATAAAATGTAACAAAATATCTTGGTATGCCATATCAACCATATTTAATGTCAAATCAATATAAGTCAAATAATATGCAATAAATCAGATTTATCCTTATAATTAGATTAGATTTAACTTTTAAACAGAGAATTTAACATATAATAATCAGGTATTTTAAAATTTGTATATTTACATTAGATGTGAACATATGGTTCATACTGAGATAAATCTTATACATGAGATATAAATACTATGTCATCAAAGATCAATTAAATTTGTAATTTTTATAGATTTTTTTCACGTTAAGTTTTTTAAAGTCAAATATTGCAAAATCTATTTGAGCATACGATTCATACATGAGATAGATACTTTATCATTAAAGATTAGTTAAATTTTTTATATTTAAAAAAATGAGAAAAATATATTTTTAACTCAAAAGGAATCGACATATTTTACATTAATTATATTTCTAAAAAACTTAGACAAGTATTTTTGATCGATAATTATAAATGAAAAATAGACAAATATTTATAATTAATACTTAAAGAAACATTGAGCAGATACTAATAATTGATAAACATACTAAAGACAAATATTTATCATTAATATATAAAAAATACGACACAAAATTATCATTTATTAATATATAATACAGAAAAAAAGTTTTCATATATATATATATATATATATATATATATATATATATATATATATATATATATATATATATATATATATATATATATATATATATATATATATATATATATATATATATATATATAATTTGAATAATAAAAAATAAGATTCACTTTTTTCACTAACTCATAATAAATTAGATAAATAAATATTTGAATTATGAAATCAAATACCCTCTAATTATATTTAATTATAATCATTTCATCAACGACATTTATTTTTATAGAAAATCATATATTTTTTAAACGTAGTGGATGAAATAATTATAATTAAATATAATTTGAATTTGAATATGTCCCTTATATTTATAATTATTTCATAAACTACGTTTAAAATATATAATTTTTTATAAAAATAAATTTTCTATTATTTAAATGTTTAATTTGAACTACATTAATTATACATTGTATTATTATTTTTATAAATAAATATAATATTTCTATATTTTTTTAAAACTTATTATAACAATTATACTCATAAAAACCCGTCTCATATTATGGACTAAACTTATTATAACAATTATTCTCATAAAAACCCGTCTCTTATTATGGGTATTTTCCTAATAAAAAAATATTTAATTTATACGCACTAATATTATATTTATATTATCTATTAATAATAACTCTCGAAATTTTAGAATAGTCATGCTTTAAGTGCCTCTAAGGTATCACTTATTAATAAATATAACGAGTTAGGGTATAAATTTACTATACTTAAATCAATGCATATAAATTAAACAAAAATAAATATTACTATATTATATAATTTTTTATTATTTATAAATTTAAGTCATCAGTGTTTTTTTAAAGCAAGAGATATTTACTATCTCTTATTCTGAACGGGCTAAGCTTGAATATATTATGGGGAGTCTTCAATCCGGATTTTGTTTTGATATTTTTTCACATTTTAAAAAAAAAAAGTGGGTTACATTATTTATTTTTTTCTCTTTTTATCTTGATTTTTGGTAAATAATCGCTAGTCATTTAAAATTGATACTTTGGTTATTCACATGATTGACTAGATTGATCCTAGAACATGCATACTTAATTTTATTATGTTTCTTGATGATGACGAACACTTTAACACTAGTGAAATCTTAAAAGTGAAAGTAATGCAAAAATTGGTTGTAAAAAGTATTAGAATGTAAAATGTGCGAGAACGTAAAATGTGCAAAACATTATAAAATAGTTTGACAGAATCTGAAAGCGAATTAAAATAACATTGAAAGTAAATGATTTAACAGTGAATGTAAATATGGTATTTTATACGTACATGTTACTCAGAAAACTCTTTTCTCAAACACGCTTAGCTACTTTGAGTGATTTTGAGTTTGGTACAATTGAACACACAAAAGTATAATACTAAGACCTCTATTTATACTACTTCGATAGTAACTGCTACGAGCGGTCTTTTCTCTAGAAAATGACACGTTCTCGATTGCATGGCCTTGTTCTTTACAGGCTTCCACGCGTCTCTTTCGAGGAACGAATAAGGCCAAAATACGATTATTAGCCTCATTTCAAATTATCTTTGTTGAATTCTCTTTTGAATCAAAATCCAAAACATCTTCTAAGTCCCAGCGTAATATCACTTCGCCAACGTGGGACTTCTCTGCTAAACAACTTTTTAGTCGAAAAGCTTCATCTAATTCTTAGTCGAAATCACTTTTTCTTCATCAAACATTTTCTTCAGCTTTACTCAATATTTCAAATCTTCTTGAGCATCGAAATTACAGCTAACAACCCCCCCCCCCCCCAAATGTCATTTTCGATCAAATGGAGAAATAGACATTTTTGAAGCCTCAACGCGATAACATTTACTTATGTGACGTCATGGTCATCATGACCACCTCTCTTCAAACGTCTCCTCGAGATGTGCAAAACTACCATAACTCATCATCATCCCTACTTTGTAGGAGTAACATGGCAATTGGAAAATACAATCGTCTGAGTAGCCTTTAGAAAACTCACATGTGTCCCACTACTCATGCCATTTTTTTAACCAACAAGAAACTGAAAAGCTTTTATTTATTTTATAAATACTCTTGACCTTCATCTTTGTAAAACTTTTCTGCTTCAGCTCTCAACTTCTTCGTATTATCTTGCGATTTCTTCTCAGAAATACATTCAAAAACAGTTTTTCTTCCCCAGACTTCACTTTCTCAATAATGGCACCTTCAAAAACCAAGAACACCAAAGCTGGTAAACAACAAAAGGAAGCTTCTTCATCTGTTACTCAGATCGCAAAGCCATTATAGGTGGGAAATCAAGAATGTGTTCCTAAACCTCCTCTGCTTGAAGAAAAGCGAAAAATCTATGAATCTCAGGTGCTGGTTCCTCTTTCTATCGCTGGTGAAACTCATGCGTATATGGGTCCTTTATATGACCCTAAAGCTGATGCTAAAAAACTCCAAGAGTTTTTTCTCACCTATCATACAAAACCCATAGCTAGTAGGAACAAAGCTAATGATAAAAATAATGGTGTTGAACCAGATTCTGAAGCATAAACCTTAGATGATAACCATGCAAAGTCTTTGACTAAAGCCTTATGGGTAGAGAAACCCATTAATTTATACTACATGAGCAACTCTCTTAGAGTGTGTAATAAGGTAAGAGAACTGGCTTTTGGTTTTGTGTTTTATCGCAAATATTGCGGATAGCAAGAGTCGCCACCGACTTTTCTTTTATCCAATAAAGGAAAGAGTGAAAAGAACAAAAAAAACCTTTTGAGAATTTTCTAGTGTAAGGGGGGTAGGTTATGAAAAGGGAAGGTGTTAGCACCCTTTTCATCTGTAGTTATCTACGGGCTCTTAATCACTAGCTCACTTTTGAAATGCTTTGTGTTTGTGTATGTTAAAAAATATTTTGAAAATGCCTAAGTACGACAATTTTGTAATGATTCTCATATCTTTGAGTATAAAATGTTTGTTTTGAAAATATTTATTAAAAGAAAGTGTTATTTTTGAAAGTGTGAGGTGTGAAAATTATTTTAGTTTGCAAGCAAGCGATTACGAACGATCTACCTACTCAAAAAGTTGTTGTTATTTTCCTCCTCCTTTAGATAGTGCTACCTTACTATTAGTTAGTAGGAAGCCCTATCATTGGATTTGAGGGACAAGTGTGAGTCATCGTACAGTCATAGAAGGAAACTCGTATGACGCTTTAGCAATTTGTCGTAGGGGACTAAGATCGTTTACTGAAGGCAACATCGAAGGGTCATCGAGGGACTACGATCTTTTTAATTGAGGCTCTTTACTAAAGTGTCCCACATTCGAGGGACATGACTGTTTTATTCGAGGCAACAAGTAAGGGTCACCTTAGAGGTGCGCATGTGCGAAGTATTTTGATTTCAAGTATTTATCTTGAGATTAGGTTTTTTAATGTTTGTTTATTATGTCTTACAATTCACGCTTAATTAATCTATCCATTAAACATATACAAGTGTGGAAAATAAAAATGCGGGAAATAATCTAAGCTATTACATCGCTTCAGGGATAGGGAGTACAAACCATAAATGGGGAGAAGGTGAAGAAACCCTAATTATCTATTACATACCACTGATAGTTACAATATTGAAAAATAATGCGAAAAAGTAAATGAGCATGCAAAGATTGAAAAGGGAAATGATGTTTAAAAAATCCTAAAATATTTCTAAGCATTTAAGAAAAATATTTTTGATGTTTTTATTTTTGGTTTAGAAAAATATTTGAAGTGTGAAATAAAAATTAAACCTAATTCTAATTAATTAAAATAAAACAAAGTGTGATTAAATTAATTAATTTTTATTTATAAAAATTAAATTAATTTATTAAAACCTAAATCTAAATTTTTATGATTTTTATGATTTAATGATTTTTTCTGATTAAATAAAAAAATGAAATTGATTAAAAATGAAAAGAATTAAATTAAAACAAAAAAAAAAAAAGAAATCAATGGGCCTGCGTTGTAGAAGAAATTGGGGGGGTGTGAATTTGAATTTTGTCAAAGCCCTAACACTTTTGGCCCAAGCTTTGGAGGGAGTATCTTCATGATTATGTATGGCACTCCCATGGGATCTATCATGAGCGCATGAATATGAAACGTTTGATCTTCATCCATTGAGATTTGCTAGTGTGCACGTGTATGCCTAGCTTGCACAGGATCTGTAAAGAAAGTGTTAGAAAATAAAATGCCAGAGGCAGGGATCAAACCCTACCTTGGCACACCAAAAAGCCTTACTCACACACACGCTTGCCACTGGGGTGGTTGTTTTATCCGGTTATGAAACAACACCCAATAAATATATTATGAGCCAAAATATGAAATTTTGAAAATGCCAGCACACCCTTCTTCTTCCCCGCGCACAGATAGTAGTAACGACAACATAATTTCACCATTTTTTAATTTTCAAATATGCTTGTTTCTCAACCAAATTGAAAGATGTAAACATCAAACTTGCTTAATTTTTGACAAGGAATTCAACCATATAATTTTCAGAAGTTATAGATTAAAGATTGAAATGAATTTTGCTCAGTACCAAATTGAAACCCTAACGGTTCAGAAACTTTAGTTCTAAAATTCTCATCATACAGTCAATTAAAATGGATTTAAGGACATGGTTAACTTCATAGACATGATATCTACATTTTTCCTTTAGAATGTATATGCAAATGATGCTTAAATAAGGATTTCAAAGTTTGAAAAAATGTACCAAGTTGGAGAAAGTCCAACGCTTCTTCAAGCACTTCCAGAAGTAAAATGATGATTGCTTTAGCTTGCTAGGACCTTGGTGAATGTATTGCAATCCTTACTTTGTTTTGAGAGTGGATGAAATGCTCTGCCTAAGTCAAGTTTTAAGGATGGAAATTGAAAATGTTGAATGATGATAATGGAGTTACATAAGTGAAACAAGGGGTTGAATCACTTCTATGTGATGTATATGAAGTGTTTGGATGATTTGTTTGGACAAAAGCTGCAAGGTTTGAGAGATTCGAAGATTTGGACTTCAAAGCTCAAAAATGGAGTTTTTGAGGCCAATTTGGATTTGGGAGAGTTTGAGAGGGTTTGAGGGCTTGTAAAATCGTCCACTGGCTTGCTAATGACCTGTCTATTTATAGGAAAAATGTTTGAGAGGTTGAAGTAACCAGAATTGCAAGATAACAAGTTATGGCTTGGAAGCTTAGTTATGAAGTAACCTTGGAGAACATGGTTCCAATGCATTATACCTTGTCTCATAGAGTTACTGGATACTTTAGCCATGCTTATATGATCTTTTAGTTTGAGTGTGTGCAGAGGAAACAAGTTAGATGCTCAAGGAGAGTAAAATTTGTGATTAAAGTCATTTTACAAGAATGGAAGTGTTAACTTTAATTCCAAAAATGGCATGATGCATTGGATAAGGCTCGAGTCAATTGGATAATAGCCATAAAGGAAGTGAAATAAACTGATTATGTAGAGATTTGTTGGTTTAGAGGCCTACAAAATGAGATTGTGTAGCATGGTTATGAGATTTGGTCATGAGTTCATCATAAAAATGACCTATAATTCAAGAATGAAATGCCAACTTTGTCTCTTCGAAAATCTCAGCTCAAATATGATATTTTCATGCTCTTGGATGTTTTGGAAAGCTTGAATCAAGACCTTCAACTTTCATGCTGACCATTTTGGCTAAAACAAAAGGGAAATTGGTGAAAAATGGCTAAGTTGAGATAAAAAAACTGATCAAAAATATTTCTAAGTGTTGAATAAAAATAATCAGAACTTCATGGGCCCAGATCTCTTAATCCAAGCACTTTTTGAGGATCATCCCACATTAACAAAGTTGTAGAATTAATCAATCCCTACAATTTTCATGTTAAAAGTTTTCCTTGAATCAATTTGTATCTTAGTGAAAAATGACCATAAAGTAGTGACTTTATTAAGAACAAAACACTTAGAAATTTTTCTAAGTCTTGGAAATTTTTTCAACTTTTGACTTTTGTTGACTTTTTTTATTCTTGATGATCAAACTTGATAATTTTGAATGTTTTGATGATTCTTAATTTTTGAATTCCAATGTTAACCAAAAAGTCAAAGTTTGACTTTTGTATGACTGTTGACTTTTTATCAATTAATTCAATTCTTCAACTATCAATCACTTGCATCTTTGGAAATGTCTTGAGCCATATAATTAGGCCAAGATGTTATATTTAAGCCCTTAAGATTGTGCTTTAAGCCATTAGGTCATGCACTAGGCCAAAAGTCAATGATCAGTCATCTTCAATTAAAACCCTAATTTGGCAAATTTTGACCTTTGATGATTTGAGGGCTTTCCTTGAGGAATCATGACCAACCCTTGATCAAATAATGAATATTACCTCAAAATGTCGATGTTGACAAAAAAATCTTGAAGTTTGACTGTATGTTGACCATAGTTGACTTTTTACCCAATACTTGACTTTCAATCTTGTCAGCCATTGACTGAGCAAACATGTGATGCAAGACTTGAAGCTTGACATAAGCATTATTAAGGACCCATGATGAACCATGAAATTCATTTTAGACCCTTGCAACCCAATATTCCTTGAGAAGCACAAAACCCTAGCTGTAGACCCTTGCTTAGGAAGAGGTTTGCCTAGTAAACTCTTGATTTGCTTTGAGTATTTGAGACCTTTGTGAGCATGTTTTTTGAAGAAAATGGGAGGGAAAATTTTGGGGTACAACAACTGCCCCTGTTCAATCTTCTTAAACCTGAAGAGTTAGATTGGTGTATCCACCATTTGTGACTTGAAGGTAGAAGATGATTAAACACTTAAGTGCCAAGAAATTTGCACTTGCCGGTGCACGAAGTAACATTGTTGGTTTATTATACCGAGAATAGGCTTAAAGATGCCATTTGCATAGGTAACAGTGAATCGTCGGAGATGGGCTTATAGATATCATCCAAAGTAACCGTTGATAGAAATTAGACTAAGCCTACGCTTGACTTCAACTAGAAGAAGTATCAGAATAAATCTACGCTCGATTTAATCTGAGCCAAAAAATGTCTATTGTAAGAAGTATCAGAATAAATCTACGCCCGATTTAGTCTGAGCCAGGAGATGTATATGTCCGACTTTTACTGGAAGAAGTATCAGAATAAATCCATGGTTAATTTAAATTGAGCCAGAAAATGTCTACTGGAAGAAGCATCAGAATAAATATATGGTTGATTGCTAGAAGATATCTGCGTCCATCTTTAATTGGGAGAAGTATCAGAATAAATCTGCAGTTGATTTAATCTGAGCCAGAAAATTTCTACTAGAAGAAGTATAAGAATAAGTCTATGGTTGATTTAATCTGAGCCAGAAGATTTCTATTGGAAGAAGTATAAGAGTAAATCTATGGTTGATTTAATCTGAGCCAGAAGATATCCGCGTATGTCTTTAATTGGGAGAAGTATCAAAATAAATCTATGGTTGATTTAATCTGAGCCATAAAATGTCTACTAGAAGAAGTATCAGAATAAATCTATGGTTGATTTAACCTGAGCAAAAAAATGTCTACTAGAAGAAGTATCAGCATAAATCTATGGTTGATTTAATCTGAGCCAAAAAATGTCTACTAGAAGAAGTATCAAAATAAATCTACGCTTGATTTAATCTGAGCCAGAAGATGTCTACGCCTATCTTTAACTGGAAGAAGTATCAGAATAAATCTACACTCGATTTAATCTGAACCAGAAGAGGTCTTTTAGTCTTTATCTGGAAGAAGTATCAGAATAAATCTATGGTTGATTTAATCTGAGCCATAAAAGGTCTAATGTAAGAAGTATCAAAATAAATCTATGGTCGATTTAATCTGAACCAGAAGATGTCTTTTTCGAGAATGATCCTCTGAGGTGTCATACCCCAAATTTGTCATACCTTTTTCACTTTTGTTTGGCTTAGGCTTTTCATTTCATTAACATCATTTTCATATCATTCATTCATTGAATAAAGACACCTGAGGTCCAAGAGTTCAGTGGTTGTGCAATATTAAAGTTTCACAGTGTTTTGAGGTGTATATATTCAGGAAAGTCTATTTATTTCTGGTTCTTCTAGTTCTTCAAGCACTGGAGTGTGAATTAGGGTTTTGGAGGTTTTCTCAAGTTACTTCAAGAGAAGTGGTTTTAATTCTTCAAACTGAGGCTTAGTGGATTATGGTTTTTGGTTTGAGCTTGTAATGTTCATCCTTTGAATGTTAAGGAAACTAGGATTTTTGCTTCAAGGTCGCATTGAGCTTCATCTCCTTCTACAAGTCAATTGCTTATCAAGAGGTTTAAGGGGTGAAACCAAGGAATTCTTCTTGTATATGTTAAAGTTTTCTTTGAAGAGTTTCTTGAGGGACTAAATTTTGAACTAAGATGACATCTATCATTTTCAAGGTGGTTTGAATTTGTCATGAAGATTCAAAATTGAAAGAGAAAGAAAAACTTGGATTTGGATTGCAAATTGGAAATATGGAAAATTAGTATTCCATATGTTGCACCCCAAAATTTTCCCTCTCACTTCTCAAGATTTTTCTCACAAGATCTCTATTGGGTCAAGACTTCACAAGGTTTGATCAGCTTAAGATACTTCCTCAACACTGATGACTCAAAACTAGAGTTTGAATTTGCACAAGTACAATTGGACTTTTAATGCCCCATGTAGTTTCCATGGATCATATTGGACTCTCAAGCATCAAATAAAAAAAGATCAAGCTTGGTTCATAAGCTTCGATGGGCATTGGTTTCCTTCGAGCAAGCTTGGTTCACAAGCTTCGATTGGGCATTGGCTTCCTTCGAGCAAGCTTGGTTCATAAGCTTAGATTGGGCATTTGGCTTCCTTCGAGCAAGTTTGGTTCACAAGCTTCGATTGGGCATTGGTTTCCTTCGAGCAAGCTTGGTTCATAAGCTTCGATTGGGCATTGGTTTCCTTCGAGCAAGCTCGGTTCATAAGCTTCGACTGGGCATTGGTTTCCTTCATGCCTGCTTTGATCCACAAAGCAATGATTTCCTCCATGCTTGCTTCGATCCACCTCTCAACCTGCTTCGATCCACATACTAAACCCTTCGACACACATAGTTTTGACACTGTGAATTACAATTCTATCTTTATACTTGATTCGAACCACAAGGATAATTGGTTGTGGCATTTGAAGTTTGGACATTTGAACTTTCAAATGATTACTCAAGATATAATTTTCCAAGTCTCGAGATGCCTGAAAAAACTTTGTGAAGTAGGAAAGCAATCCATAATTTCTTTCATTTTGACTATGCCAATGAGATCATCTTGCATACTCAAAGTGGTACATTTAAATGAATATGGTCCATTCGAAGAACATATAATTGGTGGATTCGAAGAACATACAATTGGTGGCCCATTCGAAGAACATAAATTTGGTGGCCCATTCGAAGAACATAAATTTGGTGGATTCAAAGAACATATAATTGGTGGATTCGAAGAACATACAATTGGTGGTCCATTCGAAGAACATAAAATTGATGGTTTCGAAGAGCATACAATTGTTGGTCCATTAGAAGGACATACAATTGGTGGAAACAAATATTGTTTTGTCTGTTGATGAGTCTGGTCGAAAGTGGTGGATCCATGTGATTAAAACGAAGGGATGGGGTATTCGACCAGAGTAAAGAAAAAGATAAAATCCATAGGCCATGCTACATGATCTTACTTTGCAGACCTCAATGCTTGTGTTTCACTCCATAATTAATTATTTACACAATGAATTAAGCTATTACCCAAGTGTTTAAAGTATTGTCCAAGCCAATATTTCACTTAATGGCACAAAGTTACCATTGCCATTTCAAGAAAGCAGGCTTTATGCAAATTGTCAATGCATTGAGGCTTGTGACCTTTATCTCTGATTGCAAGCAACATCAAAAGCATGAGTCAAGTCTCCTGCACCCAACAAACATCAGTCCCTGCTTGTACTTGAACTTGGGAACCACGAAAATTCATTCAACTTTATTTTTTTCGTTTTCAACCAAACCATAGTTTGTTATCTTACAAATCTGGTTACTCCAACTTCCCAAACCTTTTCTCTATAAATATAGAGACCAGTTGCAAATCAAAAGGCCAGATTCTTGTTGTGTTGAAAAATCCTCAAACACTCCCAAACTCTCAAAAAACTCAGAACCCGCACACAAGCCTAAACCTTGGCACATCCTGACTTTACACACAAAAATCTCAAATCCATTCATGCGTTAGTGAGCCATTCGATTCACTCCCTAGCTCTGATATACCATCCATTCAATTCACTCCCTAGCTTCCATATACCAGCCTTTCGATTCACTCCCAACTTCATATACCAACCTTTCGTTTCAGTGACTTTTAAAGCAAGGTAGTGATCCCACTAGCTTCATGGAGGCCGAAGCAGGCTTAATCCATCACCAAACCGTTCCTGGAGGTTCTGTCGAAGTCCCTCAAGTTTCACTCCAAGAGGTAAGTTTTCTTAAACTTGTAATTCTTCATTCAAACATCATTTGTATATACTTTGTGAAGGAAACATGTAGATAGCATGTCTAGGAAGCTAACCATGTCCATAGTTTTGATTATCATTGCTTGTACATTAAAAATTTCATCTCTGAACAGTTAGGTCTTAGTTTTTGTATTGAATAAAATTCATGTTAGCCTTAGATCCATAGTTGTTGAAAATTATGTGTTTAGGTTCATATTTAAATCTTAGGCAGATTTGATGTTTACATCTTTCGATTTGGCTGAGAGATGAAGCTTTCCGAAGCTTAACATTGGAGTTATGCATCCCTGCTCCCGAAGGAAGAAAATGAAGCCATGTTTAGACATTAAAAAATGAGTTCATTTTATATTTAGTGCAAGTTGTATAACCAACGAATGAAACAGACCACCCCAGTGGTACAAACTGCACGCGCTAAAGCTTTGCCATGTAGAAGGTCATGGGTTCAAGCCCCAATGAGACCTTTTGTCATTTTTCATATTTTATTACTTTGTCTTGTTTGTAGGAAGCATATCTGGGCCTCCATAGTTGGGCTTCAACATTTTTATTTTTTGACCCCCTGCTTACTAACAAACAGGCCCTGGGCCCAAACACAAAACTGTTTTCTACACAAAACTGTTTTAAACATAAAAACTGTTTTCTACACAAAAATACCAAAAATATTTAAATTATTTAGTTTATTTTATTTAACTTCTTACAATGAAAAAGACCAAAAACATTTTCCTATTCATTTTCATTTCTTTAACTTAATCTCAATTTTTCTTTAGTTTTATTAAATTTCCTTTTAGTTAAATATGCCAAAATCTTTCTTTAACAAAATCAAAACAAATGCATTTTCTTTTCATTCATGTCTCGTACATTATATTCCTTTCAATTCTTGTATATTATTCAAATTCAATATGGTTGTAATAGATAATTAGGATTTAATTTCTTGCAATCCCCATTTGTAAATTTGTACACCCCATCCCTAAATGATGTAATAGCATAGTAAATTTACTTTCCGCAATTTACCATTTTCATATAAATGCTAGTAATTAGGGTGTATATGGAAAGATAAAATCAACCATTAGAAAACCCTAATTTCAAAGACAAAATGCATGCAATTAAACACACCGTTTATACACGTGCACCTCTAGGATAACCTCACTTGTTGCCTTGAAAAAATGATCATAATATGCATGTGAGACGTCTTAGCAAAAACAATAAAAAATACAAGATCATAGTCCCTCAATGATGCTTTGAATGTTGCCTTACAAATGATCTTAGTCCCTTAAAGAGAAATGATAAGATATCTCACAATATTGCTATTCATGACTATACGATGACCCATGTCCATCCCTTTACATCCAAAGATAAGGCTTCTTATTAATCAATGGTAAGGTAACAATATCAAAGGAAGGAAAAAATAAACAAAAGACTTTTGAGTAGGTAGAACATTCTTAATTACTTGATCACAATCCATCTTCAAAAACAAACATCTTTTCAAACACACCAAACACTTTCAAAACATGAAATATTTTAAAAAAAGTCCAACACTTTGTATGCATTCTTATAGAGATGAGAATCATTACAAAGTTTGCTTAAACAAAGGCGTTTTTCAAAAATACTTTCAAAACCCACCACAAGCATATTTCAAACAAAGCAAATTTAAAAAGTGATCCAACAAGCAACTAAGAGCCCATAGATAAGTATGAATGAAAATGGTGCTAACACTTTCCCTTTTCATAATCTACCCCCGAACTCAAGAAAATATCTCAAAGTTATTTCCCGTTCTTTTCACTCTTTCCTTACTGGATAAAAGAAAAGTCGGTGGGACTCTTGTTATCCGCAACAATTGCGATCAAATGCAAAACAACCAAGTCAGTTCTCCCACTGTTACAACTGATTTTTTATAGAGTCGCCACCCTTAATTTTTATCCTAAAGGAATGGAGTATAAAGGAATAACCCTAAAAGAAATTCAGAGATTCTAGGTTTGGACTCGGTTCTAGACGAGGGGAAAGTGTTAGGCATCCCTCCTCTACCTTGTTCGCAAGGATACTAAGTTTAGAAGCGCGTTCTTAGGAAATAGAGTTTTAATTATTTATTTGGGAAAAGGGTTTGAATTTTAGTTAGGGGACTCGCCATGATTTTGATCATATGCCTACGTATCCTCCTAGGAGGAATGAGAGTCCCATTTCGTAGTTCACGGTTGGTTTGTATTTTTTATGAATTATAAAGATGTTCGCATCTCCCGCGCGTTTAGTCTAGGTGTCGTGAACAACAGAGATTGTTAGACTAAACACGCAATTGATTTAAATAAATTCGTAATTCTTTTTTTGAAAATTAATGTTGAATTTATTACGAAAAATAATTTGATGTTTGTTTGAGTATTTTTTAGATGTAGAGCGAGGGAGTCTGATATAGTCTCCTCATCACGGGGCCAGATGTTGACCACGTGTCACTCGCGTATAGAGTATTTGGTGAATCGTGCGAGTTTTAATATTTTAATATAAAATATAAAATTATGTTGTGAAAAATTATTTTTAAGCGTATGATTAAAAGATATAATTTAATATAAAATATCAATATTATATTTTAACTAAGTCAAGAATAATCAATTATTTGTAATAATAAATAATATATAATATTATAATTAAAATATAAGTAATATTATAATTACTAAAACATAAATATAAATATATAAAAATCAGAAAAAAAAAAATATATATATATAAAACGAAATTATAAATAAAAATAAATAAATAAATAAAATTGTTGGGGGGACGATTTTAATTATGGCATAATATTAGGGGGTGTAAATACAAAGGGAGGTTAGCATTATTGAGAAAGAATTGGACCCAAGGTCCAAGTATCTCTAATCCCTAATTTACTACTAACTTAATAATATATAAAAGGAACATGGTCAGTATAGTCTAGCGTCAATTCCCCTAAGACCATGTGCAATGGGTATGTTGAGTTTGAACTCAACATGCAAAATCTCCTCCAATGGGTGTTGAGAGAGGTGTTGAGTGTGTGTTGGAAGAGAGAGGTGTTGAGAAAACTCAACACAATTGAAGCTGACCAAAGGCATGACGTGGCAGCGCCTCATTGGTCTGGGCCAGGCGCGTGTAGCCCACTCGCTGGGGGTGAGAGTGGGTCTTAATCCACGCGGAGAGAGAAAGAGAAAAGGGATAAGTGCAGCCACGTGGCTGTGCTTGATTGGCTGACCAGATTTTTATCCATTTAATACTTTGAACTCAATTATTTCGTTGCAAATTATTTTTTTATTTTTTATTTTTTACCAAAATTCATGATTTTTTT
Source organism: Vicia faba (assembly GCA_948472305.1). Classification (NCBI taxonomy): domain Eukaryota; kingdom Viridiplantae; phylum Streptophyta; class Magnoliopsida; order Fabales; family Fabaceae; genus Vicia; species Vicia faba. Next base: position 589,571,115 of record OX451735.1, read on the forward strand.
TCTCTATAAATAGAGACTTGGTTCATTTGATTTGGACACAGAAAAAAAAACTAAGTTTTTCACTATCTTAATTTTATTATTAGTGTTTATTTTGAAGTTAAGTGTCTTTTTTTAGTGATCCAAATGTTCATCAAGAATTGCAAGCCGATCTAGTGAAGCACATATGGACAAAGTTTAGAATGTTCCGTGATTGAATTATTTGTGTGTTTTGTATTGCATTTTAAATTATTTGTATCGTACTAATTACGTTACTTGTGTGTTGTATTGCATTTTAAATTATTTGTAACTTACTAATTACGTTAATTGTGTGTTGTATTTTAAATTAATTTAAGATGATTTGTATCGTATCCAATTATTTAAATAAATTTTGTTTTTATTACAAAAAATTAAAAAATAAATTATTAAGTATTTATTATTTTAATTTAATTTTAATCGATAATTGTAATTTTATGTAATCATAAAAATAAAAATAAAATTTAAATAAGAATATGAAAATAAAAAGTGGTGGGATAGGGTGTTGAGTGAAAAACCATTGGAGAGGGTAAAAGTTGAATGAGTGTTGAGTTATTAGGTGGAAGAAAGAGAAAATGATGTGGAGTGTTGGGAGTTGAAAAAGTGGGTGTTGAGTTTTTCAACCATTGTAAATGGTCTAAGGCATTTAATGCTTATGATTTTCAAAATTTGTCTCTGGCCTATAACATGAGGACACATAGCGGCCTAAGAAAAATAAATAAAAAAAGAAGATTAATACACCAATTGAAGAGAGAGAAGATTAGTTTCCAATGCTAATTCTTAATTCCTCTTCTCTCTCGTACAACAAAACACAAAATTTTCTTCTTCCTTAACCAAAAGAAAAAAAAAGAAACCGAACAAACATAGAAAAACACCATGATATCAAAACTTGGTTCGCAGTATCATCGGAGAACAGTGCGTATTGCAGCTTGCTTCATATGTGAATTGGCGAAGCTTTGCAGGGCGTTTCGACCACGATCGAAGAAAATGGGCGGAGAAGGTCTGGCCAGCAGCTCGTGGTGCCGGCGATGCGAGGTTGTTGCACCGCCGGAAGAGGAACGGTATCAAATCCGTTGGTTTTGAACTACGGTGAGCCCAATGTCTAGTCGGATTTTGCGTATGTGTTTTGATTTTGTGCGAGCTATTTCTATTACAGTTGTTGTTGATGAAATTGCAGGTTGGTGGATTTTGGGATTTAGGTTCCGGTTGTCATCTTTCTCCTCTACCGTGATTACCTTTGTATTTCTGCAGATTTCTCCTCCGTACTATAACGATTTTTCTTCTCTGTTAGTAGTATCCGCCCCTTTTCTCTTTTATTCGTTTTAAGTTTTATAGTGACTTTTGGAATTAGTATTAGGAAAATAATTTATGAGCTTGTCTGTAAAAATTATGCAACACATTAATTTGTTTCCGTTTTGATTTTGGCAAGTTCTTGCAATAATATTTTGATTTATGCTTAATAATGTTTCTGCATTAAGATTTCAATTTGATGAAGAAGATTCTTATTTCATTTGAATCAGACCAGTAAGTTAGCACTGCAATGCATGTTCCTGAATATATACAATAAATGTTTTTTTTCTTTTAACTCCCTTTTTGGGTCATACGGTAACTGCTCTTGGGCCTACTTGGCCAATTTGTAATAAAATGACTTTCTTAGAGCATCCACATCCATCATATCCATTTGAGTTCTTTAAATGAGACCCACATAATTTTTTATATTATTTCACACTTCTCAATTTTTTAAACAACCCATCTACAATTCTCAAATATTCATGTAACTCATCAAAAAATCTAAAATAAGTCTCACATTTAAAACAAATCAACTAGATTCTTGCAATTTTATTTATTAATTTATTATCATGACCCACTTAATTGGAGTGTAGAAGCGAGCTTTAGTATGATGACGTACTTTAGTTCAGGAACGTGAAAACAAGTGAAATATCCATTTATTATTGACACAATTTCTTTAATAAATGTGTAAGAACTCTCAAAGAACACCGATAATCATACTCTTAATCGAGTTGAGCTTGGCGTTTGGACCTATATTTTAGTTAATGTTTCTTTCAAAACAGTCCATTTGATATACTAAAAAAATAATAACCATAGTTTACAACTGTTGTACCCCAAAATTTGTCCTCTCATTTCTGAAGGATTCTCTCACAAGATCTTCTATGACGTCAAGGTTCCAACACTGATACCTCAATTTAGGTTTGGAATTGACAAGAGGGCAAAATGGTCAATTGCATACTGGAAAGTCAAACTTTGACTTTTTTGGTCAACATTACATTCCAAAGATCAAATTTCATCAAGACATTCAAGAATATCAAGCTTGATCATCAAGAAGTCAAGAAAGTCAAAAGTCAACTTTAAAAGTCAAGATTTCCAAGACTTAGAAATTTTCTAAGTGTTTTTATACATGATAATTTCACAACTTCATGCTATTCTTTCACCAAGATGCAAGACGGTTCAAGGGAAGCTTTTAACATGAAATTTGTAGATTTCCATGATATCTATAACATTGCTTTACACAACTTCTCCTAGAAGTGCTTGGATATTGAGTTATAAATTCATGAAGTCATGACATTTTCATTTAACACTTAGTGAAATTTTCAACAGATTTTATTCTGGATTTTATCCCAAGTTCTTAGCATTTTTTCACATAGTTACAAGATGATTTTGTCAAAATGGCCAACATGAAAGTTATAGAGGATGTTTCAAGCTTTCCAAAACATCCAAGAGCATGAATTTATCATACTTGGTCTAGGAGATTCAAGGGCATGAAGTTGGGCATCCATCCTTGAATTGCAAGTCATTCTATTGAAGAACACATAACAAAAACCCCTTTGATTTGCTGCATAATATTATGTGCAGGCCTCCTTGTTTGAAAATCTCATCATAATTTAATGCTTAAACCCACTCTTGAGCTATTACCCAAGTGTTTAAACCATTGTCCAAAAGATCTTTCCATTTATGACATAAAGGCACCATTGTTATTCTTGAAAAGCAAGCTTTTTGTACAAAGTTTGTCTTGAGTCCATACCTTGCTTGTTGCTGATTATACTCCACCATAAATCATGGGAAGTAGCTCCTTTATACCATCAACTTTGGTACTTCATCTTGGGACTATGGAGTACTTGACATAGTTTGATCTTTATAATCCAACCAAACCATAACATGCTGTCTTGCAAACCTAGTAAGCTCATATGCACAAACCTCCTGCCTATAAATAGAAGAAGCATTTGCAAGACAAAGAGGTTAGAAAAAATATAGAGAAAAGCCAGAAGTTTTATTGGTGAACCCTCAAAATCTCATATTCACAAAAGCCATAACAGTCCTTAAAACTCCCACTCTTGAGTTTTAAAGTCTAAACCTTTGAACCTCTCATACCTTGCAAGTCCTGTCCAAACATATAAGCACCTCACATACATCACCTAGAAATTGTTCAAACTGAGGAATAAGCTTCTACAACACCTCTGTTTTCTTTTCCAAGTTCAAGAATAGTCAAGACAACAACTCAAGCTCAGAGTATAAGATCCAACTCCAAGGTAAGCTTCTTGACTTTAGTTCTTCATTTCAAGCATCATTAGTAATTCATTTTTTGAAGACAAAGTGTAGTAACCGTTGTCCTTGAAGCTAACCTTTTGTTTATCTTCCATTCTTTTAATTATGTGTTGAGAACTAACCCATTACATGCAACAAAACAATGTTGAAGTAAAAAAATAATAGTATGAGTCGACACATAGCCTTATGAGTCGATACATACTGCTTTACAGGCCTAAAACAAAAGGAAAAATAGTGTATGAGTCGACACAAAGCACGTATGAGTCGACAAATGCAGTGTATGAGTCGACACATACCATTATGTATCGACTCATACTGAGTTAATTTTGCAATACAGGGGCAAGGAAAGTTATATGTCGATGCATCGGAGCTTGTGTCGACACATAATAGTTCAAAATGCATTTTCCCTTCTTTTTACACTGTTTTTACATTTCCTTCATTGTCATTCGATATGGTTGTAATATTTAAGTTCCTATTTCATCCCCATTTATAAATTGTACCCCCATCCCCTAAACGATGTAATAGCGTGGGACTTTATTTTCCGCAATTTAACGCTTTCAAATACAAATGCTAGTAATTAGGGTTTTGCATGGAAAGATTAAAACCAACAAATAGAAAACCCTAATCAAGACAAATCAAGCATTAAAATCAATAAACTTGCACACAAGCACCCCTAGGGTAAAATCCATTTGGTTTCCTTATAAATGACCATATTACGCATGTGAGGTATCTTAACAAAAACAAGCAAAAATACAAGATCATAGTCCCGCGATGACGCTATCTAAGTTGTCTTTCAAAATGATCTTAGTCCCTAAAGAAAAATGCTAAGATACCTTGCAACATTGCTAATCACAGTTATACAATGACCCACGCCCGTCCCGTTTACATCCAAAGATAGGGTTACTTACCAAATCAATGGTAAGATAACAATGTCAAAGGAAAGAAGAAATGAACATGAAAGACTTTTGAGTAGGTAGAATGCTCCTAGTTACTTGCTCCATTTCAAAACCAAACATCCTTGCTATTTTCAAAACAAACACCTACACTTTCAAAACATCATACAAAACTTGAAAATATTTTCAAAAGACCAACACTTTGTATACATTCTTACGAACGAGAATCATTACAAAATTTGCCTAAACAATGGCCTCTTTACAAAATACTTTCAAAACCCACACAAAGCATAATTTCAAACAAAAGCAAATGATCTAGCAAATAACTAAGATCCCATGGAAAACCATGGATGAAAAGGGTGCTAATACCTTCCCTTTTCATAATCTACCCCCCGAACTCAAGAAACAATCTCAAAGGTCTATCCTATGCTTTTTCACCTTTCCTTTTGGATAAAAGAAAAGTCGGTGGCGACTCTTGCTAACCGCACCATTTGCGATCAAACGCAAAACACCCAAGTCAGTTCTCCCACTATATCACAAAACTGACGACTCTGCTGGGGAATATTCTAAAAGTGGGGTTACCTTAGGGTTAGATCATATTTACTTGCTTGCATTGTTTGACTTGTTTGCTTTACATTATGGTTCTTTGTTTGGGTTTGAATCCTCTACCCGAATTTGGGACACCTTATAGGTAAGTAACAATACGTTGTGGAAACTGTGCAGGGTATACCAACATGGTCTAAGCAATAGCTACGTTAGTGCGACATATTTGTGGGTACCGGTAGCCTTTGAGTTAATCAAAGAGAATACAGGGCCGCTGAGTGATGTCATGAAGCACTAATGAACTTCTAGAACCTTTACTTGACCAACTTGGCCTTTAGGATGTAGTGAGATGACCGACTTTGGTGCAGTCCGAAGTTGGTTGATACTCGATAGTACACTCATTGAGATTTGACTCCAGAGCTTTGTTTGGTGGCAAGTCAGTTGTCAATCAGAATGAAGTTTGTGGGAAATATCAGTGATATTGAGACCCCTTAGAACCCGGTTACTATTACTAGGACAGGTTGAGCCAACTAAACTTTAAGAGGGTACTTACCTACTAACTCCATGCAAGCCTAAACCTAAGGACTTGTCTGCTTTGTGTATATATGATTATTTGCATATAAACTTGTTTACTTTGCATACTTATACATAACATCATACAATAGCATTTTCAATAACCGTTTCAAGGATCTCAAGGGCCTTTGATACAGGGTCACAATGAACCAGACGTCTATCAAAGGGGCAAGAGGATTTATTTTCCTTTAACCAAACGCCGTCAAAGATCAATTACAACAATTTGAGTCAAGGGTTACAACCCACTTGGCATGGTGAGCTAAACTCTCGTGGAAAGACATCCACCGATACAAAGTTCTCCAATTAAAGATGTAAGTGACTACTAACATTTACCCTGCGAGATCCTTGAAAACATACATCCACATATCATGCATCATATCATGACAGGTTTCTCCCATACATGTCTCCTTATCTTCCTACTTTTTATTTCAGTAAGATGGATATGGAACAAACGGTGAAAGACATCCAGGCTCAAAACACCCAACTTCAAGAGATGTTCTTGAATCTGTCCAAGGGACAAGAAGAGGTGAAAGCTCTCCTCACCAGGGGCATGATCATGGGAAATTTTGGGGACGACAGAAATGACCAGTTGGAGCGGCTACAAACCGAGATAGCCGTAATGAAAGTCCAAATGATGGGACAACTGGTGGACCAGATGGCTCTCATCCAAAACTTGGCTCAGGGACAAGAAGAGCTGAGAGTCCTCATCAATAAGCTTCGTCAAGACGATTGCAATCGTATGAGGCAAACAACCAGGATTGGAAATCAAGTCACTACTCAACCTCTCATGAGACAAGAAGTCGGTTTAAGGGAGAAAAGACCTTTCCAAATTGCTTCCACGACACGAGCCCAACAACGACTTCGTCAACATCAACCGAAAAATCAGCAAAGGCAAAGCGAGCCCAAAAGATAGTTTACCAACATCAACATACCACTGTCTCAAGCTTTGCAACACATACTGAGGATGAATCTGATTACACCAATAAGACCTCATCCAAGTCCCAAAACTTTTTCTCCCAGCTACAATCCTGATGCCAAGTGTGCCTATCATTCTAATAGTCCTGGGCATGATACAAATGATTGTTGGGCGCTAAAGTACAAGATTCAAAACTTGATCGACGAAGGATTGTTGGAGTTCACACAAGATGGCCAAATCGAATTCTTCTGCCGTTCCTCAAAGGCTCACCACCTAAAATGACAAGTTCAGACAAAGAGGCTTCTGTTCATTTGATTTTTCAATTATAATCTCTTTTATTGTTCAAACAATTATCCATTAATGTCAAACTTTGTTTTATTAATGCATTGCATATGTTTGTCTTGAATCAATCCATTCGTTTTCATTACATTTAAACTATGCTTTTTACTCTCTTTATGACATTCAACTCTTGTCTTAAAAGTTGCAAGCCTTTAGAGGGAGGATGACGAAAACAATGCCATAATCTCATATAGTAAACTTTGGACAGACCTTGCTGACAATGTACAGACGTTTCTTTCAAATCCTAAACACTGGAGTTATAAGGAAGATAATCCCTAGTCAACCCCTTCAAGCCAAAGAAGTAGACGTTTTCTTTTTTTTACACAAATTGAAACCTTTAAATCAAAACCTGGGGCAGGGTAGTCTCTCAGTCAATTCAAATACGCGTTCACTTTGTATACAACGAGTGTTATCGAAAACATTCCTCTAGAATCAAAAGGCGATGATGGTTCCCTATCACATAGGCAATCATTATCTCTCAGAAAAAAAGGGGGAAAGCCCACTAAGTCAAAAAACTACAAAGGAGACATAAGAAAAACTGAGGCATCCCACTGACTGTAATCTCAAAACAAGAACTATCAAACAAAAATTAAGGATAACAAATCAAAAGAAAGAGGACACTACAAAACCTCGACAACATGAAAAATGTTGACAAAATGACTGCCTTCCGATAAACTAAACTTGTCTGAACCATCACCAAAACATCATTCCAGACTCAATTGGAGTTCAAACAGACAATTAACTGAGTTTAGGGCTGAAGAACATCACGAAGAACAGGTGGGTACAAATACACTTTGAGCCTTAATCCTTTGTTTCTTAAACCGTGAACCAAGCCACGTTACAACCCTTCAAAATTCTTAGTTGAAGCATGGGTTAGTTCGAAAGCATACTGTTACAAAAAGGTATCCTGACTCCTGTAGGGCTTTACTCTAAATTCTGAGTTGAATTTTTCTTACAAAATTTCTTTACTTACTAAAACGCATTTTCAAAAATTCAAGACAAACATAAACTTTATATTACTTGAATATCACTGTTTGCATATGGATATTCGTTTGACAATAGAGAAATTCACACAACAAATATCCGATGAACGAAAGCTCTCTTAGTGAACAAAATTACTTCAATTTGGATGACATTTCCAATGGAAAATCTTCTGTCAACAAGGGGGCATGACATGTCACTATCCAGCACACCTGAGGCAGTCAAGTCAAGATTCAAAGAATCTCTCAAAGAATTGTTGAATAACCAGGGGCAGGTCTCCATCACTTGGGGCATTGAACGTAAATCCCGACAGAGGTTTACTTACAATCAAATAGTTCCTGGTAATGCCACAATCACTCGCTACTAGGGGAAGTGGCAAATCTCCCCAAAATCCTTCTTATAGGATGATTCCCCGGCCATATTTTCAATCTATGAAAATCTCTTCCCAACTGAGTCGACTTCAAGAATCCTCGAGGATTTCTGCCAGTGAAATCGCCGCCTCTCTAACAGATTAAGCAACTGGGTTTATTTCCCCAACAAACGGAAGGATTCCCTGGCTTGAGGTGGCCTCTCCGACTACTACAAATCAAAGGACCACAACTCCTCTTCCCATGTAGACTACTCTATAATCCCCGTCAAGTTACTGTGAAGCCCGGACCCGACCAGACATCAGTTCAACTTTGACTCCCTAGTAGAGAAACGAACAATCGAGGCTCCTGAACTTTTTCCCAAAGAAGGAATCAACACTCTCCACAGAGTTTTCAACTTTCCCCAGCGGATTTCTCCTCAACAAAACATAGATCCTCAATGGAAACATTCCAAGCAAAGTTTGAAGACACACTTACCCTTTAACAACAATCTGGGATTTAATAACCCCAACGCGTGTCAAGGATTTATTTTACAAGACAAATTTACATTTCAACAACATTCATAGCATATGTATACAAAATACATATAACACAAATCTCATTTATTTTGAGAACATCATTACACAATGCATACATCATGACGTTGCATACAACTAACTCCTTACCTTTTCAGGAAAGATCAATCAACAGATAAAGGTCATCATCTTTTTGAGGTAGTAATCATTCAAGATTCCTTCATCATCCTGCTGAGGTAGTAATCATCCAAGATTCCTTCATCATCCTGTTGAGGTAGTAATCGTCTAAGATTCCTTTATCATTCTGTCGAGGTAGTAATCGTCCAAGATTCCTTCATCATCCTGCTGAGGTAGTAATCATCCAAGATTCCTTCATCATCTTGCTGAGGTAGTAATCGTCCAAGATTCTTTCATCATCCTGCTGAGGTAGTAATCATCCAAGATTCCTTCACCATTCTGGTGAGGTAGTAATCATCCAAGATTCCTTCATCATTCTGCTGAGGTAGTAATCATCCAAGATTCCTTCATCATCCTGCTGAGGTAGTAATCATCCAAGATTCCTTCATCATCCTGCTGAGGTAGTAATCGTCCAAGATTCCTTCATCATCCTGCTGAGGTAGTAATCGTCCAAGATTCCTTCATCATCCTGCTGAGGTAGTAATCGTCCAAGATTCCTTCATCATCCTGCTGAGGTCGTAATCATCCAAGATTCCTTCATCATCCTGCTGAGGTAGTAATCGTCCAAGATTCCTTCATCATCCTGCTGAGGTAGTAATCGTCAAAGATTCCTTCATCATTCTGCTGAGGTAGTAATCGTCCAAGATTCCTTCATCATCCTGCTGAGGTGGTAATCATCCAAGATTCCTTCATCATCCTGCTGAGGTAGTAATCGTTCAAGATTCCTTCACCATTCTGTTGAGGTAGTAATCGTCTAAGATTCCTTTATTATCCTGCTGAGGTAGTAATCATCCAAGATTCCTTTATCATTCTACTGAGGTAGTAATCGTCCAAGATTCCTTCATCATCTTGCTGAGGTAGTAATCTCCCAAGATTCCTTCATCATCCTGCTGAGGTAGTAATCATCCAAGATTCCTTCATCATCCTGCTGAGGTAGTAATCGTCTAAGATTCCTTCATCATTCTGCTGAGGTATTAATCGTCCAAGATTCCTTCATTATCTTACTGAGGTAGTAATCGTCCAAGATTCAATCATCATTGTAACACCCTCTAAAACCCCGCATAAAATTTCACGATTTTAAATAAAACATACTTTCAGAGTACATGTATTAACGAGGATGTCACAATTCTCTTTTAATAAAAACAAGTTCCTGTCATGCATAACATAGAAGCAACTCATACATGTTTACACAGCGGAATAATTTAATTAACAAAACCAATGTTATAATATTTTCAAAATCATCAGGGATTAACACCTGGAATATATCAACATCATATTATAACAAACATAAGGAAATAAACGAGTCTGACTAAAGCAGCTCGACAAACAAACGTTCCCGGAGTTACAACTATCAGAGCATGACCCGGACAATACTTAAACCAAAATAAACTAGAAACAGCAAGTCTTCGCCAATCATCTGAGCGAAGCTCCTCAATCTGAAATATTCAACAGTAAGGGTGAGCATCTCAACTATACATTTGATTATACGTTCATAATAATCAATTCAGAAAAACCATAAGCATCACCCAAACAGTTAGCATGTTTCATAGTTTACGAAAACCTTTACAATTCATATATTCATAATATATTACTTTTCATACTTATAATTAACATCAAACATCATTAACAATTCAGCAACAATACATGCATACAATCAATTAAATACAACATTGGAACATCATCCATTCATGTTATATTCAATATAATGCAACACACCCATGCATGTGGTACCATTTTACCGCCCCATTATATCTCGGGTCACGGACAACTCACCGTTCCATTATATCGCGGACACGGCTACCACCTCAACGTTCCATTAAATCGCGGACACGTATATTGGCCACCATGTTAATTCCACACAATGGGAATTAACAAATGCAACATGATATGTAAAGTATGTAACACTCAGCATACTATTAACATCAAGAAAACATATCATGCAACATCAACAATATCAATCATAACAGGATATGGATAGCATGTAATCACTCAGCATACTATTAAACATCAACCAATCATATCAAGTTATATCATAATTCATGCTTGATAACATCATCTCGAAGCATGACAATAAAATCTACGTAGTGTTGGTATCATAACATACAAACGTTATTCGATACAAGCATCAACAACACTAGGAAATCAATAAGCAGCATATTCAAAACATATAAAACACTGCACATCAAAACAGAATCAATTCCGTACATAACAGCATGCACAGAAAACAAAATTCAGAAGCCAACACAGGAGCGTCAACACGGGTGCCCGTGTGCAGCAACACGGCCCGTGTGGAAATGTGTCCAGAAACACATTATTTTTACCAAGACAGAAGATCAACACGGGTGCCCGTGTGCAGCAACACGGCCCGTGTCGATGAGCACGTACAAAATATTCTTGTACCTGCAGCATGCTCAGAACAGCAACCAAACACGAAAAATACCAGCCAAAACGTGCATTTCGGTACATAACAACATCAATTTTGCATAACTCAAAGCAACACATCAATTGGAAACACAATTCCCTTCTAAGTTAGTCAATTTCCAATCTTAAGAACAACATCAATTCACTTAAGGTCTCATTTTCCAAAATCAATCAAAACTCAGGATTTTCATTTTTAAAACATCATATTTTATCAACAATTCTTTCATGACAACAAGTTTTATAAAATTGACCTCAAGTTACATTTTACCCGTCCTTTAGGGAAATCCTAACAACATTGAGGTTATCCCTAAAATTACCTAAGGGAAACTCTCTATCATACAAATATACTCCAAATCCACCATAGGAACCTAAAATCCCTAATTGATTCATAAAATTTGGGAACCTAAACCTTTTCTAACAAGGTTCAACCCTAAGGTTATTGATCCCTAAGAACATCTAAAAATTGGGGTTTCTCCCTACGATTATCAAAAATCAATCGTACCTAAACCCATAAGCAAAAGTAAATCGAGTAGTAGCCCCCCTTACCTTATCAAATTGCAGCTTTGAACTCTTGAGCGATTGTTCTTCGTTCTTCAGAGCTCCAATCCCAAATATCTCCAAATTCTGTTTTATCGTGAAAAGTGAGAAATAACTTAAGTTCCAAAATATATATCCTTATTTATTTTGCACCCCCACTCTTTACTAACGACATCCAAGCCCAATAACTTAAAAACCCAATATTTTCTTATTTCTTTTATTTTCTTCAAATATTCCAAAATAAATAATTCTTTTTATTTTATTAATTCTAATAAAATAAATTCCCAATTAAATAAATCAAATAATTAAAACTGGGGCGTTACAACTCTTCCCCACTAAAAGAGTTTTCGTCCTCGAAAACATACCTTAGACGAACAGTTCCGGATAAGCCTCTTTCATCTGGCTCTCCAGTTCCCAAGTAACATTTCCATCTGCTGGACCTCCCCAAGCAACCTTCACTAATGCTATCTCTTTACCTCTTAACTGTTTCACTTCCCGATCTTCTATCCTCATAGGCAATGTTTCTACTGTCAGGTTATCTCTCACCTGTACATCATCTACTTGGATTACATGAGATGGGTCTGGAATGTATCTCCTCAACTGAGAAACATGAAAAACATCGTGCAAATTCGCAAGTCTCGGAGGTAAAGCAATACGATAAGCAACTTCTTCAACTCTTTCCGTAATCTGAAACGGACCAATAAAACGCGGAGTCAACTTCTTAGATTTCAACGCTCGACCAATACCCGTCATCGGAGTAATTCTCATAAACACATGATCTCCAGCACTGAATTCTAAATTCTTCCTCCTCTTATCATGATAACTTTTCTGACGACTCTGAGAAGCTCTCATCTTCTCTTGAATCAATTTGATCTTTTCAGTAGTCTGCTGAACAATCTCTGGCCCAATTATTGAACTCTCTCCAGATTCATACCAACACAAAGGCGTTCTACACCTTCTACCATACAATGCCTCAAACGGAGCCATACCAATACTCGAATGGTAACTATTGTTATAAGTAAATTCAATCAATGGCAAATAGCTATCCCAAGCTCCACCCTTCTCTAAAACATAAGCACGCAATAAATCTTCTAACGATTGAATCGTCCTCTCCGTCTGTCCATCAGTCTGAGGATGGTAAGCTGAACTCAACCTCAACTTAGTACCCAAAGCCTTCTGCAATCCTTCCCAAAATTTCGAAGTGAACCTCAGATCTCTATCTGACACCATACTAGAAGGAACTCCATGCAAACTCACTATTTTCTCAATATACAACTGTGCCAATCTCTCCATTGAGTAATCCATTCGCACCGGTATAAAATGAGCAGACTTAGTCAGTCTATCCACAACAACCCATATCGCTTCACAATTCTTAGGAGTCCTCGGCAACCCGGATACAAAATTCATAGAAATACTGTCCCACTTCCATTCTGGAATAAACATCGGTTGCATAAATCCAGACGACTTCTGATGCTCAATCTTCGATTTCTGACAGATTAAACATGCATACACAAATTCAGCTATTTCCTTTTTCATTCCCGGCCACCAAAACAATTTCTTCAAATCATGATACATTTTCGTGGCACCCGGATGAATACTCATCCCACTGCGATGTCCTTCCTCTAATATACTCTTCTTGATTTCTGCAACATCAGGAACACAAACTCTATCGCCAAATCTCATAACATCATTTTCATCAATTCTAAACTCACCACCTTGACCTTGGTTGATCAATGTCAATTTATCAACTAAATTAACATCAGATTTCTGCCCGATCCTGATCTCTTCTAGAATACCACTAGTAAGTTTCAACATACCCAAACGAACACACTTTGGAGTACTTTCACAAATTAAACTCAAATCTCGGAATTGTTCAATTAACTCCAATTCACGAACCATCATCATAGACATATGCAAGGATTTCCTGCTCAAAGCATCTGCAACCACATTTGCCTTACCAGGATGGTAATTCAAACCAAAATCATAATCCTTGAGAAATTCCAACCATCTCCTCTGCCTCATATTAAGCTCTTTCTGATCGAAAAGATACTTCAAACTCTTATGATCACTATACACTTCGAATCTCGAACCATACAGATAATGTCTCCACAATTTCAAGACAAACACAACTGCTGCTAACTCTAAGTCATGAGTAGGATAGTTCCTTTCATGAACCTTCAACTGTCTCGAAGCATACGCAACTACCTGTTGATTCTGCATTAGAACACCACCTAATCCCATCAGAGATGCATCACAATAAACCACAAAAGATTCCATCGAATTCGGCAAAATCAGAATAGGAGCACTAGTCAATCTCCGCTTCAATTCTTGGAAACCTTTCTCACAATCAGAATCCCAAATAAACGCTTGTCCTTTACGAGTCAACTTCGTCAACAGCAATGCTAACTTTGAGAATCCTTCGATAAACTTTCTGTAATAACCTGCAAGACCAAGAAAACTTCTGATTTCAGAAACAGTCTTCGGCGCTTCCCACTGAGATACTGCTTCTACTTTTGTAGGATCCACTGCAATACCATTCTTAGAAATCACATGTCCAAGAAAACTAACTTCATTCAGCCAGAACCCACATTTGGACAACTTTGCATACAACTTCTTATCTTTCAACAACTCTAACACAATTCTGAGATGTTCCGCATGCTCTTCGTCATTCTTGGAATAAATCAGAATGTCATCAATAAAAACCACAACAAACTTATCCAGATACGGATGAAAAATCCTGTTCATGTACTCCATGAAAACACCAGGTGCATTAGTAACTCCGAACGGCATAACAGAATATTCATAATGCCCATACCTCGTTCGAAAAGCAGTCTTCTGAATATCTCCCGCTTTCACACGAATCTGATGATATCCAGACCTCAAGTCAATCTTACTAAATACACTGGCCCCAACTAGCTGATCCATTAAATCATCAATCCTCGGTAATGGATACCGATTCTTAATGGTTACCTTGTTCAATTGCCTGTAATCAACTCACAGTCTCATAGAACCTTCTTTCTTCTTGACCAACAATACCGGAGCACCCCAAGGCGAAACACTTGGACGAATAAACTTCTTCTCCAGTAAATCTTCCAACTGACTCTTCAATTCAGCCAACTCAGATGCAGACATACGATATGGTGCCATCGACACCGGTCTCGTACCAGGAATCAAATCTATAGAAAATTCCACCTCTCGCTCAGGAGGTAACTCACCAACATCATTCGGAAAGACTTCTGGGAATTCACACACCACTGGAAATTCACTACTCTTGACCTTTCCTGTTGCATCTAACGAAGCAAGTAACATAAACACAGCAGCACCTTCCTCCATTGCTTCTTGTACCTGCCTAGCAGTCATAGTCAAATTCTCGACACCAACTGCTTCTGGAAAAATCACCGTCTTAACAAAACAGTTCAGATGAACCCAGTTGAATCCCAACCAGTTCATCCCAAGGATAATATCAATTTGTTCAAGCGGTAGGCACACTAAATCCATACCGAAACCTCTACCAAAAATCTCAATAGGACAATTCCTACATACAAGTGAAGTTGTCACTGAACCCGATGCAGGAGTATCAATAACCATGCTACCTCGCATATCAGATATGTCCAGTTTCAACCTCTCAGCACAATCCAAAGAAATGAAAGAATGAGTTGCACCAGTATCAATAATTGCAACTAAAGGTGTGCCATGAATAAAACACGTACCTTTAATCAATCGATCCTCTGGAGTAGTCTCAGATCCAGACAAAGCGAACACTTTTCCACCTGACTGATCCTTCTTAGGTTTAGGACACTGCGGATGAATGTGACCTTCTTCACCACAATTGTAACAAGTAACAGACTTCCCTTTGCAATCAATAGACAAATGACCAGTCTTTCCACATTTATAGCACTTCTTCTCATCACTCTTGCAATCTCGAATATGATGACCAAACTCACCACACCTGTAGCATCTGATAGGAGCCTTAGAATCTCCCCCACTAGGCCCTTTCCATCCACCCGATTTCTGGTTACCTCTACCATATGGCTTGCCACGGTCCATATGTTGCTTTCCTCTTTTATCAACAGCCCCACGAGAGTGAGACGACCTAGTCTTGGTAATATCTTCTTCCAAGATCCTGCTACAATCCACCAGATCAGAAAATCTACGAATACGCTGGTACCTGATTCCCTGCTTAATCTCATCTCGGAGACCATTCTCAAATTTGATACATTTAGAGAATTCTCCAGCCTCATCATTGTTGTAGTGTGCATAATACTTTGCCAGCTCAGTGAACTTAGTAGCATACTCACTAACAGTCAGATTGCCCTGCTTAAGCTCCAAAAATTCAATTTCCTTTCTTCCCCGAACATCTTCAGGAAAGTACCTCCTCAGAAAAGCCCTTCTGAAGTTAGCCCAAGTCAGTGCCGCATCATTTCGTCCGTTACCTCTTCCAGCCATATTCCTGAGAATTAAAACATACTCCTCATCAGAATACAATATCGACAGTGTTGCCTTACACTAGTCGCATACAAAAGGAATGACTGACTCAAGACTCTGGTCGCAACGACCGACTATGCTCTGATACCACTATTGTAACACCCTCTAAAACCCCGCATAAAATTTCGCGATTTTAAATAAAACATACTTTCAGAGTACATGTATTAACGAGGATGTCACAATTCTCTTTTAATAAAAACAAGTTCCTGTCATGCATAACATAGAAGCAACTCATACATGTTTACACATCGGAATAATTTAATTAACAAAACCAATGTTATAATATTTTCAAAATCATCAGGGATTAACACCTGGAATATATCAACATCATATTATAACAAACATAAGGAAATAAACGAGTCTGACTAAAGCAGCTCGACAAACAAACGTTCCCGGAGTTACAACTATCAGAGCATGACCCGGACAATACTTAAACCGAAATAAACTAGAAACAGCAAGTCTTCGCCAATCATCTGAGCGAAGCTCCTCAATCTGAAATATTCAACAGTAAGGGTGAGCATCTCAACTATACATTTGATTATACGTTCATAAAAATCAATTCAGAAAAACCATAAGCATCACCCAAACAGTTAGCATGTTTCATAGTTTACGAAAACCTTTACAATTCATATATTCATAATATATTACTTTTCATACTTATAATTAACATCAAACATCATTAACAATTCAGCAACAATACATGCATACAATCAATTAAATACAACATTGGAACATCATCCATTCATGTTATATTCAATATAATGCAACACACCCATGCATGTGGTACCATTTTACCGCCCCATTATATCTCGGGTCACGGACAACTCACCGTTCCATTATATCGCGGACACGGCTACCACCTCAACGTTCCATTAAATCGCGGACACGTATATTGGCCACCATGTTAATTCCACACAATGGGAATTAACAAATGCAACATGATATGTAAAGTATGTAACACTCAGCATACTATTAACATCAAGAAAACATATCATGCAACATCAATAATATCAATCATAACAGGATATGGATATCATGTAATCACTCAGCATACTATTAAACATCAACCAATCATATCAAGTTATATCATAATTCATGCTTGATAACATCATCTCGAAGCATGACAATAAAGTCTACGTAGTGTTGGTATCATAACATACAAACGTTATTCGATACAAGCATCAACAACACTAGGAAATCAATAAGCAGCATATTCAAAACATATAAAACACTGCACATCAAAACATAATCAATTCCGTACATAACAACATGCACAGAAAACAGAATTCAGAAGCCAACACAGGAGCGTCAACACGGGTGCCCGTGTGCAGCAACACGGCCCGTGTGGAAATGTGTCCAGAAACACATTATTTTTACCAAGACAGAAGATCAACACGGGTGCCCGTGTGCAGCAACACGGCCCGTGTCGATGAGCGCGTACAAAATATTCCTGTACCTGCAGCATGCTCAGAACAGCAACCAAACACGAAAAATACCAGCCAAAACGTGCATTTCGGTACATAACAACATCAATTTTGCATAACTCAAAGCAACACATCAATTGGAAACACAATTCCCTTCTAAGTTAGTCAATTTCCAATCTTAAGAACAACATCAATTCACTTAAGGTCTCATTTTCCAAAATCAATCAAAACTCAGGATTTTCATTTTTAAAACATCATATTTTATCAACAATTCTTTCATGACAACAAGTTTTATAAAATTGACCTCAAGTTACATTTTACCCGTCCTTTAGGGAAATCCTAACAACATTGAGGTTATCCCTAAAATTACCTAAGGGAAACTCTCTATCATACAAATATACTCCAAATCCACCATAGGAACCTAAAATCCCTAATTGATTCATAAAATTTGGGAACCTAAACCTTTTCTAACAAGGTTCAACCCTAAGGTTATTGATCCCTAAGAACATCTAAAAATTGGGGTTTCTCCCTACGATTATCCAAAATCAATCGTACCTAAACCCATAAGCAAAAGTAAATCGAGTAGTAGCCCCCCTTACCTTATCAAATTGCAGCTTTGAACTCTTGAGCGATTGTTCTTCGTTCTTCAGAGCTCCAATCCCAAATATCTCCAAATTCTGTTTTATCGTGAAAAGTGAGAAATAACTTAAGTTCCAAAATATATATCCTTATTTCTTTTGCACCCCCACTCTTTACTAACGACATCCAAGCCCAATAACTTAAAAACCCAATATTTTCTTATTTCTTTTATTTTCTTCAAATATTCCAAAATAAATAATTCTTTTTATTTTATTAATTCTAATAAAATAAATTCTCAATTAAATAAATCAAATAATTAAAACTGGGGCGTTACAATCATCCTGCTGAGGTAGTAATCGTCCAAGATTCCTTCATCATTCTGCTGAGGTAGTAATCGTCCAAGATTCCTTCATCATCCTGCTGAGGTAGTAATCGTTCAAGATTCCTTCTTCATCCTGCTGAGGTAGTAATCATCCAAAATTCCTTTATCATCATGCTGAGGTAGTAATCATCCAAGATTCCTTCATCATTATGCTGAGGTAGTAATTATCCAAGATTCCTTCATCATTCTGCTGAGGTAGTAATCGTCCAAGATTCCTTCATCATCCTGCTGAGGTAGTAATCATCCAAGATTCCTTCATCATTCTGTTGAGGTAGTAATCATCCAAGATTCCTTCACCATTCTGCTGAGCTTTCAGATACAGTTCAGATACGCACCAGATATGAATGCCATCTTGATACTCAGTCAAATTCAGCTTCTAGATACAGTTCAAATACGCTTCAGATACAAATTCCATCCTGATACTCATTCAGATTCAGCTTTCAGATACAGTTCAGATATGCTCCAGATAAGGATGTCATCCTAATACTCATTCAGTTTCAGCTTTAAGATACAGTTCAGATACGCTCCAGATACGAATGCCATCCTGATATTCATTTAAAGGTAACTTTCAGATACGAGTCAGATACAATCCATTTATGGATATTATTCTGGTACTCGACCTAACACATCCACTATTTCAGTATAAATCAACCAGAGATTTATTCTGATACTTCTTCAAAATTTTGTCAACAATCATTTTTGAATGGCATCTTTAAGCCCATTTCCTACACAGTCAACTAACACATCTTCGAGTGCAAATTTCTGGGCACTCTAGTGTTCAATCATGTTCCACCTTCAAGTCACGAATGGCGGACTCGCCAATCTAACTCTTCAGGTTTAAGAAGTTTGAACAGGGGCAGCTGTTGTACCTCAAAATTTTCCCTCTCATTTCTCAAGGATTCTCTCACAAGATCTTCTATGACGTTAAGGTTGCAGCACTGATACCTCAATTTAGGCTTGGAATTGTCATAAGGGAAAAAGGGTCAATTGCATATTGGAAAGTCAAACTTTGACTTTTTTGGTCAATATTACATTCCAAAGATCAAATTTCATCAAGACATTCAAGAATATCAAGCTTGATCATCAAGAAGTCAAGAAAGTCAAAAGTCAACTTGAAAAGTCAAGATTTCCAAGACTTAGAAATTTTCTAAGTGTTTTTATACATGATAATTTCATCACTTCATGCCATTCTTTCACCAAGATGCAAGACGGTTCAAGGGAAGCTTTTAACATGAAAGTTGTAGATCTCCATGATATCTACAACATTGCTTTACATAACTTCTCCTTGAAGTGCTTGGATTTTGAGTTATAAATTCATGAAGTCATGACATTTTCATTTAACACTTACATAAATTTTCAACAGATTTTGTTCAGGATTTTATCCCAACTTCTTAGCATTTTTTCACATAGTTACAAGATGATTTTGTCAAAATAGCCAACATGAAAGTTATAGAGGATATTTCAAGCTTTCCAAAACATCTAAGAGCATGAATTTATCATACTTGGTCTAGGAGATTCAAGGGCATGAAGTTGGGCATCCATCCTTGAATTGCAAGTCATTCTATTGAAGAACACATAACAAAAACTCCCTTTGGTTTGCTGCATAATCTTATGTTGCATGCCTCCTTGTTTGAAAATCTCATCATAATTTAATGCTTACACCCACTCTTGAGCTATTATCCAAGTGTTTAAACCATTGCCCAAAAGATCTTTCCATTTATGGCATAAAGGAACTATTGCTATTCTTGAAAAGCAAGTTTTTTGTACAAAGTTTGTCTTGAGCCCATACCTTGCTTGTTGCTTATTATACTCCACCATAAATCATGGGAAGTAGATCCTTTATACCAACAACTTTGGTACTTCATCTTGGGACTATGTAGTACTTGACATAGTTTGATCTTTGTAATCCAACCAAACCATAACATGCTGTCTTGCAAACCTAGTCAGCTCATATGCACAAACCTCCTGCCTATAAATAGAAGAAGCATTTGCAAGACAAAAAGGTTAGAAAAAATAGAGAGAAAAGCCATAAGTTTTATTGGTGAACCCTCAAAATCTCATATTCACAAAAGCCATAACAATCCATAAAACTTGCACTATTGAGTTTTAAAGTCCAAACCTTTGAACCTCTCATACCTTGAAAATTTTGTCCTAACATCTAAGCACCTCACATACATCACCTAGAAATTGTTCAAACTCAAGAGTAAGCTTCTACAACACCTCTGTTTTCTTTTCCAAGTTCATGAACAATCAAGACAACAACCCAAGCTCAAAGTATAAGATCCAGCTCCAAGGTAAGCTTCTTGACTTTAGTTCTTCATTTCAAGCATCATTAGTAATTCATTTTTTGAAGACAAAGTGTAGTAACCATTGTCCTTGAAGATAACCTTTTGTTTATCTTCCATTCTTTTCATTATATGTTGAGAACTAACCCATTACATGCAGCAAAACAATGTTGAAGTAAAAAAAATGACAGTATGAGTCGACACATAGCCTTATGAGTCGATACATACTGCTTTACAGGCCCAAAATAGAAGGAAAAATAGTGTATGGGTCGACACAAAGCACATATGAGTCGACACACGCAGTGTATGAGTCGACACATACCATTATGTATCGACTCATACTGAGTTGATTTGGCAATACAAGGGCAAGGAAAGTTATGTGTCGATGCATAGGAGCTTGTGTTGACACATAATAGTTCAAAATGCATTTTTTTTCTTCTTTTTACACTGTTTATACATTTCCTTCATTGTCATTCGATATGGTTGTAATATTTAAGTTCTTATTTCATCCCCATTTGTAAATTGTACCCTCATCCCCTAAACGATGTAATAGCGTGGGACTTTATTTTCCGCAATTTAACGCTTTCAAATACAAATGCTAGTAATTAGGGTTTTGTATGGAAAGATTAAAACAAACAAATAGAAAACCCTAATTATGGTACGATGGGAGAACTGACTTGAGGGTTTTGCATTTTATTGCAAATGTTGCGGTTAGCAAGAGTCGCCACTAACTTTTCTTTTATCCAAAATGAAAGGTGAAAAAGCACATGAAAGACCTTTGAGATTGTTTCTTGAGTTAGGGGGGTAGATTATGAAAAGGGAAGGTATTAGCACCCTTTTCATCCATGGTTTTCCATGGGCTCTTAGTTACTTGCTAGATCACTTGCTTTTTATTTTGAAATTGTGCTTTGTGTGGTTTTGAAAGTATTTAGTAAAAGAGGCCATTGTTTAGGCAATCTTTGTAATGATTCTCGTTTGTAAGAATGTATACAAAGATGTTTGTCTTTTTGAAAATGTTTTCAATTTTTGTAAGATGTTTTGGAAATATGTGTGTTTGTTTTTGAAAATAGCAAGGATATTTGTCTGAAATGGAGCAAGCAACTAGAAGTAATCTAGCTACTCAAAATGTCTTTCTTGTTCATTTTCTTTTCCTTTGACATTGTTGTCTTACCATTGGTTTGGTAAGCAACCCTATCTTTGGACGTAAACGGGACGGGCGTGGGTCATCGTATAACCATGATTAGCAATGTTGCAATGTATCTTAGCATTTTTTGGGGGACCAAGATCATTTTGTAAGGCAACTTTGAATAGCGTCATCGAGGGACTATGATCTTGTATTTGTTTTATTTTGCCAAGATACTTCGCATGCATAATATGGCCATGTATAAGGCAACCGAGTGGAGAAACCCTAAGGGTGCTTGTGTGCAAGTGTGTTATTTTCATGCTTTGATCTTGTATTGGATTTAGGGTTTTCTATTTGATTTATTTTTATCTTGCCATTCAAACCCTAATTACTAGCATGGTATGTAAAAGCGGTAAATTGCGTAATTTAAAGATTACTACGCTATTACAACATTTTATGGGAGGGGGGAATACAAATTATTAATGGGGATTTGCAATAATATAAATCTAATTAAGCTATTACAACCAAATCGAATTTGTACGGATATTTGAATAAACAAATATACAATATTTAAATATGCAATATTATGTATATGCAAGGAAAAGAAATTGTTTTGTTTTTCATATGCAAAAGAATCTTGACCTAATCCTAAAAAACATTAAAAAGGAAATTATTTTTTTAAAAAATAAAAATGGTTAACCCTAATTTCTAATTTAAAAGAAAATAAAGCTCTTTAAGTATTATTTTTTGTGTATTTTTTGTATTGAAAATAATAAACAATATTTATGAAAATATTTAGTCTTTTTATATGTCAAAATAAATATTTACAAGTATGAATGAAAAAAAATAAAATAATTGACCTAATTCTTTTTTTATTTACAAGTTTATTAAAAAAGTATATGTATGGTATGTAACTAAAATAAAATATTTTTTATGAGAAAAATAAAATAAAATGGATCAAAAATATAAATTTAGCATTTTTATATTTTTTATGATTTTTAATATTAGGGAAAATATATTTAATAAAATAAAAATGAAAATAAAAATGAAAAATAAAAATTATGGGCCAGGGGTGCTGCAAGCAAGCAGGGAGTAGTATGTTAGCAAAAAACGCTAAGGCCCAAATGTTGAAGCCCATCCTGCAAACAACCAAAAATGAAACTGGAAAAATATGAAAAAATAAAAGGTAGCGCCAAGGTTCGAACCCATGACCTATGCATTTCTAGCATGCTACCTTGCCATTGGGGTGGCTGTACATCCGTTAGTTTATGTGAAACAAGAAAAACATAATACAAACAACTTCCTTTGCCTTGTACTTCGTCTTCTTCCTCTAGCTAGCCAGACCAAGCATATCTTTCTCATTTCTCCATAAAAATGGAAACTTCCAACATGAAAATGATAGTATTCTTTCCCACGATTTCAAACATGTAACTTATGGAAACTAACAATCAAAGATCAAAACGAATTTTAAAGGCCCTAATTTTAAACCTAATTTTTGCAGAAATTTGAACCCTAAAATTCTCTATACACAATGAATATAAATGAATTCTATGCACATGGTTAGCTTCAGCACAATAATATCTACATTTTTCTTTCACAAATCGTAGCCAATGGATGCCTATATGAAAAGATAAAAGTTGAAGTTTTTACCTCTTTCAGTTGAGATCGTCTATGGAGTTTGAATGAGATTTATGAAGGCCTGAAGATTCCTTTAGCTTGCTTGAACCTCCCTGAGTGTGTTCCAATCCTTACCTTGCTTTGAAAGTGTCTGAAACTCTCTATCCAAGTCAACCTGCAAGCTTGAAAAACAAAAATGGTAGATGGAGAAGGAGGTGTTACAATGGAGGGATGATGGTCTGGATCACTTAGATATAAGGTAGGTAAAGTGTTTGAATGATTAAAACTTGAAACGCACGAGTAAATTTGTGGATTGCTATGCTTATGCTCAAAATGCAAGTTTTGGATAGGTTTTGGTGAGAGGGAGTTTTGGAGTATTTCAGGTCTTTTTCAATCGTCTTCTAAGTTGTAGTGTGTTTGTGTATTAGTATAGAGAAAGTTTCCAATCCATTCCTCAACAGATTTCTCAGTTGTAGTCTTTTTGCACTCTTTCTTGCTTTTGAAGCAAAGTGAAGGGACAAGTCTCTACATGCTTATACTGGCCTGCTTGGAGTTGGTACAAGCTCTATACAAATTGATTTAGGTTTGTAGGACTTGTGTGTGCAGAGAAGACAGGTCCAATGCTCAAGAATTACAAAGTTGCAAAAGTTAAGCTTTTCCAAAATGGCAATGGCAACTTTATGTCATTTATGGAATTAAAGCTTGGACAAAGACCCTTGGACTTGGATTAAGGCTTTGTAAACTGAGTAAGCATTAAATTATGAAGTGAGAAACAAGTTTGATACCTGTAAAGCAATAATTAGGGAGCATAGGTTCATATTTGAATTTTGTTCTTCATGAAATGGCTTGAAATCAAAGTGAGAAATTGCCAACTTCATCTCTTCGATTCTCCCTACTCAAAAATGATCTCAATGAGTTCTTGGACATTTTTTAAAGCTTTCAATATTCTATATAACTCATATTTGAAATGAATTTCAATATTCCCCTTGGAACTAGGTGAAAAATTGCCATGAAGTTGGGTCAAAAATCTGCCTAAATTAGGGCAAAATTTCACTAAGTTATTTTAGTTCATGGGCATGTATTCATAAAATTTTATCTTGAGATCCAAACATCTTTAGGGAAAAATGTGTGAATAAAAGTTGTATATTTCATGGAGATCTACAACTTTCATGTTGGGAACTTTCTTTGAATCATCTTGTATCATGGTGAAAAAATGGCTTAAAATTGAGAAAAAATAAGGAATTTTCTATATTTAGAAAAATTTCTAAGTTAAGAAAAATTCAAATTTCAAAACCAAATCTTCAATCTTTGATTTCTTGATGAAAACGTTTCACATTTTGATATGTTTTGATGAATTATTATCCTTGGCACTTGATTTGACCAAAAAGTCAAAGTTTGACTTTTCAGTATACAATTGACTTTTGATCAATTGACTGCAAATTTCATCTGTCTATCCAATGGATTTGCAATGTTTTGAACCATGTAATTAGGTAAAGATGATTCAATTTAACCCTTGAAACAATGCTTCAAATCAATTGGTCATTTACTAGGTCAAAAATCAGAAATTGCCCTTTCCCAATCAAAACCCTAATTTTGACCATTTTGCCCTTTTGATGATTTGATCAAATTTCTTGAGGAATTATGGTCCAAACTTGATCAAATGATACATATGAGTCTAGAATATTGATGTGGATAAACAATTATGAAGTTTTGACTGCAAATTGGCCATGGTTGACTTTTTCCCCAATACAGCTGATTTTTAGGTCAACTGTCCAATTGACTGATAAAAAATATGGTTCAAGGCTTGAAACTTGTCATGAGTAAACTTAGGGGTCCATAATGATGTTTGAAAGTCATATGAAGCATTGATAGTCCAAAAATCCTTGGGCAAACTCAAACCCTAATTTTGGGTGATCAGTGCATGATGAGATATCCTGAGCTGATCAAACCCTAATTTTGTCTGGAGTCAAAGAGATCTTGTGAGAAAATCTTGATAAATGAGAGGGAAAATTTTAGGGTACAACATCTGCCCCTGTTCAATCTTGTTAAACCTGAAGAGTTAAATTGGCGAGTTTTGCCATTCGTGACTCGAAGGTGAGAGAATGATTGGACACTAGAGTGGCCATAAATTTGCACTCGAAGATGTGTAGTTGAGGGAATGGGCTTAAAGATGCCATTTGGAGAAGTGAGAGAATCTTGTCGGAGATGGGCTTGTAGATGCCATCCAAGAATGTTTGTTGAATTGTAAGTTGTAAGCTGAAAGAATGAGTATCAGAATGGCGTATGTGTCTAGAGCGTATCTGAACTGTATCTGAAATCTGAATCTGAATGAGTATCAGAATGGAATCCGTGCCTGGAGCGTATCTAAACTGTATCTGAATGGGTTGAATCTGAATGAGTAACAGAATGGCATCCATGTATGGAACATATATGTACTGTATCTGAAGTCTGAATCTGAATGAGTATCAGAATGGCATCCATGTCTGGAGCGTATCCGAACTGTATATGAAAGGTTGAATTTGAATGAGTGTCAGAACAACATCTGTGTCTGGAGCGTATCCGAACTGTATATGAAAGGTTGAGTTTGAATGAGTTTCAGAATGACATCCGTGTCTGGAGCGTATCTGTACTATATCTGAAAGGTTGTATTTGAATGAGTGTCGGAATGGCATCCGTGTCAGGAGCGTATCTGTACTGTATCATGATTGCATATTATCAATGGTAGCTGTTAATCTTATCCTGAAAAGGGTAAAATGTTAGCTGAAACACAAAGTTATGTTGCATGAAATGTATGATGCAATGTAGTTTCTTTATCAATGTTTATGATATGTGGATGTAATGTATGCGCATGTAAGCTGATTTGTTGTATTGCTGTTTGTTTGAGGAAAATAAATCCTTGAATGCTGCTAAGGATATGTTGAATTTTCAAATCTTGAAGTTGAAGTACTGACGAACTCTTGTTGAGAGAATTAAATTCTGTGGTGAGGGCGACGCCATGTACTGCTTGTAAGATCTTCTTGGGGAATCTTGAGAAATTTGACGATTTCTACTGGGGATTAATAATTTGAAGTTTTAGTTTCGTTGGGGGTTAAAATGACGTACTGTGGGGACTGCTTATGGAATAGCCTAGAGACATCTTCCTGTCCTTTCAACCTATCAGTAATTGTCTTTCTCATTTTGTTTATTTGTAAATAGTAATTATGTTCAAATTCATATGTTCATCAATGAATCATTGGACGTTTTTTGCAAACCAAACACAATCATAAAGAAAAGGCAGATAGTTTTTTGCACTTTCAAAGGGGGATCTTTGTATTGACTTTGAATAAGTATTTTATACAAAGGAGACACACATTCTAGTAAGAGAATGGTGCCATAAAACAAGAAAAGTTTATACAAAGAAAGATAGTTATGTGTAATAATCCCATGGGGTTTCCATTCTGCTATAGCCTTTATATCTCAGAATATCTTGTCTATTTGTTGCTTCGTCCGAAGATGATTGAATTGATCAGAAACTCTGAGTTTGTCAGTGGAAGTCAAAGGTTGTCCGTAAAGTGATCCGACGGGACATAGTCATACGCTTTAATTCCCTAACTTTTGCCTGGACCGCCCTTTCGGGTTTTCAGTCCACTGGGAAACCCTTTTTTTGCCCAAGTCGCCCTCTCGGGTTTTCAACTTGCCAGGTGTACAATTTTTTTTATTTTATCCCTAATTTTTGCCCGAACCTATTTGGTTCGTCGGGATGCCCTTTTTTGCCTAGGTGTGTCAACCTAGCAGGTCTCTTATGCGTAGTATCTTTTAACAATGTCCGCATTCACAGGGTGTGGCAGGTCGTCACCGTCCATGGTGGTCAAGATCATTTCCCCACCAGAGAATATGTTCTTGATTACAAATGGTCCTTCATAGGTAGGAGTCCATTTTCCCCTGGGATCACTTTGTGGCAAGATGATACGTTTGATCACTAGATCCCCAACTTGATATACTTGGCGTTTGACTTTTTTGTTGAAAGCCTTGATCATCCGCTTTTGATACATTTGACCATGGAAAACAACAGTAAGTCTCTTTTCATCAATTAATTTCAGTTGATCAAGTCGAGTCCGGATCCAATCGTCTTCACTCAAACCTGCATCCTTCATAATCCTTAGAGAGGGGATTTAGATCTCAATAGGCAAGACAACCTCCATGCCGTAAACCAAAGAATAAGGTGTTGCCCCGGTTGATGTGCGAGCCGTGGTACGGTACCCGTGGAGAGAGAATGGTATCATCTCATGCTAGTCTTTGTATGTGACTGTCATTTTCTGTATGATCTTCTTAATGTTTTTATTCATAGCTTCGACAACACCATTCATCTTTGGTCGATAAGGGGAAGAATTGTGATGCTGAATCTTAAATTGCTCGCACAAGGCGGTGATCATAGTGTTGTTAAGATTTGTTCCATTGTCAGTAATAATCCTTTTCGGGATACCGTACCGGCAGATGAGATTTTGCTTGATGAAGCGGGAAACAACACTCTTGGTAATGAATGAGAAGGAAGCTGCTTCAACCCACTTGGTAAAATATTCAATGGCCACTAGGACGAAACGGTGTCCATTGGAGGCTGTAGGCTTGATCTCTCCAATCATATCAATTCCCCACATAGCAAAGGGCCAAAGAGCCGTCAAGACATTTAGAGGAACCGGGGGTACGTGTACCTTGTCAGCATAAATTTGACACT
The DNA here is from genome assembly GCA_948472305.1 of Vicia faba. Lineage (NCBI taxonomy): Eukaryota > Viridiplantae > Streptophyta > Magnoliopsida > Fabales > Fabaceae > Vicia > Vicia faba. The sequence continues at coordinate 589,599,557 of OX451735.1, forward strand.
TATGACAAGTCCGAGAGTGTTGATAGCAGTCTGCTTCCAAGGTAGACCAATAGTAGCCTGCCCGTAGGATTTTCTTCGCCATCGTATGCCCACTGGAGTGAGTGCCAAAAGTACCTTCATGTAATTCAGCCATGATCTTTTTAGCTTTAACCTTATCCATGCATCAAAGTAAAATGGAGTCATGATTGTGTTTGTACAGGATGCCATTACTAAGGAAGAACTTAGCAGAGAATCTCCTTAAGAACTTCTTATCATTGATTGAAGCTCCTTATGGATATTCTTGAGCCTCGAGATACCTCTTAACCTCATGAAACCAAGGCTGGTCCACTACTTCTTCAGTATTAATCTCGTGGCAGTGCGCCGGTTCGTCCATTCGTTTGATGGTGATCTAGGGAGCCTCATTATCCCAATTAAGTTTAAACATAGATGACATTATGGCTAGAGCGTATGCTAGCTGATTTTCTTCTCGCGGGAAATGCTCGAAGGTAATCTTCTCAAAATGTGGTAGCAATGTCAAAACATGTTCTTTGTAAGGGATAAGGTTTGGGTGCTTAGTGTCCCATTCCCCTTTGATCTGACTGATGACCAAAGATGAATCTCCAAACACATCTAAATATTTGATTCCCAAGTCTATGGCAACTTTGAGACCAAAGATGCATGCTTCGTACTCCGCGATGTTGTTTGTATAATTGAAGCAAAGTCTGGAAGTAAAGGGAGTATGACACCCTTCCGGAGATATGAGTACAGTGCCGATACCATTACCAAGTGCATTGGATGCCCCATCAAAGAACAGGGTACATCGGGATCCTTGTTCAGGTCCGTCATATAGTCTGATTTCTTCACAGTTGTCTAATGTCATGATGTCTTCATCCGGGAATTCAAACTTCATGGACTGATAATCTTCTACAGCTTGATGAGCAAGATGATCAGCTAGCACACTGCCCTTTATAGCTTTCTGGGTAGTATACTGTATGTCGTATTCTGTCAAGATCATCTGTCACCTAGCTATTCTCCTAGACAGAGCCGGCTTTTCGAAGATGTACTTTATCAGATCTATCTTAGATATCAACAAAGTAGCATGAGTCAGCATATACTGTCTTAGCCGGCGAGCAGCCCATGCCAGAGCGTAACAAGTTTTCTCGAGAAGTGAATATCTGGTTTCACAGTCGGTAAACTTTTTGCTCAGGTAATAAATAGCGTGCTCTTTTCGGCCAGACTCGTCATGCTGCCCCAATACACACCCCATTGAGTTCTCTAAAACGGTCAGATACATGATCAATGGTCTTCCCTCGACTGGTGGAATCAAAAAAGGAGGCTCCTGTAAGTACTCCTTGATCTTGTCAAAAGCAACATGGAATTCATCGTTCCATCTGACTACTTGATCTTTCTTCAATAGTTTGAAGATTGGCTCACAAGTAGCTGTTAGGTGAGAAATGAATCTGGTAATATAGTTCAGGCGTCCCAAGAATCCTCTGACTTCCTTCTCAGTTCGAGGAGCAGGCATTTCTTGTATTGCTTTAACCTTGGCAAGATCGACCTTAATGCCTTTGTTACTGACGACAAAACCTAAGAGTTTACCGGACCGTACTCCAAATGTGCACTTGTTTGGGTTCAACCTTAGGTTATACTTCTTCAATCTCTCAAACAACTTTTGCAAGTGATCAAGGTGCTCTTCTTCTGTTTGTGATCGAGATATCATATCGTCTACGTAGACCTCTATTTCATGATGTATCATGTCGTGAAATAAGGCTACCATGGCGCGTTGATAGGTTGCCCCATCATTCTTCAGTCCAAATGGCATCACCTTGTAGCAGAATGTGCCCCACTGTGTGACAAATATAGTTTTCTCCATGTCCTCAGGTGCCATTTTAATTTGGTTGTAACCTGAGAATTTGTCCATGAAGGAAAACACTCTGTGCTGGGCCGTATTGTCAACCAGGATATCAATGTGGGGGAGTGGAAAATCATCTTTAGGGTTGGCCCTATTCAAATCTCTATAGTCCATGCACATTCGTACTTTGTAGTCCTTTTTAGGCACGGGAACAATGTTGGCAACCCATTGGGGATAGGAAGTGACAGCCAAGAATCCAACATTCAATTGTTTCATGACTTCTGCTTTGATTTTCTCTGACATACCAGGTCTCATGCGGCAGACTTTTTGTTTTACTGGTGGACATTCCTCTCTTGTGGGTAGACGATGTACCACGATGTCCGTATTGAGTCCCGACATGTCTTCATATGACTAGGAAAAGATCTCAACATAATCACGCAATAGCTGAATCAGATGTGTAGCGGTGAAAATTGGAGATTGAGCTATTAACTAACTCGACTCCCAAAAGCAAGAGTCGCCACCGCGCTTTATTATTTCCAAGGGAAAAGGGAAAAGAGCGAAATAAAACCCTAAAATATGCAATGTAAAATAATACTTAAAAGTAATGAAAATACAATGCGTTTTTGAAAGAGACCGAGAGATCAGGGGTTAGTTATACAATGAGAAGGTGTTAGCACCCAATACATCTGCAGTACTCCACAAGAACCTTTTGAAATATCTGTCTTTTGTTGGCTAAAATTATTTCTTTGGTTAAAATGGTTTGTTTGGTAAAAATGGGTGTGGATAATATTTTGAAGATACGACGACCTAGTGTCGAAGTTTTGACTTTAAAAGGTGTGAGTTTTAAAATTGAGTCTTTTTAGAAAATTTAACAAAAAAAATATAAAATGTATGAAGGGTTTCGCACAATCGGATAAGATGTATTTGATGACACGAAGTCAACAAAGTTAAAATATTTCCCTTGGAACATAAATGGACGAAAGATGCAAAGATTAAACAATTAAGAATAAAGTTAATTAAAGCGACAAAAATAATACAAAAAAAATTAATTTATAAGCATGTATTTTAAACAATTCAATAAACAACAAAAATTAAATAAAGAATAAATTAGCAATTTATTAGCATGTTATTCTTTTTCTCTAATTTTCAATTTGTCAGTAATTGAGTAAAAAATTAAAAAAAAGAATAGAAAACATATTAAACGGGTGCGTTTGATTGTTATCAGGTTAGGGTAAAAAAATGTGGGACCTTTCAGCTTCCCTGATATCTCTCTTCTTTTTCTTCTCACTTTGCGTACAACGACGCTTCCTTCATCTCCATCATAGCGTCACCAAAGTTATCAAGCTCCGGCCACCCCAGACAAACATATCTCATTCTCTTCTTTTCAAACCTCCCATCAATTTTTAGGAATCTATACCAAACTCTCTCAATCTCCAAATTCCGAAAAACCTAGATCTCAGGAAGAGTAAAATTAAATGGCGATGGCGCCGAATCTGGCCATGAGACCTTAGGGGAAGGGTTCCTGGAGCCTTACTCTACTTTGTAGTATCAGGAAGAAGCAAAAAAGGATAGACACGAAGTCCTACCTCCGGCGACGATGAAGTATTAGTGGGAGGTCCGTTCAATGACCTACATACTACATCTCGGTGAAGCAAGAACTGCAAACAAAAGAGTGAAGAAGTGGAGTCAATCAGGCTTACCTACCGGAGGCAAATCCGGTGTTTCTACAACGGTGATTATGAATACTCGGGTTATAGACTTGTCTTCAATTTTTGGTTCTTTCTTCTTCTTTCTACTTTCTGCCTTTTTCTGAAATTTTCTATTGTTATTCTGAGATTTTTGCGAATCTAGTTGAGGATGGAGATTTGATGGTGAAGAGGCGTGTATGGATTGAAGGTTGGCGAGGATGTTAAATCAATGAAGGTGATGAAGATGAAAGCGGTTTGATGGAGGTTTGTACCGAGAAAGAGAGAATTTGTAGAGGATTTTTGTTGGTGATTCTTCTATGAATTGAAGAATGAAAATGGATGCAAGGTGATTGCTCTTTTTACATTTCTGTTAGATCTGTGAAAAATTAGTTAGAGGCTGTTAGGAGTTAATTACTATCTGAGGCGTTGATCTGAAAGTTTGTTATATAATACAATGGTTAGGATCGAATCAATTAAGAGTTAGTTATTCCCTTTGTTTCTAGTTTTTCTTTCTACTGATTCTCTATCTGATGTTTTGGAATATTCACTCAGAGAGTAAGAAGCTAACAATTAGTTAATTGTTTCTTCTATTTGAGTTTTTTTTCAAAAAAAACATGTGTTGGGTACCTTTGAAACAGGGATGTGAACTGGTATCTCAATCATTTTTGTGTTTTCTCTCATTCAATCCAGGGAGGGTTTTTTGTTTATGAAAAGTTGGATTTTGATAGTTTTAACTGAGTATGTTTTTGTTGGAAGGTAAAGAGTGGTCTGATTTATATCAGTTGAGAGGAGATTAGAGGGAGTTTTATTTTGGAGGGAAATATTTGAGCAAATTAAACTTCTTTGGCATGCTGGTTCTTTTACTTTTTGATGCAAGATTTGTTTTGCTTATTTGGTGCAAAACCTGTGCAATTTTGGATGTATATGTATAGGGAAACAACATGTTTTTGGACTGATTTTTTCTGTGGTGTGTAACAGGTTTTTGGACTATTGTTATGGACTGGTTTACAAGGCTTTTTTGCAAATGATGCAGGGCTGCATAAGGGGTTTATGGACAGCAACAATATGAGCTATTTGTGCAGAATTTTTGGACTCTTTTGCAGGGTAGCATTGTAGACTGTTTTGACAGCAGTATAAAAGTAACATAGGCCGATCTTGGCTAGGCCTGGTAGGTTTTGCACTGAATTGATTTTGGACTGTTTTGTGACAGTTTTAACAGGTTTTGTTGCAACTTTAATCAAGGTTTTAAAACAGTTTTTGTGTTTTGGATATAAGGCTGCCATTAACTTGATGAAATAATGAAGCAAGGCAAGGCATGGGAACTTGAAGGCTGAGCATGAAGATTAAACTTGATGTTTAGGCTTGAAGATTAGGATTTTTAACAAATTTCATGTAATTTCTTTATATTTCAAAATGTAATAACATGATAATTTGTAACCACTTCATCTTGCAATGAGCTTTGAATCTTGTATTGAACTCTTTGAGTGGATATTGCAAAACATGAGTAGGATTATTCAAAGCTTAGACTCAAAATTTATGTGACTTTTGAAGCTTGAATGAAAAGATAACTTGAGAAAATTCTCTTAATGAACTCATGACATATTCTTGTGATAATAAATTGGTTCAAAATATTTGATGCAAGATCAAAGTTGAATGGTTTGTAAAGTCTTTGTCATAGGATTTGAATTCTCATGATATACTTGAAATTTGTGACATAAGAAATTAGGAATTCCTCTTATAACACAAAAATGATGGTGATGTATCCTGGAACTTAAATCCAAACAAGTCTTGAATAATCCTAGTAGTGTAAATTATGTGAAAAATGTGTTTGGATTATCAATATACACTTTGAATGAAATTTGAATGGTAGATGAATGAGTATCTTGTATTTGCTCCTAAAATTCCAAACAAATTACATGACTTGATATTCAAAATTGAGTAAACTTGCATCATGAGAAATTAGTTCTTTTGTATATCTTGAATCCGAAAGCAAATTCATATGAATGAATTGCACTTCTCACACTTGAATCGATTTGAAATCAAAAAGAATTATTCGAATTGTTCCTCAAATCTTCTTCTTTACAAAACCATATCATCAATTCATGGTAACTTGCAATATGAGCCAATAATACAAATTGCGCCTTTAAGAGATTTAACCAATAATCCACCTTAATCCAATGATCGCTACTGTTCAATTGCAAAATGACTTGAAGTAGTCCACAATCAATCTAAGAATCATTGGATTAAAACTCCAGTTTCATGAATTATCCCAACAGAAAAATCAAACGTTCTTGAGAAAAAGTCCGTGGCATGACTTGAACCTTAATCTTTTAAGTAATCTCATAAACAACGCTATTTGTGATACTTTGCAAAAGAATCACCTCAGGACGTTGAAAATTGAAGAAGTTATGACCGTTTGAACTTGAACTTGCAAGAGTTTACTTTTGGTCGAAATGCTTTGAATCGACTTGCAAACTTGATCTTTCTTCACATTCTAAAGCATCTTGATGCACATGTAAACCAGTGATGATGAAATCTTGACTGTGCTTTGGGGAATTTTGAGAGAAGCTTGAGACGACTTATCAAACAAGGCGTGGAAATAAACACACGATCCTATGAAGTTCCTCGAGACAGAAGCTATCACACTTGAAACAACTGTGATCAAAATAAGCCTGAACAAAGCTTTAGAAGTCGTGTCTTGAAGAATTAGTCTTCGAGAATCAATAATCAATTGTACTTCTGGCTTGAGGAACTCAAAACCCTAATAGAGGCGCAACGCCTGATGTACTTGATTTAGACCTGTCTCTGCACATGAAATCAAAGAAACAAAACACACACACCTCGTGCTTGATTAAAAGTTAGTGATACATAGGCTAAGAATGTTCAAAACACTTGACAATTTCTGCATAGTCAATGCTCGAAGGTGAGAGGTTAAAACCGACTGTATTTAGTGACCTTGACTTTTGTTCAAAAATTCAAAAATAAGAATGGGATCTTAGGTCAAAAATTGGGGTGTGACAGCTTCCCCTATTTAAGTTTCTTCTATCCGGAGATATGAGGATTCGGATCTTCATTTCGACGAGATTGAAGGGACTTAAATATAGAATGCACAATTTTTGGCCTTAAGATACCGCAATTATGTTTTTGATGTGACATGAATGTAATATTTTGAATTTAATGAGGAATGATACCGCATGAGACAAACTAATGCTGGAGAAACCAAGCACATTATACAGTCATCCCACAGGGGAAGAGATTATAACTCCACTGGGGAAACAAAGTCATAGACTTCAAATGAGAGACTCCTATTAGAGAATAACTTTGAGGGAAGAAATGAATGATTTACATCAGTGTTGAGACTAGAAAAGAAATGATTTACATCAGTACGGAGACTGGAGAAGGGAAATGATTGACATCAACACTGTGACTGGAGAAGGGAAATGATTGACATCAACACTGTGACTGGAAAAGGAAATGATTGGCATTAGTACCGAGATTGGAAAATGATTGACATCAGTACCGAGACTGGAAATAAACATCTTTGACTTTTGAATTTTACCAAGAACAGTAACACATTCCTTCGTTAACCAAGATATCGCTTGAAAAGGATAAAATACAAGTTTCCCCACATAACTTTTCCGAAGAGGTGTCGTTTGCTGAGTAAACATTATTGTTGGGGATACACAAGCTGCTCAAATAAAGAGGCTGCCACTTGCTATCTTTCAAAGGTGTCAATAACATACAAGTTGCTCATGAAGAGACCGCCACTTGTTGTTTTTCAAAGATATTAATAACACACAAGTTGCTCATGAAGAGGCCGCCGCTTGCTGTTTTTTCAAAGGTAACAATAATACACAAGTTGCTCATGAAGAGACCGCTGCTTACTATTTTTTCAAAGGTAACAATAACACATAAGTTGCTCATGAAGAGACCGTCGCTTGCTGTTTTTTTCAAAAGTATCAATAACATACAAGCTGCTCATGAAGAGACCATCGCTTGCTGTTTTTTCCAAAGGTATCAATAACATACAAGCTGCTCATGAAGAGACCACCGCTTGCTGTTTTTTCCAAAGGTATCAATAACACACAAGTTGCTCATGAAGAGACCGCCGCTTACTGTTATTTCAAAAATAACAATAACACACAAGTTGCTCATGAAGAGACCGCTGCTTGCTGTTTTTTTCAAATGTATTAATAACATATAAGTTGCTCATGAAGAGACCGCCGCTTGCTGTTTTTTCAAAAATAACAATAACACACAAGTTGCTCATGAAGAGACCGCCGCTTGCTGTTTTTCAAAGGTATCAATAACATACAAGTTGCTCATGAAGAGACCGCCGCTTGTTGTTTTTCAAAGGTATCAATAACATACAAGTTGCTCATGAAGAGACCGCCGCTTGCTGTTTTTTCAAAAGTATCAATAACATACAAGTTGCTCATGAAGAGACCGTCGCTTGCTATTTTTTTCAAAAGTATCAATAACATACAAGTTGCTCATGAAGAGACCGCCGCTTGCTATTTTTCAAAGGTATCAATAACATACAAGTTGCTCATGAAGATACCGCCGCTTGTTGTTATTTCAAAAATAACAATAACACACAAGTTGCTCATGAAGAGACCACCGCTTGCTATTTTTTTTCAAAAGTATCAATAACATACAAGTTGCTCATGAAGAGACCGCCGATATCAACAAAATATCGTGAAGATATTGCTGGAGATGAGAATCAATAATTTCATCGGGGGTAGACAAACTGCTCATGAAGAGACCGCCATTTGTCATAACATAAAGAAATTCAGAAATAATCAAACTACTCAAATAAAGAGTCAATCGCTTGTTGTCACGTAGATATTCCAGAAGAATGTTATGATAACACTACTAGGGAATAAAGTTAACCTTAAATGGGGAACCATGAATAAATCCTTCCTGAGGAGGCCAAGTATTTACATGTGCAAGATCAATGCACTCTCCATCTAGGTTTCACAACCTAGAGAGATCCACAAAGCAACATTTGTAATAGACAAAACTCAATCCAAGAACAAACAAGAGAGAAAAAGTCAAACAAGACCCTACCAGATGAGGAATAAACTCAACCGGAACTTATCCTATCCTGAGACAAAAAGGAAGGATAAAGAAAAAACTTTTCCACGAGGAATAAAGTCAGTGGGGAATTAGAAAGGAGACACTTTCTGCTTAAGTTGACACTCTATTTGAGAAGAGGAAATACGATAACCAAAGTATATGGATCAAGAACATCAACAAATATCAATGTGTTTTCATGATGCAAGCGTGAACGAATGAATGAATGTCATGTATATGCTGACAAAACAGATAGAGGAGATAGACTTAATATGATAAGACATCAGAGCATAACCCGACACTCGACTAATCTCAACAAGATGAGAACATTATTGGAGATAAAACAAAAGCCATCATTGGAGAAAAGTCCTTTTACAAGGCTTAAATCTCTCTGGAGAGGAAGATATTTTTTGGTAGAAAATCCAAAGTCCAGTCTTCTATCGTCAACAATCCATTGAAAGGATAACAACATGAACAATGCTTCGGCTGGAAAAAAAAAGTCTTACTTAGCTGGAGACACTGGGAACACCACCCTCTGATAATGTGTGCAAAAACATATCACACATCTTGACAAATCTGGATTGCCCCTGGAACTAATTTTGTATGCCCCAAGTTTACTGCTGATAAGCTGTGTGATGCACGACAATTCTTGCGAATAACTTCACTTCTAAAATGTCCCAAGAAATCATCTCAAGAGGATTTTAAAAAAGACCTGGCATCCTCAATGCTCTAGTGTCTTCAAACTCTTAGAGATATTCGTCGAATCTTGACGTGATTGGCCCAGATTTACTGTACTTGGCACAACAAAGTCTTCAAATTTTGCCCCAAAAGGGTAAACAAGTTGGGAAAGCATTAACTGGGAGAAGCAACATGTCTGTGCTTAAGGTCTTCGTGTGACATGCCCCTGGATATGATTTTCTTGAAATGATTCGCCAATTACTCAATAGAGTTTCAAGCCTTAAAAGAATAAACTCATTGCTAGTGCTTATATGTGAGCTTCCTTGATATCAAAAAAATGTTTTGCAGTTAGAAAAAGTTTATTATGAGAATGAAAATTATAATGAAACAATTATGTAAGTCTTGAAGATTTTGAAAAGATATCGCACAAACTTTGCGAGTTAGAGCAACATTTATTTTTGTATAGCAAAAGCATATGATACCAACATAACTATTTATCAAACATTCATGGGAGTCAGGAACACTATATCATTGAAGTATGCTTTCAAAATAACCTTGCTTCAATTAGGAGTTTTGAAGGTTGTAACGTGGCCTAGTTCATGGTTTTTAGAAAAAAGATTTTTAAGGCTCAACATTTATAGGTGCCCACCCATTCTTCATGATGTTCTCCAACCCTATGTTCAGTTAATTCAACATGAGTGTTCATCTCTCAAAAGGATTTTGTGACAGTTAAGGAAACGACGAGGCTTTCAGAGTAGCAACCACCCTTATGTCTTCGTGTTTGTAGTCACCAATTTGTTCTTTACTGAGGAATTTTCTTTGTATTCCTTTCCTTACAATTTTTATTTTCCCTAACTTTTTCCTGAACTAATTCTTTTGAATTGATAGTCCAGCGGGATGCCCTAATTTTTGCCTAAGCCGCACGTTTTCAAGTTTTCGACTTAGCAGGCTTTTACTTTTTTCTTGATTTTTGATTTTTGAACAAAACATGTGACATTAGCTTGTCTTTACTTGTTGATAGGATTGTGACTTCATTGTTTCTTGATGAATGAGGGATATCATTGTGGTTCCACATCTTCTGGCTTCATTATACATGAAGGATAGCCCTCGCAGTTTCTCTTTAGAAATATCTTCCTTATGAATTTTGAACACTCAATCAGATTAACTGAAAACTACCCTGCCCCAGGTTAAAATTCGAGGGTTTTTTTGTATAGAAAAGAAACTCCTACTTCAAGGCTCAAAAGGGGTTAGCAAGGGATTATCTTCCTTATATCTCCGGTGTTTAGGGATTTGAAACAATGCCTGTACATCATCAACAAGATTTTATTCAAAAAGCATACAACCAGAGATTTTGTGTTTTTTAGATCACCGTCCTCCCTTCGATCTCTGCCTAGGCAAGAGAATGGGCAACAAGTTGGTATCATAACGTAAAAAGCAATTTAAAATTTGAAAACAAATACGAGTGAAACGAATGAATATCTTCAAGACAAACATACTCATTGTATTAAGATAATCATTCAAATCCAAACAAGTTCTTACATGCAAACAGTGCAATGATAAACAAGAAAAGTTACAAATGAACAAGCAAGAAAAATGATAATTAAACTGAGAAGACTCTCTTCTTTAAACTCCAAGGTATCCTTCAATCATGTTTATTCTTTCGCAAAGATTCGACTTGAACCTCAATACTAATATCCTTAAATGACAAGATACCATTTCTAACCAACTTCTGAACCTCAATCTTCAAAGCAAAGCAACCCTCTAAGTCATTTCCAGGAGCACCTTGATGAAAGGCACAAGTCAAATCAGCTTTGCAGTACCAATGCATCTTCTCAGGAACCTTCGGTGGAGGTAGGGTCTGAACCAAATTCCTCTGCATCAGGACAGGAAATAACTTCGTATAGGTTGTTGGAATTGGATCAAACTGAGATTTCCTATGATTAGGAACTTGCTGATTCTGTTGATGAACTGAAGCCGCAGAAGGTAAATTGAATGCAGGGATGATAGGAGGAACATGATGATTCTGGAGATTATTATTTCTTCCTCTGACTCTCTTCTTAGAAAAGTTATTATCAAACTTCTTCACACCACTAGTTGAGCCACCATCTTCATATAAACATCCCTTTCAGACATATTCTTCTAGATGCACTCCCACATTCACCTTGTCAAGAAAGTCACCAGGTGCATTAATTATCATCTTCTCATGAAAGAATGATTTCAGAGTTTCAGTGAAGACCTTTTCCATCACTTCTTATTTCTTAGAAGGACTGACTTGGGTGGCAACGAAAATTTCAACCAAACCAGTTAAGTGCTCCATACTAGCTTTCAAATTAGTCATCTCTCTACGGAGCTCAGAAACCTCTTGCTTGATATTCTCCATTGTTCTCTTAGCGCGAGTGTTGTACTGGTGAGACCAAAAAAAAAAAAGACTTGGAAAAAGACCTTTGAAAGTGAAACAAAAAATGTAGAATGATGCATGATATACAAAAGAGAGTTTTTATTTGACTTTCAAGGAACTCAATATATTAAGTAGTAAACATCAAAGTATGAAGATAGAAGATGAATTTTAAATTGGATCAAAGCGTTGATCAAGTTATCATCAAGATCAATCATCCATTTTGGTGGATTAGGGTTTTCACCCCATCAACACCCAAGATCCATTGAGCTTGACGAAACTTGTGAGGTTTACAAAGAAAGACTTCCAAATTTCTTGAAAATCAAGTGAAAAAGGGTTTCATGGATGCATGAAGGCATGGCTAGGCAACAACCACAAGTAAGGTCACAAACAAAGTCGAAAGGTTCAACATCACGAGCATGGAGTCAAAGGTAAAGACCATCCCCAAGGTATGTACTAAAGGATTAATCACACCTGTAAAACAAGGTTCTAAAAGTTCCTAGAGTCTACATTCCTCCTTCGGATATTACCAACGTCCCGATTACTCAGTAATTAGCAATATTCTCAAGAGAAACTCGTTTGAGTGCAGCATCACGTGACAACTACTTCCGGGTTACTCCGTTATAGTCTCCGCACTACACCTAAGAGGCCATGATGGGTTAGGGCTCTACGGTTCTCAGCTTCTCTGGCTCCCAGGTCGAAAGCAATAATCTCTTCCCAATTACTCGGTAAATAAATACTACGTTCAAAGGGCCTTCCACTGAGTGGGAGATTTCATGCCTCCTTCTTCGGGATTACTCCCTCAAAGTTAACATGACTATACCGCCAGTTCTATTCCTAAGTGTAACTTAGTCCGGGTATGGGACTTGTCCTTTGTGAATATCACCAACACCCAAATAACCATAATAAATACATATAATCAAACAATCAAATAACAATAAAACAAATAAGACAAACTAGGCTTAACCCACATAGGAATGGACCAGCAAGAGGTCAATCTATCCCCAGCAGAGTCGCCAATTCTGTAGCGGTGAAAATTGGAGATCGAGCTATTAACTAACTCGACTCCCAAAAGCAAGAGTCGCCACCACGCTTTATTATTTCCAAGGGAAAAGGGAAAAGAGCGAAATAAAACCCTAAAATATGCAATGTAAAATAATACTTAAAAGTAATGAAAATACAATGCATTTTTGAAAGAGACCGAGAGTTCGGGGGTTAGTTATACAATGGGAAGGTGTTAGCACCCAATGCATCTGCAGTACTCCACAGGAACCTTTTGAAATATCTGTCTTTTATTGGATAAAATTGTTTGTTTGATTAAAATGGTTTGTTTGGTAAAAATGGGTGTGAATGATATTTTGAAGATACGACGACCTAGTGTCGAAGTTTTGACTTTAAAAGGTGTGAGTTTTAAAATTGAGTCTTTTTAGAAAATTTAACAAAAAAAATCTAAAATGTATGAAGGGTTTCGCACAATCGGATAAGATGTATTTGATGAAATGAAGTCAACAATGTTAAAATATTTCCCTTGGAACATAAATGGACGAAATATGCAAAGATTAGACAATTGAGAATAAAGTTAATTAAAGCGACAAAAATAATACAAAAAATAAATTCAATAAAAAATTAATTTATAAGCATGCATTTTAAATAATTCAATAAACAACAAAAATTAAATAAAGAATAAATTAGCAATTTATTAGCATGTTATTCCTTTTCTCTAATTTTCAATTTGTTAGTAATTGAGTAAAAAAATTAAAAAAAAGAATATAAAACATATTAAACGGGTGCGTTTGATTGTTATCAGATTAGGGTAAAAAAATGTGGGACCTTTCAGCTTCCCTGATATCTCTCTTCTTTTCCTTCTCACTTTGCATACGACGACGCTTCCTTCATTTCCATCATAGCGTCGCCGCAGTTATCAAGCTCCGGCCACCCCAGACAAACATATCTCGTCATCTTCTTTTCAAACCTCCCATCAATTTTTAGTAATCTATACCAAACTCTCTCAATCTCCAAATTCTGAAAAACCTAAATCTCAGGAAGAGGAAAATTAAATGGCGATGGCGCCGAATATGGCCATGAGACTTTAGGGGAAGGGTTCCAGGAGCCTTACTCTAATTTGTAGTATCAGGAAGAAGCAAAAAAGGATAGACACGAAGTCCTACCTCCGGCGATGATGAAGTATTAGTGGGAGTTCCATTTAACGACCTACATACTACATCTCGGTGAAGCAAGAACTGCAAAAAAAAAGAGTGAAGAAGTGGAGTCAATCAGGCTTACCTACCGGAGGCAAATCCGGTGTTTCTTCAACAGCGATTACAAATACTCGGGTTATAGACTTGTCTTCAATTTTCGGTTCTTTCTTCTTCTTTCTACTTTCTGCCTTTTTCTGAAATTTGCTATTGTTATTCTGAGATTTTTGCGAATCTAGTTGAGGATGGAGATTTGATGGTGAAGAGGCGTGTATGGATTGAAGGTTGGTGAGGATGTTGAATCAATGAAGGTGATGAAGATGAAAGCGGTTTGATGGAGGTTTGTACCGAGAAAGAGAGAATTTGTAGAGGATTTTTGTTGGTGATTCTTCTATGAATTGAAGAATGAAGATGGATGCAAGGTGATTGCTCTTTTTACATTTCTGTTAGAGCTGTGAAAAATTAGTTAGAGGCTGTTAGGAGTTAATTACTATCTGAGGCGTTGATCTGAAAGTTTGTTATATAATACAATGGTTAGGATCGAATCAATTGAGAGTTCGTTATTCCCTTTGTTTCTGGTTTTTCTTTCTACTGATTCTATATCTGATGTTTTGGAATATTCACTCTGAGAGTAAGAAGCTAACAGTTAGTTAATTGTTTCTTCTATTTGAGTTTTTTTTTCCAAAAAAAACATGTGTTGGGTACCTTTGAAACAGGTATGTGAACTGGTATCTCAATCATTTTTGTGTTTTCTCTCATTCAATCCAGGGCGGGTTTTTTGTTTATTAAAAGTTGGATTTTTATAGTTTTAACTGATGATGATTTTTTGGAAGGTAAAGAGTGGTCTGATTTATATCAGTTGAGAGGAGATTAGATGGAGTTTTATTTTGGAGGGAAATATTTGAGCAAATTAAACTTCTTTGGCATGCTGGTTCTTTTACTTTTTGATGCAAGATTTGTTTTGCTTATTTGGTGCAAAGCCTGTGCAATTTCGGATGTATATGTATAGGGAAATAACATGTTTTTGGACTGATTTTTTCTGTGGTGTGTAACAGGTTTTTGGACTATTGTTATGGACTGGTTTACAAGGCTGTTTTGCAGATGATGCAGGGCTGCATAAGGGGTTTATGGACAGCAACAATAGGAGCTACTTGTGCAGAATTTTTGGACTCTTTTTCAGGGTAGCATTGCAGACTGTTTTGACAGCAGTATAACAGTAACATAGGCTGATCTTGGCTAGGCCTGGTAGGCTTTGCACTGAATTGATTTTGGACTGTTTTGTGACAGTTTTAACAGGTCTTGTTGCAACTTTAATCAAGGTTTTAAAACTATTCTTGTGTTTTGGATATAAGGCTGCCATTAACCGTTTTTACATGATGAAATAATGAAGCAAGGCAAGGCACGGGAACTTGAAGGCTGAGCATGAAGATTAAACTTGATGTTTAGGCTTGAAGATTAGGATTTTTAACAAATTTCATGTAATTTCTTTATATTTCAAAATGTAATAACATGATAATTTGTAACCACTTCATCTTGCAATGAGCTTTGAATCTTGTATTGAACTCTTTGAATGGATATTGCAAAACATGAGTAAGATTATTCAAAGCTTAGACTCAAAATTTATGTGACTTTTGAAGCTTGAATGAAAATATAACTTGAGCAAATTCTCTTAATGAACTCATGACATATTCTTGTGATAAGAAATTGGTTCAATATATTTGAGGCAAGATCAAAGCTGAATGGTTTGTAAAGTCTTTGTCATAGGATTTGAATTCTCATGATATACTTGAAATTTGTGACATAAGAAATTAGGAATTCCTCTTATAACACAAAAAGGATGGTGATGTATCCCGGAACTTAAATCCAAACAAGTCTTGAATAATCCTAGTAGTGTAAATTATGTGAAAAATGTGTTTGGATTCTCAATATACACTTTGAATGAAATTTGAATGGTAGATGAATGAGTATCTTGTATTTGCTCCTATAATTCCAAATAAATTACATGAATTGATCTTCAAAATTGAGCAAACTTGCATCATGAGAAATTAGTTCTTTTGTATATCTTGAATCCGAAAGCAAATTCATATGAATGAATTGCGCTTCACACACTTGAATCGATTTGAAATAAAAAATAATTATTCGAATTGTTCCTCAAATCTTCTTCTTTACAAAACCATATCATCAATTCGTGGTAACTTGCAATACAAGCCAATAATACAAATTGCACCTTTAAGAGATTTAACCAATAATCCACCTTAATCCAATGACCGCTACTATTCAATTGCAAAATGACTTGAAGTAGTCCACAATCAATCAAAGAATCATTGGACTAAAACTCAAGTTTCATGAATTATCCTAACAGAAAAATCAAACGTTCTTGAGAAAAAGTCGGTGGCATGACTTGAACCTTAATCTTTTAAGTAATCTCATAAACAACGCTATTTGTGATACTTTGCAAAAGAATCACATCAGGACGTTGAAAATTGAAGAAGTTATGACCGTTTGAACTTGAACTTGCAAGAGTTTACATTTGGTCGAAATGCTTTGAATCGACTTGCAAACTTGATCTTTCTTCGCATTCTAAAGCATCTTGATGCACATGTAAACCAGTGATGATGAAATCTTGACTGTGCTTTGGGGAATTTTGAGAGAAGCTTGAGACCACTTATCAAACAAGGCATGGAAATAAACACACGATCCTATGAAGTTCCTCGAGACAGAAGCTATCACACTTGAAACAACTGTGATCAAAATAAGCCTGAACAAAGCTTTAGAAGTCGTGTCTTGATAAATTAGTCTTCGAGAATCAATAATCAATTGTACTTTTGGCTTGAGGAACTCAAAACCCTAACTGAGGCGCAACGCTTGATGTACTTGATTTAGACCTGTCTCTGCACATGAAGTCAAAGAAACAAAAAACACACACTTCGTGCTTGATTAGAAGTTAGTGATACATAGGCTAAGAATGTTCAAAACACTTGACAATTTCTGCATAGTCAATGCTCGAAGGTGAGAGGTTAAAACCGACTGTATTTAGTGACCTTGACTTCTGTACAAAAATGTAAAAATAAAAATGGGATCTTAGGTCAAAAATTGGGGTGTGACAAGACGCTCCATGACACTGGGCTCTAGATTTGCACCCACCTTGATTTCTTTTTTATCCTCCTCGGTACCCAAGTTGATTGTATCCACCGGTTCCTCATGAGGCTGAATATCTCTTTCCTCTTGTTGTAGTAGTCTGGCCAGTTCCCCTGGTACTTCACAATCTTCCTCACCTTCGTCTTTGGCTTGGTAGATTAGATCCTCAGAGTCATAAAAGGCCATAGCAGTATCGTTACCCATGGGATCCAGAATGGAAGGGTACCTGCATTTGTGAGTATGTGTGTGTGTAAGGGTATAGCCATCCTTAAAAAATGTAAAAGAAAAACAATGATTACAAAAGTTTGTATGTGAAAAGTGTCCATGATTCATTGAATGTCATATGAAGATGAAATAAAAACCCTTACAAATGGACCATTGTGCCTCGGGTAAGACACAAGGTTTTAAATCTGCGAATTGTTTGTGAATATTACAAGTCCAACAGAAATGTAAAGATAAATTAATGAGGGATGAAAGTTATTGGGACAAAGTCTCTGGCTTCCCAATTGTGAAGTCCCCCGTTGACAGTAGGAAAGATCCAATCCTCCAAGCTGCAATCCTCTTCACCATCTTATACCGCACTGACCTCTCAGTTGCTAATCTTCAAGGGTGGCCCTCCAGCACGAGCACGACTCACAACCTTCTGAGCATTCGAAGTGAACCCTAGACCAAACTTGTCAGATTTATACAGAATATCCAGAAGTTTCCCCCAGATGGTGCATCCACCCTACTCTACAACTTCCTTGGCGTCTTTCAGAGATGACATCCAGAGTGGAGGTCTTGTGATCTTGGGAATCTGGGACGCAGTCTTGGTCACTGCTACCTCTTGGGGAACCTCTTCGAAATGTTGAAAAGGAGTTTCAATGAACTCGCCGTCCAATTCCACATACCGGAAGGAGTTGATGTGGCTAATCATATACTCTTCCTCTCCGTGGACAATGATAATCTTTCCATGGACCAGATATTTCAGCATCTGGTGCAGTGTAGAGGTGACAGCGCCAGCATTATGGATCCACGGCCGTCCTAGCAGACATGAGTAAGAGGGGTAGATGTTCATTACATAGAAGGTTGAGTTGAAAGTTTGAGTCCCAACCTTTATGGGGATATCCACCTCCCCGTGAACCATCCTCTTTGAGCCATCAAATTCCCTTACGACTATGTTACTGGGTTTCAATGTCAGCCCTTCGCAGTCTAGTCTGTCAAGAGCTTTCTTCGATAAAACATTCAAAGATGAGCCGGTGTCCACCAAGACATGGGCCAGAGTTGTTCCTCTATATTCCACAGAGACATGCAATGCCTCGTTGTGCTTTCTTCCCCTTGGTGTCAGATCAACATCCGAGAAGCCTAGGCCGTTATCTACCGTCAAACTGGCCACACAATCTTGAAATTGGTCAGCAGACGTCTCTTGAGGCACATGGGCTGTCTTTAGGAACTTCACCAGGGCCTTCGCATGTGCCTCAGAACACAGTAACAATGCCAGCATGGAGATTTTGGAGGGAGTTTTCCCCAACTGTTCAACTACGTCGTAGTCGCTCCTCTTTATTATTTTCAGGATCTCCTCCATTTCCTTCTTGGAGGCTTCAGGGATAGTTAGTGGTCGAGCCTTCGTCCGGACAGGCTATACTTGAATACTTTTTCCTCGGGTTTCAGCAGCAGGAGTATTGGTAGGAATGACAGCAGGGGTTGTATCGTCTTTGTTAACAAGAGCACTTGCAAGGATGATTATCGGTACAAGGGTAACCTTTGGAGCAGCCACGGGTCCAAAAATTGCCTTTGGGGGGGGGGGGGGGCAATTTCTGGAGAGAAGATTCTATCGCTTCGATTAATCTTACTGGTTCCAGCAATATTGCTAATGTCAGAGTCTTCTTCTTCAGAGTTTATTTCTTCGGTGGCCAGCCCATCTTGTTTGATGCTATGATATTAAATGTCCCCACCGTAATTCCACGACACATTTTTTCTGATTCATACGGGACTGGCCCAGGCGTTCTGATTATAAGAGGAGTAGTTTTTGGAATCGATGTAATCCTAACGGGTCTTTTGGGGACCCTGGAAGAATTGGCGGAGATGGTGATGATTGGAACGTCTTCAACAAGAACAGGTGAAACAGGAGTACTTTCAAACAGAATTTCTTTGTTGTCTATCAAGCGTTGAATGCCTGTTTTCAACAAAGGGCAAACAGTTGGTGAGGATAAGAAGAGATGGAAGTCTTCATTACAACCTGGGAATACACCGACTTTTAACAAGTTTATCTTAATGATTGGGAGTGGAGTCAAGTGTTCATCAACGGTGGTAACAAACAAATCTTCTTCAATTGCATTGGTGTTGTGACCATGCCTGGGCATAGACGCATAAATGACGTTTGGCTTCTCGGGTGCATCAAACTCAATCTCTTTTTCCTCTATAAGGTCTTGAATCTTGTTTTTCAGGGCCCAACAATTGTTAGTGTCATGATCCGTACTTTTGGAATGATATGCGCAACAGGCATTTGGGTGATAATGAGGGGACGCTGTGTTGGGGTTCTTTGGAGCTTATTTTAAAGTTACCAAATTGGATTTCAGAAGGTGCGGTAAAACCTGGGATAGGGTCATATTGATTCTGGTGAATTGCCGGACTGGCCTTTCCACCCTTGGTTGATTACTTCTTGGTTGATTAGATGTAGGCTTTGGGATCACAACAGCTCCTACCATTGGTCGGCGTTAAGCTCTCCCTTGGTTCCTTTGTGGATAAACAGCAGATACCTCCTTCTTCCCAATGAAAGGCTTTCTCACAGCTGTAGAGGCAGATGAATCCTTCTGAATCTTTCCACTTTTTATGCCAACTTCCACCCTCTCTCCGGTTAGTATTAACTCAGTAAATCCTGCAGATGAGATCCCAATCAGATGGTTAAAGAAAGGGCCCAATAGAGTGCCTAAGAACATGTCCACCAATTCCATTTCAGATAGAGGGGGTTGCACTCTCCTAGCTAGATCTCTCCACTTCTGCGCGTAATCCTTGAAACCCTCATTGGAAGCCATAGCCATACTTTGAAGTTGAGTACGGGTAGGTGCCGAATCAGCGTTATATTGATATTGCTTATAGAAAGCTGCAGCAAGATCTTCCCAATTATGGACATTGGCCCTTTCCAGTTGGTAAAACCAGTCGAGTTGTGTTCCAGATAGGCTATCTTGGAAAAAATGCACCCACAAGTCTTTATCAGCAGAGTGTGGATGGATCTTTCTCACATATGATCGGAGGTGCATCTTAGGACATGACACTCCATCATATTTTGCAAACAAAGGCACTTTGAATTTCAGAGGAATCACGATCCTCGACACTAGTCCTAATTCTTCAAAGTCTAGACCTGGCACCTTTTGTATTTCCATAGCGCTCAAATGCTCTTCAAGATGTCTGTACTTATCATCAACTGGAGGATACTGTTCCTCAGAGCAGTCTTCCTTTTCTTCCTCCTCTTCAGAATCTGACGGAACCGCTGTTTCCTTTCCTTTCCCCTCTCCTTCACCGGATGTTGTTGCAAAATTCAAGGTTCTTCTAGTTTTCCCCTGAAACCTTCTCCCCATGTTTAAAACCCCAGTGACCTTCTTTGTTTTCTTTTTTCTTTCCTCAGCCAGTAGAGTCTTTAAATCCTCTTGCCCCTTTGCTAGGGTCATGAGTAATTGTTGAAACTGTGTGTTCTGAGCTTGGAGATCTTTGACCGTCTGTTCGAGATCCATCTTACTGAAATAAACAGTAGAGAGATGAGGAAACTCGTTACAAAAGACCTGTTTATGTTATGATGAATGATATGTGCATATGCAATGTTTTCAAGGATTTTAAAGATTCAAGTTTATTTTAGAAAAAAAGGAAACACACGTTATATTAATAAGAGAAAGTTTGAGTACATCAACGCCCCTTGGGAAAAATAATACAAAACTCTAAGATAAAAAAGTAGTGCGCATCCTTTTTGGTGCTATGTAGGCATTTAGAGTCTGCTCTTCATGAAGTAGCCTAGTGAGTTCCAAAACCTTCTTCTCGCTTGTGTAGAATTGGGCTTCGAAAGTATCTCGCTCTCCTTTGAGCTGTATCCAATCCCTTTGTAAGTCTTCAAGAGATGTGGGCATGTCAGGATGTAGGATGGTGTATGAAACTTCTCCCTCCTTAACAGGCTCAATGATCACCGGAAGGATGGAAGGATAAGGCATCATAAGACTTTGAGCGCGGGTTCGTACCCATTTGAGGTAAGGCTCAAGAGGGATGGAATTATTATGTCCCAAAGTCTTGCTATCCACCTTGTTTAGCATCCTGCAGGCTCGGATGAATCTCTGGTGAAGACCTTGAACGTCGTTGTCGTAGTCGAATACCAAGCCTTGAATCAGCATCTCATGCGGGCTATCCCTTTGGGCATAACCAAACTGTCTTAGAGCTAAGCACGAGTTGTAGGTGATGCCTCCCCTAATGCCAAGTAGAGGGACATTAGGGAATTCCCCATAATGGTCAACAATGATAACATTCTCTTTGGATCGGGAGCACCAATGAATATCTGAATGTTTGAGCGTCATTAACCTTTGTGACCACCTTGAACCTTGCTCATTCTTTAAGACTGATTAGGGAAGATGAGAAATAAACCATCTTGCCAGGAGAGGAGTGCAACACATAAGGACACCTCTTTTTCTTATTGTGCGAGTGTGAAAAGAGTGTAGGATATCCCCTAGCAATGTCAGCACCGGGTTGCATGATATGAAGATTTTGATGGCACTCACATCTATGAGTTGGTCAGGATTGGGAAATAAGACCATCCCATAGATAAGAAGAGCCACAATTTCCTCAAAGGCTTGCAAGTCTAGGGAATTCCAACAACTTTGGGCTTTCTCAAACAGGAACCTTGCTAAGAAGCCTTTGACACCACTTCTAGTTTCCCAATGGGTTGTGACATCAAATGAGTGCAAGTGTAGAGCTTGAGCAATCCCTTTTGGCTTTGGGTCTCTTTCCGTACCGTTGAAAGGTAGTTGATTGAGAATGGGAATCCTCAAGAGTTGAGAGAATTCTTCCAAAGTAGGCACAAGCTGATAGTCGGGAAATGTGAAGCAATGGTGCAAAGGATCAAAGAACTGAAAGAGCACCTTCATCATATCCTCATCTGAGTTGAAGTTGACCAAGTCGAGTAGACGACCATGCCTCTCGGTGAATGGATAGTTCTCAGGGATCCTTGAAGCTAGCTCCTTAAGTTGTGGAGGAATTCTTACAAGGTTGACTTGGATAGTTTTCCTGCAAAGTGAATCCATATCCTACAAAACAAGAACAAAGATGAATCTCCAAAATCCTTGAAATGGTTAGTGATGTATATGATGTCCATGATGTTATGTACAAGTATGCATATCCAAGCAAAACAAACAAGTTCTTAGTTTAGGCTTGAAAGGTGTGACGAAGTTTGTTTTAAAAATTGTTTTGAAAGGCGTTTGTGTGAAAAATTTTGTTGAGCAAGTACTTAAGATTCTACCTACTCGAAAAAAGATTGTTCGTTCTTGTTACCTTTAGACAGCGCTATCCTACTATTAAGGAGTAGGTAGCCCCGTTGTTGGAGTTTGTAAAGGACATTCAAAAGGGACAAGTACAGTCACCTAAGCAATGGGTTAGAAACTTTAGTAGTAACCCTAAAGTCTTAAGATCTTTCCGAGGCAACATTTCTGAGGCAACATTCGAATGGGACATTTGATCTTTTAGACAGGAGGGCAATCACTAAAATCTCCTATGCTTAAATGACTATTTTACCGAAGGCAACCAAAGTGAGGCAAACCCTAGGAGTGAATATGTGCATGTTATTTTTTCAGTTAATTAGTCTTTGCACATTAGGTGATCTACCATTTTAATTTTCAGATATTCTTGCCATACAATCCTATTAACATACATCTAACAGTTAATAATTGTGGAAATTTAAAAGTGAGAAAATATAAAACCTAACTATTACATGGCTTTCGCAGATACAAAATTATTTAACTGACAATAAAATGCGGCAATTAAAACCCTAATTAAAATCTATTACAACCTCGAAACAGTTACATAAATAATAATCAAAATGGTAATTAAGACGCGCGACGAATTAAATGCGAAGAATTAATTAAGAGACCTAAAATCTAATTAAAAGAATATTTGGTTATTTTTTGGAGAAGAATTAATTATTTACAAACCTAATTTCTAATTAGTTTTAATAAAAAAAGAAATTGAAATTAACCTAATTTAAACTAAATTAATTAATTAAAGAAAATAAAATTATTTTATAAAAAAAAAAGATTTTTTATGTTTTTTTTGTGATTTTGATTTGAGAAAAAAATTTAATTACAAGTTTAAAACCTAATTTCTAATTAGTTTTGTTTACAAAAAGAATTAAATTAACCTAGTTTCTAATTAAATTAATTAAAGAAATTAATATTTCATGAGAAAAATGATTTTTTTTGTGTTTTTGTGGTTTTTTTGATTTTAAAAAAGAAATAATTTTGTGTTAGTTAAAAAAAGAAAATGATTAATGAAATAAATAAATAAATTAAAAAATTGAAAAAAATAAAGAAATAAGCCTGTATAATGAGCAGTCTGGGGGGTGTGTTATTGAAATTCTTCAAGCCCATTAGCCATCCAAGCCCAGTCAACGCTTGATTCCATATGGCATTGACCTGAGGGTATACCATGGTCCTTGACATGTGGGACGTCGGATTGAATGGATAATGAATCCATTGGCTGGAGATTGGTAGCGCACGGTAGGACGTTTGGACTAGGGGTGCATTGAATATGTAAATGGAAAGTAAGAAAATAAACGTTGATGGGACGTGGGATCGAACCCAGGTCCTCACGCTTACCACCAATTGCCCTTGCCAACTGCGCTATTGTAATTAGTTGTTAGTACAATGAAAACAAAATGTAATATACAAAACAAGGTAATTTGATCTGAAAAATGTTCGAGATATAAATGGGCAAATGAATGATTGCCACGCCACCGTCTTCTTCATTCTCCGTCGCCTTAGGTTCCTTCACCTTTACCTACAGACAAAAGTCTGGAGCTATAAACCTGCACAACTCAAAAACTCACAAAACACAAGATAAATGAAATTGAAGACCAGGGTTCAACTGGTCATGATGTCCCAATCATCATGGTACTTTATTCGTGGCCTAATTTTACCTGTGGATAGAAACCCTAAAATGAACATGAAAACCCTAGCAATGGCAATTGTCAGTACATGCGCTAAAACATCAATTAAACTTAACCAACATATTGCAAACATGATAACAAACACGTATATGCCATTAAAACATGCTCATAATGTACAAATCATGATAATCGAATTTGAAAAATATGGCAAATTGTAATGTTCATACCGCGTGTTTCCAGGCGTGGGGAGGCTTGCTAGTGATTGGAACACATTCCTGAGACGTCCAACAATTGATTGGCAATGCTACGATGGCTTGAGATGGCCTGTAGCTTGAAATTCGATCTGCACTTTTTTGCAAATTTTTGGGTTTGTTTTTCCTCTTTCACGACTGAAAAACCTTGTTTTGCACTTGGTTCTTGTTCATTATATATGCTAGAACGAATTAGGGTTCTAAAAACCATATGTATCTTTGCAATTATGGAAGATTTGATTTGATTTCCATGCCATATGCAAACTTGCTATATTGAGCCAAATTATCCATTTCTTGTGCCAATCATGCTTGATTCGATTTTTCCTTGATATTTCAGCATATTTTGATTGCAATCCTTTCAAAAAATCATATAAAAACATATATTTGATATTATTTACCAATTATTTGATTTAATTCAATTTTTAATTAATAAAAAATCAAAATAAATTTTAAAATGAAGAAAATAACACGTGGATAAGTAATTAGGTCGTGGACCATGTTATAAGTGAAGTGCAAGCATAAAAAGTTAGGCCCATTTGGAAAAAAATGTAATTTTGAGCCCATTTGACTTTTGGCAATTTTGTAAAAAAGGTCAACTTTGACAAGGCATATCTCCTTCAATTTTAACCCTAGAGAGGTGTTCTTGAACTTTTTAGAAAGCTTAGGATGTCCCCTAGGCAACCATTTTGGTCTCATTTCAATTAGGTCTTCCATGTTCATGTAAGGAGCTTTGACCCAAAATGTGTTTTTGTTGACTTTTCAAAAGGACCTATAATGTGGAAATTCATATCTTTTTGTGAGTGCATATTTTGAACTTGTGGGATGAATATGAATTGTAGGGAATTGCATCATCTTCAAAATTAGCCTTGGATGGGAAAATTCTGATAAAGTATGAAGACATTATGCTTGGTCAAAGTTTGGTTGACTTTTCCTGAGAAACCCTAATTTAGCAACTTTTGGGTTTTAATGAATTTAGGGCATTCCTTGAAGAATCATGATCAACCCTTGATAAAATAATGGATATCACTTCAAAATATTGATGTTGACCCAAAATATTGAAGTTTTACTGTATGTGGGCTACAATTGACTTTTAACCTAATACAGTCGATTCTCAAGCATCTAAGCAGTTGACTGAGGAAACTTCTTGTGCAGTGCTTGAAATTTGACATGGAGGGTCTTGAGAACATATTAGGACCATGGAGAGCATATGAGGTCTTTGGAGTTCACCTATATTGATGAAAATGGAAACCCTAATTTGAGACACACTGCCTTAGGAGAGAGTTTGTCTGGTCAACTCTTGGGAAAACTTGAGCAAATTGAGGATCTCTAGGAGTATGTGTTGAGTAAAATGGGAGGTAAATTTTGGGGTACAACAGTGGGGTTACCTTAGAGATATATCATATTTACTTGCTTTCATTTTTTGATTTGTTTGCTTTACATTTTGGGCTTTTGCTTGGGTTATTGTTAAAGATCTTACACCCAGATCTGGGGCACCTTTTTAGGTAAGTAGCAATAAATCATGGAGGCTGTACAGTGTAGACCAATATGGACGAAGTGATGGCTATGTTAGCGTGACACTCTGGTTTGTACTAATGTTCCTTAAGCCAGTCAAGGATAACATTAAGCTTCCTTATAGTGTCATTAAGCGCTAAATGACCTTTAGAACCTTTATTTGACTCATCCTAAGCCATTAGAAAGTAGTGAGATGGCCGACTTTGGTTCCGACCGAAGATTGGTTGATACTCAATACAACACTCATTGAGATTGGACTTTTGGGATATTTTGGCCGCAATACTTTGGTGCTTGAGCTAAAATAATGCCTAAAAGAAAGGTCAGTGATATGAGACTCCTTAGAACCCGGTTACTTTCTAGGACAGCTTGAGCCAATTAAACTTCAAGAGGGTACTTACCCACAGACTCCATGCAATCCTAAACCTAAGGATTTGTTTGTTTTGTTTGTACATAACGATGTAAAATCAAGCTTCTCAAATGAACTTTGGTTTTGATAAAGACAAACCATGATTGACAAAGAAGGTAAAGATTATTGATCAAGCTAAAAGCATCTGTGGATAAAGTCTTCAGTTCAAGCACTTAGCAAATTTCAAGGTATAATGATAATACTTACTTTGAACTTAAGACATAGATGCTCAATGGTCAAAAGAAATATTTTATATTGTCCAAATCTTTACTCAAGTTTTTCTAAGCTAAACATCATTTTTCACTTGAGTGCAATCGATTTGCATATTAGTGCAATCGATTGCATGCTTCAATTTTTTCAAACCATTTGCTACTGTTTTTAAGTGCAATCGATTTACATGTTTATGCAATCGATTGCACTCAATCAATTTTTGCTACTGACTTCAAATGCAATCGATTTACACTCTTCTGCAATCGATTGCACATTCAAAATATTTGAATTTCTAGCTGTTGAAACCCCGTGCAATCGATTTACACAAAGGGTGCAATCGATTGCATACTGCACGATTTACACAAATGGTGCAATCGATTGCATGTTGCACAATTTTGAAAAACAATAGCTTTACACATGCCTGTTCATAACACCATTTCATGGAAACCTTTCACTCAATCTTGGAAATTGTTCATGATTCATTTACAGAACTTTATGTTGTTTCAAAAGGTGCTATGAACATATAAATACTCATTTTCAAAATCATTTCAACACCTCTTCCAATTATATTTTCTGAATTTTCAAAAATCAAATTCAAGCTGTTATACATTTTCATACACAAGTTTTCTGCACACTTTCACATATTGTTAACTAGAAAACTTTGAGCATTATATATCTTGAGTCATTGTATACTATTATCATTGGAAGAGAAGATCAATTCATTGATTAAATCACTCAAAGTGATCATTGCTACTCAAACTCACTCAAATCAAATATTGCTATATACTTGCTTATTTTTCAGGATTGTTGGAAATAAGTTTAAGTGGTTTTATAAATCTTGTTTTTCCAGGATTGTTGGATACAAGTAAAGTCACTTTGAGAGGATTGTTCTCATTGTTGACATAGTGAAAATCCAAGAGGATTGTTCTTGGTCCAAGAGGATTGTTCTTGGTTTTGGGTAGTTCTTGTTTAAGTTTTCCATAATAAGGAAATCTCTTTCATGTTGAAAGGGGACTAAAGTACTCTTGGACTGTGAGGGGAACCAAGATATATCGCTTGTGTCTCTTTATTTTTCTTCACTTTACTCTTTCATAAAATCACCATAATCCAGAAAAATAATATCCATCATCACTAAAACCAGAATTTTTTTAAAGTACCTAATTCACCCCCCTCTTAGGCGCACTTCGTACTTACAAATTGGCATCAGAACAGGTTATAGGTAACATGTTCCTAAAAGATCCAGAATGGCTTCCGCAAATCAAAGTCCTGTTTTCAGAGATGGTGGTAGTAACAACAAGCCTCCTCTATTTTGTGGTGAATATTTTGAATTATGGAAAATACGCATGAAGGAACATCTAGAAGCACAAGGAGAATAAATATGGGATGCCGTCGAGAATGGTCCTTTTATCCCTATAACGGTAATCAATGGCGCTGGCTCGTCAAAGCCTAAAGCTGCATGGGACGAAGATGATAAGAAGAAGGTTCTCTATGATAAAAAGGCAATAAATCTTCTTCAAGGTGAACTTAAATGGATGAATTCTTCCATGTCTCGGCATGGAAAACAACGAAAGAAATATATGATACCTTGGTACAAACTCATGAAGGAACTGTTGAAGTTAAAATATCAAGACTAAGTACCCTGAGTCAAGAATACGAATTATTTCGAATGCAGCCTGGAGAAACCATCCTTGACCTACAAAAGAGATTCATGCACTTGACAAATCATCTAAGTGATCTTGGTAAGACTTTGACAAATGACGAACTGAATCTGAAAGTACTTAGGTCCTTAACTAGGGAATGACAACCAAAGGTAACAGCAATTTCAGAAAAGAAAAGTCTTTCCATAATGACTTCCGCAACGTTGTTTGGGAAACTTCAAGAATATGAAACGAAACTCGGAAGACTTGAAAAACATGAAAATCAAGAGAAGAAATCCAATAA
Organism: Vicia faba; assembly: GCA_948472305.1. Classification (NCBI taxonomy): domain Eukaryota; kingdom Viridiplantae; phylum Streptophyta; class Magnoliopsida; order Fabales; family Fabaceae; genus Vicia; species Vicia faba. The sequence goes on from OX451735.1 coordinate 589,627,992, forward strand.
TATTTCTTTAAAGATAGATTCCAAGGAAGTTGAAAAGGAAGACAATCCGGAAGAAGATGAAAATTTCATGCTTCTTGTTAAAAGGCTTGGTAAGTTCTTTGGTAGAAATGACAAATACCTTTCTCATTCAAAAGGAAAGAAACAATTCAAGAAAAAGGAAGCTTCCACACCAACACAAGAAGTCAGATGTTATGAATGTGGTAAGCAAGGTCATATCAAGCCGGATTGTCCAAAACTCTCCAAGAAAGGTGGCTACAAAAGCAAAAAGGGATTCAAGAACAAAAAGGCCTATGTTGCATGGGAGGATAATGAAATAAGTTCTTCATCCGATTCTGATAGTGATGAAAGTGAAAATCTAGAATTGATGGCCTCACACCATCTAATGATGAAGACAATGAGGTTAGTAATGAATTTTCTCTTTTTGATAGTGATGCACAAGGTGCTATAGATGAACTATTAAATGAATGCAAAATTCTGTATAAAACTATTTCATCTCAAAAGAAACAAATTTCATCTTTAGAAGAAAAATGTGAATCTATGAAAAAAGATTTCAAAGAAGAAAAACAAAAATTAAGTGATGAACAAAAACTTAATTTTGTATGCAAAATTTGTGAATCACTCTATTTCCAAATTGTCTAATTAAAAAGAGTTATTGAAAGATATGAAAAAGGTAAAATTGGATTGGAAGGTATTCTTAGCCAACAAATATACTCCAATGATAAAAGTGGACTTGGATACTCAAAGTTTTCTAAACCAAGTTCTAATAAAACTATCTTTGTTAAGGCTAGTGATCAATCATCCAAAGAGAAAGTGAACAAACCTAAAATAGTTCATCACTATCCTAAAAAGAAAACATTTCCTAAGAAGAAATCTTATCCTTCTAGATATAGAAGTAACTTTGAACCTACTTGTTTTTATTGTGGTATTAAAGGCCATACACCTAATGCTTGCTATATTAGAAACTTTAGTGTGGCAAGTGCGCATTATGTGTGGGTAAAGAAAGACACTAATTATGAAGGACCCAAAGCAACATGGGTACCTAACAAAGCCTAATTTGTTTTGCAGGTATGCTTGAAGACCACATGCAATCTTTGGTATCTTGATAGTGGTTGTTCAAAGTATATGACGGGAGACATAAATCAATTTTCAAATCTAGTTCTAAAGGCCAAGGGTTTTGTCACTTATGAGGACAATAGTAAGGGAAGAATTCTTGGCAAAGGCAAAGTTGGTGCTCCACCTTTCACACCCATTGAAGATGTTCTTTATGCTGAAGGACTAAAGCACAATCTTCTTAGTATTAGCCAAATTTGTGACAAAGGCTTCAAGATCAAGTTAACCAAGGATGAATGCTTGATAGAAGACAAAGTCACACATGAGGTTATACTTAAAGGTAAAAGAATCAATAATATATTCATGATTTCCCTTGATGATCCATCTTTGAAGGTAAAATGTCTCATGGCGAACAACGATGATTCATGGCTGTGGCACAAAAAAATTGCTCATATTCACATGGAACACTTGAATAAACTAATCAAGCATGATCTTGTCATTGGTTTGCCTAAGAGAAATTTCGTCAATGATAGACTTTGTGATGCTTGTCAAAAAGGGAAACAAACAAAGTCAACTTTAAAATCTAAGAATGTGGTGTCTACTACAAGGTCACTACAATTATTACATATGGACTTATTTGGTCCATCAAGAACAAGAAGTTTCAGAGATAATGTATATGCTTTGGTTATTGTTGACGATTTCTCTAGATATACTTGGACATTATTTTTAGTGCAGAAAAGTGATGCATTCAAGGCGTTCAAGAAGTATGCTAAACAAATTCAAAATGAGAAGTCTCTAACAATTGCCTCCATAAGAAGTGATCATGGCGGAGAATTTCAAAATTCTCTATTTGAAGAATTTTGTGGAGAACATGGAATATCTCATAACTTCTCGGCACCAAGGACTCCTCAACAAAATGGAGTGGTGGAAAGAAAGAATAGGTCTCTTGTAGAACTTGCAAGAACGATGCTTAGCGATTCAAACCTTCTAAAATATTTCTGGGCGGATGCGGTGAGCACGACATGTATTGTTATCAATAGAGTTAACATAAGACCGATCTTGAAGAAAACTCCATATGAACTCTTCAAAGTGTGGAAACCAAACATTGCTTACTTTCACATTTTCGGTTGCAAATGCTCTGTCTTAAACAACGACAAAGATAACCTTGGTAAGTTTGATGAAAAATCTGATGAAGGTATTTTTCTTGGCTACTCTCTTTCTAGTAAGGCATCTAGAATCTATAACAAAAGAACTTTAACAATTGAAGAATCAATGCATGTATCTTTTGATGAAACTAACCCCTCCAAGGAGGATGATATTGTTTGTAATGATGATGATGATGATGAAATACTAGAAGGTCCTCAAGAAAATACTTCCAAAGATCAACCAATTCAACAAGAAGAATCATCCCAACAAGAATCAAATTTCAATTATCTACAAAAAGAATGGAGAACTCATAGAGATCATCCTATCTATAATGTAATTGGTGATATAAGTCAAGGTGTAACAACAAGACTAAATCTCAAAGATGCTTGCCTAAACATGGCGTCTGTCTCTCAAATTGAACCTTACAAAGTTGATGAAGCCTTAGGCGATGACCAATGGATTATTGCTATGCAAGAAGAATTAAATCAATTTGAAAGGAATCAAGTTTGGGAACTTGTCCCTAGGCCAAGCAACAAACACATTATTGGAACAAGATGGGTGTTTAAAAACAAACTTGACGAAAATGGAATAATTGTTCGGAACAAAGCAAAGTTGGTAGCACAAGGCTACAATCAAGAAGAAGGAATAGATTTTGATGAAACTTTTGCTCCGATTGCAAGGTTAGAAGCTATTCGTCTCTTACTTGCCTATGCTTGCTCATTAAATTTTCAGCTTTTCCAAATGGATGTCAAAAACGCATTCTTGAATGGATATATCAATGAAGAAGTCTACGTTAAGAAACCCCCGGGGTTAGAAGATTTCAAGAATCCATCTCATGTTTTTAAATTGAGAAAAGCTCTCTATGGTTTAAAACAAGCACCAAGGGCATGGTATGATCGGCTAAGCAACTTCTTATGCGAAAAAGGTTTTGAAAAGGGTAAAGTTGACAAGACTTTGTTTATCAGGAAAATCAAAGATGACACTTTGCTAGTTCAAGTCTATGTTGATGATATCCTTTTCGGCTCTTCAAACAAAGAAATGTGTGAATATTTTTTCAGCAATGATGCAAGGAGAATTTGAGATGTCCATGATGGGTAAAATGAATTATTTTCTTGGAATTCAAATCAAGCAATTAAAAGATGGTATCTTCATCAACCAATCCAAGTATTGCAAGGAACTCTTAAAAATATTTAACATGGATAACTGTAAGGCAATGTCTACACCAATAGGTTTCGGTACATATGTTGATCAAGATGAATCAGGTGTTTCCATCGACATTACAAAGTATCGAGGTTGTAAAACTGATAGAAAAAGCACAAGTGGTACTTGTAACATCCTTGGAAATGCATTAGTATCATGGCCATGCAAGAAACAAGCATGCATTTCTCTTAGCACGACCGAAGCAGAAAATATTGCAGCGGGTAGTAGTTGCGCTCAAATTTTGTGGCTTAAACAATAACTTCGTGACTACGAACTCAATCTAGGATGCATTCCTCTATGGTGCGATAATACAAGTGCAATAAACATTATGAAGAATCCAATCATGCATTCAAGAACCAAACACATAGATATACAACATTATTTCCTTCGTGATCATGTACTTCAAGGAGAAGTCGAGGTAACATTTGTAGATACTCATAATCAACTTGCCGATATCTTCACTAAACCTTTGGCAAGAGAACCGTTTTACAAGATTCGACGAGAGCTTGACATTCTTGATGAACACGACATATAAGGTGCTTTCTATCCTTGTTATGATTTTATATACTTGTCTTAACCTTGTTATATGTGAATATATATGTTAAGTGGTGTTTAAGTTTAAGAAAAATATGTTTTTGGTCGTTTTTGGTTGATGCAAATCGATTGCACAATAGTGTAAATCGATTGCTCACTGAGTGTTTTCATTTTTGACCTTTCTGTTTCAGTGCAAATCGATTGCACCATAAGTGCAAATCAATTGCACTATGTGCATTTCAGTTTTATTTTGCTTCTGTTTTATGTGCAAATCGATTACATCTGTATGCAAATCGATTGTACCCACTGTAACATGCTTTTATGACAGAAATATTTGTTGGTCATAATTCCTATCTCTCTCATATTCCCAAGCTCATCTCTATTATTGAAAAGTCAATTAAACTTCATTACATATAATACAACCCACTGATTTCTATTTACTCACAAATCATATCCAAACTTCAACTCATCAAACATCTTCCTCTCAAAAAAACCTAAAACCCTCCAAACCCTAAAACACCTTATCCATGTCTTCAAGGCAAAAACAAAAGGCGCCGGCTTCATAGAAAGGGAAGAAAAAGGTTGGTTCATCCTCTGAGAATCCATTAATCTCATCTCTCACCGAAGAACAAGAAGCAAGATTTACAAAGGATTTTCAAAGAAAGATAGTGTCCAATCCTAAATATGGTATGCTATCATCTTTTCCCCAGGAATGTTTCTCTTTTCAAAATGATTTAACTGCTTATGGACTAGAACCATTAATTTCATCATTTGGTCCATATTATCCAGATCTGGTAAGAGTATTTTTCAGCAATTTAACTCCTCACAAAGGCAAGATGGTAACATGTGTTGGGTACACGAATCTCTCTAACCCCTGAGATTGTTGGTGAGATTGTACATATTCCCTACACTGGAAGCTCTTTGTACGACCCTGAAAACGAGGCATGGGGTGACTACAGGAAAAAGGAATTTTATTACAGCATTGGGAGATTAAGCGAAGCTGAATTCCGTGCCAAAAGGATTCATGGTCTAGGAGGAATGATTCCCTCTAGAGACTCATGGAGTGCAGGTAACTTTTATATAGATGATCGACTATTTCATTATTTCATGGTCTACATTATGTTTCCACGGTATGAAAACCACTGCACCGTGACTGACCTGGAAATGCAGCTGATCTATGCAAGGAAGAAAGGTATAAATGTTAATTGGGCAAGGATCATAATGGTTCATATGCTGAGGGTTGATGCAAAATCGAAATTTCTACCATATGCTTACTTTGTTACATTAATTATGGAAGAATTTGGAGTTGATCTTGTTGGGTTTGAGAAAGTTATTATGGATCCAAATCTGCATAAGATTTCAATCAAAAATGTTAACTCAAGAATGGGTGTTCATTATAATCCGGAAACAAAAACTATAACTTACATTGGTGAAGATGTGGTCGGTGATGAAGGAAACGATCAAGAAGTTGAAGGTGGTGAAGTTGTACCTCCTCCACCTACTTCTCCCTCTGGTCCAAGTAATCAAGATCTTATGGATTTCATGTCTCAACAATTTGCTTCCATGAATACCAACATCAACAACCAATGGAATGCTATCAAAGATTCTATAACAACCCAAATTAATGACTTCCGCACAGATGTGAATCATCAATTTTCTTACCTTTACTCTCATCTTCACATTCCACCATATGACCCAAATAATCCAGCTGCACCTCCACAACATTACGCAGAACCTCCTCTACAACAACAATTTCCAAATCAAGGATATTGGTTTTATAACAACTGGGACATGAATCAACCATAAAGTTCTGTCCAACTTTATCATGTCTAATGTTTTCTGTTATATCCTTGTTCAGTTATGCTACATTTTGTTTGTTGTTAGATTTCTTTGTAATCATTATGTTACTATGTCTATGACAATTTGTGATGCATGGTTAATTATGTTTTTTCAATATTGCTTTATTACTGTTCATTTTTATTTCATCTTTCCCTTCTTTTTGATAATGTCAAAGGGGGAGAAGGATGTGGCACTTTATGCTTGTATATTTCCTTGTCTTAAATTTTTTATGGTACTCTTCAACCAAGATGAACAAATTCAAAGGATTCCAACCTTCTCATACAAAGGGGGAGTTATACATCTTAGGGGGAGAAGTTTCTTTTCGGAAATTACAACGCATCAAGCAAGATCGTTTGTCATCATCAAAAAGGGGGAGAATGTAAAATCAAGCTTCTCAAATGCACTTTGGTTTTAATGAAGACAAACCATGATTGACAAAGAAGACAAAGATTATTGATCAAGCTAAAAGCATATGTGGATAAAGTCTTCAGTTTAAGCACTTAGTAAATTTCAAGGTATAATGATAATACTTACTTTGAACTTAAGACATAGATGCTCAATGGTCAAAAGAAATATTTTATATTGTCCAAATCTTTACTCAAGTTTTTCTAAGCTAAAAATCATTTTTCACTTGAGTGAAATCGATTTGCATATTAGTGCAATCAATTGCATACTTCAATTTTTTCAAAACATTTGCTACTGTTTCTAAGTGCAATCAATTTGGATGTTTATGCAATCGATTGCACTCAATTAATTTTTGCTACTGACTTCAAATGCAATCGATTTACACTCTTGTGCAATCGATTTCACACTCAAAATATTTGAATTTCTAGCTGTTGAAACCCCATGCAATCAATTTACACAAAGGGTGCAATCAATTGCATGCTGCACGATTTTGAAAAACAGCAGCTTTACACATGCTTGTTTATAACACCATTTCATGGAAACCTTTCACTCAATGTTGGGAATTGTTCATGATTCATTTACAGAACTTTATGCTGTTTCAAAAAGGTGCTATGAACATATAAATACTAATTTTCAAAATCATTTCAACACGTCTTCCTATTATATTTTCTGAATTTTCAAAAATCAAACTCAAGCTGTTATACATTTTCATACACAAGTTTTCTGCACACTTTCACATATTGTTAACCAGAAAACTTTGAGCATTATATATCTTGAGTCATTTTATACTATTATCATTGGAAGAGAAGATCAATTCATTGATTAAATCACTCAAAGTGATCATTGCTACTCAAACTCACTCAAATCAAATATTGCTATATACTTGCTTATTTTTCAGGATTGTTGGAAATAAGTTTAAGTGGTTTTATAAATCTTGTTTTTCCAGGATTGTTGGATACAAGTAAAGTCACTTTGAGAGGATTGTTCTCATTGTTGACATAGTGAAAATCAAAGAGGATTGTTCTTGGTCCAAGAGGATTGTTCTTGGTTTTGGGTAGTTCTTGTTTAAGTTTGCCACAATAAGGAAATATCTTTCATGTTGAAAGGGTACTGGAGTACTCTCGGACTGTGAGGGGAACCAGGATACATCGCTTGTGTCTCTTTATTTTTCTACACTTTACTCTTTCATAAACTCACCATATTCCAGAAAAATAATATCCATCATCACTAAAACCAGAAAAATTTTAAAGTACCTAATTCACCCCCCTCTTAGGCACACTTCGTACTTACAAATGACTTGTTTGCTTTTACTTGTGTATGATTACTTGTACATAAACATCATGACATCATACCATGGAATTTTCAATAACCATTTCAAGGATCTCAAGGGCCTGTGATGCAGGGTTATATTGAATCTGACGTTCATCAAGGGGCAAGAGGATTTATGTTCCTCTAACCAAACATCGTCAAAGACCAAAACACGATAACTTGAGTCAAGGATTATAACCCATTTGACATGGTGAGCTTGATTCTCGTGGAAGGACATCCAATAATACGAAGTTCTTCAAATCTGTGATCAAAATCCAACTTCTAACATTCTCTTGTGTATACCCTGCGAGATCCTTGAAAACATTACATCCACATATCATGCATGTAATCATAACATGTTTTCCCCATATAGGTTTCTCATCTGCTTACTGTTTATTTCAGTAGAGATGGATCTAGAATAGACTCATAGATCTTTAGACCCAAAATACTCAACTTCAAGAATTGTTCCTGAACCTATCCAAGGGGCAAGAAGAAGTGAAAGCACTCCTCATTAAAAGCATGACCAAGAGGAATCCTGAAGACAACCAGGACGACCAGTTGGAACGGTTACAAACTGAAATGGCAACAATGAAAGTCCAGATGATGGGGAAAATGGTGGGTCAGATGGCTCTTATCCAAAACTTAGCTTGGGGACAAGAAGAGCTGAGAGCCCTCGTTAACAAGCTTCATCAAGATGGACGCAACCATATGGGACAAACAACTAGAATGGGGATCGACTCATTAATCAGCCTCTGATGAGACAAGAAGTTGGTTTGGTCGAGAGAACACCCTTCAAAATGGCTATTATACCAAGAGTCCAACAACAACCTCGCCAACCACAACAAGGTGGTCGACGTAAGCAAGGTAGACAATTTGCTGAGATCAACATGCCCTTGGCTCAATCATTGCATCACATAATGGAAGCTAAGATGATTACATTAATGGAGCCTTCTCAAAAACCTAACACTTCTACTCCCAACTACAAATACAATGAAACGTGTGCATACCACTCCAACAGTCCTAGACACGACACTAACCACTGTTGGACATTGAAAAATAATATTCAAGACCTGTTTGATAAAGGAGTGTTGGAATTCACACAAGATGGTCAACTGGAGTTCTTCTGTCACCTCTCGAAGACACACCGTATGAAGTGACAAATTTAGGTGGAGAAATCTTTGTTCATTCGAATTTTCAATTGTAATTTCTTTGTTTGTTTAAACATTTGTCCTTATGTCAGACTCTGGTTGTTCTCATTAATGCATTGCATATGTTTGTCTTGAGTTAATCCATTCGTTTTCACTATATTTAAACTGTGTTTTTACTCCCTTTATGATATTCAACTCTTGTTTAAAAGTTGTAAGCCTTTAGAGGGAGGATGACGAAAACAATGCCATAGTCTCATATAATTTGCTTTTGGACAGACCTTGCTGACGATGTATAAGTGTTCTTTCAATTCCTAAACAATGGAGTTATAAGGAAGATAATCCCTAGTCAACCCCTTTGAGCCAAAGAAGTAGGAGTTTTCTTTTTCACACAAATTGAAACCTTTAATCAAAACCTGGGGCAAGGTTAGTTTCTCAGTTAATTCAAATGCGCGTTTGATCGCAAGATTTCACTTTGTACATAACGAATGACATGAAAAACATCCTTCTGAATCAAAAGAAGACGATGGTTCCCCGTAAAATAGGCAGTCATTATCTCTCAAATGAAAAGCCCACAAGTCAAAACCTACGAAAGAGACTTAATAAAAACTGGGGCATCCCGCTGACTATAATAAAAAAATAGTCAGGCAAAAAATAGGGACAATAAATCAAAAAAGGAGGTTGTACAAATCCTCAACAATAGAAAAATGTTGCAAAAATGACTGCCTCCTCCAACAAACTTAACTTGTCCGAACCATCACCAAAACGTCATTCCAGATTCAATAGGAGTACAAACGCATAATTAACTGAGTTTAGGACTGTAGAACATCATGAAGAACGGGTGGGTACAAATAAACTTTGAGTCTTATCCTTTGTTTCTTAAACCATGAACCAGGCCACGTTACAACCCCTCAAAAGCCCTAATTGAAGCATGGGTTAGTTCGAAAGCATATTGTTACAAAAGGTATCATAACTCCTATAAGGCTTACTGTAAATCCTAAGTTGAATTCATGTTTTTACAAAATTCTTCTATTTTGCTAAAAATTCATTTTCAAAACTTCAAGAAAAACATAAACTTTGCATTGTTTGAATACCGCTGTTTGCATAGGGCTATTTGTTTGACAACAGAGAAATTCGTACGACGAATATCCAATGAACGGAAGTACTCTCAAGAAACATAATCACTTCAAATGGAAAAACACTTCCAATGACAAAATCTCCATAACCAAGGGGCATGACAAGTTACTGTCTAACTCGTCTGGGGAAGTTAAGTCAAGATTCCAAGAAATCTCTCAAGAAGTGCTGAATACCAGGGGCAGGTCTGCATCTGAATCATTTGGGGCATTAAACATGAATTCCAGCAAAAGGTCACGTACGACCAAGCACACATTTTCTGGTAGCACTACAACACTTACTACTATGGACAGCGACAAGTCCCCACATAGCCATCTCTAAAAGGTTATTCCCACAGAATAATCTTCACGAATAAGGGTATAAACCCCTCAAGGCCAAATTCATGGATATCCCCATAAAATTGGATCCATGCAATCCCCATCCAGAGTTTCGGTCTCCGGAAAACCTCTCTCCAACTGAGTTGGTCTCAAGAAGAATCCTTGAGGAGTTCTGCCAAAAGAAAACACCTCTCCAGCAGTTCGTCAAATATTCTCTTCAACAAGGTTTATTTCCCCAACAAACTACATATTTCCCAACTTGAGTTTGTCTCTCAGACTATTACTAACCAAGGGACTGCAACCCCTAGTCCCCAGTGAAGTCACCAACAGAGTCACTACTATCCCCGAAGTTACTACGAAGCCTGGACCCAACCAGATGATAGTTCAAATTCTTCAAATTGCTGAAACTTGGACCCGACCGGATAACAATTTGAGTTTCCAAAGCCTGGACCCGACCAGATAATAGTTTAACTTCTTTAATTGCTGAAACCTGGACCCGATCGGATAATAATTAATCTCAATTTTAAGTTACTAAAGCCTGGACCCGACCAAATAATAGTTTAAATTCTTCAATTGCTGAAACCTGGACCTGACCAGATAACAATTTGAGTTTCTGAAACCTGGACCCGACCGGATAATAGTTAATCTCAATTTTAAGTTACTAAAGCCTAAACCCGACAAGATAATAGTTTAACTTCTTCAATTGCGGAAACCTGGACCCGACCAGATAACAGTTTGAGTTTCTGAAACCTGGACCCGACCAGATAACAGTTAATCTCAATTTTAAGTTACTAAAGCCTAGACCCGATCAAATAATAGTTTAACTTCTTCAATTGCTGAAACTTGTACCCGACCAGATAACAGTTAACTTCTTTATCCCTAGAAAGTTATTGTGAAGCCTAGAATCTCACCAGATAAGAGCTAACTTTCAAGAGATAACTCCCTAGTAGAGCAACGAACAACTAAAATTCCAGAACTCTTTTCCCCAAGCAGAAATCAACACTCTCCATGGAGTTTCCTTCAAAGTCAACATTCCCCATCAGAGTTCTCCTCAAACAACATAACAGATATCCCCAACAGAAACAACCTAAAACAAGGTCTGAAGAGGAGCATACTCTTCATCCCCAATAACAATCTGGGATTTCATTTCCCAAGGGTCACCAACATTTGTCAAGGATTTATTTTCCCAGACAAAGATACACTTTAATAGCATTTCACATTTATACATAATATACCACACACATACAACATAATCTCATTTATTTTGAGAACATCATCACGCCATGCATGCAACTAACCCTCTTCCTTACAGGAAAAGTCAATCAAATCAAAGACCTCTTCTGGTTAGATTTATTTCTTACAGTTAAAGACAGGCGAATCAAAGACCTCTTCTGGTTAGGTTTACTTCTTCCAGTTAAAGACAAACGAATTAAAGACCTCATCTAGTTAGATTTATTTCTTCCAGTTAAAGACAGGCAAATCAAAGATCTCTTTTGGTTAGATTTATTTCTTCCAGTTAAAGACAGGCGAATCAAAAACTTCTTCTGGTTAGATTTATTTCTTCCAGTTAAATACAGGCAAATCAAAGACCTCTTCTGGTTAGATTTACTTCTTCCAGTTAAAGACTATAACTTCCATATGTTGTACCCCAAAATTTATCCTCTCACTTCTCAAGAATTTTCTCACAAGATCTCTATTGCGTCAAGACTGCACAAGGTTTGATCAGCTAAAGATGCTTCCTCAATACTAGAGTTTGAATTTGCACAAGTACAATTGGACTTTTAATGCCCCATGTAGTTTCCATGGATCATATTGGGCTCTCAAGCATCAAATCAAAGAAGAGCAAGCTTGGTTCATAAGCTTCGATTGTGCATTGGTTTCCTTCGAGCTAGCTTGGTTCACAAGCTTCGATTGGGCATTGGCTTCTATGATGCAGTGGGAGAACTGACTTGATTATTTTACGTTTTATCGCAAATGTTGCGGTTAGCAAGAGTTTCCACCGACTTATCTTTTATCCAAAAAGGAAAGGTAAAAAAGCACAGGAAAGACCTTTGAGATTGTTTCTTGAGTTGGGAGGGTAGATTATGAAAGGGAAGGTATTAGCACCCTTTTCATCCATGGTTTTCCATGGGCTCTTAGTTACTTGCTAGATCACTTGCTTTTTTTTGAAATTGTGCTTTGTGTGGTTTTGAAAGTATTTTGTAAAAGAGGCCATTGTTTAGGTAATCTTTGTAATGATTCTCGTTCGTAAGAATGTATACAAAGATGTTGATCTTTTGAAAATGTTTACAATTTTGTAAGATGTTTTGAAATGTGTAGGTGTTTGTTTTTGAAGATAGCAAGGATATTTGTTTTGAGATGGAGCAAGTAACTAAAAGCAATCTACCTACTCAAATGTCTTTCTTGTTCATTTTCACCTTTCCTTTGATATTGTTGACTTACCATTGATTTGGTAAGCAACCCTATGTTTGGATGTTAACGGGACGGGCGTGGGTCATCGTATAGCCATGATTAGCAATATTGCAAGGTATCTTAGAATTTTTGAGGGATTAAGATCATCTTATAAGGCAACTTAGAATAGCGTCATCGAGGGACTATGATCTTGTATTTGCTTGTTTTTGCTAAGACACCTTACATGCGTAATATGACCATTTTGTATAAGGCAACTGAGTGGGATAACCCTAGGGGTGTTTTGTGTGCAAGTGTGACATTTTCATGCTTGATTTTGTCTTGGATTAGGGTTTTCTATTTGATTGGTTTTATCTTGCCATACAAACCCTAATTACTAGCATGTTATGTAAAAGCAATAAATTACGAAATTTAAAGTTACTACGCTATTACAAACATTTGTGGGAGGGGGGGTATACAATTTATGAATGGAGATTGCAATAATATAAACCTAATTAATCTATTACAACCAAATTGAATATGTACAAATATTGGAATAAATAATATACAAGATGAATTAAATATGTAAAGGTATGTAAATGCAAAGAAGATTTTTGTTTGGTTTTTTTATGTGAAAAAAAGTTTTAGCCTAAACCTAATAAATAAATCAAGATTAATTTAAATCAATTAAGAAAAGAAATTATTTTAGAAAAAGACTTTTTGAATAAATCTTAATTCTATCTGATTAAAAGGAAATAAGTTTCTTTAAGAAAAAATAAGTATTTTTTGTATTTTTTATCTTGAAAATAAAATATGGTATTATGAGATATTTTGGTCCTTTTATATTAAAATAAATATTTAATGGGTATAAAGAAAAAAATATTAAACTAGTTCTAATTTAATTTACAAATTTAATTAATAAAAATGGATAGTACATATAACTAAATAAAATATTTTTGTGAGAAAAATAAAATATTCTATCATTTTTATATTTTTTTAATGATTTTTAATATTAAGAAAAATATATTTAATAGAATAAAAATGAAAATAAAATGAATAATGAAAATATATTTGGCCAGGGGTATCATGAGTAAACTGGAGGTAGCATATTATCAAAAAAAACAAAAGGCCCAAGAATGAGAGGCCCAGTGCTGCAAAGAGACAAAAAAGGGAAAAAATGTGAGAAAATTGCAAAAGGCAGGCGCTAAGGCTCGAACCGGTGACCTATAGCATTTTTGCGCGCTGCCTTACCACTGGGGTGGCTGTACATCCGTTCATATAACCAAAAGCATAAATATATATTAGAAAACGCCTTTTGAAGGCAACTTCATCTTAAACCTTGAGCCATGGCCGGACCACCTGCATCTCTCTCATTTCTCCATAAAAGTGGAAAGTCCAAACATGAAAGTTATAGTGTTTCTTCTCACGAGTTCAACCATATAATTTATGTAAACTAAAAGTCAAAGATCAAAGCTAATTTTACTTGCCCTAATTTGAAACCTAATTTTTACAGAAATTTCAAATCCAAAATTCTCTATACACAATTAATATAAATGAAAACTATGAACATGGTTAGATTTAGGGAAAGGATATCTACATTTTGTTTTCACAAACCAGGACCAAATGATGCTTATATAAAGAAATAGAAGTTTGGGTTTTTACCTCTTTCAGTTGAGATCGTGAATGGAGTTTGGGCAAATTTTGAGAAGGCCTGGGGATCTGTTTAGCTTGCCTGGACCTCCCTGAGTGTATTCCAATCCTTACTTTGTCTTGAAAGTTCCTGAATCTCCCTACTCAAGTCAACCTGCAAGCTTGATGTTTGAAAATAGTGGATGGAGGAGGAGGAGTTACAGTGAGGGAATAGGGGTCTGAATCACTTAGGTGTGATGTATATTAAGTTTTAGGTGGTTAAAGTTCAAAATGCACGAGTGAATTTGGAGATGGCTGAGTAAGGTTCAAAACTGTTAAGCTATGGCAAATTTTCAATGGCAAAGTGTTTGGGAGTGTTTCTGAGTCTTAGCATTCGTTTCCTATGTTACAATACATTTGTGTATATGTATGGAAAAGGTTAGGGATCAACTCCACTCCAGGTTTCTGAGTTATATCCTTTTGGCTCTATAACTTGCTTTTGAAGAAAAGTGAGGAGACAAGTCCCTAAGTTTGTACAAGCATGATCTGAGTTGGTAGAGGCTTCAGGAAAGTTGCTTTTGGTTTTGAATTTTCTTGTGTGCATAGAAAACAATTGAGAGGCTCAAGAAGTTGAAAATTGCAAAAGTAATGCTTTATCAAAATGGAAATGGCAACTTTGTGCCAAAAATGGAATTGTAACTTGGATAAAGGCTCAAGTGCTTGGATTAAAGCTCTATCAGCTGTGTAAACATTTAATTATGGAGTGAGAAACAAGTTTGATGCCTTCAAAGCAAAGATTATGCAGCCTAGGCTTGGATTTGAATTTTGGTTCATTATGAAATGGCTTGAAATCAAAGTGATAAATCACCAACTTCATCTCTTCGATTCTCCCTACTCAAGAATGATCTCAAGGAGTTCCTTGACATTTTGGAAAGCCTGAAATATGATCTACAACTCATCTTTGAAATTCTTTTGAAAATTACCTTTGGAACTATGTGAAAAAATGGCGTGAAGTTAGGTCAAAAATCTGCCTAACTAGGGCAAAATTTCACTAAGTTATTTTAGTTCATGAGCATGTATTCACAAAATTATATCTTGAGATCCATGCATTTTTAGGAGAAATTGTGTGAATCAAAGTTGTATATTTCATGGATGTCTACAATTTTCATGTTGGAAGTTTCCTTTGAATCACCTTGCATCATGGTGAAAATTGGGCTCAAAGTTGAGAAAAAATAAGAAATTTTCTATACTTAGAAAAATTTGTAAGTTAAGAAATTTCAACTTTTTAAAACAAAATCTTGAATCCTTGATTTCTTGATGAACAAGTTTCACATTTTGGCATGTTTTTATGAATTATGATCTTGGGTACTTGATTTTGACCAAAAAGTCAAAGTTTGACTTTTAAGTGTATAGTTGACTTTTGATCAGTTGACTGAAAAATTCATCTGTCAATCCAATGGATTTGCAATGTTTTGAACCATGCCATTAGATCAAAATGATTCAATTGGACTCTCGAGATTATGCCTTAAACCAATTAACCATTTGCTAGGTCAAAAATCAGAAATTGCGCCATTCTCAGTCAAAACCCTAATTTTGACCATTTTGCCCTTTTGAAGATTTGATCAAATTTCTTGAGGAATTGTGGTCCGAACTTGATCAAATGATACATATGAGCCTAAGATGTTGATATGGATAAAAAAATATGAAGTTTGACTGTAATTTGGCCATGGTTGACTTTTCCCCCAATACAACTGATTTTTAGGTCAACTGTCCAATTGACTGATCAAAAATGTGATTTAAGGCTTGAAACTTGTCATGAGTAATCTTGGGGGTCCCTAATGATCCTTGAAAGTCATATAAAGCATTGATAGTCCAAAAATACTTGTGCAAACTCAAACCCTAATTTTTATTCATTAGTGCTTGAGGGGGTGTCTTGAGCTGATCAAACCCTAGTGTAGTCATGATCCAAAGGAGATCTTGTGAAAATCCTCGATAATTGAGAGGGAAAATTTTGGGGTACAACAACTTCCTTCGAGGAAACTTGGTTAATAAGCTTTGATTGGGCATTTGGCTTCCTTCGAGCAAGTTCGGTTCACAAGCTTTGATTGGGCATTAGTTTCCTTCGAGCAAGCTTGGTTCGTAAGCTTCGATTGGGCATTGGTTTCCTTCGAGCAAGCTTGGTTCATAAGCTTCAACTGGGCATTTGTTTCCTTCATGCCTGCTTCGATCCATAAAGTAATGATTTCCTTCATGCTTTCTTCGATCCACCTCTCAACGTGCTTCGATCCACATACTAAACCCTTCGACACACATAGTTTCGACACTATGAATTACAAGTCTATCTTCATACTTGCTTCGAACCACAAGGATAGTTGGTTGTGGCATTTGAAGTTTGGACATTTGAACTTTCAACTGATTACTCAAGCTATGGTTTTCCAAGTCTTGAGATGCCTGAAAAAACTTTGTGAAGTAGGAAAGTAATCGATAATTTCTTTCGTTTTGACTATGCCAATGAGATCATCTTGCATACTCAAAGTGGTACATTCAGATGAATGTGGTCCATTCGAAGAACATATAATTGGTGGGTTCGAAGAACATACAATTGGTGGCCCATTTGAAGAACATACATTTGATGGACCATTCGAAGAACATACATTTGGTGGATTCGAAGAGCATATAATTGGTGGATTCGAAGAACATACAATTGGTGGTCCATTCGAAGAACATACAATTGATAGATTCGAAAAGCATACAACTGTTGGTCCATTCTAAGGACACACAATTGGTGGAAACGAATATTACTTTGTCTGTTGATGAGTCTGGTCGAAAATGGTGGATCTATGTGATCAAAACAAAGGAACGGAGTATTCGACCAGAGTAAAGAAAAATATCAAATCCATAGGCCATGCTACATGATCTTACTTTACAGGCCTTAATGGTTGTGTTTCACTCTATAATTTATTGTTTACACAATGAATTAAGCTATTACCTAAGTGTTTAAAGTATTGTCCAAGCCAATATTTCCCTTAATGGCACAAAGTTACCATTGCCATTTCAGGAAAGCAGACTTTATGCAAATTGTTAATGCACTGAGCCTTGTGACCATTATCTCTGATTGCAAGCAACATCAAAATCACGAGTCAAGTCTCCTACACTCAACAAACATCAGGCCCCACTCGTACTTGAACTTGGGAACCATGAAAATTCATTCAATTTGATTTTTTCATTTTCAACCAAACCATAGTTTGTTATCTTACAAATCTGGTTACTCCAACTTCCCAAACCTTTTCTATATAAATATAGAAACCATTTGCAAATCAAAGGGCCAGATTCTTGTTGTGTTGAAAAATCCTCAAACACTCCCAAAATCTCAAAAACTCAGAACCTGCACACAAGCATAAAACTTGGCACCTCCTGACTTAACACATAAAAATATCAAATCCATTCATGGGTTAGTGGCCATTCGATTCACTCCATAGCTCCCATATACCAGCCATTCGACTCACTCCCTAACTTCCATATACCAGCCTTCTGATTCACTCCCAACTTCATATACCAGCCTTTCAATTCAGTGACTTTTAAAGCAAGGTAGTGATCCCACTAGCTTCAGGGAGGTCGAAGGAGGCTTAATCCATTATCAAACCGTTTCTGGAGGTTCTATCGAAGTCCCTCAAGTTTCACTCAAAGAGGTAAGTTTTCTTAAACTTGGAACTCTTCATTCAAACATCACTTGTATATACTTTATGAAGGAAAAATGTAGATATCATGTATAGGAAGCTAACCATGTCTATAGTTTTGATTATCATTGCTTGTACATTAAAAATTTAATCTCTGAACAATTAGGTCTTAGTTTTGGTATTGAACAAAATTCATGCTAGACTTAGATCCATATCTGTTGAAATTTATGTGTTTAGGTTCATATTTAAATCTTAGGCAGATTTGATGTTTACATCTTTCAATTTGGTTGAGAAATGAAGCTTTTCAAAGCTTAACATTGGAGTTTTGCATCCATGCGCTCGAAGGAAGAAGATGAAGCCATGTTTAAACATTCAGAAATGAGTTCATTTTATATTTAGTGCAAGTTGTATAACCAATGGATGAAACAGACCACCCCAGTGGTACAAACTGCACGCGCTAAAGCTTTGCCATGTAGAAGGTCCTGGGTTCAGGCCCTAGCAAGACCCTTTGTCATTTTTCATATTTTCTCACTTTGTCTTGTTTGCACATATCTGGGCCTCCATAGTTGGGCTTCGACATTTTTATGTTTTTGACCCCCTGCTTACTAACAAACAGGCCCTAAGCCCAAACACAAAACTGTTTTCTACACAAAAACTGTTTTAAACGCAAAAACTATTTTCTACATAAAAACACCAAAAATATTTAAATTATTTAGTTTATTTTGTTTAACTTCTTACAATGAAAAAGACCAAAAATATTTTCCTATTCATTTTCTTTTCTTTAACTTAATCTTAATTTTTCTTTAGTTTAATTAAATTTCCTTTTAGTTAAACAGGCCAAAATATTTCTTTAACAAAACCAAAACAAATGCATTTTCTTTTTATTCATGTCTTGTACATTATATTCCTTTCAATTCTTGTACATTATTCAAATTCAATATGGTTGTAATAGATAATTAGGATTTAATTTCTTGCAGTCCCCATTTGTAAATTGGTACACCGCATCCCCAAATGATGTAATAGTGTAGTAAATTTACTTTCTGCAATTTACCGCTTTCATATAAATGCTAGTAATTAGGGTGTGGATGGCAAGATAAAACCAACCATTAAAAAACCCTAATTTCAAAGACAAAATGCATGCAATCAAACACACCATTCACACACGTTCACCTCTAGGGTAAACTCACTTGTTGCCTTGAGAAAATGGTCATAATATGCATGTGAGACGTCTTAGCAAAAACAATAAAAAATACAAGATCATAGTCCCTCGATGACGCTTCGAATGTTGCCTTACAAATGATATTAGTCCCTTAAAGAGAAATGCTAAGATATATCACAATATTGTTATTCATGACTATACGATGACCCACGCACGTCCCTTTACATCCAACGATAAGGCTTCTTACCAATCAAAGGTAAGATATCAATATTAAAGGAAGGAAAAAATGAACAAAAGACTTTTGAGTAGGTATAACGTTCTTAGTAGCTTGATCACAATCCATCTTCAAAAACAAAAATCTTTTCAAACACACCAAACACTTTCAAAACATGAAATACTTTCAAAAAAGTCTAAAACTTTGTATGCATTCTTATAGAGACGAGAATCATTACAAAGTTTGCCTAAACGAAGGCGCTTTTCAAAAATACTTTCAAAACTCACCACAAGCACATTTCAAACAAAGCAAATTCCAAAAGTGATCTAGCAAGCAATTAAGAGACCATAAATAACTATGGATGAAAAGGGTGCTAACACCTTCCCTTTTCATAATCTACCCCCCAAACACAAGAAAATGTCTCAAAGGCCTTTCCTATTCTTTTCACCCTTTCCTTATTGGATAAAAGAAAATTCGGTGGCGACTCTTGCTATCCGTAACAATTGTGATCAAACACAAAACAACCAAGTCAGTTCTCCCACCGTATTACACCATACAATGTCTTTTGGTTCACAAGTCACCAATTCCTTACATCACAAGTTACTATATTCAAGATTCAAGTCATTTGATTATCTTGCAATTATTTTTGGATTCATACCATGACCACTTGAAATCATACAAAGTTGGTTGCAAGAATTTCTCCTTCAATTTCATTCATTCAAGTTCCAAACACCATTGTTCAAGTTCAATTTGTAGGTTACAATCTTTCATTCCATTACAAATCATTGTACATAAAATAACACTACAAATGAAGCATTTATATACCTAAAAATTCCTAAGTCCTAAAGTTACTAAAATTCCATTTGTCAAAGCTTCAATCTTCATGTTTAAGCCACAACCTCTTCATCTTTCAACCTTGCTTTGCCTTGACTTTTTACCTTCCATCAACCCTCACATAAAAAGAAGAACAAACAAGAATGGGTTAGCTCATTGAAATTTAATCAAGAAGTGTCAAGCAATTTCTCTTCTAATCTCATTATTAGGGTTTGTGTTTGGAATCCGATTTTAGGGATGTGAGTTCAATCATGCTTACGAGCAACAAAAGCCTCACATACTTGATTCACAATAAATCAGAATTTTGATTGAATCATGGGCTTATTTCTCCTATTTTGCAAATCACAAAAGTTTGACTTTGGTTCACAAAAAAAAGGTTCAGAAAATACAATCAGAATTATCACATTTGAGCAACATCAAGGCCTTAACAATTTTGTTTCACACAAGTCAGAATCACATTGTTTTAATCATGGGCCATGTCCCAATTTAAAATCCCAAAGATAATTTTGGTTCACAAAAAGGAAAAGAGATTCAAATTTTTTTTACTGCAGTAACAAAGTCAACAAACAAATATTGCCAACAATCTGCTTTGCAGAAAAAAAAGTCAGAACTGCTATACTGTGCCCAACCTGTCCAAACTGTCAAAACCTGTTCAAACTGTCCAAACACAACAAGCCAAAAAAACAGCGCAAACTGTCAAAAACCTGTCCCAAACTAGCAGGCTAACAACAACAATCAAAAGGCATTCAAACAACATACTAAAACAATTCAAAATCCATGTTGTCTTTTCCACCAAAATTCCTTTTTCTCTTGATAAAAACATATACAAAAGAAGAGAAAAGAACACGGCCAAAACCAGAGAGAAAAAAAGAACACTGTAAAACCAAGAAAACACATAAACCAGCAGCAACAAAAAAACCACCAACCATAAAAACCGTTAACAGCGATCAAAGAAGAAAAACATCAACAACCACAAAAAATAGCCGCATCAACAACAATCAAACCCAAAAGAAAAAATATTTTCATTACTTTCCATATATCCAAAACCCTTCAGAAAAGTTAATCACAGAAAAATAGATCGCAAAAACACTTAAAAAATGCCACACGCTATCAAACATTAAAAACTCTAAATATTTTCATCATTTTCCAAGAAATTCACCAATCCCTTCAGAGAACGATAGTTTACAAAAATACCAGAGAAAAGAGAGGACATAGTCAAAGAACAAAGAACGATCTCACCCAGATTTAAATTCAGAAGGTAGTTTGAAGAGCTGAACCCGCGAATCCGTCACTTTCTCTCTTCTCTGCATCATTCTCGTACGCATATAGCCTCGCAAGTATGATTTCAACATGCATTTGTATCTAGGGTTAGGGTTTCCCCTTTTAGATTTAGGAAAAATCATCAAAGATCTGCAAAAATTAGTGTAAGATTTAGAACCAGCGTAAAGAGATGAATAAGAAATTGAAAGAAAATTTGAGACCGGAGCAAGTTAGTCGTCTGCAGCCGCCTGGCGATTTCCGGCGCGGCCAGAGTTTCTTTTCCAGCGAGGGAACCTAGAGAGAGGCGAGAGAACTGAGTACTTTAGAGAGAGAGAGAGAGAGAGAGAGAGAGAGAGAGAGAGAGAGAGAGAGAGAGAGAGAGAGAGAGAGAGAGAGAGAGAGAGAGAGATTTTTGTTTCAGCTGAGTTGATTAACATTTTATTAATCAATTTTGTCTGTTTGTTTTATTTAAGTTTTGTTTAAATTTTTTAAAGGCTGTGCTAATTCGGTGGTGATAATTGTCACCACACTTGTGTTTAAATTCTTTTGATCCCGTGTGCCATACCCACTAGTTACCATGCGCACCCCTCCGCTCAACCTTCTGATCATCATCAATACCATCCAACATCTCATACTTGCGCACCCACCACGC
This sequence comes from Vicia faba, assembly GCA_948472305.1. Classification (NCBI taxonomy): domain Eukaryota; kingdom Viridiplantae; phylum Streptophyta; class Magnoliopsida; order Fabales; family Fabaceae; genus Vicia; species Vicia faba. The sequence continues at coordinate 589,649,883 of OX451735.1, forward strand.
ACCTTCCTGAGTCAGCAGCGTTGGATTAATTTGAGCATTGGGTTGCCCTTTATTTAGGCCCTCGATGGAATTCTAATTACACCCCCTGTTTTCACTAAGTTCAAGCCCATTTATTTTTTTAAACATATTGTTTTTTGTTTTAATCATTTTATCAAACTTAAAAATCACAAAAATATATTTTGAATTAGTTTTAATTTTCTTTTAATATTTTCAAACTTAAAAATCACAAAAATATATTTAGAATTAGTTTTAATTTTCTTTTAATATTTTCTTTACTTAAAAATCACAAAAATATATTTAGAATTAGTTTTAATTTTCTTTTAATATTTTCTTTACTTAAAAATCAAAAAAAAAATATTTGGAATTAGTTTTAATTTTCTTTCAATATTTTCTTTACTTAAAATCATAAAAAAAATATAAAATACAAAAATGTAATCACTCATTTTTTAATAACTTATTAAACTAAATTTTTTATTTAATATTATTAATTATTTTGAATAGTTAATTTTATAGATAGTTTAATTAGTTAGGTATTTAAATTATTTTTCAATTTGATTGTATTGTTTATTTAACTAGATCTTTTGAACTTTCGATTCGATTCATCCTCATTCATAAACTTGTAATCCCATCCCCATATGATTTGTAATAGCTTATAATTTTAGTTTCTTTGATATTTCTTTATATGTTTAAATTGCTAATTATACATATTTTATCCAATTAGAACACTTGGCCTCCTCTTGGGCTCATCATCAATGAGCAGGTATCCACTTGCAAATGCACACTTGCACACATTCATAATTTGGTCCTGGACTTTTCTACAGCGATAACTACTCGATCAATTGTTCCAATTGGTCGTTTAGAATACTAGTGTCACTTTCTAGGAGCATGCATATAGCCACCTTGTATGGGCTTTTTATTTTTATCTTGTACATTGAAGCAACTTCTCTCCTCTTGGTTCTCATGAGGTTAATCAAGTCTTACCCTTGGTTAACCATAATCCAAATCAACCACTTTGGTCCATATACCAAGTGTTTCCATGCATAAAGGGTCTCATGGTTGAGGGTATGAGCACCTACTCTCACGAGATTAATCAAGTGCACCCCTTGGTTAATCATAACCCGATTCAATTCCCATACACCAAGCATTCCATTTATGCCTTTCATGATATTACTCAGTTTGTCGTCACTTTTGCCATAATCACCATGCCTGATCACTCTTCACAAACACTGTCTCCTTTTACTTTATGCTTAAAACATGCTCCCTTAGGATGATAATTTCCTCTTTTTTAAGGTGTGAACTAATTAGACTTTAGGTTAGAACCCATGCATGACAACATTAGGGTTTATTAGTCTCCCTCTTAAACCTTTTTCTTCTTTTGTAATTAAAACTTCTCATTCACAAATAAAAAAATCCAAAAAAACATTTAACCATTATTCAAATTCATTAAAACTCGCAAAACATTCAACCAATAAAAACTCCCTAAAAGGGCATGTTTTCTCTGTTCTACCGCGATACCTGCCGTGCCTATTGCTAGAATGCATGCGTTAATATCACCCACTAGAAAACACCAACAAACCAACATTTTCTAGAAGAACTACGATGTTCTGATTCCTTCACTTGATACGTAGGCAAAGATTTGCGAGACCCTCATGAATTCAATAATAAAAAAACAATTATTTCCCCTTAGCAAGTATAGTTATAGATAAACACACCCTTAGAAGCAATCAAACAAAAATGGATCCCGTTGAGTACAACGGGTGTGAGGGGTGCTAATACCTTCCCCTTGCATAATCGACTTCCTTACCCTCTCTCTTGGTTGCAAGACCATCTTATCCATCCTCTTGTGGTTTTCTCGATATTTCCCCTTCCTTCGGGATAATAAAGTTCAGTGGCAGCTCTACTTTTTTTGCCGGTAGCTTCAGCTGGCGACACCTTTTGCAAGTCTATCCTAGTTTTGTTTATTCGTTTCTTTGGGTGTTCATTTATTTATTTTATTTACTTTACCGCTTTATTTATTGCTTTATTTTCTTTTATATATATTGGATTGTACTGTTGCTACTCACATATTCTGGATATGTTGTATCTTTTGTGATATTGGGTTGGGTGATCACATTTGATGAGTCCTCTACCCGGACTTGGGGTTACATTTAGGATTAGGACGGGCGGTATAGTCATGTTAACTTTGAGGGAGTAATCCCGATGAAGGAGACGTGAAATCCCTCACTCAGTGGAGGTCCCCTTGAATGTAGAGTTGTTTACCGAGTAATCGGGAAGATATTGTTGCTTTCAACCTGGGAACCAGAGAAGCTGAAAGCCGTAGAACCATTAACCCATCCAGGCCTCTTTTAGGTGTAGTGCGAAGACTATAACGGAGTAATTTAGAAGTAGTTGTCATGCAATACTGCACTTGGACGAGTTTTTCCTGTGGATATCACTGATTATCGAGTAATTAGGACATCAGTAATATCCAAAGGAAGAGCGTAGACTCTGAGGTTTCCCTAGAACCTTGTTCAGAAGGTGATAAACCCTTAGTACATACCTTATGGGTGGTTACTTTGACTCCACGCCTGTGACTTCGGACCTTTGATCCTGTTACTTTCAGTTTATGCAAAGGACTATACAGTGGTTATCCAGAATATGTGGAGCTAAGATCTCATGCCATAACATACCATGACATCATATCATCATGTATATACATCTCATATCTAAGGAATTCCATCGACAAGTCTCATTGGTCGAGCTCTTCAAAAATGAAAACAAATTTTTTAAAAGATAGATGAGTTTTTGGATTTCCTCGGAAATGAAGATGAAACATTCATTCATATTATCATGCATTCATTATTCACAAAAAAACTTATTGGGGTCCCTTTTCCACCAGAATTCATTGAATAACAAAGACGACTTCTCCACATCCTTACCTTACAAAAAGCAACCAACGAAGACTTATGGATCTTTTTGAAGAAAATCAGAATGCTCTCCATCGAGATATGGACACCATGGGCACTTGCATGGATCAACTTATGGAAACCCTTCATGTTGTCATCAAGGGTCAATAAGAGTTACATAAAAGTGTTGCCAAGCTTGCCACTGCTTCCCCCTCCACTTCTACAAATGGAGGGAATAATAATGCAAATGTTGAGACTCCTGTTGGAGTTCCTCAAAACGATGTTGATGATTATCACGATGTCATTGATCTTGATGAGCCCCACATGAATCTTGCCTTCGGAGTTGCTAAACCTGCAAAGATGTACCATGCTCTGGAAGAGCGTCTCAAAGCCATGAAGGGTATCAAGACTTCGGGATTTAATACTACTGCAATGTGTCTCGTGCCTGGGGTAGTTATTCCTCCCAAGTTCAAGGTTCCTGATTTTGATAAATACAAAGGCACCTCCTACCCAGAGACTCATCTTCGTTCCTACCGTCACAAGATGGCAGCCTATGCTGAAAATGAACCTTTAATCATGCACTTCTTCCAAGATAGCTTGACCGGGGCACTGTTGGACTGGTATATGCAACTAGAAAGAACTCATGTCAATACTTGGGGAGAGCTTGCTGACGCCTTTTTGAAACATTACCATTATAATACTGCCATGGCTCCTAGCCGCACTCAGCTTCAAGGGATGATACAAAAATATGAAGAGTCGTTTAAAGAGTATGCCTAAAGGTGGCGTGAATTGGATGCAAGGGTCCAACCTCCTCTCTTGGATCGTGAACTGATTGATTTGTTCATGGGTACTCTACAAGGTCCATATCTCCAACATATCCTTAGCAGTACCTCTACTTCTTTCTCTGATATGGTCATTATTGGAGAACATGTTGAAACTTGTATTAAGGCTGGAATGATCCAAGGTATCCCTAATAATACCAACAATAATATTGGCATTGGTAGGAAGTCGCTTTCTGGTTTCGTCAAGAAGAAAGAGGGTGAGACTAGTGCTGTCATAATTAACCAAGGAAAAACTCCTGCATATCCTCAAGCTTGATTTCCTTATTTCCCAACACCTGCTGTTGTTCCTAATCAATATGTTCCTCAAGTGTATGCTGCTATAACTCCAGCACCCTGGATGGCCCAACAACGACTTTTCACTCCTCAACCACAGTATCTTCCACAACAACAATTTGCAGCACCTCCAAATTATCAACAATAGAATCAACAACCTCATGGTCTGAGAGCTCCACAAAGACAAAGGGCGCCCGAAAGAAGATTTAATAAAATTCCTATGTCCTATGCTTAGCTTCTCCCTCAGTTACTTGCCAATCAGTTGGTTCAACTATGTGAACTTGGTCCGCAACCCAATCCTCTCCCTAGGGGGTATGACATTAATGCTCATTGTGAATTTCATTCTGGAGCCCCAGGCTACACGATTGTGAATTCTAGAGCATTTAAATGTAAAGTTCAAGACCCCCTTGATGCAAAGGCCATAAATTTCAATCCTGTTGGTCCCAATACTCAGAATAATCCCATGCCTCCCACCCAAGGGCAGCGATCAATGCTATTGAAGAAAGTAATGAACATACTCTGGTAACTAAGGTTGACGAGATCAAGATGTCATTAGGAACTGTTAGAGAACATTTGTTGGAGCACGAGGTGCTGCAGGTACTCCATGATTTTTGCTTAACATGTTCCTCTAAACCTGAAGAGTGTACTAGTTTGATGACGAATATCCAACAACTAATGGATGAGGGTGTCCTACAGGTAGAGAAGATATTTCGAGAAGAAGAGATTGATGTCTTGGAAATTCCTTATTATCCGAGAAGCATTTTAGTAACACCAGGTACCCCGTTGATAATTCAGGCTCCTACTACCCCATTAATGATTCAAGCTCCAGTTACCCCCACTCAAACTCCTATTCCTCCTATATGTAACAACCCAAAGGCAGTTCCGTGGGAGTATAATGTGGTCTATATTCTTGGGAAGAAATATGAGTGTCCCATGGTATATGACAAGAGTATTATCAACATTGCAGGAACCAGTAACATGACTGGTAGTGGCAGGACCTTTTCTCCCCAACCACCGCCTCCTAAAGAAACCAATAGTGACGCTATAGCCAAGGCTAGGGGCAAGCAAGTGATTGATAACCAGCCTGAACCTTATGTAGGACAAGAAGCAGAGAAACTTTTGAGGATTCTTAAGCGAAGTGATTACAAAGTGGTGGATTAACTCAACCAGACGCCATCCAAGATCTCCATATTGTCTCTTCTCTTGTGTTCAGAGACTCACTGCAATGCCTTACTGAATATTTTGTGTTATGCCCATGTTACACAAGATATCTCTGTGGCCCAGTTTTAAGGGATTGTAACCAATATCGCTGTAGGAAATTGTTTGGGTTTCTTTGATGATGAGCTCCCAGTTGAAGGCAGAGCCCACAACAAAGCGCTGCACATTTCCATGAAGTGTTTGGATACAATTTTATCTCGAGTTTTGGTAGATACGAGATCTTCACTCAATGTGATGCCTAAGGCTACTCTGTTTGAGCTGAATATGGACGGGGTAATGATGAGGCCTCCCGCCCTAAGTGTTCGAGAATTTGACGGTTCAAGGAGATCTGTGGAGGGAGAAGTGTATTTGCCCATCAAAATTGGTCCCCACACTTTCTATTTGTCATTCTATGTTATGGACATTTGTCCATCTTATACTTGCCTTTTGGGTCGTCCGTGGATCCATGTAGCAGGAGCTGTGACATCTACTCTTCATCAACGCCTGAAATTCATTGTAAATGACAAAGTTGTTGTCGTTTGTGGGGAAGAAGATGTAGTGATTAACAATCTGATAACCTACCATTATGTGGAAGTAGAAGGTGAGGTGCATGAGTTTCCCTTTCAAGCTCTGAAGATTGTTTCTGTTGACAGGTTCCCTGTCGTGGAAGATAAGAAGTCTGAAGCACCCATGGCATCTTTGAATGATGCCAAAGCCCTCATGGAAGTTAGATCACCCCATGATGGATGGGGTAAATTGATTGAAGTACTTGAGAAGAAATATTGATATGGTCTTAGGTATCAACCATCTTCCTCCGTGCAAGCTAGGTTGGTTTCTCTCAGGAAAGCAGGTTCTCCCAATTTCTGAAGTGTTCATAAGTGTTGGTACAAGCAAAGAAGGACAAGAGCTTGCAACAAATGATGAAGGCGACGATGAAGATGTTTCCAGATTTATCTATCAAGTTGGTCCAGACCAGGAGCTCAATAATTGGACTGCCGTGGACATCCCTGAAGTTTTTTTCCTTGATGTGTAATTTTCTATTTCCATTAAGTCATATGCCCAGCCCAAGGCATAGAGACAACTTGTATAAGGGGTCCCTTATGTTTCAATCTCCGTTTAAAATTGAATGAAAATCGCACTTTCGTATACAATTTTGTTCCCTGTCTTTTCTTTTACTTTTACTTTTCAAAATAAAATGGAAATGCTTTTCTTTTCATATTCTAAATATTTTATTGTACTTTCTAAGATAAAACATAAAATCATCAATCATGCAGATCCGTCTCGAATTCCATTGAAAGTGATAGTGCTATGGTTCCTAATATCCTTGAGAATTCAGTTGACCATGCTAACGAGGATAGTGGGGAAGATTGTGAAGTCCTTGAAGAATTGGCAAAACTTTTGAGACAGGAAGAGAAGGTCATCCAACCATATCAAGAAGAAATAAAAGTTATCAATCTCGGTACTGAAAAGGTAAAGAGAGAAGTCAAGATAGGTGCGACCTTGCAAAGTGAAGAAAAGAAGGGGTTGATTGAGTTACTTCGAGAGTATGCTGACATCTTCGCCTGGTCGTATGAAGACATGCCCAGTTTAGATACTGATATAATGATGCACATATTTCCACTCAAACCAGAATGCCCTCCTGTAAAGCAGAAGCCGCGAAGGACCAGACCCGACATGGCTTTGAAGATCAAAGAAGAAGTTCAGAAATAGCTTGATGTAGGTTTCTTATTTGTGATAAATTATCCACCTTGGATTGCTAACATTGTGCCTATACCTAAGAAATATGGTAAGGTACGTGTTGCACCCAAAATTTTTTCCTCTCACTTACCAAGAATTTGCTCACAAAATCTCCCTTGACTCAAGACTGCATTAGGTTTGATCAGCTCAAGACACCTCCTTAAGCATTGATGCCCAAAATTAGGGTTTGAGTTTGCACAAGTATTTTTGAACTTTATATGCCCCATATGAATTTCATGGATCATTATGGACCCCAAAGATTACACATGTCAAGTTTCAAGCCTTGGATCACATTTTTGATCAGTCAATTGAGTAGTTGACCTAAAAATCAGTTGTTTTGGGGAAAAAGTCAACTATGGCTAATTTACAGTCAAACTTCATAATTTTTGATCCAAATAAACATTTTAAACTCATATGTATCATTTTATCAAGTTTGGACCACAACTCCTCAAGAAATTTGATCAAATCTCTAAAAGGGTAAAATGGTCAAAATTAGGGTTTTGACTGGGAAAGGGCAATTTCTGATTTTAGACCTAGAAAATGGTCAATTGGGTTAAGGAATGATCTCAAGAGTCCAATTGCATCATTTTTACCTAATGACATGGTTCAAGACATTGCAAGTCCATTGGATTGACAAATGAATTTTGCAGTCAACTCATCAAAAGTCAACTGTATACTGAAAAGTCAAACTTTGACTTTTTGGTCAAATTCAAGTGCCAAAGATCATAATTCTTCAAAACATGTAAAAATGTGAAAATTATTCATCAAGAAATCAAAAAGTCAAGATTTCATATTGAAAAGTCAAAATTTCTAAACTTAGAAATTTTTCTAAGTGTTGGAAATTTCATGTTTTTTCATAACTTTGAGCCAAATTTTCAGCATGATGCAAGATGATTCAAGAGAAACTTCCAACATGAAAGTTGTATATCTACATGATATCTACAACTTTTCTTTACACAACTCCTTCAAAAGTGCTTGGATCTCAAGTTATAATTTTATGAACATGTGGTCATGAAACTAAACACTTAGTGAAATTTTGCCATAATTTGGTCAGGATTTCGACCCAACTTCATGGAACTTTTTCATATAGTTCCAAGGGGAATATTCAAAAGCAATTCAAATATGGGTTGTAGATAACATTTCAAGCTTTCTAAAATGTCCAAGAACTCCTTGATATCATTCTTGAGTAGGGAGAATCGAAGAGATGAAGTTGGGGTTTTATCACTTGAATTACAAGTCATTTTTGATGAACACATGAACCAAATCCATGATAGGCTGCATAATCTTTGCTTTGCAGGCCTCAAACTTGTTTGTCACTCCATAATTTAATGTTTACACAGCTGTCAGGGCTTTGATCCAAGCAATTGAGCTATTATCCAAGTTGCATTTCCATTAATGGCACAAAGTTAACATTGCCATTCTTGTAAAGCAAGCTTTTTACATAAAGTTCATTCTCGAGCCTCTAACTCGTTCCCTCTGATCACACTCCATCCACAAAGTCAGAAGCAAGATTGTTTAAAGCATAACCACTATATGAACCAAGCACAAGGCATAGAAACTTGTTTTGTCAAAAAAATCACATGTTGAACTTAAACATGTAAATTTGAATTCTGATCAACTAGAGCACTCCAAACTTGTTGCTTATAAATAGAGTCACTACTTGTGAGCTAAAGGACGGGTTTTAACACCCTGAAACACTCCTAAATTCCCTCTAGCCAGGAATTGCACAAAAAACTCCATTGATACACAATTCTGACTTTAAACTTGTATCTCCCATTTCCCTCGTGCGCTTTCCCTCAAATTCACTCCTAAAGCTTCCTTACATCAAATACAACTCATCCCCATCCTTATTCCATAACTGTAACACATTTACCATAACTTCCATAACCAAAAAACAGAGTCTGCAACTTGACTTCTCCAGGCCATTTCAGCCCCTCTCAACTCAAGCAAACCATTGCATTAGCTTCCTAGGACCTCAAGGAAGCTATCCTGATCATTACCACTGCCTGAAACAAGCTCAAACTCAAAACACGATTTCCAGTTTTGAGGTAAGTCTTCTCAACTTGGACCTCTTCATACAGGCATCATCAATAGTTTATTTGTGAACAAAACATGTAGATATCATTGCCCTGAAGCTAACCATGTCCATAGTTTCCATTAATTTTGCTTGAGCTTAGAGAATTTTAAAACTGAAATTTCTGAGATTTTTAGGGTTCAGATTAGGGCCATTAAAATTAATTCTTATCTTTGATCTATAGTTTTAATGCTTTACATTTCTGAAACCGTGAGAAAATTTGCTACAATTTTCATGTTTACAGTTTTCATTTTTGATGAGAAATGAGCAAGTTACAGTTGGTCTGGCTGGAGGTTGAAGTTGAAGTCTTCAGGACGCGTTTTGCCTTGTATACTTATTGTTTTGCTTATGTTAACGGATGTATAGCCACCCCAGTGGTAGAAGCGCGCGCCTGTAACCTTTGGGACCTAGGTTTGAGCCACAGTGGTACCCTTTTGCATTTTTTACATGTTTTACAATTCTGACTTTTTTGTTTGCAGGGCGCTGGGCCTCTTTGGGCCTGGCTTATTTTTTATTTTTTCTAGCTAACCCCCTGTTTTGATTTTTTATTTATTAATAACCATGTATTAAAATAATATTTTGCAAATAACCGCGCTTCGGAAAAAAATACTCAAATAACCATGTTTCAGATGACTCCCCAAAGGAGGAGCCATCTGAAATGGCGTTTGCACCTATATTTTAAGGGGAGGCGCCATCTCACTTGGCGCCTATGTGCTTAGGGAATGCCCTAAGCCAAGTGAGATGGCGCCTAGGTGTTAATTTAGGGCAAAATGTGATTTTTTTTTGTCCGGTGCGTTGCGTGTTCGATAGAGGATAAACAAAATGAACTTTTTATTAAAAAAATAATAATTACATCCAACTGTATTACATTAAAATAACAGATAAAAAAACAGAAAAAAAAAACGGATAAAAAAATACAGGAAAAAAAAACAGATAAATCAGTGATCCCCCGGAACCCGGTAATGACCCCCTCACGCAGTACCTAAAGGAAATGAGAAACATTTTATTCTTAGCATATATTTGGAGAAGAGATGAATAATTATAAATGCTATAACTTGATGACTTACTTTGTTGCGTACGGGAAACCGAAAGTGTTGTTGTTGACGGGGTTTAAGGACTCCATCCTCCACCAACCCCAGGCTTGTAGTAAAAAAGCGCACCCATAAAATGTACATTTTTCCCTGACTGCATTTTTGCACAAGGAACTGTATAGGTGGGCTAAAACTGCAGAACCCCAACTATATTTTCTTGTTTTTTCAAAATTTCTTAGTAAATGTAAATACATAAAATTTACACTATTTCCCGTACTTTCGGGAAATAAAAATGTACCAAAAAGTATCATAAGATAAGTTCTGGCTTTTACTACCCTGTCATTCTCGGAGGAATTTTCATTTAATTCCAAAATTGCATAATGACTTTTCAGCTCATTGAGTAGTATTCCCTGACCTCTCGCACCACCACCTTCTACCATATCCCTGCCCAACAGTTCTTCACACTGAGAGTTGGGTTGTTGAACCGACCCGTTCACGGCCTTACCGTCGACAGGGAGACCTAGTAGCATGTACACATCCTCTAGAGTGATGGTACATTCACCTATTGGTAGGTGAAATGTATGGGTCTCTGGTCTCCACCTTTCCAACATTGCAAGAATGAACTTCGAGTCAATGGTGAAGTTGGAGATCTTTATGACACGTCCAAAACCTGCGTATTCCAGATATGGTACGATAAATGGGTCAGGAGCCAGGTAGTTGTGAGAACGGATTCTAAATCTTTTTGTGTCCTTAGTTCATAATGTAACATGTGTAAGATTAAGTAAGAAGAACAACGCATTATCTGAAGTATGAAAAATGTATAACCAAAAAAGAAACTTACAAATGCGGCAATGTTTTCCCTTGTGCCTCTGTGAGTATCACCCATTGTTAGAAGAGCCATTGTTTAAAATGCTTAAGATTATGAAAGACTTAGGAAGAGATAGAGAGTATGATAGACTTAGAAAGTTTAATAGATTATAAAAGATTTCGTAGCAGAGAGTGAGACTTGTGTGGGTGTGAGAGATGTATGATATGGTATGTATTTATAGGCAAATAAATTTCATATAGTGGTTGTTGGTGCTTGCATGCAAGCGAAGTGTCACTCTTGCAGGCTAGGTGGCAGCCTGGGGGGTTACATATATGAATGCATGCATGTACAAAAAAGAATGGTGTCACTCTTGCAGGCTAGGTGGCAGCCTAAGGATGTATCACGATTGGACAGTAAGGGAGGCACCATTGGACTTGGCGAAAGAGTACAAAAAAGAATGGTGTCGCCACCCCAATTGGCGAATAAGAGGTGTCCTTTGTTGCAGCCTAGGCTCAGGCTACGTGACAGCCTTTGAGATTCCTTGCCTGAATGCATGTAAGCCCATTGGAGGTGATGGGAGGAGACTTACAATATACATGTATAGGTGCAGACTATGGGCAGACTAGGTGGCAGCCTAGGGGGTTACATATCTGCATGCATGTATCACGATTGGACAGTAAGGGAGGCGCCATTGGACTTGGCGAAAGAGTACAAAAAAGAATGGTGTCGCCACCCCAATTGGCGAATAAGAGGTGTCCTTTGTTGCAGCCTAGGCTCAGGCTACGTGACAGCCTTTGGGATTCCTTGTCTGAATGCATGTAAGCCCATTGGAGGTGATGGGAGGAGACTTACAACATACATGTATAGGTTCAGACTATGGGCAGGCTAGGTGGCAGCCTAGGGGGTTACATATCTGCATGCATGTATCACGATTGGATAGTAAGGGAGGCGCCATTGGACTTGGCGAAAGAGTACAAAAATGAATGGTGTCGCCACCCCAATTGGCGAATAAGAGGTGTCCTTTGTTGCAGCCTAGGCTCAGGCTACGTGACAGCCTTTGGGATTCCTTACCTGAATGCATGTAAGCCCATTGGAGGTGATGGGAGGAGACTTATAACATACATGTATAGGTGCATACTATGGGCAGGCTAGGTGGCAGCCTAGGGGGTTACATATCTGCATGCATGTATCACGATTGGACAGTAAGGGAGGCGCCATTGGACTTGGCGAAAGAGTACAAAAAAGAATGGTGTCGCCACCCCAATTGGCGAATAAGAGGTGTCCTTTGTTGCAGCCTAGGCTCAAGCTACGTGACAACCTTTGGGATTCCTTGCATGTAACATTATTGGCAGCCTTGGGGGGTTGCATCCTTACTTAATTGAAATTTTTAGCCTTACGTTTATCATAACATTGATTCACATAATCTGTCAAATCTTCCAACCTTCAAACGTTCTTACAACCAAACCTTCAAACCTGCAAACAATCAAACATATAAACTTTCGAATCACTCGTAAAGTTCAAACATTCCAACCTTCAAACATTACATCATTCAAACCTTCATACAATCAATAAACCTCAAACATTCCAACCTTTGAATCACTCATAAAATTCAAACATTCCAACCTTCAAACATTACAGCATTCAAACCTTCATACAATCAATAAACCTCAAACATTCCAACCTTTGAATCACTCATAAAATTCAAACATTCCAACCTTCAAACAATCCAACCTTCAAACCTTAAAACAATTCTACGCAATGGCCTCCGCACCACAATTTGTCGTCAAAGCACATTTCAACGGTGAGACATACATTTGTCCCACCGCTGGGTTTTTGTTTAGAGACACAGACAACATCTGATTTCTCTTAAACGGGAAAGCCAATTTCTCGTACTTCAAAAAAAGATTGGAGGCCAAACTTGAACGAGGCCCGGTGTCCCAGATATTTTATCAGAAACCAGTTTTCTTTAGAAACAACCAAGTAATTTTTTATAAGGTTGAAGTTCAAGATGACGAGGATCTCCAGAATATGTTTTCTAGCCATGTCTATTCTGGGTACGACTCTATTGAGTTGTACGTTATGCTGCGAGAGCCTCAGCCTCAGGTGACACAGGAGGTTGATCCTTTGGAGAATGAACAAGCTGAGGTAGATGCAGTTGATGATGAAGAAGAAGATAACGAGTTAGAGTTTGACGAAATGGTGAATGATGATTCCGACGATGATGGCATCCCAAGTATTCCTGCAAACAAAATCTACACACCACCTCCGCACATGACAAACTTCAACATGGGCGGAGATGAACCTTCTACTGACTTATTTTTCAATCCGTATATGCAGTCGGATGAAAATTTAAAAGAGAAAGACAAGTTTCGTAACAGTGAGGAATGCATCAAGGCCATTAAAAAATTCCACATGCTCAACTCGGTTGATTTTAAGGTGGATCGTGTCAACCCGGAAAGGTACAAGATCAAGTGTGTCCACCCTGACTGTATGTTCAAGCTGACCGCATCATACAGATTAAGGGGTGACTGCTGGGTCATAGGTTCCATGACTACCCACACTTCTGTAAGTTCCACTCAATCACAGGACCACCGAAAACTCAACTATGATCTAATCTGTCAAGAAATCCTACCCCTGGTCAGCAACGACCCATCTTTGAAGGTGAAAACAATCATCTCCCACATCATCACAGTTTTTAACTACACTCCGTCTTACCGTAAGGCGTGGTTAGCAAAGACTAAGGCGATTGAAAGGGTGTACAGAAACTGGGAGGAGTCATACCAAGAACTTCCCCGCTACCTGAATGCACTCAAGACGTATTCTCCAGGTAGTGTTTACGTTCTGGAAACAGTACCAGCATACGCCCAAGATGGTAGTCTACTAAATGGCAACGGAATATTCAGTCGCGTGTTTTGGGCATTTCAACCATGCATCACAGGGTTTGCATCATGCAAACCAATTATACAAATTGATGGGACTTGGTTTTATGGGAAGTACAAAGGCATGCTATTGATGGCAGTTGCACAAGATGGCAACAACAACATTTTCCCCATTGCCTTTTCCCTTGTCGAGGGGGAGACCGGTGGTGCTTGGAGCTTTTTCCTGAAAAATCTGCGGACACACGTGGCTCCTCAACCAGATCTCTGTTTGATCTCGGACAGACATGCCTCCATTGAAAGTGCCTACAATAATCCAGTAAATGGTTGGCATGACCCTCCTTCTACACATGTCTATTGCGTTAGGCATATCGTCTAAAATTTCTCGAGGGAGATCAAGGACAAAACATTGAGGAAAGCGGTTATGAATGCGGGATATGCATTGACACAACCCACATTCAAATATTACCGCAACGAGATCCGTTTGTCTAATCCGGAAGCCGGTAGGTGGATCGACAATATTCTGGTGGAAAAATGGACTAGGTCATACGACAATGGCCAAAGATGGGGGCATATGACAACGAATCTTATTGAATCAATGAATGGGGTATTCAAAGGCATACGAAACCTCCCAATCACTGCCTTGGTAAAATCTACGTATTTTAGGATGGCTGCGTTATTTGCCAAAAGAGGTGAAATGTGGAATGCGGTGTTGCAATCTGGACAATTATGGAGTGAAAGCTGCATGAAATACATTAAGGCTGAAAGTGCTAAAGCCAACACTCACATGGTTATACGGTTTGACCGATACATCCACAACTTCATTGTGAAAGAGACAATCGACCACAATGAAGGCCTGCCAAGACAAGAATATAGGGTCATGCTACCTTCTCAATGGTGCGATTGTGGCAGGTTTCAAGCATTTCGTATGCCTTGCTCTCATGTCATTTCTGCTTGTGCTCATACCCATCAAGACGCGCTGCAACTTCTGTCGAACATTTACAAATCTGAAATGTTGCTCAACGTTTACAACAACAACTTTCCTTTGGTAGCAAAACCAGATTATTGGCCTGAATACGACGGCGAAATAGTGTGGCACAATGACCAAATGCGAAGGAACAAGAAGGGTCGTCCCAAAAGTAAGCGCATCACAACAGAAATGGACGATCTTGACAGGTTGGAAAGAAAGCGTGGTTTATGCCGTTAGGTCGGACACAATCGCAAAAACTGTCCGAATCGGGCGTCTACCTCGACCACATAAATATTGTAATACATAAAATCTTTTCATAATTGTGTTGTAAACATTTGGGTTTTCCGTTAACAGATTTTGCTACAATTAATAAAACACGTACAAGAATAATTAACGATATTCCATCTAGGAAATTACAACTGTTAACACAATTTCATCTGACCCATGCATCATCAACATTACATCGCTGTCTGTTTTGACTTCGTCCAACCACACATTAGGTCTTCCTGTCGCATGTGAGGTTGTTGTTCGTTTTCGCTGGATCCTTCGAATTTCCCCCTCTCCGCAATGTCTCCATCTAGCCATCGCATCAACTCCCGCTTCAGACGCTCCATGGAGTGAATGTGCCAGAATTTCATTTTCATCGCAGGTTTCGTGGCGGAGAAGATAACGTAACCATCTCTGCTAAAAATGATAGGCAACGTCATGACGCAAATAACAGAGTACAAAATAAAAATACAGTGCGAGAAAGTGTGAGAAATTTCGAAGAAACGGACGAATTATTTATAAAACAACATTTTGCCCTAGTTTTTCCCTAGGAGCCAAGTGAGATGGCGCCTCCTCTCACTTTTAAGGAGCATGCGCCATCTCACTTGGCTAAAAGCCAAGGGAGGCGCCAAGTGAGATGGCGCCTAGGGCAAAATGCTAGGTGCATGCGCCATTTCAGATGGCTCCTCCTTTGGGGAGTCATCTGAAACATGGTTATTTGCGTAATTTTTTCCGAAACCCGGTTATTTGCGAAATATTATTTTAATACATGGTTATTAATTAAAAAAATTCCCCTGTTTTCTTTCTACACCCCTGGCCTAATTTATTTTATTTTATTTTTTATTATTTCATTTATTTTCTTAAATATTTTTCTAAATATTAAAAATCATAAAAATACAAAAAAATAATAGATTTATACTTTGGCTTATTTTATTTTATTTTATTTTTCTCACAAAATATTTTTATTTAACTATACATTATTTATTTTTATTAACTAATCTTGTAAATTAAATTAAAACTAGGTTAATATTTATTTTCTCTTTACACCCTTTAAAATATATTATTTTAATATAAAAAGGACCAAAAATATTTTATAATGCTATAAATATTTTCAAGACATAAAAAATACTAAAAAATACTTTTCTTCAATTTATTTTCTTTTGATCAATAGAACTAGGGTTTTATTCAAAATATTTTCTTAAACAAATTCTTTTTTTTATTATTAATTATTTTTCTTTAAATTAATTATATTAAGACAAAAAATCCTTTCTCATAAAAAAAATCAAACATATATCTACTTATTTCACATTTTGCATTTTGGTACATTTATTCATTTTTATACTTTGTATTTATTTGATTCCTTGTACATTCATACCAATTCAATATGGTTGTAATAGACTAATTAGGTTTAAATTCTTGCAATCCCCATTCATGAATTTGTATACCCCCTCCCCACAAGTGTTGTAATAGCGTAGTAACTTTAAATTTCGCAATTTATCGATTTTATATAACATGCTAGTAATTAGGGTTTGTATGGAAAGACTAAAACCAATACTTAGAAAACCCTAATCACAGATAAAAACAAGCATGAAAATGATACACTTGCGCATAAGAACCCCCTAGGGTTATCCCACTTGGTTGCCTTATACAAAATGACCATATTACGCATGTAAGGTATCTTAGCAAAAACAAGCAAATACAAGATCATAGTCCCTCGATGATGCTATCTAAGTTGCCTTACAAATGATCTTAGTCCCTAAAAAAGAATGCTAATATACCTTGCAACATTGCTAACCATGGTTATACGATGACCCACGCCCGTCCCGTTTACATCCAAAGATAGGGCTGCTTACCAAATTAATGGTAAGACAACAATGTCAAAGGAAAAGAAAATGAACAAGAAAGAATTTTGAGTAGGTAGAATGCTCCTAATTACTTGCTCAATTTCAAACAAAACATCCTTGTTATTTTCAAAACAAACACCTACACTTTTCAAACATCTTACAAACTTGAAAACATTTTCAAAAGATCAAACATCTTTGTATACATTCTTACAAACAAGAATCATTACAAAGATTGCCTAAACAATGGCATCTTTACAAAATACTTTCAAAAACCACACCAAGCACAATTTCAAACAAAAAGCAAGTGATCAAGCAAGTAACTAAGAGCCCATGGAAAACCATGGATGAAAAGGGTGCTAATACCTTCCCTTTTCATAATCTACCCCCCGAACTCAAGAAATAATCTCAAAGGTCTTTCCTGTGCTTTTTCACCTTTTCTTTTGGATAAAAGAAAAGTCGGTGGCGACTCTTGCTAACCACAACATTTGCGATCAAACGCAAAACCTTCATGTCAGTTCTCCCACCGTATCACAATACGCATGTGTGTTGACTACCGAGATTTGAATAGAGCAAGCCTAAAGGATGATTTCCCATTGCCTTATATTGATGTGTTGGTTAATAATACTGCTCAGTCCTCAGTGTTCTCCTTCATGGATGGATTCTCAGGTTACAATTAGATAAAGATGGCTCCTGAAGACATGGATAAAACAAATTCACAACTACTTGGAGTACCTTTTTCTATAATGTCATGCCTTTTGCTCTCAAAAATGCTGGTGCAACATATCAACAAGCTATGGTGACTCTCTTTCACGACATGATTTATAAAGAGATCGAAGTGTATGTGGATGATATGATTGCAAAATCACAAACTGAGAAAGAACATCTGGTCCATTTGCAGAAGTTGTTTGATCGTCTATGAAAGTTTAGGTTACGGCTTAATCCCAACAAGTGCACCTTTGGGGTTCGATCGGGAAAGTTACTTGGTTTTATCGTGAGTCAGCGAGGGATTGAAGTAGATCCTGACAAAGTAAGAGCAATACAAGATATGCTGACATCGAAAAATGAAAAGGAAGCACGTGGGTTCCTTGGAAGGCTGAATTACATAGTGTTGTACCTCAAAATTTTCCCTCTCATTTATCAATTATTTTCTCACAAGATCTCCCTTGGTTCGAGATTGCACAAAGGTTGATCAGCTCAAGACACCTCCTTAAGCACCGATGACTGAAATTAGGGTTTGAGATTTCACAAGTATAATTGAACTTTTAATGCCTCATATAACTTTCATGGATCATTTTGGACCCTCAAGATTTCTCATGTCAAGTTTCAAGTCTTGAATCACATTTTTGTTCAGTCAATTGATTAGTTGACCTAAAAATTAGTTGTATTGGGAAAAAGTCAACTATGGTCAATTTACAGTCAAACTTCATAATTTTTTATCCATATCAACATTGTGAACTCTTATATGTCATTTGATCAAGTTTGGACCACAATTCCTCAAGAAATTTAATCAGATAATCAAAAGGGCAAAATGGTCAAAATTAGGGTTTTGACTGAGAAAAGACAATTTATGATTTTTGACCTAGCAAATGTTTATTTGGTTTGAGACATGATCTCAAGGTTTCAAATGCATCATTTTTACCTAATGGTATGACTCAAAACTTCCCTCAAGATCAATTGATTGATAGTTGATTTTCAGTCAACGGATCAAAAGTCAACTGTACACTAAAAAAAGTCAAACTTTGACTTTTTAGTCAAAATCAAGTGTCAAAGATCACAATTTATCAAAACATGTCGAAATATGAAACTTTTTTATCAAGAAATAAAAAAGTCAAGATTTCATTTTGAAAAGTCAAAGTTTCCAAACTTAGAAATTTTTCTAAGTGTTGAAAACTTCATATTTTTCACAACTTTGAGCCAATTTTTCACCATGATGCAAGATGATTCAAAGGAAACTTTCAACATGAAAGTTGTAGATATATATGATATATAAAACATTTATTTACATAACTTCTCCTAGAAATGAATGGATTTCAAGTTATGATTTTGTGAATACATGTTCATGAAACTCGGAAACTTAGTGAAAATTTGCCCTAGTTTAGGCAGGATTTTGACCTAACTTCATCGCATTTTTTCAAATAGTTCCAAGGGGAATTTTCAAAAGTGATTCAAATAGTGGTTGTAAAGCACATTACAAGCTTTCTAAAATGTCCAAGAACTCCTTGAGATCATGTTTGAGCAAGGAGAATCTAAGGCATGAAGTTGGCATTTCTTTCTTGAATTATAGGTCATTTCTATGATGAACAAAAATTTAAATCCATGCTAGGTTGCATAGTCTTTTCTTTGAAGGCCTCAAACTTGCTTGGCACTCCATAATTAATGTTTTGCACAGATGTTAGAGGCTTCAACTCAAGCATTCAATGCATTGCCCATGCTTAATTCCATTTTGGGAAGAAAATGCACATTGCCATTTTGGAAAAGTAGCTTTTATGCACAAAATTAGTTCTTGAGTTTTGCAATTGTTTTCTTCTGATAACACATAACCTATAACCCAAAAGAAACTTGTCTAAAGCCTCAAAAACAACTCATCCCATGCTTGTACTTTGTCTTGAAATTACATTTTCACTTTTCTTCAAAAACAAGCAAAATCCCAAAACTTGTACTTGTGTGATTCTGACCCTCTCAAGCCTCACAACCTTTTCCTTACTTATGCACAAGTCATTTTCAAGAAAACACACGCATTCTTAAGCCCTCAAACTCCCTAGGACTCATAATAACTAATAAAAACTCCATTTTTGCATATTCTGGCCAAAGATCCCAAAATCAAAAACTACTCGTGCGTTTCTTGGCATTTTGCTTCCAAAAGCTTCCAAACATCATACATAAGCCATCCCTGTCCCTGTTACACGTCTGTAACACCATCTTCAGCCATTTACAAGTTCAAAAATAGAGTATCACAGTTGGACTTCTGCAAACCATTCCAACCATCTTCAGCTCAAGCCAGTTATTGCATTAGCTTCCTAGAAGTCTAAGGAAGCTAACCAGATCATTACAACACCTTGAAAGCTGCTCAATTCAAAACACGAATTCCATTTTCAAGTTGAGTTTTCTGACTTTTGAACTCTTCATATAGGCATCATTAATGGTTAATTTGTGAAAGCAAAATATAGATATCATTTCCCTGAAGCTAACCATGTCCATAGTTTCCATTTATATTGCATGAGCTTAGAGGATTTTAAGTTTGAATCTCTGAAAAAATTAGGTCATAATTTGGTACCATTTAAAATTCATGTTTATCTTTGAGTGTTAGCTTAAGTTATTTACATGGTTGAATTCCTGATGAAATTTCCAGCAACTTTCATGTTTGTACTTTTGAAAAAGGTTGAGAAATGAGAGAGATAGCAATTTCAAAAAATCATGTTGAATGGTCTGGCGCGAGGTTGAAGATGATACAAGCCTAGTAATGTGTTTCAAATATATATTTTTGGTTTTGTATTAATAAACAGATGTATAGCCACCCCAGTGGTAGAAGCGCGCGCCTGTGACTATAGGGACCTGGGTTCGAGCCCCAGTGGTACCCTTTTGTTTTTTCACTTTTTCATATTTCAGGTTCAATGCAAGCCAAGCTAGCGCGTGTACCATATGCCTTTCTCCATCACCATCAGATCAGCTAAGCCATTAAATCCAACACCTCACATGAATGTCCCCTTGATGCACCCTTCAAGGCTGCCCACACTGCATCACCAGAGGGCGCTGAATTTGTTTTGGGCCTGGAGCTTTGTTTTTGGCTTCTCACCCCCCCGTTTGCTTTTTCACACAAGCCCATTTATTTGGTTTTTATTTTGTTTTCTGACTTTAACAAAAAAAATACTTTTGGGCATAGCACCCCTTTTACTACTGTTAACCACCATTTCTATTTTTTAAACCCCCTGACTTTAATTGTTATTTGTTATTTTATTTTATTTTTTCTTCAATTATTATTATTATTATTATTATTATTATTATTATTATTATTATTATTATTATTATTATTATTATTATTATAATTATAATTATAATTATAATTATAATAATAATAATAATTATTATTATTATTGCTATTATCATTTTATTAAATAAAAAAAATACCAAAAATATTTTATATTTATTATTTAGATATTTAGGATGTTTTCCATTTAAAATCTTTTAGATAAAAAGACAAAAAACATTTTTTCTAACAAATTAATTTCTTTTCTTAATTAATTAATATTTAGATAATTATGTTTAATTATTATACTATCCTTTTATTTTAATTAATTAATTTTCATTTTTATTTTTAATTTAAAACCTTTTCATAAAAAACCTAAAAATCCTTTTTAGTTAATTTCTTTTCTTAATTAATTTAAGTTAATTTTATTTTATTAACCATTTTCTTAATTAGGTTAAAACTCTTTCATAAAAATCCAAACAAAGAAATCATTTCTTTATCCATTTGCATTTGCATTTTTATTTTTGTATATTTATTCAATATGGTTGTAATAGTTAATTAGATTTAATTTTCTTGCAAATTCCCCATTTGTAAATTTATATACCCCCTCCCCTAATGATGTATTAGCTTAGTATTTTTACTTTCCGCAATTTATCGCATTATATAAATGCTAGTAATTAGGGTTTGTATGGAAAGATAAAATCAATGCTTAGAAAACCCTAATACAAGGCAAATCAAGCATGAAAAAGATACACTTGCACACTTTGCACCTCTAGAGTTAACTCCACTTGTTGCCTTGAGAAATAAATGGTCATAATACGCATGTAAGATGTCTTAGAAAAAACAAACAAAAATACAAGATCATAGTCCCTAGATGACGCTAAAAATGTTGCCTTACGAATGATCTTAGTCCCTCAAAGAAAATACTAAGATATCTTAAAACATTTCTATTCATGACTATACGATGACCCTTGCCCGTCCCTTCACATCCAAACGATGGGTCTTCTTACCAAAACAATGGTAAGATATAAACATCTAAAGGAGGAGGAAAAGAACATCTAAGACCTTTTGAGTAGGTAGATTTTCTCCTATTTGCTCGCTTGCTCATAACAAAAACATTTTATACACCAACACACTCATTTTGAAACATTTTCAAAAGACAACACTTTGTACGCGTTCTTATAGAAACGAGAACCTTTACAAAGACATCTTTTCAAAATCACTTTCAAAAACACATTACACAAACACTTCTTTGAACTATTTTCGAAACAACACTTTGTACGCGTTCTTATAGAAACGAGAACCATTACAAAGATATTTTAAAAATACTTTCAAAAACCACACAAAGCATATTTTCAAACAAAAGCAAGTGATCTAGCAAGCAACTAAGAGCCCGTAGATAACTACGAATGAAAAGGATGCTAATACATTCCCTTTCCATAATCTACCCCCCGAACTCAAGAAAACATCTCAAAGGTCTTTCTTGTTCTTTTCAACCTTTCCTTTTGGATAAAAGAAAAGTTAGTGGCGACTCTTGCTAATTGCAACATTTGCGATCAAACGCAAAACAATCAAGTCAGTTCTCCCACCGTGTTACAGAATTGGCGAATCTGCCGGGAACTATTTTAAAAGTGGGGTTACCTTAGGGATATATCACATTTACTTGCTTTCATTGTTTTATTTGTTTGCTTTACATTTTGGTTCTTTGTTTGGGTGTGTTTTGATCCTCTACCCAGATTTGGGGCACCTTTTAGGTAAGTAGCAATAGATTGTGGAAACTGTGCAGGGTATACCGACATGGTCTAAGCAATAGCTACGTTAGTGTGATGCATTTGTTGGTACCGATATCCCTTGTGTTGAAACAAGGAAAATACGGGGCCGTTGATCAGCGTCATGAAGCACTAACTGACCTTAGAACCTTAATTGAACAACTTGGCCATTAGTAAGTAGTGAGATAGCTGGCTTTGGTGCAGTCCAAAGTTGGTTGATACTCGATGCTACACTCATTAAGACTGGACTTTTGGGATATCTCGGCCGCAAGAAAAGATTAATTGAGCTGAGACAATGCCTAAAAGAAAGGTCAGTGATATTGAGATCCTTTAGAACCCAGTTACTATTAACTAGGACAGGTTGAGCCAACTAAACTTCAAGAGGGTATTTACCTACAAATTCCATGCAAGCCTAAACCTAAAGACTTGTCTGCTTTGTGTGAATATGATTATTTGTACTTGCTTACTTTGCATACTTGTACATAACATCATACCATAGCATTTTTAATAACGATTTCAAGGATCTCGAGGGCCTTTAATGCAGGGTTACATTGAACCAAACGTTTATCAAGGGGAAAGAAGATTTATTTTCCTTTAACCAAACGCCGTCAAAGATTGAGTACAAAGAACTTGAGTCAACGGCTACAACCCACTTGACATGGTGAGCTTAATTCTCGTGGAAGGATATCCACCGATACAAAGTTCTCCAATCAAAACTGTAAGTGACTACTAACCCTGCGAGATCCTTGGAAACA
Organism: Vicia faba; assembly: GCA_948472305.1. Classification (NCBI taxonomy): domain Eukaryota; kingdom Viridiplantae; phylum Streptophyta; class Magnoliopsida; order Fabales; family Fabaceae; genus Vicia; species Vicia faba. Next base: position 589,673,175 of record OX451735.1, read on the forward strand.
TGCATCCATATATAATACATCATATCATGACAGGTTTCTCCCGTACGGGCCTCCTTATCTTCCTACTGTTTATTTCAGTAAGATGGATATGGAACAAACGGTGAAAGATCTCCAAGCTCAAAATGCTCAATTCCGACAAATATTTCTGGCTTTGGTTAAGGGGCAAGAGGACCTGAAGACTTTTCTTCTCAAAGACAAGAAGAAAAAGTCCACGAAGTCAGTAGGCGTCCTGAACTTAGGAAGGAGACTTAAAGGACCACTCAAGGGGGCTCTAGATCTTCCAACTCCATCCAACATGGGGGATAGTCATGAAGAAGACAATAGTCTGGAGATTGATGAAGTCGAAGTTGATTACTCTGAGGAACAATATCCTTCTGTTGGCGACAAGTACAAACAGTTGGAGGATCGCCTCATTGCCATGGAAATTCAGCAGATACCTGGCTTGGATTTAGGAGACATGGGTTTGGTTTCTGGAGTGGTCATCCCACCAAAGTTCAAAATCCCTACCTTTTCCATGTACGATGGAGTCTCTTGCCTTAAGATGCACTTAAAGTCTTATGTCCGCAAGATTCAACCATATATAACTGATCCGAAACTCTGGATCCATTTCTTTCAAGAGAGCCTGGTAGGGACTCAACTCAAATGGTTCTATCAATTGGAGAGTTTTCGCATCCACACCTGGGAGGATTTAGCTGCTGCTTTCTACAAGCAGTACCAGTACAACGCTGATCTTACACTAACTCGTGTGCAATTGCAGAACATGACCATGGGTTCCAATGAGAGCTTCAAAGGATACGCCCAGAAGTGGAGAGATCTGGCTGGTGATGTGCAGCCCCCTTTAACTGACAGGGAGTTGATTGACATCTTCATGGGAACTTTGAAGGTACCTTTCTTCAAACACCTAATTGGAAGTTCCTCGGCCGGGTTCACCGATCTAATACTGACTGGCGAAAGAGTCAAAGCTGGCATCAAAAGTGGAAAGATTCAAGGATCTACACCCTCCGATGCTCAGAAAAATCCATACAATGGGAAGAATGAGTCAAATGCTGTGTATGGTCAAAAGAGTCGTCGTGACCAACACGTGGGGGCAGTCTTGATCAATGTTTCTGTGTCGCACCGACAACAACAAATAGGAAATCAACGAAGGCCAGACGAGCCCAAAATATAGTTTACCAACATCAACATGTCGCTGTCTTAAGCACTACAACACTTGTTGAGGATGAATCTGATTACGTTGATGGGACCTCATCTAAACCCTAAAACTTCTTCTCCTAACTACAATCCTAATGCAATGTGTGCTTATCATTTCGGCAGTCCCGAGCATAATACTAATGATTGTTGGGCGTTGAAGTACAAGATTCAAAATTTGATTGACGCCAAGGAGATCGAGTTGGACCCTCCCGAGACTCCAAACGTGATCACTGCTCCTATGCCGAATCATTGAGAGCGTCTTGTTCATTTTGAATTTTGAATTGTAATTTCTTTTGTTATTCAAACAATTATCTATTAATGTCAAACTTTGTTTCATTAATGCATTGCATTTGTTTGTCTTGAATTCATCCATTCGTTTTCACTATATTTAAGCTATGCTTTTTTTGCTCTCTTTATGACATTCAACTCTTGCTAAACGTTACAAGCCTTTAGAGGGAGGATGACGAAAACAATGCCATAATCTTATACAATATGCTTTTGGACAGACCTTACTGACGATGTACAGATGTTCTTTCAATTCCTAAACACTGGAGTTATAAGGAGGACAATCCCTAGTCAACCCCTTTTATCCAAAGAAGTAGAAGTTTTCTTTCTTACACAAATTGAAACCTTTAATCAAAACCTCGGGCAGGGTAGTCTCTCAGTTAGTTCAAACGCGCATTCAGTACACAACGAATGACATCAAAAACATTCCTTCTGAACCTAAAGATGGCGATTAGTTCCCTATCAAATAGGCACTCATTATCTCTCGAAAAGAAAAGCCCACTAAGTCAAAACCTACAAAGGGGACTTAAAGAAAACCGGGGCATCCCGCTGACCGTAATCTCAAAACAAGAACATTCAGGCAAAATTAGGGATAACAAAAGAAAGAGGTCACTACAAATCCTCAACAAACATGAAACAATGTTGCGAAAATGACTGCCTTCTAACAAACTTAACTTGTCTGAACCATCACCAAAACGTTATTCCAGACTCAATTGGAGTTCAAATGCACAATTAACTGAGTTTAGGACTGAATAACATCACGAAGAGCGGGTGGGTACAAACACACTTTTAGCCTTTATCTTTTGTTTCTTAAACCGTGAACCAAGCCACACTACAACCCTTCAAAAGTCCTAATTGAAGCATGGGTTAGTTCGAAAGCATACTGATACAAAAGGTATCCTGACTCCTGTAAGACTTTACCCTAAATCCTGAGTTTGAATTTTCTTACAAAACTTCTTTACTTGATAAAACGTATTTTCAAAATTTCAAGACAAGCATAAACTTTGCATTATTTGAATATTGCTGTTTGCATATGGCTATTTGTTTGACAACAGAGAAATTCACACAACAAATATCCAGTGAACGAAAGCTCTCTCAGTGAACAAAATCACTTCGATTGGGACGACACTTCCAATAACAGACCTCATAAGCAAAAGACACGTCATGACATGTCACTATCCAGCACACGTGGGGCAGTCCAGTCAAGATTCCAAGAAATCTCTCAAGAAATGCAGAATAACCAGGGGCAGGTCTCCATCTCCATCACTTGGGGCATTAAATACGAACCCTGACCAAGGGTGCATACAATCAAATGTTTCCTGGCAGTGACACAAACACTTGTTACTAGGGGCAGTGGCAAATCTCCCCAGAATCCTTCTCACAGGATGATTCCCCAGCCAGATTTTCAATCTCTGAAAAAATCTTCCCGGCTGAGCCGACTTCAAGAATCCTCGAGGATTTTCCCCAGTGAAGTCGCTACCTCTCCAACAGACTAAGCAACAGGGTTTATTTCCCCAACAAATAGCAAGATTCCCCAGCTTGAGTTTGTTTCTCCAATTACTACAAATCAAAGGACCACAACTCCTCTTCCCCAAAAAACTACTCTACAATCCCCAACAAGTTACTGTGAAGCCTGGATCCGACCAGATATCAGTTCAACTTCGACTCCCCAGTAGAGCAACGAACAACTGAGACTCCTGAACTCTTTTCCCCAAACAGAAATCAACACTCTCCATAGAGTTTTCTTCTCAAGCAAAGTCAACTTCCCCGGCAGAGTTCTCCTCAAACAACAAAACAGGAACCCCCGGTGGAAACATTCTAGGAAAAGTTTGAAGACACACCTACTCTTCAACAACAGTCCATGATTTAATGACTCCCCAACATTTGTCAAAGATTTATTTTCTCAGACAAAAAATACATTTATTAACATTTCACACATGATAAGTGCATACGACACAATCTCATTTATTTTGAGAACATTATGACACCATGCATTCCATACATCTAATATTTTACCTTTTTCAGGAAAAGGTCTATCAACAGATGACTACCATCAACCATTTTCAAGTTCCAGATTAATACCTGTAACAAGTCAGGGCATTTATCTATACGACTAATTGAAGCAACCCTACACAGGTTCCTCCTATTTCCAAGATGAAGTTTTACACAGACTCGTCGTGAAGCAACCCTACATAAGTTCCTCCTAAATTCCAGATGAAGTTTAAAACGGACTCATCATTAAGCAACCCTACCCAAGTTCCTTCTCAATTCCAGATGCAGTTTTACACGGACTCATCATGAAGTAATCCCACCCAGGTTCCTTCTCAGAAAATTCAAGATGCTTTTTTTACACGGACTCATCATGAAGCAGCCCTACACAGGCCCATCATAAATTGAAGAATATCAAAAATCTCTACTGGTTCAGTGTAAATCTCTTAATGATTTATCTTGATTCTCTCTGGTAGACTTTTTCTCTAGTTCAGATAAATCGCTCCAAGATTTATTCTGATTCTTTCCAGCTGAAGATATTCCAAGACTTTTTTTATGGTTCAGTTGAATCGATCCTAAGATTCTTCTAATTTCCATTCCAGTCAAAGTTTATTCAAGACCTCTACTGGTTCAGTTTAAATCTCTCAACGGTTTATCCTGATTCTTTCTAGTAGACACTTTCTCTGGTTTAGATAAATTGCTCCAAGATTTATTCTGATTCTTTCCAGTTAAATAAAATTCAAGACCTTCTCTGGTTCAGTCAGATCGACACTAAGATATCTCTTATTCCTATTCCAGTTGACGATATTCCAAGACTTTTTGTCTGGTTTAGTTAAATCAATCCTAAGATTCTTCTGATTTCCATTCCAGTCAAAGTTTATTCAAGACCTCTACTGGTTCAATTTAAATCTCTCAATGATTTATCCTGATTCTTTATAGTAGACACTTTCTCTGGTTCAGATAAATCTCTCCAAGATTTATTCTGTTTCTTTCTAGTTAAAGAAAATTCAAGACCTTCTCTGGTTCAGTCAGATCGACAGTAAGATCTCTCTCATTCCTATTCTAGTTGAAGATATTCTAAGACTTTTTGTCTGGTTCAGTTGAATCGATCCTAAGATTCTTCTGATTTCCATTCTAGTCAAAGTTTATTCAAGACCTTCTTTGGTTCAGTCAGACCGACACTAAGATCTCTCTGATTCTTATTCCAGTTGAAGATATTCCAAGACTTTTTGTCTGGTTCAGTTGAATCGATCCTAAGATTTTTCTGATTTCCATTCCAGTCAAATTTTATTCAAGACCTCTATTGGTTCAATTTAAATCTCTCAACGGTTTATCCTGATTCTTTCTAGTAGAAACTTTCTCTGGTTCAGATAAATTGCTCCAAGATTTATTCTGATTCTTTCCAGTTAAAGAAAATTCAAGTCCTTCTCTGGTTCAGTCAGATCGACACTAAGATCTCTCTGATTCCTATTCCAGTTGAAGATATTCCAAGACTTTTGTCTGGTTCAGTTGAATCGATCCTAAGATTCTTCTGATTTCCATTCTAGTCAAAGTTTATTCAAGACCTTCTCTGGTTCAGTCAGATCGACACTAAGATCTCTCTGATTCCTATTCCAGTTGAAGATATTCCAAGACTTTTTGTCTGGTTCAGTTGAATCGATCCTAAGATTTTTCTGATTTCCATTCCAGTCAAATTTTTTTCAAGACCTCTACTGGTTCAGTTTAAATCTCTCAACAGCTTATCCTGATTCTTTCTAGTAGACACTTTCTCTGGTTCAGATAAATCGCTCCAAGATTTATTTTGATTCTTTCCAGTTAAAGAAAATTCAAGACCTTCTCTAGTTCAGTCATATCGACACTAAGATCTCTCTGATTCTTATTCCCGTTGAAGATATTCCAAGAATTTTTGTCTGGTTCATTTGTATCAATCCTAAGATTCTTCTGATTTCCATTCCAGTCAAAATTAATCCAAGACCTCTACTGGTTCAGTTTAAATCTCTCAACGATTTATTCTGATTCTTCTCCAAATCCCTGCTGGTTCAGATAAATCTCTCAATGATTTATTCTGATTCTTTCCTAGTAGGAACTTTCTTTGGTTCAGATAAATTTCTCAAAGATCTACTATGGTTCTCTCCAATTAAAGAATATTCAAGATCTCTTTTGGTTCAGTTTAAACCTCTCAACGGTTTATCCTGATACTTTCCAAATAAACATCTGTGGTTCAGATAAATCGCTCCAAGATTTATTCTGATTCTTCCCAGTCAAATAACATACAAGACTTCTGCTGGTTTCAGATAAATCACTTCAAAGATTTTTCCGATTCTTTCCCAGTTGAAATCAAGTTCAGATTTAGTCTATTTTCTGTCAACAGTAACCTTTGGGTGGCATCTACAAGCCTATCTTTGGAAAATCTCCATCATTCCTCCAAATGGAATCTATAAGCCTAGTCACAATTCATCTTCGAGCGCAAATTTCTGGGCACTCTAGTGTCCAATCATCTTCCACCTTCAAGTCACGAATGGAGGATCCGCCAATCTAACTCTTAAGGTTTAAGAAGATTGAACAGGGGAAGCTGTTGTACCCCAAACTTTTCCCTCTCATTTATCAATTATTTTCTCACAAGATCTCCCTTGGTTCAAGACTGCACAAAGGTTGATCATCTTAAGACACCTCCTTAAGCACTGATGACTGAAATTAGGGATTGAGATTGCACAAGGATAATTGAACTTTTAATGCCTCATATGACTTTAATGGATCATTTTGGACCCTTAATATTACTCATGTCAAGTTTCAAGTCTTGAATCACATTTTTGCTCAATCAATTGATCAGTTGACCTAAAAATTAACTATATTGGGAAAAAGTCAACTGTGGTCAATTTAAAGTCAAACTTCATAATTTTTGATCCATATCAACATTGTGAACTTCTATATGCCATTTTATCAAGTTTGGACCATAATTCCTCAAGAAATTTGATCAGATCATCAAAATGGCAAAACGGTCAAAATTAGGGTTTTGATTGAGAAAAGGCAATTTCTAATTTTTGACCTAACAAATGGTTATTTGGTTTGAGACATGATCTCAATGTTTCAAATGCATCATTTTTACCTAATGGTATGACTCAAAACTTCCCTCAAGATCAATTGATTGATAGTTAATTTTCAGTCAACGAATCAAAAGTCAACTATACACTGAAAAAGTCAAACTTTGACTTTTTGGTCAAAATCAAGTGTCAAAGATCACAATTCATCAAAACATATAAAAATGTGAAACTTGTTCATCAATAAATCAAAAAGTCAAGATTTCATTTTGAAAAGTCAAAGTTTCCAAACTTAGAAATTTTTCTAAGTGTTGAAAACTTCATATTTTTTCACAACTTTGAGCCATTTTTTCACCATGATGTAAGATGATTCAAAGGAAACTTTCAACATGAAAGTTGTAGATCTCAATGAGATATAAAATATTAATTTACACACCTGCTCCTAGAAATGCATGGATTTCAAGTTATGATTTTGTGAATACATGTTCATGAAACTTGGAAACTTAGTGAAATTTTGCCCTAGTTTAGGCAGGATTTTGACCTAACTTCATGGCATTTTTCACATAGTTCCAAGGGTAATTTTCAAAAGTGATTCAAAGAGGGGTTGTAGATCATATTACAAGCTTTCTAAAATTTCCAAGAAATCCTTGAGATCATGTTTGATCAAGGAGAATCGAAGGCATGAAGTTTGCATTTCATTATTGAATTATAGGTCAATTCCATGATGAACAAAAATTCAAATCCATGCTAGGATGCACAATATTTGCTTTGCAGGACTTAAACTTGCTTGGCACTTCATAATTAATGTTTTTCACAGCTGTTAGAGGCTTCAACTCAAGCATTCAATGCATTGCCCATGCTTAATTCCATTTTGGGAAGGAAGTGCACATTTCCATTTTGGAAAAGTAGCTTTTATGCACAAAATCAGTTCTTGAGCTTTGAAATTGTTTTCTTCTGATCACACACAACCTATAACCTAAAAGAAACTTGTCTAAAGCCTCAAAAACAACTCAGCCCATGCTTGTACTTTGTCTTGAAACTACATTTTCACTTTTCTTCAAACCAAGCTAAATCCCAAAACTTGTACTTGTGTGATTCTGACCCTCTCAAGCCTCACAACCTTTTCCTTACTTATGCACAATCATTTTCAAGAAAACACACACATGCTTAAGCCCTCAAACTCCCTAGAACTCATAATCACACATAAAAACTCCATTGTTGCATATTCTGGCCAAAGATCCCAAAATCAAAAACTACTAGTGCGTTTCTTGGCCTTTTTCTTCCAAAATCTTCAAAACATCATACATAAGCCATCCATGTTCCTGTTACACGAATGTAACACCATCTTCACCCATTTCCAAGTTCAAAAACAGAGTATCACAGTTGGACTTCTCCAAACCATTCCAGCCATCTTCAGCTCAAGCCAGCCATTTGCATTAGCTTCCTAGAGGTCCAAGGAAGCTAACCAGATCATTACAACACCTTGAAAGCTGCTCAAATTCAAAACAAAAATTCCATTTTCAAGGTGAGTTTTCAGACTTTTGAACTCTTCATATAGGCATCATTAATGGTTAATTTGTGAATGAAAAATGTAGATATCATTGCCCTGAAGCTAACCATGTCCATAGTTTTCATTTATATTGCTTGAGCTTAGAGCATTTTAAGTTTGAATCTCTTAAAAAATTAGGTCAGAATTTGGTACCATTTAAAATTCATGTTCATCTTTGAGTGTTAGCTTAAGTTATTTACATGGTTGGTTTCGTGATGAAATTTCCAGCAACTTTCATGTTTGTAGTTTTGAAAATGGTTAAGAAATGAGAGAGATAACAATTTCAAAAAATCATGTTGAATGGTCTGGCGCGAGGTTGAAGATGATACAGGCTTAGAAATGTGTTTCAAATATATATTTTTGGTTTTGTATTAATAAACGGATGTATAGTCACCCCAGTGGTAGAAGCACGCGCCTGTGACTATATGGACCTGGGTTCGAGCCCCAGTGGTACCCTTTTGTTTTTTTTCACTTTTTTTATTTATTTCAGGTTCAATGCAAGCCAAGCCAGCGCGTGTACCATGTGCCTTTCTCCATCACCATCAGATCAGCCAAGCCATTAAATCCAACACCTCACATGCATGTCCCCATGATGAACCCTTCAAGGCTGCCCACACTGGATCACCAGAGGGCGCTGAATTTGTTTTGGGGCTGGAGCTTTGTTTTTGGCTTCTCACCCCACTGTTTGCTTTTTAACACAAGCCCATTTATTTGGTTTTTATTTTGTTTTCTGACTTGAACAAAAAAAATACTTTTGGGTCTAGCGCCCCTTTTACGACTGTTAACCACCATTTCTATTTTTTGAACCCCCTGACTTTAATTGTTATATTTTATTTTATTTTCTTTTTTATTCAATTATTATTATTATTATTATTGTTATTATTATTTATTAAATAAAAAAATACCAAAAATATTTTATATTTATTATTTAGATATTTAGGATGTTTTCCATTTAAATTCTTTTAGATAAAAAGACAAAAAAACATTTTTTCTAACAAATTAATTTATTTTCTTAATTAATTAATATTTAGATAATTAGGTTTAATTATTAAACTATCCTTTTATTTTAATTAATTAATTTTCATTTTTATTTTTAATTTAAAACCTTTTCATAAAAAATCTAAAAATCCTTTTTAGTTAATTTCTTTTCTTAATTAATTTAAGTTAATTTTATTTTATTAACCATTTTCTTAATTAGGTTAAAACTCTTTCATAAAAATCCAAACAAATAAATCATTTCTTTATCCATTTGCATTTTTATTTTTGTACATTTATTCAATATGGTTGTAATAGTTAATTAGATTGAATTTTCTTGCAAATCCCCCATTTTATATAAATGCTAGTAATTAGGGTTTGTATGGAAAGATAAAATCAACGCTTAGAAAACCCTAATACAAGACAAATCAAGCATGAAATAGATACACTTGCATACTTTGCACCTCTAGAGTTAACTCCACTTGTTGCCTTGATAAATAAATGGTCATAATACGCATGTAAGATGTCTTAGCAAAAACAAACAAAAATACAAGATCATAGTCCCTTGATGACGCTACAAATGTTGCCTTACGAATTATCTTAGTCCCTCAAAGAAAATGCTAAGATATCTTACAACATTGCTATTCATGACTATACGATGACCCTTGCCCGTCCCTTCGCATCCAAACAATGGGGCTTCTTACCAAAACAATGGTAAGATAGCAACATCTAAAGGAGGAGGAAAAGAACATCTAAGACCTTTTGAGTAGGTAGGTTTTCTCCTATTTGCTCGCTTGCTCATAACAAAAACATTTTATACACCAACACACTCATTTTGAAACATTTTCAAAGGACAATACTTTGTACGCGTTCTTATAGAAACGAGAGCCATTACAAAGACACCTTTTCAAAATCACTTTCAGAAACACATTCCACAAACACTTCTTTAAACTATTTTCGAAACAACACTTTGCACGCGTTCTTATAGAAACGAGAACCATTACAAAGACATTTTCAAAATACTTTCAAAAACCACACAAAGCACATTTTCAAACAAAAGCAAGTGATCTAGCAAGAAACTAAGAGCCCGTAGATAACTACAGATGAAAAGGGTGATAATACCTTCCCTTTCCATAATCTACCCCCCGAACTCAAGAAAACATCTCAAAGGTCTTTCCTGTTCTTTTCAACCTTTCATTTTGGATAAAAGAAAAGTTGGTGGCGACTCTTGCTAACCGCAACATTTGCGATCAAACTCAAAACCATCAAGTCAGTTCTCCCACCGTGTTACACATAGCCAAGTTCATTTCTCATCTTACGACTACCCGTGAATCCATCTTTAAATTGTTGTGCAAAAATTAAACAGTACCTTCAGGAACCACTAATACTCATACCTCCAGTTCCAGGGAGACCTCTCATTATGTACTTGATTGTGCTTGAAGGATCTATGGGTTGTGTGCTCGGACAACATGGTGATATTGGACGAAAAGAACACACCATTTATTACCTGAGCAATAAGTTTACTGATTGTGAATCAAGGTATTCATTACTTGAGAAGACTTGTTGCGCTCTTACGTGGGAAACTCGACGTTTGAGGCAGTACATGTTGACACATTCTACACTTCTGATATCTAATATGGATCTGATAGAGTACATCTTTGAGCAACCAGCACTTACCGGAAGATTGGCTTAGTGGCAAATGCTTTTGTCTGAGTATGACATACAATATGTCACACAAAAGGCTATAAAAGGTATAATTCTTGCTGATCATCTTGCCCACCAGCCATTGGACGAGTATCAGTCAATGAAATTCGATTTTCCAGACGAGGACATTATGAAACTTGATAATAAAGAAGGATCTGAACTAGGGGAGCGATGTACTCTCACGTTCGATTTGTACGAATAATGTCACAAAATACAAAGCTTGTGTAATGGGTCTTGAAGCAACCATTGATTTGAAGATCAAGATTCTTGAAGTTTATAGGGATTCTTCCTTAGTGATATATCAAGCACGAGGCGATTGGGATACACGACACCCTAATTTAGTTCCATACCGGGATTACATATTAGAGTTATTGGCCGCTTTTGATGAGATCACCTTTGAGCATATTCCTAGAGAAGTAAATCAACTAGAAGATGCTCTGGAAACTTTAGCAGCAATGTTCAAAGTCAGTTATATGAATCATGCACCTAATATAAGAATCCTTCATTACAAGGAGCCGACACATATTTTCCATGCTCATTATCTCACAACTGAAGACGTGTCGGGCGAAAAGCCGTGGTATTTCGACATCAAAAGATATCTTGAGAAGCAAGAGTACCTCGAGGGTGCTACAATTTGTGATAAACGGACTCTTAGAAGGTTAGCATCCAAGTTTTTACTGTCAGGAGACGTTATGTACAAAAGAAACTATGATTTGGTTCTGCTTAGATGCGTGGATAGACATGAAGCATAATCCATTATAAGAGAAATCCACGAGGGCTCTTTTGGGACTCATGCCAGTGGAAATTCCATGGCTAAGAAAATCCTACGAGCAAGTTATTTCTGGATGATGATGGAAAGTGATTATTGTGTGTATGCGAAGATGTTCCACAAATATCAAGTTTACACAGACATGATACATATCCCTCCCACTCCTTTGAATGTGATGACTTTACCATGGCCCTTTGCAATGTGGGGCATTGATATGATTGGACGGATCGAGCCGAGCACTTCAAATGGACACAGGTTCATTCTCGTTTCTATTGAATACTTCGCCAAATGGATGGAAAAGACTTCGTACAAGAATGTGACCAAGCAAGTCGTCACCCGCTTCATCAAGAGAAAAATTATATGCCGTTATGGAACTCCTAACAAGATAATCACTGATAACGGGTCGAATCTTAACAAAAAAATGATCAAGGAAATGTGTGAAGAATTTAAGATTGAGCACCATAATTCATCACCATATCGGCCAAAGATGAATGGGGAAGTCAAAGCAGCTAACGAGAAGATAAAGAAGATTGTCCAGAAAATGGTGAAAATATACAAAGATTGGAATAAGATATTGCCCTTTTCTCTGCACGGCTATCAAACTTCGGTGCGTACTTCCACTGGGGAAACTCCTTTTTCACTAGTTTATGGTATGTATACGGCGCTCCCAGTTGAAGTGGAAATTCCTTCATTAAGGGTTCTAATGGATACTAAACTTGATGAAGCTGAATGGATTCAAACAAGGCTCGATCAACTCAACCTCATCGAAGAGAAGCGCCTAGCAGCCATTTGTCACGGTCTGTTGTATCAACAACGTCTCAAGAGAGCATTTGACAAGAAGATTCGACCTCGAGAGTTCCACACGGGTGATCTGGTCTTAAGGATGATTCTCCCAATTCACTCTGATCCAAGAGGAAAATGGACTCCCAACTATAAGGGGCCGTACATCGTGAAGAAAGCTTTATCAAGAGATGCTCTAATCCCGACAGACATGGATGGGGAAGGCGCTCCACTTCCAGTCAATTCTAACTCAGTTAAAAAATAATACGCATAAAAAGACCCGCTAAGTCGAAAACCTGAAAGGGCGGATTAGGCAAAAGTTAGGGCTAAAAAAAAAGAAAAAAAAAGAAAAAAGATAAATCCGCTAAGTTGAAAACCCGAAAGGGCGGCTTAGGTAAAAATGGGTATCCTGGTGGATTGAAAACCCGAAAGGGCGATCCAGGCAAAAATTAGGGACAAAAAGCGAGAGACCGCAGTCTGAAAACTCTTCATGAATAACAAATACACCCTCCTAACACTGGATGGATCAATTCAACTATTATCCTTCCAAAGCTCTACACTAGGACGATCTGGGATATGAGAACTATAGCAATATCAATTTTAATGGAAGTTTGAGATTTTCTTATTGCCATTTTACATGTTGTATTTGGTCTTTTCTTCGCAACTTCCTCATTTAGGAATTGTTTCCATGTATGAATGCCTATTCACAGGCCAAACTCATTAATAAACATGTGCCCTTCCACCAAAAAGTCTTTGTTATGTCTTTTCTACTTTATTTTTCGTATGCAAATTATGATTTAAATTCCTTATTAAGCATTGCATTGAAAACAATAAGGAAATAATAAATCACAAGATAGGATGTGAAACACGAAGTTACATGGACATGAAGTCATCCCAAGGGAAAGCCATGGCATTCAAAAGTTGTTTTTCTATGTAGGTAGCAAGTCATAACGGTCACCTCGACCAAGCTTTCACCCTCGTCCCCTCCTTACAGACGGATGAGCACCCGATTCTCCAACACCGAGAAACTTAGGACATTTGATGAGATCCATGTCCCTACTCAGTCATCCACAAGAAGTCCAGCATGTAAGGACAATTAGGTCAAGCCACTCCTCCTCAGTAAGATTTAATCTCTAGTGAAGTCACCAAGGCTATAACTCAATTCTCGAAGTTTTCAAGCACCAATCTATTGGCATCTCAAGACAACGAGCAACAGGTCCAAATGAGCCTAATATTTTGCACCCTGCATACAATAATCATCACTGCATATTACATTGCATCCTCAAACGCATAAAATATCCATGGATCATCATGTCACACTTCAAAATTCATATGAAGCATGAGCCAGATTTGGTACCTTGCACAAAAGCCCCAAATCAATAAAACATCCCCACAAAGAATATCATCCTCGTAATTCCCAGTTAATATATTTCATTACATACCAACCAAAAATAAGCTGTGGTGCTAGTGTATTGCACTCCCCAACTCTCAATACCCTTGTTATCTTTTCCAGGGTCGTAGGTCATCCGTAGATCTTACCCTCATGTTATCTTTTCTAGGGTCCTAGGTCGCTCGTAGGTATTACCCTCACGTTACCTGTTATAGAGTTGTAGGGCATCCGTAGATCTTACCCTCACATTATCTTTTCTAGGGTCGTAGGTCGCCCATAAATCTTACCCTCATGTTATTTTTTTCTAGGGTCGTAGGTTTCCCATAGATCTTACCCCCATGTTATCTTTTCTTGGGTCGTAGGTCGTTCATAGATTTTACCCTCATGTTATCTTTTCTAGGGTCGTAGGTCGCTCGCAGGTCTTACCCTCACATTATCTTTTCTAGGGTCGTAGGTCACCCATAGGTCTTACCCTCATGTTTTCTTTTCTAGGGTCGTAGGTCGCTCGCATGTCTTACCCTCACGTTACCTGTTATAAGGTTGTTGGGCATCCATAGATCTTACCCTCATGTTATCTTTTCTAGGGTCGTAGGTCGCACGTAAATATTACCCTCATGTTATTTTTTTCTAGGGTCGTAGGTCACACGTAGATCTTACCCCCACATTATCTTTTCTTGGTTTGTAGGTCGTCCGTAGATCTTACCCTCACTTTATCTTTTCTAGGGTCGTAGGTCATTCATAGAATTCACCCTTACGTTATCTTTTCCCGGGTCGTAGGTCGTCCGTAGATCTTACCCTCACTTTATTTTTTCTAGGGTCATAGGTCGTCCATAGACTTCACCCTCACGTTATATTTTCCCGGGTCGTAGGTCGTCCGTAGATCTTACCCTCACTTTATTTTTTCTAGGATCGTAGGTCGTCCGTAGACTTTACCCTGTTGTTATCTTTTCCCGGGTCGTAGGTCGTCCGTAGATCTTGCACTCACTTTATTATTTCTATGGTCGTAGGTCGTCCGTAGACTTTACCCTCACGTTATCTTTTCTTGAATCGTAGGTCATCCCTAGATATTACCATCATGTTATCCTTTCTTTCGGGTCATAGATCATACACTGATCTTTACCCATTGTCTTTATCTCTCTTTTTGGGTCGTGGATCCTACATGATAGATCTCCGTTGTCGTCGAGTTCTATTGTTGCCTTTAAGTTATCATGTTATCATTAATCCTACTTCCAGTCACCACGACATCATCAACCATGTCTTTTCAGTCACTTTAACGCCCACTTCCATGAGAACCTTATATTGGCACCGTTACCCGAGTACAAGCTAGCGTTATTTAAGCACATTCATCCATCATGACCAGTTCACCAGAAAGTTCATTTTTTCATCCCCCAGCAGATGTTACAAATAAATGACACTCACACCATCTCTCCAGGACAAATTTCAGGTCCTGGTATTTAATCATCTTCTACCTTGAACTTTCGAAAGGATGACGCCAAGCTCACCTTCAAGTTTAAGACGGTTAAATAATGGAAACTTTCATACCCCAAATTTGTCCTACCTTTTTCACTTTTGTCTGGCTTAGGCTTTGCATTTCATTAACATCATTTTCATATCATTCATTCATTGAATAAAGACACCTGAGGTCCAAGAGTTCAGTGGTTATGCAATATTAATTTTTCACAGTGTTTTGAGGTGTATATATTCAGTAAAGTCTATTTCTTTCCGGTTCTTCCCGTTCTTTAAGCATTAAAGTGTGAATTAGGGTTTTGGAGGGTTTCTCAAGTTACTTCAAGAGCAGTGGTTTTAGTTCTTCAAACTGAGGCTTAGTGGATTAGGATTTTTGGTTTGAGCTTGTAATGTTCATCCTTTGAATGTTAAGGAAACTAGGATTTTTGCTTCAAGATCGCATTGAGCTTTATCTCCTTCTACAAGTCAATTGCTTATCAAGAGGTTTAAGGGGTGAAACCAATGAATTCTTCTCGTATGGGTTAAAGTTTTCTTTGAGGAGTTTCTCGAGGGACTAAACTTTGAACTAAGATGGCATCTATCATTTTCAAGGTGGTTTGAATTTGTCATGAAGATTCAAAATTGAAAGAGAAAGAAAAACTTGGATTTGGATTGCAAATTGGAAATATGGGAAATTGTATTTCATACAATGTCCTTTGGTTCACAAGTCACAATTCCTTACATCACAAGTTACTATATTCAAGATTCAAGTCATTTGATTATCTTGCAATTATTTTTAGATTCATACCATGACCACTTGAAATCATACAAAGTTGGTTGCAAGCATTTATCATTCAATTTCATTCATTCAAGTTCCAAACAACATTGTTCAAGTTCAATTTGTAGGTTACAATCTTTCATTCCATTACAAATCATTGTACATAAAATAACACTACAAATGAAGCATTTTTAAACCTAAACATTCCTAAGTCCTAAAGTTACTAAAATTCCATTTGTCAAAGCTTCAATCTTCATGTTTAAGCCACAACCTCTTCATCTTTCAACCTTGCTTTGCCTTTCCTTTTCACCTTCCATCAGCCCTCACATAAAAATAAAAACAAACAAGAATTGGTTAGCTCATTGAAATTTAATCAAGAAGTGTCAAGAAATTTCTCTTCTAATCTCATCAGTAGGGTTTGTGTTTGGAATCATATTTTAGGGATGTGAGTTCAATCATGCTTACAAGCAACAAAAGACTCATACACTTGATTCATAATAAATCAGAATTTCGATTCAATCATGGGCTTATTTCTCCTACTTTGCAAATCACAAAAGTTTGACTTTGGTTCACAAAAAAAGGTTCGGAAAATACAATCAGAATTATCACATTCGAGCAACATCAAGGCCTCAACAATTTTGTTTCACACCAGTCAGAATCACATTGTTTTAATCATGGGCCATGTCCCAATTGCAAATCCAAAAGATGATTTTGGTTCACAAAAGGAAAAGAGATTCAAAAAAACAATTTTACTGCAGTAACTAAGTCAACAAACAAATATTACCAACAATCTGCTTTGCAGAAAAACAAAGTCAGAACTGCTATACTGTGCCTAACCTGTCCAAACTGTCAAAACCTATTCAAACTGTCGAAACACAACAAGCCAAAAAAACTGTACAAACTATCAAAAACCTGTCCCAAACTGGCACCAAACTAGCAGGCTAACAACAACAATCAAAAGGCATTCAAACAGCATACCACAACAATTCAAAAACCATGTTGTCTTTCCCACCAAAATGCCTCTTTCTCTTGATAAAAACATATACCGAAGAAGAGAAAAGAACACGGTCAAAACCAGAGAGAAAAAAAGAACACTGTAAAACCAAGAAAACAACATAAACCAGCAGCAACAAAAAAACCACCAACCATAAAAACTGTTAGCAGCGATCAAAGAAGAAAAACATCAGCAACCACAAAACAGCAGCCGCATCAACAACCATCAAACCCAAAAGAAAAAAATGTTTTCATTACTTTCCATATATCCAAAACCCTTCAGAAAAGTCAATCACATAAAAACAGATTGCAAAAACACAAAAAAATGCAGCACGCTATCAAACATCAAAAACCCTAAATATTTTCATCATTTTCCAAAAAATTCACCAATCCCTTCAGAGAACGATAGTTTACAAAAATACTAGAGAAAAGAGAGGACAAAGTCAAAGAACAAAGAATGATCTTACCCAGATTTAACTTCAGAAGGTAGTTTGAAGACCTGAACCCGTGAATCCGTCTTTTTCTCTCTTCTCTACATCATTCTTGTACGCGTATAGCCTTGAAAACACCATTTTAACATGCACCCGTTCTAGGGTTAGGTTTTCCCCTTTTAAATTTAGGCAAAATCATCAAAGATATGCAAAAATTAGTGTAAGATTTAGAACCAGCATAAAGGGATGAATAAGAAATTAAAATAAAATTTGAGATCGGAGCAAGTTGGCCGTCCGCCATCGCTGTCGCCGTCGCCTGGCAATTTCTGGCGCGACCAGAGTTTCTTTTCCAGCGAGGGAACCTAGAGAGAGGAGAGAGAATTGAGTAGTTTAGAGAGAGAGAGAGAGTGAGAGAGAGAGAGAGATTTTTGTTTCAGCTGAGTTGATTAACATTTTGTTAATCAATTTAGTCTGTTTGTTTTATTTAAGTTTTGTTTAAATTTTTTAAAGGCTGTGCTAATTCGGCGGTGACAATTGTCACCACCCCTGTGTTTAAATTCTTTTGATCTGGTGTGCCATACCCACTTGTTACCATGTGCACTCCTCCGCTCAGCCTTCTGATCATCATCAGATCATCATTAATGCCATCCAACGCCTCATACCTGCACACCCACCATGCACCCTCTTGGGTCTACATCGTTGGATTAATCTGAGCATTGGGCTGCCCTTTATTTGGGCCCCGGATGGAATTCTAATTACACCCCCTGTTTTCACTAAGTTCAGGCTCATTTCTTTTTTTAAACATATTATTTTTTTTTTGTTTTAATTATTTTATCAAACTTAAAAATCACAAAAATATATTTAGAATTAGTTTTAATTTTCTTTTAATATTTTCAAACTTAAAAATCACAAAAATATATTTAGAATTAGTTTTAATTTTCTTTTAATATTTTCTTTACTTAAAAATCACAAAAATATATTTAGAATTAGTTTTAATTTTATTTTAATATTTTCTTTACTTAAAAATCACAAAAATATATTTGGAATTAATTTTAATTTTCTTTCAATATTTTCTTTACTTAAAAATCATTAAAAAAATATAAAATACAAAAATGTAATTACTCCTTTTTTATTAACTTATTAAACTAAAATTTTTATTTAATATTATTAATTATTTTGAATAGTTAATTTTATATATAGCTTAATTAGTTAGGTATTTAAATTAATTTTCAATTTGGTTGTATTGTTTGTTTAACTAGATTTTTTGAACTTTCGATTCGATTCATCCTCATTCATAAACTTGTACCCCCATCCCCATATGGTTTGTAGTAACTTAGAATTTTAGTTTCTTTGATATTTATTTATATGTTTAAATTGCTAATTATGCATATTTTATCCAATTAGAACACTTGGCCTCCTCTTGGGCTCATCATCAATGAGTAGGTATCCACTTACAAATGCACACTTGCACACATTCATAGTTTGGTCCTGGGATTTTCTACAGCGACAACTACTCAATCAACTGTTCCAATTGGTCGTTTAGAATACTAGTGTCACACTAGTCCGACTTTCTAGGAGCATGCATATAGCCATATTGTATGGCCTTTTGATTTTTATCTTGTACATTGAAGCAACTTCTCTCCCCTTGGTTTACATACCAAGCATCTTTGTAAAGGGTCTCATAGTTGAGTTTGGGCATGGCCATTCTCACGAGGTTAATCAAGTCTTGCCCTTGGTTAACCATAACTAGAATCAACCACTTTGGTCCATATACCAAGTGTTTCCATGCATAAAGGGTCTCATGGTTGAGGGTAGGAGCACCTACTCTCACGAGATTAATCAAGTGAATCCCTTGGTTAATCATAACCCGATTCAATTCCTATACACCAAGCATTCCATTTATGCCTTTCATGATATTACTCAGTTTGTCGTCACTTTTGCCATAACCACCATGCCTGATCACTATTCACAAACACTATCTCCTTTTACTTTATACTTATAACATGCTCCGTTAGGATGATAGTTTCCTTTTCTTTAAGATGTGAATTAATTAGACTTTAGGTTAGAACCCATGCATGACAACATTAGGGTTTCTTAGTCTCTCTCTTAAACCTTTTTCTTCTTTTGTATTTAAAACTTCTCATTCACAAATCAAAAAATAATTTTTTTTAAACCATTATTCAAATTCATTTTAAAACTCTCAAAACACTCAACCAATCAAAACTCGCCAAAAGGGCATGTTACATATGTTCTACCGCAATACCGACCATTCCTATTGCTAGAATGCGTGTGTTAACGTCACCCACTAAAAAACACCAACAAACCAACATTTTTTAGAAGAACTATGGTGTTCTTATTCCTTCATTGGATATGTAGGCAAAGGGTTGCTAGACCCTCACAAACGCACTAATAAAAAACTATTTTCCCCTTAGCAAGTATAGTTATAGATAAACACACCCTTAAAAGCAAACAAACAAAATTGGTCCTGTTCAGTACAACGGATGTGAGGGGTGCTAATACCTTCCCCTTGCATAATCGACTTCCTTACCCTCTCTCTTGGTCGCAAGACCATCTTATTCATCCTCTTTTGGTTTTCTCGATATTTCCCCTTCCTTCGGGATAAATAAAGTTCAGTGACGGCTCTGTTTTTTTCCGGTAGCTTCATGAGGAAATTGCTGAAATAGCCTTTTGTCAGATGTAGCCTTGGAGAAGACTGTTGGGTCATATAAGTAGTTAATGATGTATATCTGTTGATTGATCTTTGCTAAAAAGGTAAAGAGTTAGCTGTATGCAATGTCATGATGTATGAAATGCACTGCGTATTGATGTTCTCAATATAAATGAGACTGTGCTATATGCATTTCCTATGCATATGCTATGATATTGGTAAATGATGTATGAATGTGCAATGTTATTGGAAGTGTATCAACAGTTTCGTATGACATCTTGCTGGGGAAAATGAATCCCTGACTGGTGTTGGGGATAAAGAACTGTGTAATCTTTAACCTTTTCTAGAATGCTTCTGCTAGGGATTCCTGCTTGCTATTTGAGGAAATTCCGCTGGGGAATGTTGACTTCTGTTTGGGGAGAAGAGTTTAGGAGCATTAGTCGTTCATCGCTTTACTGGGGAGTTTAATTCTTATATACCCTGACTGGGGATAAAAGTGATGGATAACCTTCCAAATCGTCTGGAGAAGATAAAGTTCACTGATATCTGGTCCGATTCCAAGTTCCGTAGCAAACTATCTGGGGATAATGGTGACTTCACTGGGGGACATATGAGGAATAGACTCAAGCTAGGGGGATTGTAATATGTTGGGGAAGTAAACCCTATTGGGGGAAATAAACCCTATTGACAGAGAAATACTTTGCTGAGGGAACACCCTTGCTGAGGAAATGAACTCTGCTGAAGAGCAGAAATATGCAGGGGTTTTTACAGTTTTGGAGGAATAAACTCAGCTAGGAAAGAGAACTTCAATGAACTGTACTGTGATACGGTGGGAGAGAACTGACTGTTTTTGGAATGCTGGTTTGTGTTTTGCGTTTGTTTTCGCAAAATGTCGCGGTAAGCAAGAGTCGCCAACGACTTTTATTTTATCCAACAAGGAAAGAAAAAAAGCACTGAAAAATTCCTTTTTCGAGATGTTTCTCGGGTTCGGGGGGTAGATTATAGAAAGGGAAGGTGTTAGCATCCTTTCTATCCGTGGTTATCCACGGGCTCTTAGGTACTTGCTCAATTGTTTTCAAAATTTTCTTTCTTTGTGCTTGTGGGTTTTGAAAAGTTTTTGTTTTAAAACTTCGATTTAACTCTTGCTTCTGTCCTCAAGAGCGTATGAAGTGTTTTTTTGAAAACTTTGTTCGAAAAGTGTAAGTGTGAAAAGTTTTTGTGTTTTGGAAGAGCAAGTATCTAAGAACCGTCTACCTACTCGAAAAAGGAATTGTTCTATGCTAATGTCCTTTAGACAATGCTATCCCACTATTAATGAGTAGGTAGCATCATCGTTGGAGTTTGAGGGTCAATTCGAATGAGGGACTTACGGTCACCAAAGCAATGTTAGGACGCCTTAGCGGTAACCCTAATATCTTAGATCATTTGTTTGAGGCAACAATATCTGAGGCAACCATTTCGAGGCAACTATGATCTTTTAGACAAGAGGACGACCTCTAAAGTGACCTATACTCAATGACCGTGTACGAAGGCAACCAAGTGGGGTGTACCCTAAGAGTGCGCATGTGCGAGTGTGTCGTTTTCAGTTATTTTTATCTTTGTACATGTTAAGGGTGATCTAATTTTATTTTAGGTTAAAACATTCAGTCTTGTCATGCATCCCTATTATCAAACATCTAACAGTTATAATTTGCGGAAATAAAATGCAGAATTTAAATTACAAGGCGTCGGGTATTTACATCGCCAAAGACAAACCCTTTTGAAAAATAAAATAAAGCAATAAAAATAATTAAAAGTCCTATTAACTATTACAATCCAGAAGCAAGTACATTATTGGATAAAAGAAAGTAAATCGCGTGCGGGAAATTAAAACAAGCGCATGATTAGGGTTTTGACCCTTTTGGTTAAAGAAGAAATCTTTTTTAGGTTTTTTTGTTGTTTTTAAAATAAAGAAAGAAATAAATCCTAAATTAATTGCTAAATTAAATAAAATAAATTAATTAAATGACAAATTAATTAAGACATATTTTTTTTTTATTTTTGTTATTTTAAGAAAGAAAATGAAATTAATTAAATTAATAATTAAGACCTAATTAAATCTAGTTAATTTTAATTATTTGCAAAATAGGTTAAAATTATTCTAGAATTAAAGACCTAAATTAATTAATTAATGTTTATTAAGAAAAATAAGAGTTTAAAGTTTACTTAAATATGAAAATATTTTTGTGATTTTATTTTATGAAAAAAGAAATTTGTGATTGGTTAGAAGTTAAATAAAAATAATAAAAATAATTAAAACAAAAATGAAATAAATAAAAGGGAGAAGGGAGTATGGGCCTGAATTGGGGGTGCTGGTAACAATTGGAAGGCCCATCAGTGCTGGCCCTCTTTGACTCTGCAGACCTAGTGCGCATGCGTTGACTAACGCCTTGGTGGTCCTTCAATCCCTGGCCATCAGATCTGGCCATTGGCCATCTGTCTCTTGGATGTATGAAGGTGCATGGTGAGCTGCAAGCCAACACGCACATTGGAACACCTAAAAGACAAAATTAATAAGAAATTAGGGGACCTGGGATTCGAACCCAGGTCCTGAAGGATGATACACGCTTGCCTTGCCACTACACCATCTTGTTTTGTTTGTCAGTATAATATGAATAAATAATAATATAATAAACAAAGTTAATGGCTGAAACAAAAATAAAAAATGCGTGCTATTTGAATAACGCAATAGATGGACGCCACGTATTGTCTTCAACCTCTTGTCTATGGCTAAAAGTGCACAGACCTATACCAACGGACAGAAGTCCGTAGCTACAACGTTGCTCATCTCAAAAATTCTTCTCAGGCCACAAAAATGAATTCCAAGGGCATGGTTGTGTTCGTCTCACTCTCCCGGTCACAACCATACCCTTCTTGTAGCCTAATTTCGCCTGAAAAGAAACCCCCCAAAAATATCCAAGAAAACCTAGCTATGGCGAATTGCAGTACATGTTACATAAACGAAATTAAATAATGCAACTAGCTTAGAAATGTTGTGAGGATTACAAATATGCAGTTAGTTTTCATTATAGATGCAAGAATGGTGAGTTACAATTTCAAGAACAGGGGTGGTTATCGTGACACTTACAGCGCGTTTGGATGTCTGAACAAACTTGCTTTGGATTGGTTTGGCTTGAGTGAATGCCCAGGAAGCGATTGGGACAGGTTTGGCCTCTGAAAATGCCTCCAACTATGATATCGATCTCAAGATTTTTGTGAATTTTTCAAATTTTGTTATGCCTCTCTCTGCACTTTCCAACCCTGATTCTCGTTCCTTTTGCTTGCTTATGTAATGCTCAGTGTATTAGGTCTACAAACTTGGCTCAAATCTTTCCATATCAATGCCCATGAATTGGATTTGATCTCTTCTTTAAAACCTTCCAAATTTGTCCAATTTCAATCTCTTTGCACATGATTTGGTTTGATTTGAGTTTGATGATGATAATGATGGTAATCAAAGCCTGAAACAGCAAAAAAATCTTATGTTATCAAAGTTTTGGATTTTATATGATTTTATTTGATTTAAAATCAATAAATTCAATTAAAAATAAAATTAAATAATAAAAATAAAATATGGGCTCATGGCTGAAGCTAGGACACGTGGGAAACTATGCAAGCTCAAATCAAGTGGAAAAGAATGGGCCCATTTGACAAAATTTGAAGTTTTGGGGATAGATGACTTTTGGCAATTTTGCAAAAAAGTCCAACTTCAACAATGCATAACTTCTTCAATTTTGAACTTTTGGAAAGCTTGAGATGTCCTCTAAGCAACCCTTTTGGTCTCATCTCATTTTGATATTCCATGCTCAAGTTATAAGCTTTGGAAACAAAGGTGTTTTTGTTGACTTTCAAAAATGACCTATAATGTCCAAATATATAACTTCTTGTGAGTGCATTTTTTGATCTTGGGGTATGAAGATATATTGTATTAAATTGCATCCTTTTAAAAATGAGCTTTGGATGGGTCATTTCTCATAAAGTATGAGAAAGTTATGCTTGGTCAAAGTTGAGTTGACTTTTCCTACAAAACCCTAATTTAGCAACTTTTGAGTCTTGATGAATTTTGAGAAATACTTGATGAATCATGATCAACCCTTGATAAAATGATGAAATATCCTTCAAAATGAGAATATTGACAAAAATCTTGAAGTTTGACTGTATGCAGGTCACATTTGACTTTTGCCCTAGCACAATCGATTTTTGGACCTTTGAGCAATTGACTGAGCAAACTTCCTCTGCAAGACTTGAAATTTGACATGGATGATCTTGAGAACATATTAGGACATTGGGAAGAACTTGAGGTCATTTGGACTCAAGGATCTTGATGCAACACAAAACCTTAATTTGGGGTAGACTGCCTTAGGAGAGAGCTTGTCTGACCAACTCTTGAGCAACCTTGAGCAACTTGGAGATTTTTCTTGCAATGTTTTGAGGGATATGAGAGGGAAAATTTTGGGGTACAACAACTGCCCCTGTTCAATCTTCTTAAACCTGAGTGGAAGATGATTGAACACTAGAGTGCCCAGAAATTTGCACTCGCATGAAGTGGTATCAGCCTGGTGATGTCGGGAATGGGTGTACAGATGCCATTTGGAGATTGCCGGTGGAAGAATGGGCTTAAAGATGCCATCTGAAGGAGTGTTGATCGCATAAGAGATTCCTTAGCGAAAACTTGCATACCTGTTGTTTGTGGAAGATTCCGCTGGGGAAGTCTAATCTTGCTGAGATTTAAGGACTTGCCTGTACTTCAACTGAGAGAACCTCCGCTGAGTTTTAAGAACTTTTCTGTAATTCAACTGGGGGGAAACATCTTCATCGAGATTTAGGACTTGTCTGTAATTCAACGGAGGATAATTCTGTTGAGATTTAAGAACTCGTCCACACTTCGACAGAGGAGAATTGCCGAGATTTAGAACCTTATCTGTAATTCAACCGAGACTAATTCAGTTGAGATTTAAGAACCGGTCAGTACTTCGACTGAGGGAAACGTCTTCATCGAGATCTAGGACTGTCTGTACTTCAACGGAAGATAATTCTGTTGAGATTTAAGAACTCGTCCACACTTTGACGGAGGAACTTTGCCGAGATTTAGAACCTTATCTGTAATTCAACCGAGACTAATTCAGTTGAGATTTAAGAACCGGTCAGTACTTCGACTGAGGGAAACATCTTCATCGAGATCTAGGAACTGTCTGTAATTCAACCGAGGATAATTCTGTTGAGATTTAAGAACTCGTCCACACTTCGACGGAGGAAAATTGTCGAGATTTAGAACCTTATCTGTAATCCAACCGAGAATAATTCTGTTGAGATTTAAGAACTGGTCAGTAGTTCGACATAGGGAAATATCTTCATCGAGATCTAGGACTGTGTGTACTTCAATGGAGAATAATTCTGTTGAGATTTAATAACTCGTCCACACTTCGACGGTGGAAAATTGTCGAGATTTAGAACATTATCTGTAATTCAACCGAGAATAATTCAGTTGAGATTTAAGAACCGGTCAGTAGTTCGACATAGGGAAACATCTTCATCGAGATCTAGGACTGTCTGCACTTCAACGGAGGATAATTCTGTTGAGATTTAAGAACTCGTCCACACTTCGACGAAGGAAAATTGTCGAGATTTAGAACCTTATCTATAATTCAACCGAGAATAATTCAGTTGAGATTTAAGAACCGGTCAGTAGTTCGACATAGCTGAGAACTTAATTGCATCTTTCCTGAAAGGTAAAGGTCAGTCGTATGCAATGCATGACATATATCAAGAAATGATGTTCTCAAAATAAATGAGATTGTGTTGTATGATGCGTATATGAATGTGTCATGATGTTTGAAAATGTACTGTTTTTTAGCTGGGAAAATAAATCCTGGATAGCTACTGGAGAAAAGAGTTGAATTCTTCATTTCCGCTGGGGATGACGAACAAATATGATTGTGAGAATAAACCTGCAGGGGAAGATAACTCCGTTGGGGAATAAACTGATGAGGAGATTACTCTGTGGGGAAGAGATGCTCTGCTGAGGATTCCACTGATAGGTTCCACTGGGGATGAATTACCGTTGCTGGTGATACTGAATCCTGTTGGGGATTGACTTCTTGTTTGTGAAAGGAAAGAACTCCGCTGGGAATGATCTTTCAGCTGCGACTTCACTGGGGATAACCCTTTAGACTCTAATGGGGATAATCCTTTGAGTTTTGCTGGGGGCAATCTTCCAAAGTCTACTGGGGATGATTCTCCAAACTCCACCGGGGAAGCTTTTTCAGACTGCGCTGGGGAGAAATTCAAACTCCACTGGGGATATCTTGTATTCTGTCGGGGAAAATTCTTATACTCTGTTAGGGAATATTAAGACCTTTCAGTGTTAATGGTAGATAAACTCTGCTTGGGGAGAATATTACCGATTCATTCACAGTTGCAAGTCTCAGCTGGGGAGATCTATCATTACTGTCTTTTCTTACTCTGCGAGGAGTGAAAGCACCTTAGCCATATTCTTCAGCTGAATCTACCTTTATACCTGGTGGATAGAGCAACTGTACAGTTTAGACGTTTCTTATTGCCCCTGTTTCTGATATTACGAGTAATCGTCTTTTGTTTTGTATGTAAATATTCATGAGCAGCAATTAGTGTCAAATGCATATATCAAAAATGAACATTGGACGTTCTTTGCAAAACAAAGCAGAAAAAGGAAAAACAGTTTGAAATTTCTCTGAAAATGAATTGTATTGATTTTGAAGTTTGGCCTGTAAATAGGCGTTTTTGTACAAGAGGCTGACGTCCTAGTAGGAGAACGCCGCCGAACCAAAGAGTTTATGCATTTTGTGAAAAACTAAACAAAACAGCTATGTGAATGACCCCACTGGGTTCCAACTCTGCTATTGCCTTTATGTTCTCGAGCATCTCATCACTTTGCTACTTATTGAAGGTAGATTAGATTGATTAGTGTCGTCCGAACTTGATATTCGATACCGAAGTCTTGATGCAAGGTGATCCAATGAGACATAGTGTTACGCTTTAATCCCTAATTTTTGCTAAGGTAATAAATAACATGCTTTTTTCGTCCAGACTCGTCATGTTGACCCAGCACGCACCCCATTGAGTTGTTGAGTACTGTCAAGTATAGGATCAGAGGTCTCCCTTCAATTGGAGGCATCAGAATGGGTGGCTCTTGGAGATACTCTTTGATCCTTTCGAAAGCGGCCTGAAATTCATCGTTCCATCGTACCACTTGATATTTCTTCAGTAATTTGAAGATTGGCTCACAAGTAGCAGTCAGGTGTGAGATGAATCGGGCGATGTAGTTCAGACGTCTCAGAAAGCCTCTGACTTCTTTTTCTGTTCGGGGAGCTGGCATCTCCTGTATAGCCTTCACCTTTGCAGGATCCACTTGAATACCTTTATCGCTTACGACGAAACCCAGCAGCTTACCAGATCTCACCCCGAAGGTGCACTTGTTCGGGTTTAACCTCAGCTTGTACAACTTCAACCTGTCAAATAACTTCTGAAGGTGGTCCAGATGTTCTTCTTCAGTTTGAGATCTTGCAATCATATCGTCGATGTATACCTCAATCTCATGATGAATCATGTTGTGGAACAAGGCGACCATGGCACGCTGATACGTTGCCCCAACATTCTTTAATCCGAAAGGCATGACTTTGTAGCAAAAGGTACACCACTGAGTAACAAAGGTTGTATTCTCTATGTCTTCGGGAGCCATTTTAATCTGATTGTAACTAGAGAAACCATCCATAAAGGAGAAGACCTTATGCTATGCGGTGTTGTCAACCAGAAGGTCGATATGAGGTAGAGGGAAATCATCCTTGGGGATCGCCCTGTTCAGATCCCTATAGTCAACACACATTCGAACCTTACCATCCTTCTTCGGCACTGGAACCACGTTGGAAACCCACTGAGGGTAAGAAGTAACTGCTAGAAAACCGGCGTCGAATTGTTTCATAACTTCAGCCTTGATTTTCTCAGACATATCCGGGCGCATTCGGCGGACCTTCTGCTTTACTGGAGGACAGTATTCCTTGGTAGGCAATCGGTGAACCACAATATCGGTATCCAACCCAGGCATATCTTCGTAAGACCAAGCAAAGATCTCAACGTAGTCTCACAGCATCTGAATCAACCATTGCTTAACACTTGCCTCCAGATTTGCACCGATCTTGACCACTTTCTTGTCTATCTCTGTACCCATATTTATTGATTCCACGGGCTCCTCATGCGGCTGTATGGCCATCTCTTCCTGAATTAGCAGTCTAGCAAGTTCACCAGGCACCTCACAATCATCTTCACCTTCGTCTTCGGCTAAGTTGATCGGACTTTCAAAGTCATAACTGACAATAGCAGAGTCGTTATCAGTGGGGTCCAGAGTGGATGTAGACCTGTATATGTGAGTGTGTGTAAAATAGCTGTTTTGCAATATATAATAAAAGAAAGACAAGGAGCGCAAAATTCGAAATGCAAAAAACTTCTAATGCTTTTATTAATGATATATGTAGATGACACACATAAAGCCCTCACAAATGAAACCACGGTGCCCCGGGTAAGACACCGGGCCGTAAAGTTTAAAACATTGTCTGTTACAAATTCAAACAAAAGTCTCATTACTGGGTAATAAAAGAAATTGGGACGAAGTCCTTTGCTTCCAATTGCTTAGTCCACCGTCGGCAGTCGGGTAGATCCAACTGTCAAACTCAAACTCTTCAACGTCGTCTTCAATGGAATTTACTCCTGAATTGTTGATGAACAGGGGAGGTCTTCCGATCCGTGCATTTTGAACAGCCTTTTGAGCTTCTGCAGTGAAACCCAAACCAAACTTGTTAGTCTTATGTGAAAAATTAGGGAGTTGGCCCCAATTCGCACACCCACCTTTTTCGACAAAAGCCTGGGCATCCTTGAAGGAAGCCATTTCCTTTGGAGGATCTTCAACAACAGTCTCAGTTGATGCCAGCGTCTGGGGAACCTCTTCAAAATGTTGAAACGGGGTCTCAATGAACTCCCCATCCATCTCTACATATCGGAAAGAGTTGAGTTGGCTCACCATGTACTCCTCCTCTCCTTGTACTGTCACAATTTGCCCTTTCACCGGGTACTTTAGCTTCTGGTGGAGCGTAGATGTTACTGCCCCAACTTTATGGATCCACGGGCGACCCAGCAAATAAGAATAAGATGGCCGAATGTCCATCACATGGAATGTAAATGCGAAAACCTGAGAACCAACCTTAATCGGAATATCCACTTCACCGTGTACCATCCTCTTGGACCCATCAAAGGCCCTGACCACAATGTTGCTTAGTTTCAGCTCCAACCCTTCACAGTCTAACCGGTCTAGAGCTTTCTTGGGTAACACATTCAACGAAGATCCAGTATCCACCAACACGTGAGCAAGAGTAGTGCCCCTGCATTAAATGGAGACATGCAGGGCATCATTATGATTCTTCCCCTTAACAGTCAAGTCGGCGTCAGAGAAACCCAATCCATTATCAACTGTCAGACTAGCCACACAATCTTTAAATTGATCAGCTGATGTTTCTTGGGGTACGTGTGCAGTCTTCAGGAAAGCAATCAGGGCCTTGGCATGGGCCTCTGAGCATAGCAACAGTGACAACATATAAATTTTGGACGGGGTTTGCCCCAGCTGCTCGACTATATTGTAATCGCTCTTTTTGATGATCTTTAAAATTTCCTCCATCTCTTGTCTAGAGGCTTCAACAATAATCTTCTTCGGTGCCTCCGTCTGGGCAGGCTTATTAGTGGTCTCTTTGCCCCGAGTGTCAGATGACTCGGCGATAGGGGTAAGAATTGGAACTTGAACAGGGACAGTATCAGGTACACTAGAAGGTGTAATAACAACAGGCTTTCGTACAACTGGTGGAGAGATCTCAGGGGAGAAAAGTCTTCTGCTACAGGTGACTTTACTAGACCCAACAATGTTACTGACGTTAATATCAGCATTCAAATCTTGTTTAACTCCGTGATAGTACACGTCAGCCCCATAATGCCACGGGATAGCTTTATCGGATGTATAGGGGATAGGCCCAGGAACAGTGATGATCAATGGTGCGATTCTTGGAACATATGTAATTCTAACAGGCTTTCTCGAGGAAGCCTTGGAAGAATTGTCGAAAATGGTGATTATAGCAACTTCTTCAGTAGGAACCAAAGGAACAACAGTCTTCTCAAACAGAATTTCTTTATTATCCATCAGGCGTTGGACACCTGACTTCAAAAGATGGCAACTGGTAGGCAATACGGCACACAGATGGAAATCTTCGCCACAGCCCGGAAATAAACCGACTAATAGAAGGTTCTTCTTTACAGTCATCAAGGGAGTAACAATTTCTTTCACAGAAACCACAAACGAGTCTTCATCTATAGCATTCACCCAATGTTTGGGCATAGGAGCAGTCACAACATTAGGTCTTTTAGGTGCTTAGAATTCAATCTCCTTTGCATCAATCAAGTCTTGTACTTTGTTCTTCAAGACCCAGCAGTTATCCGTATCATACCCCGGGCTACCAGAGTGAAAAGCACAGCGGGCATTCGGATCGTACATCGGTGATGTTGTGTTGGGATTCTTCGGGGCCTCCCTCGGAATCACCAAGTTGGTCTTTAATAACTGCGGCAGAATCTGAGATAAAGTCATATTGAGCTGAGTGAATTTTCTTCGCGGTATCTCGGCCCTTGGATGATTGTTGCGCTGAGGAGCAACAGTAGGTCTTGATATAACAACCTCATTAACAGTTTGGTGGTGTTCAGGTCTATTCTGGCTTTTTAAACTGTAAACAACACTGGATTCCTTCTTAAAAGGCTTCTTCTCGGTGCCTGATGAAGCACCCTTCTATATCTTGCCAAATTTGATACCGGCCTCAATCCTCTCCCCGATCATAATCAGCTCTGTAAACCCGGACAAAGAACTTCCAATCAGATGATTGAAATACGGACCAGACAAGGTCCCCAGAAACATATCCACTAGCTCCCTATCAGCCAAGGGAGGTTTCACCCTTCCAGCAAGGTCCCTCCACTTATGAGCGTAATCTTTGAAACCTTCGCCCGCACCCATAGACATACCCTGGAGTTGGGTACGCGTGGGAGCGAGGTCGATATTATATTGGTACTATTTATAGAAAGCAGCGGCCAAATCTTCCTAATTACGGATACTAGCTCCTTCCAGCTGGTAAAACCATTCAAGCTGAGTCCCTGAGAGACTGTCTTGAAAGAAGTGGATCTAGAGGTTCTTGTCAACGGTGTATGGCTGAATCTTCCTAACATACGACCGGAGGTGCAGTTTCGGACAAGAAACTCTGTCTTACTTAACAAAGGCCGGTGCTTTGAACTTGTGGGTAATTACCACCCTAGATGACAGACCCAAATCACCAAAGTCCATACCAGGCACTTTCTGAACTTCCATCGCGCTCAACCGGTCTTCCAGTTGCTTATACCTATCCTCAGCCGAAGGATACTGGTCTTCGTCGAAGTCAGTCTCATTTTCTGAAACCACAGGGCTAGGAGCCCTCCTTTCTTCCTGATTATCTCCCCCTCCAGATGAGTGGGTCAAATCACCCTCTTCTCGCAAATCGTTTCCGAATCTGCGACCCATATTAAATAGGACCGTCTTCTTCTTCTTCTTCTTCTTTTCTTTCAAGATAAGGGCCTTCAGATCTTGCTGACCCTTACCCAGATTCATGAATAACTCCTGGAACTGGGCGTTCTGAGCTTGTAGAGCCTTAATTGCTTGTTCAGTTGATGATTCAGAAGACATGATGCTGAAATAAACAGCGAAGAAGATGAGAAAACCTGTAAGGGTACCTGTTATGAGGTGCATGGAATGAAATGCGCATGATATGATTTCAAAGAATTTAGGGATTCAAATTCGTAAACCACAATGAAACACACTTTTATTATATAAACTTTGAATTCAAGTGTTCAACATATGCCTTTAAGGCGTTACAAGAAAGAAAAACTGAAAAGTAAATCAAAACTAGAAATAATCAAAAAGACAATCAGTGCTCCCATGGTCGTTTCTTATTGGTGCGGACATAGTCGTTGAGGATCCGTTCGTTCTCCAACTGCCTTGTCAACTTCTGAATCTTCTGCTCTTGGTTGTGATACTTTTCTCTGTAAGTATCCCGCTCTTCTCTTAGCTGCATCCAAGATCTCTTTAATGCCCCAATGTCAGTAGGCATGTAAGGATGGAGGATGGTAGGAGGCACCCCTTCTTCATCAGCAACCTCAAGAATTATAGGCAAGACGGCTTCGTACGACATTCCCAGCTTTTGGGCACGGATTCGAACCCATCGGAGATATGGCTCCATTGGAAGAGAAGTCTTTGCACCCAGCTCGTGCGGATCAGACCTGTGTACTCTATCCCAAGCTCTTATGAATCTGCGGCATTGCTCATCACTATCCCCTTGGAAATCAAAGACAATACTAGGCATTAGCAACTCATGAGGTCCTTCCCTTCTAGATCGCCCAAACTGACGTAAGGCCAAACACAGATTATAAGTGATCCCTCTATTGGTTCCTATCAGTGGAACATTGGGGTATTCCCCACAGCGATCAATAATAGCCACATCTTCCATGCCCTTAATAGTCCAGATGATGTCATTATGAGAGAGAGAGACATAATCCTATAGGCCCAGCCCATAACTTCTTTGTTCTTCAAAACTGATTTGGGGAGGTGAGAAATAAACCACCTCGCCAGCAATGGCGCACAGCACATAAGGGTTCCCTGTTTCCGAGCAGTACGGGCATAAAGAGAGTGAAGAATGTCACCCAAGAGAGTGGGTACTGGATTACCAGATATAAAAATCTTCACTGCATTCACGTCGACGAAAGAGTATGAGTTAGGAAACAACACCAAACCATATATGAGAAGAGCCAGAATGTCTTCAAATGCCTGGAAGTCTAGACTGTCCAAGAAATGATTAGCCTTACTAACTGAAATTCTGGCTGCAGATACTCAATGGCACGTTCAATGTTATGACACCGTATCTGACTTACTATATGACAGTAAATACAAAAGCAATAAAGAACACAGTCAATTGTTTACCCAGTTCAGTGTGCAACAACACCTACTCTGGGGGCTACCAAGCCAGGGAGGAAATCCACTATAAGAGATGTTAATTCAGGAATAAACCAACCAGTTTATCTCCTTCACTTAAGACCTACCCAATGCAATTCCAATCTAAGTACAACTTAAACCTGAGTTCCTACTCACTCCCCCTCAATCACAGCAGTGATACATAAACCAATTTGACTTAAGAATTGATGAAGACACTCTTCAAAAACAAACACTTGATTAAGCTTCACAGCTTTTTAATCAAGCAACTCAATCACTCGTGCTTCACAGCTTTGAGTGATGCACACAACTAACTTGACTCTGCTTCACAGCTTTAGTCAAGGAACATTCAAACACTCTTGCTTCAAAGCTTTGAGTGCTACACAACCCTTACAATTAGAAACCTATTCCAAGGCACTTATCACAATGATAATTGATTGGAGTACAATAATCAAATCTATACAGATTACAAATGATCTTCAGATCAATCAAGAGGGATCCTTGAAAAACAGCAGCTCTGTTGAATATATAGCAGCTGCAACTTCAGTTAGGGTTTCCAAAAACCTAGGGATAATTCCGTTTGACCTAAAGACCAGGTCACAGGACTTTATTTAACCAGGTTAGGGTTGAGCTAGGTTACCCCTCAGAAAACGCAGGATTCTGTTCAGGAAGGACTGAGTTATTTCCTGAAAAACTCAGACTTATCCAATCCTGCAATCCTGTTAGTTCAGAACAGGATGTCATAACATCTGTTATGACATCTGAGAAAACCTGTCTACTGATTTAGCAAAATGTGATCATTTTGCAAAATGCTCAGATACACACTTATAAACATCAGTATTTGAATTACAATATTTTTCTGCAAAGGTACCTAATGAGTCAGTACAAACTGAACTAGAATGTTATGACATCAGTCATGACATTCACACATACACTTGGGATTTACCAAAAATGCAAGCCAATACCTAAACACCTACAAACTCCCCCTTTGGCAGATTTTTGGCTAAAGACCCTAAACAATCAGAGATAGATAGCAGCAGAAAAATAGAATGTCAAGTACTAATTAAGTAAGTACCAAAATATTCTCCCCCTCTTTAGCCACAAATGGGCCAAAGAAACATGTTCATAAAATTATACAATTATCCAAAACAAAATAATAGGAGCAGCAGAAAACAACTTCCAAACTTCACCAGATATCAGCACCAACCAGCAACACCACCAAACAGCAATCAACCTTCAAGCACTGTCATCAGACTCTGAGGAGCTAGTTTCTTCAATGTTGAGATGTCCTTCACCTTCTTCCCTTCTGTTTTCTTCAGCTTCCTCCTTTTCTAGCCTGGCAATTAGAATTTCTAGGGTCCTTTTTCTAGCATCCAGCTCTTTGCAAGTTTCTTTTAAAACAGCTATGACATCTGATGTCTTGGACTGGGTCTTTATAGACGATGTCTCAGCTGATGTTATGACAATGTCTGGAGCATGAGATCCCTGAAACAGTTTGTAGTGCAGGCCAAGGGCAGGAGCTCTTTTGCAGACTGTATCTCTTGCCACAAGGATATCAGGGTATTGTGCAAGGATGATTCCACAAAGGAGGGAGGGAAAGGCAATTGGTCCTTTGACAGCATAACTGCCAGCATGCTTTAAAGTTTGTTCAAAGATGTACCTCCCATAGTCAAAAGCAGTCTTGGTTCCCACAGCATAGATAAATCTCCCCAATCCTGTGGAGATAGTTGATTTGTGATTTGTAGGCACCCAGTTGGCTGCACCTATTTTATGCAAGATGGCAAATTTCATGCTGAGTTTACTAGCCTTCAGCTTCCCTTTCAAAGGCCAGCACTTTACTTGCCTGGCTGTGATGGTTAGACAAACTTCATTGTCAGTTGCCTCTAGATCAGGACAGTCCACATTTGTTCTTCCAAGAAACTTGTTGATTTCTGATGGAGAGAACTTGACCCTTCTTCCTCTAACAAACACACTTTCAAAGTCAGCTGACCTTCCATCAGCACAATCATTAGACAAGTTCACTACAAACTCCTTGACCAGATTTTCATAGCATTTGTTAAACTTTATTACTGTCTTCATTAGTCCAGCATTCTTGATCAGGTCCATGATGTCTTTGCACTCCAAGGCATCATTGTTGAGTTCTCTCTCTAATGCTATTCTCTTTAAGCAAACATACTTCCATCTGTTTGCATTGTCAGGATGATGAAAAGAGATGTTGTCTGTTGGCACTTCAGGCACTCTAGCAATCTTGCTGGAGGGGAGCTTCCTTCTGATGGGAGTTTCTTCAATATCAATCTCAAATTCTGATTCCTCATCAGAATCAGAGGTTTCAGGTTCTTTACTCTTCTTAGAGATTGGTTGTCTTGCAGTATGCACCTGGGCCTTCTTCCCTTTTGTCTGAATACTTTTCTCAGCCATGCCTTCAGCCTTGGATTTCTTAGCATCAGGTTTATCATTCTGACTACTCTTTCTTTTCATCAATCTCCTAGCTATGCTAGGGTTCACATTAGCAATCAGTTCATTATCTGAGTAATCTTCATCCACATCAATGATAGGTGGATCAGCAGCCTTTTCAGAGGGGTTCTGAATGTTGTCTTTTGGTGTCACAACATTCTCAGTGACATCTACATTTTCAGAAACTTCCACATTTGGACTTTCTGATTGATTTAAAGGGATAGAAATCCCCGGTACAGATTGGTTGCCACTCAGTATACTAGTAACCAGCCTAGCAATAGCTTGGTGAACTTGAACTGATCCTTCTCTATTAGGTACAGAAGACGAAGGATGAGAAGTATTACCAGAGGCTGTAGCTTGAGCTCTTCCTGCATGTCTGGTTCTGAGCTTTTTGACTCTGGCTGGGTCAGTTGCCATCTCCCTGAGAGGAGTGACCTCAAGAACTTCAGATTCTATGCATGTAGTGATTGCCCTAGAATCTTGGTCAGATGATGACGATGATGAGGAAGACGAAGTCGCCATGGTTGAAGACGATGTCTGAGACATTTTGAATGACTTTGAGTAATGGCAGCAGTTTGAGAAAAATCTTTGATTGGGAGGAGGAAACAGGTTGCAAGGATGAGAGAGGTAGAGGGTAAAAGGGAGTCTCTTCAACTTCTTAAAGCTTTTGAAGGAATTGTGAAAGAATATGATTAACCCACTAAATATAGACTTAATAAAATTAATCCCTTCAACCCTTGTTTTAAGCAAAATTAATTTCTATAATTTCTTATGTTGGTGAATACCCAACCTGCCCCTCAAATTTTCAAGTTTATTTCCAACAAGAGCCTTGGTAGAAGAATCAGTCAGCTGAAGCTTAGAGAAACTATGTTCCAGTTTAAATGACTTCTTCTCTTCAAAGTTAATAGGGTTCAAGGAAATGTTGATTGTTTTCAGATTGTCACAACATAATGTCACAACATCTTGTGTAACATTGTACTCAGGGAGCATCTGTTTTGACCAGATGTTTTGAGAACATAATTTATTAGACTTGTTATTTCCAACATCCTTGTCAAGATGACTTAAGGTTCTGACAACACATTCTTCTTCAAGTTTATTTGCCACATCACAGAAATTATCAACCTGTAGTTTTGGAGTTCTTCTGACAGTTTCCATAGAGATAGCTCTCTTCATTCTTCTTAGATGAAGGAGACCAAGCTTATGCTGCCACAGTTTCATCTCTTTTTCTTCTTTGATGATTTGACACATAGTGGAGATATCAGTGTTCTCAGGCTTCCACACGTAACAGTTATCTTTGGATTTGATTCCTCTCATTACAACTTCTAATTTTTCATTAATTACTAGACATTCAGATCTTGAGAAGTTGACCTTGAATCCTAGATCACATAATTGACTGATACTAATGAGATTAGCAGTCAACCCTTTTACTAGCAGTACTTTATTCAGACTTGGAACTCCAGGGCAGTCCAAATTACCAACTCCTTTGACTTCACCTTTAGCACCATCTCCAAAGGTCACAAAACTGGTGGTGTGAGGCATAACATTATTGAGGAGATTTTTGAATCCAGTCATGTGTCTGGAACATCCACTGTCAAAGTACCAATCTTCCTTTGCAGAGACCCTCAGGGAAGTGTGAGCTATCAGTGCAGTAGCCTTTTTCTTCCATTTAGGAGCATGATGTACCTTTTTAGACTTAGGTTTGACACCTGAGTTCTGATTAGGATATCCATGTAGTCTGAAGCAGAAGGGCTTTATGTGACCATATCTCCCACAATGATGACATTTCCATCTTTGGTACCTTTTCTTCATATGTCTCTGTTCCTGATGTTGAGAGTTGTGTTGAGACATCCGTTTTGACATTTGCTTACCAGTACCAGATTTCTTTGCTTCCATAAATCCTAGTCCAGATTTATTTCCCACATTTTGTCCAACCTGAAGGATCTCTTCCAATTTGTCTGTTCCATTGGTCAACATCTTGACAGATTTGGTCATTTGATTCAGTTGTGAGTTCAGCAGTTGAACTTCTCCTTCTAGATGACTTATAGTTTCAAGATTTGCCTTTTTTTCAGCCTCCAGCTTTATAATGAGTTTTGATTGTTTCTCATTCTGCACACAGACTTCAGCACTTCTGATACACAATTTCTTGTAGGTATCAGCTAGTTCTTCAAATATCACTTCTTCATCACTAGTGTCACTTTCAGAAGTACAAACACTAGTTAGGGCAGTAACTAGTTTGGCAGATTCTTCTTCAGAATTACTTTCTGAATCATAGTCAGACCAAGTAACAGTCATTCCTTTCTTTTGCTTCTTAAGAAAGGTAGGACATTCAGCTCGAATATGTCCATATCCTTCACATCCATGGCATTGAATACCTCTGCCTTGGTTTCCCTTATCTTCTGACCTTGGTCTTCTGTTGGAACTGTCAATGTCAGAGGGAATGTTATGAACATTAGACCTTGACTTTGGGTCCATTCTTTTGATGAGTCTGTTGAACTGTCTTCCAAGCATGGCAATAGCTTCTGATATGTTTTCTTCTTCATCCTCCTTGTATTCAACATCAGTGTTGGATACAAGTGCTATGCTTTTGTTCTTCTTGTCACCATTATCAGTGATCCCCATCTCAAAAGTCTGAAGAGACCCAATAAGTTCATCCACTTTCAACTTGCTAATGTCCTGGGCTTCCTCTATGGCAGTTACCTTCATTGCAAATCTTTTAGGCAAGGATCTGAGAATCTTCCTCACCAGTTTTTCTTCTGACATCTTTTCTCCCAGTGCTCCTGAGGTGTTGGCAATCTCCAAGATGTTCATGTGAAACTCATGAATGGTTTCATCTTCCATCATTTTTAGATTCTCAAATTTGGTAGTCAACATCTGAAGCCTTGACATTTTTACTTTGGAAGTGCCCTCATGAGTAGTTTTGAGAGTGTCCCAAACTTCCTTGGCCAGTTCATATTGATGTACTAGTCTGAAAATGTTTCTATCAATTCCATTGAACAGGGCATTTAAGGCTTTTGAATTTCCCAGAGCTAACTCATCTTCTTCTTTACTCCAATCTTCCTCAGGCTTCAGACTGATTGTCCCATCTATCTCAGTTATGGTGGGATGAATCCATCCTTTGTCAGCAGCTCTCCAAGCCTTTTTGTCCAGAGATTTTAGGAAGGCAATCATACGAGGTTTCCAGTAGTCATAATTAGTTCCATCCAGAATGGGTGGTCTATTTCCAAAAACTCCTTCTTTGTCCATAGTGCCAGAAAGTGATATCCCTAGATCTCACCCAGTAATACAGGCAGGGTGCCTGCTCTGATGCCAATTGAAATTCTGGCTGCAGATACTCAATGTCACGTTCAATGTTATGACACCGTATCTGACTTACTATATGACAGTAAATACAAAAGCAATAAAGAACACAGTCAATTGTTTACCCAGTTCAGTGTGCAACAACACCTACTCTGGGGGCTACCAAGCCAGGGAGGAAATCCACTATAAGAGATGTTAATTCAGGAATAAACCAACCAGTTTATCTCCTTCACTTAATACCTACCCAATGCAATTCCAATCTAAGTACAACTTAAACCTGAGTTCCTACCCACTCCCCCTCAATCACAACGGTGATACATAAACCAATTTGACTTAAGAATTGATGAAGACACTCTTCAAAAACATACACTTGATTAAGCTTCACAGCTTTTTAATCAAGCAACTCAATCACTCGTGCTTCACAGCTTTGAGTGATGCACACAACTAACTTGACTCTGCTTCACAGCTTTAGTCAAGGAACATTCAAACACTCTTGCTTCAAAGCTTTGAGTGCTACACAACCCTTACAATTAGAAACCTATTCCAAGGCACTTATCACAATGATAATTGCTTGGAGTACAATAATCAAATCTATACAGATTACAAATGATCTTCAGATCAATCAAGAGGGATCCTTGAAAAACAGCAGCTCTGTTGAATATATAGCAGCTGCAACTTCAGTTAGGGTTTCCAAAAACCTAGGGATAATTCCGTTTGACCTAAAGACCAGGTCACAGGACTTTATTTAACCAGGTTAGGGTTGAGCTAGGTTACCCCTCAGAAAACGCAGGATTCTGTTCAGGAAGGACTGAGTTATTTCCTGAAAAACTCAGACTTATCCAATCCTGCAATCCTGTTAGTTCAGAACAGGATGTCATAACATCTGTTATGACATCTGAGAAAACCTGTCTACTGATTTAGCAAAATGTGATCATTTTGCAAAATGCTCAGATACACACTTATAAACATCAGTATTTGAATTACAATATTTTTCTGCAAAGGTACCTAATGAGTCAGTACAAACTGAACTAGAATGTTATGACATCAGTCATGACATTCACACATACACTTGGGATTTACCAAAAATGCAAGCCAATACCTAAACACCTACACTAACCAAGAACTTAGTCAAGAAGCCTTTTGTCCCACTTCTAGTCTCCAAATTAGCCATTACCTCAGCCTTTGTCAGATGAAGGGCTGAAGTAATCTCTTCTGGTCTAAGAACTTTCTCCCAACCAGTGAACGGGGTCTGCTCCAGAATAGAGATACCAAGAAGATCAGAGAATTCTTCCAAGGTAGGGACCAACTGGTAGTCCGGAAAAGTAAAGCAATGGTACATTGGATCAAAGAACTGGACTAAGACACTCATCATCTGCTCATCCATCTTAGAGGTGACCAAACCAAGGAGGTGCCCATGTCTTCTGACAAAGGAGGCAGTATCTGAAACCTTTGCAACCAATTCCTTAAGCTGAATGGGAATCTGGACAAAGTTGATCCGAATAGTGTTTCTACGCATGGGTGCCATGACCTACAAAACAGAACAAAGATTAATCCCCTCTGCCTTTGAAATGGGTTAGTCCAATACAAGATGCATGAAGTGTTATGATGTCATGATGTCATGATAGGAAGCACACCACAAGTATCCACAAATAGCAAACATGGTAAGGGCACATAACTCACACAGATAGCCCTTTAGATTTCAGGCTGGCAAGGAGTCTAGGTACTACCCTCTTTCAGTTCAGTTGGTTCAAACCTGTCCTAGAAATAGTAACCGGGTTCTAGAGGATCTCAATATCACTGACCAACCTCGATCGATCATAATTCCAGTTTAGCAACCTTTTCTTGCAGCCGGAATCATCGCGAGAGTTTGGTCTTAATGAGTGTAGCATAATGCTACTGTTATATGGCCAAGTTGGTCAATTACAGGTTCTAAGGTCATTTGGTGCTTAATGACCCCTTAGCAGACCCATATTCTCCTCGTTGCGCCACAAGGGATATCGGTACATACTAAAGTTCCACACCAACATAGCTACTGCTTCAACCGTATCGGTCTACGCCGTACAGTTCCCTCACAGTTTATTGCTACTTACCTAAAAGGTATCCCCCAGATCCGGGTTAGGATCTATAGTAACTCCGATACAAGCCCACAAATATAAAGCATACAAGTCAAGAAATTGAAAACAATATGAACTATTCCTAAGGTACACCCCACTTATTAGCGTCCCCAGCAGAGTCGCCAGTTCAGTGATACGGTGGGAGAGAACTGACTGTTTTTGGAGTGCTGGTTTGCATTTTGCGTTTGTTTTCGCAAAATGTCGCGGTAAGCAAGAGTCACCACCGACTTTTATTTTATCCAACAAGGAAAGGAAAAAAGCACAGAAAAATTCTTTTTTCGAGATGTTTCTCGGGTTAGGGGGAAGATTATAGAAAGGGAAGGTGTTAGCACCCTTTCTATCCGTGGTTATCCACGGGCTCTTAGGTACTTGCTCAATTGTTTTCAAAATTTTCTTTCTTTGTGCTTGTGGGTTTTGAAAAGTTTTTGTTTTAAAACTTCGATTTAACTGTTGCTTCTGTCCTCAAGAGCGTATGAAGTGTTTTTTTGAAAACTTTGTTCGAAAAGTGTAAGTGTGAAAAGTTTTTGTGTTTTGGAAGAGCAAGTATCTAAGAACCGTCTACCTACTCGAAAAAGGAATCGTTCTATGCTAATGTCCTTTAGACAATGCTATCCCACTATTAATGAGTAGGTAGCATCGTCGTTGGAGTTTGAGGGTCAATTCGAATGAGGGACTTACGGTCACCAAAGCAATATTAGGACGCCTTAGCGGTAACCCTAATGTCTTAGATCATTTGTTTGAGGCAACAATATCTGAGGAAACCATTTCGAGGCGACTATGATCTTTTAGACAAGAGGATGACCTCTAAAGTGACCTATACTCAATGACCGTGTACGAAGGCAACCAAGTGGGGTGTACCCTAAGAGTGCGCATGTGCGAGTGTGTCGTTTTCAGTTATTTTTATCTTTGTACATGTTAAGGGTGATCTAATTTGATTTTAGGTTAAAACATTCAGTCTTGTCATGCAACCCTATTATCAAACATCTAACAGTTATAATTTGCGGAAATAAATTGCGGAATTTAAATTACAAGGCGTCGGGTATTTACATCGCCAAAGACAAACCCTTTTGAAAACTAAAATAAAGCAATAAAAATAATTAAAAGTCCTATCAACTATTACAATCCAGAAGCAAGTACATTATTGGATAAAAGAAAGTAAATCGCGTGCGGGAAAAATAAATCGAGCGCATGATTAGGGTTTTGACCCTTTTGGTTAAAAAAGAAATCTTTTTTAGGTTTTTTGTTGTTTTTAAAATTAAGAAGGAAATAAATCCTAAATTAATTGATAAATTAAATTAAATAAATTAATTAAATGACAAATTAATTATGACATATATTTTTTTTTATTTTTGTTATTTTAAGAAAGAAAATGAAATTAATTAAATTAATAATTAAGACCTAATTAAATCTAGTTAATTTTAATTATTTGCAAAATAGGTTAAAATTATTCTAGAATTAAAGACCTAAACTAATTAATTAATGTTTATTAAGAAAAATAAGAGTTTAAAGTTTACTTAAATATGAAAATATTTTTGTGATTTTATTTTATGAAAAAAGAAATTTATGATTGGTTAGAAGTTAAATAAAAATAATAAAAATAATTAAAACAAAAATGAAATAAATAAAAGGG
This sequence comes from Vicia faba, assembly GCA_948472305.1. Lineage (NCBI taxonomy): Eukaryota > Viridiplantae > Streptophyta > Magnoliopsida > Fabales > Fabaceae > Vicia > Vicia faba. The sequence goes on from OX451735.1 coordinate 589,715,764, forward strand.
AAAAGGGAGTATGGGCCTGAATTGGGGGTGCTGGTAACAATTGGAAGGCCCATCAGTGCTGGCCCTCTTTGACTCTACAGATCTAGTGCGCATGCATTGACTAACGCCTTGGTGGTCCTTCAATCCCTAGCCATCAGATCTGGCCATTAGTCATCTGTCTCTTGGATGTATGAAGGTGCATGGTGAGCTGCAAGCCAACACGCGCATTGGAACACCTGAAAGACAAAATTAATAAGAAATTGGGGGACCTGGGATTCGAACCCAGGTCCTGAAGGATGATACATGCTTGCCTTGCCACTACACCATCTTGTTTTGTTTGTCAGTATAATATGAATAAATAATAATATAATAAACAAAGTTAATGGCCGGAACAAAAATAAAAAACGCGCGCTATTTGAATAACGCAATGGATGGACGCCACGTATTGTCTTCAACCTCTTGTCTGTGGCTAAAAGTGCACAGACCTATACCAATGGACAAAAGTACGTAGTTACAACGTTGCTCATCTAAAAAATTCTTCTCAGGCCACAAAAATGAATTCCAAGGGCATGGTTGTGTTCGTCTCACTCTCCTGGTCACAACCATACCCTTCTTGTAGCCTAATTTCGCCTGAAAAGAAAACCCCCAAAAATATCCAAGAAAACCTAGCTATGGAGAATTGCAGTACAGGTTACATAAACGAAATTAAATGATGCAACTAGCTGGGAAATGTATTGAGGATTACAAATATGCAATTAGTTTTCATTATAGATGCAAGAATGGTGAGTTTCGATTTCAAGAACAGGGGTGTTTATCGTGACACTTACAGCGTGTTTGGATGTCTGAACAAGCTTGCTTTGGATTGGTTTGGCTTGAGTGAATGCCCAGGAAGCGATTGGGACAGGTTTTGGCCTCTGAAAATGCCTCCAACTATGATTTCGATCTCAAGCTTTTTGTGAATTTTTCAAATCTTGTTCTGCCTCTCTCTGCACTTTCCAACCCCGATTCTCGTCCCTTTTGCTTCCTTATGTAATGCTCAGTGTATTAGGTCTACAAATTTGGCTCAAATCTTTCCATATCAATGCCCATGAATTGGATTTGATCTCTTCTTTAAAACCTTCCAAATTTATCCAATTTCAATCTCTTTGGACATGATTTGGTTTGATTCAGGTTTGATGATGATAATGATGGTAATCTAAGCCTGAAACAGCCAAAAAATCTTATGTTATCAAAGTATTAGATTTTATATGATTTTATTTGATTTAAAATCAATAAATTCAATTAAAAATAAAATTAAATAATAAAAATAAAATATGGGCTCATGGCTGAAGCTAGGACACGTGGGCAACTATGCAAGCTCAAATCAAGTGGAAAAGAATTGGCCCATTTGACAAAATTTGAAGTTTTGGGGATAGTTGACTTTTGGCAATTTTGCAAAAAAGTCCAACTTCAACAATGCATAACTTCTTCAGTTTTGAACTTTTGGAAGTGTTCTTTGACTTTTTAGAAATATTGAGATGTTCTCTAACCAACCCTTTTGATCTCATCTCATTTTGATATTCCATGCTCAAGTTATAAGCTTTGGAAAAAAAGGTGTTTTTGTTGACTTTCAAAAATGACCTATAATGTCCAAATTTATAACTTCTTGTGAGTGCATTTTTTGATCTTGGGGTATGAAGATGGATTGTAGTAAATTGCATCCTATTCAAAATTATCTTTGTATGGGTCATTTCTCATAAAGTATGAGAATGTTATGCTTGGTCAAAGTTGAGTTGACTTTTCCTGCAAAACCCTAATTTAGGAACTTTTGAGTCTTGATGAATTTTGAGCAATCCTTGATGAATCATGATCAACCCTTGATCAAATGATGAAATATCCTTCAAAATGAGAATATTGACAAAAATCTTGAAGTTTGACTGTATGTAGGTCACAGTTGACTTTTGCCCTAGCATAGTCGATTTTTTGACCTTTGACCAATTGACTGAGCAAACTTCCTCTACAAGGCTTGAAATTTAACATGGATGATCTTGAGAACATATTAGGACATTGGGGAGCACTTGAGGTCATTTGGACTCAAGGATCTTGATGCAACACAAAACCCTAATTTGGGGTAGACTGCCTTAGGAGAGAGCTTGTCTGACCAACTCTTGAGCAACCTTGAGCAACTTGGAGATTTTTCTTGCAATGTTTTGAGGGATATGAGAAGGCAAATTTTGGGGTACAACATGTCCTGATTGGAATTCCTTAGGTGGGTAATATTTTCGGGAAAAATATCATATTCTTTTATCCACTAGGGCAATCTTACGGGGAAATTGCGGGGAATGTATCTTCATTGAAGATGAATTTGTGAAGGTTACTCTGTGGGGATAATCTCATGGAAGTGGCCCTGTGGGGATTTGTGGATGGCTTGGACGTCATCCTAACTCCTAGAGTCTTGAGTAAATGCTTATTCCTGTTCTTATGCATATATTTTTTAATAGTTAATCGTGTTCATATGCATATGTTCATTCCATTTTAGTCATTGGTCATTTTTTGCAAACAAAATAGAAAAAATAAAAAACAAAAAGTTTAAACTTTAGGGTGTATTTGTATTGATAGTTTTCCCATAAACAGACGATTTTGTACAAAGAGACATAAATGCTAGTAAGAGGAAATTGTCGTGAAATGAAAAGAGTACAAAGTGAAAACAAAACATATAACTATATGGAAATGATCTGGTTGGGTTCCAACCCCACTATTGCCCCTATGTCTTCGAACATCACATCCCTTATTGTCGGAAGAAGTTGATTGAACTGATCTGTACCATTTGAACTTTTGACTTTGGTAATAAAGCTTGTTGTAAGTGATTTAACGGGACATAGTCGTATGCTTTAATCTTTAATTTTTGCTTGGACCTCCCTTTCGGGTTTTCAGTCCACCAGGACACCCTTTCTTGCCCAAGCCGCCTTTTCAGGTTTTCGACTTGTCGGGTGTACAATCTTTTATATATATCCCTAATTTTTGCCCGAACCCTTTTGGTTCACCGGAATGACCTTATTTTTTCCTAGGCCAGTCAACCTAGCGGGTCATTTTCATGCGTAGTATTTTTTAACTATGTCTACGTTTAGAGGGTGCAGGAAATATTCACCATCCATGGTGGTTAGTATCATAGCGCCGCCTGAAAATACTTTCTTGACAACAAATGGCCCGTCATAGGTGGCAGTCCATTTGCCCCTGGGATCACCTTGCGATAGAATGATGCACTTTATTACCAAGTCACCAGCCTGATATACATGATGCTTGATTTTCTTGTTGAATGCCTTGATCATACATTTCTGATACATCTGACCGTGACAGATAGCCGGAAGCCTCTTTTCCTCAATCAAATTCAAATGGTCAAGCCTGGTTTGAATCCACTCGTCTTCGTCTAACCCTGTATCTTTCATAATCCCCAGAGAAGGAATCTGAACTTCGACAGGTAGGACAACTTCCATACCATAGACCAGAGAGAATAAGGTTGTCCCAATTGATGTTCATGCTGAAGTGCGATATCCATGAAGAGAAAATGGTAACATCTCGTGCCAATCTTTTTAAGTCACAACCATCTTCTATATGATCTTCTTAAAATATTCTTGTTGGCGGATTCCACTGCGCCATTCATCTTTGATCAATACAAAGAAGAGTTGCAGTGCTTGATCTTGAACTGCGTGCAGAGTTCAGTGATCATAGTATTGTTGAGGTTGGTACCATTGTCCGTTATGATTCTCTCGGGGATGCCATACCGGCAGATAAGGCTATGTTTTATGAACTGGGCGGCCACATACTTAGTAACAGAGGCGAACGAGGTTGCTTCAACCCATTTTGTAAAGTAGTCAACAACGGCGAGAATGAAGCGATGTCTGTTAGAAGCAGGAGGCTTGATTTCTCCGATCATATCAATGCCGCACATTGCGAATGGCCAAGGAGCAGTCAAAACATTCAGAGGAACCAGAGGCACATGAACCTTATCAACATAGATTCTGGCACTTATGACAAGTCCTTGAGTGGTGGTGACAGTCGGTTTCCATAGTCGACCAATAGTAACCCGTCTCAAGATTTTCTTAGCCATAGTATGTCCACTAGAATGAGTACCAAAGATGCCTTCATGCATATCCTCTATAATTTTCTCTACTTCCTTCTTGTCTACACAACGAAGTAGAGTCGAATCATGATTGCGCTTGTACAAAATTCCATTGCTCAAGAAGAACTTAGCCGAGAACCTCCGTAGGAATTTCTTGTCATTGATCGATGCCCCTTTAGGGTATTCTTGAGTTTCAAGGTACCTTTTCACTTCATGAAACCAAGGTTTTTGTTCTACTCCATTAGTATCAATTTCGTATCAATGTGTCGGTTCGTCGAATCTTTCAATGGTAATTCTGGGAGCCTCATCTCCCATATGAACTTGAACATGGATGACATGGTAGCTAATGCGTCTTCCAAATGATTCTCTTCTCTTCGGATATACTCAAAAGTAATCTCTTCGAAGTACAAAATCAAGGTTAGCACGTGTTCTTAGTAAGGGATAAGATTCAAATGCTTCGTACCCCATTCTCCCTTGACCTGACTGATTACCAAGGTTGAATCCCCATATACACTCAGGAATTTGATTCTTAGGCCAATAAAAGCTTTAATACCCATGATGCATGCTTCATATTCAGCCATATTATTGGTGCAGTCAAAGAAAAGTCTGGCAGTGAAAGGTGTATGACAACCCTGGGGAGAGATAATTACAACATCGATTCCGTTGCCAAGTGCATTAGAAGCTCCGTTAAAAACCATAGTCCATCGGGATCCTAACTCAGGTCCTTCATAGGATCCATGTTTTTTACAATATATAATTAGCATGATGTTCTCATCCGGGAATTCGAAGTTCATAGATTGGTAGTCGTCTACAGCTTGATACGCCAAATGATCTACCAGTACACTTCCTTTGATTGACTTTTCAGTGGTGTACTGAATGTCATATTCTGTTAGGACCATTTTCCATCGGGCTATTCTTCCGCAGAGAGCCGGTCTCTCGAATATGTACTTGATGGGATCCATTTTAGAGATCAATAAAGCAGTACATGTCAACATATACTGTCTTAGTCGGCGAGCAGCCCATGCCAAAATGCAACAAGTTTTCTCGAGCAGTGAATATCTTGTTTCACAGTCGGTAAACTTTTTGCTAAGGTAGTATATTGCATGCTCTTTTCGACCAGACTCATCATGCTGCCCCAATACACACCCCATTGAGTTCTCTAACACTGTTAGATACATGATTAGAGGCCTTCCTTCAACCGGTGGCATTAGAATCAGAGGTTCTTATAAGTATTCCTTAATTTTATCAAAGGCTATTTTACAGTCATTGTTCCATTTTACTGCTTGATCTTTCTTCAACAACTTGAAGATTAGTTCACAAGTAGCAATCAAATGGGAAATGAATCGGGCAATGTAACTCAGTTGTCCTAAGAAACCTCTTACCTCTTTCTCAGTAAGAGGATCTGGAATTTCTTGAATAGCTTTCACTTTTACGGGATCAACTTCAATAACTTTACCAATGACGACGAAACCTAGGAGTTTTCCAGACCTTACCCCAAAGGTGTATTTATTTGGATTCAACCTTACCTTGTATTTCTTCAATCTTTCAAATAATTTATGCACATGATCAAGACATTCTTCTTGAGTCTATGATCTGGATATCATATCATCGACGTAAACTTCTATCTCGTGATGAATCATGTCGTGAAATAAGGCTACCATGGAACTTTAATAAGTTTCCCCGATGTTCTTCAACCCAAAAGGCATGACCTTGTAACAGAAAGTGCCCCATTGTGTGACGAAGGTAGTTTTCTCCATGTCTTCAGGTGCCATCTTGATCTGATTATAACCCGAGAAACCATCCATGAAGGAGAATACCTTCTGCTGAATGGTGTTGTCAACCAAGACATCAATATATGGTCGCGGGAAGTCATCTTTGGGGCTTTTCCTATTCAGATCCCTGTAGTCTACACACATACGCACCTTGCCGTCTTTCTTTGGTACAAGAACAACATTTTCAACCCATTAGGGATATGACGTCACTGCTAAGAAACCTGCATTGAATTATTTCATAAACTTAGCCTTGATTTTCTCTGACATCTTAGAATGCATGTGACAAACCTCCGCTTAATCGGAGAACAACCCTCTTTCATCGGCAGACGGTGAACCACAATATTAGTATCGAGCCCTAGCATGTCTTCGTGCGACCAAGCGAAGATCTCAACATAGTCATGTAACATCTGAATCAATCTGTTCTTGACACTGCCCTATAGGTTGGCGCCTATCTTGACCTCTTTTCTGTCTATCTCGGTACCCAAATTTACAACTTCGACTGGCTCTTCATGTGGTTGGATAACCTTCTCTTCTTGTATTAAGAGTCTGTCAAGTTCTCCAGGTATTTCACAATCCTCCTCACCTTCGTTCTCGACTTGGTAGATCGAATTTTCAAAGTCATAAGCGGCAATAGCAGGATCGTTATCAACGAGATCTAGAGTGGATGTGGATTTGCAAAGTAGTGTGTGGGTGTGTATAAGAACACATAGCTATTTGAAAGTGCAATAAAGTAAATGAAAGACATAGAGCGCAAAATTTGAATGCAAAACATCCAATGCTTTCATTAAATGAAAATATGACTTATGAAATGACAACCCTTAACAAATGAACCATTGTGCCCCGGGCAAGACACAAGGTTTAAAGTCATTGTTTTAAAAGAAATTAAATAACCCAAACTTATTAAAGAAATAAAACAAAAATAGCTATTACTCCTGACTAAAGGAGATAAAGATAATGTCTTTCGCCTTCCAGTTGCTAAGCCCGTTGCCAATAGTAGGAAAGATCTAGCTATTGAGATCACAATCACTGTCAGGATCTTCTATTTTGTTGAATCCATTGTTGCTGACACATAATGAAGGACTTCTAGATCAAGTGTGACGAACAACCCTTTGACCTTCTGCAGTAAAGCCCAAACCAAACTTGTCATACTTGTAAGAGATATTAGGAAGCTGACCCCAACTAGTACAATCCCCTTCTTTTATAGTTGCTTTGACATCTTTTAAGGAAGCCATCTTGTGCGAAACCTTGGTGGTCTTTAGAATGGCAGAAACATCTTCAATAGTAGTAGGGGAAATTACTTCAAAGGTCTGACATGGAGTCTCGATAAATTCTCCATCCATCTCCACGTACCAGAATGAATTCAGGTGGCTAACCATGTATCCTCCTCTCCACAGACAGTAACAATTTTCCCTTTCACATGATACTTTAATTTCTGGTGCACGGTGGAGGTGACGGCACCTGCCCCATGGATCCAGAGGCGTCCTAATAGACAAGAATAAGATGGCCGGATGTTCATCACATAAAAGATAGATTCAAAGATCTGTGAACCCACTTTGATAGGAAGATCCACTTCTCCATGTACCATTCTTTTGGACCTGTCAAAGGCTCGAACCATAATGTCACTGGGTTTCAGCACAACCCCTTCACAATCTAGTCTATCAAGAGCGCCCTTTGGCAGAATATTCAGAGAAGATTCAGTATCAACTAACACATGAGCCAATGTAGTGCCCTTGCATCCAATAGAGACATACAGGGCCCTATTATAATTTATCCCCTCTGGGGCCAGGTCAGCATCGGAGAAGCCTAGTCCATTATCAATTGTTAAACTAGCCACATAAATTCCAAATTGATCAGCCGGAATTTATTGCGGCACATGAGAAGTCTTCAAGAATTTTACTAAAGCCTGCGCATGTGCTTTTAAACACAATAGTAAAGATATACTGGAGATTTTGGACGGGGGCCTGGCCCAACTATTTAATAGTTTTGTAGTCTCTCTTGCGCATGATTTTCAAAACCTCTTCCAACTCTTGTCCAGAGGTGTCCTTGACCGTAGCTTCTTTTGGCGCATCAATCTGGACATGCTCTATCATTATCCCTTTACCCCGAGCCTCGATAGTTGTCTTGGTAACGTAACTTGAACAAGTGGAAATATTTCTAGGGAGGAAATCCTTCTGCTTCTAGTAATTTTGCTTGTCCCCGTAATATTGTCAATATTGGGATCGACCTCTCCATCATCTTTATCAGACAACTCATGTTTAATGCCGTGGTAATAGACGTCAGACCCATAATTCCATGGATTTTCCTTCTCCGAGGAATATGGGATGGGCCCAGGTGTTGTAATGATTAAAGGAACAGTGTAACGTAGCGGGAGAACTGACTTGGGTGTTTTGCGTTTGATCGCAAATGTCGCGGTTAGCAAGAGTCGCCATCGACTTTTCTTTTATCCAAAAGGAAAGGCTGAAAAGAATAGGAAAGACCTTTGAGATATTTTCTTGAGTTCGGGGGGTAGATTATGAAAAGGGAAGGTATTAGCACCCTTTCCATCCATGGTTTTCCATGGACTCTTAGTTTCTTTCTAGATCACTTGCTTTTTTTTTTTTGAAAATGTGCTTTGTGTGGTTTTTGAAAGTATTTTGAAAAGGCGTCATCATTTAGGAAAACTTTGTAATGATTTTCGTTCGTAAGAATGTATACAAAGTGTTGATCTTTTGAAAATGTTTTCAAGTTTGAAATATATTTTTGAAAGTGTTGGTGTTTGTTTTGAAATAGCAAGGATGTTTTTGGTTTTGAAATTGAGCAAGCAACTAAGATAAAAATGAAGATTAAATCTAAATAATCATTACAACCATATTGAATATTATACAAAAATGAAGATAAAAATGCGAGAATGAAAAATGGAAAAAGAAATGATTTTTGTTTGTTTTTTTTTTTTAGAAAAAGGTTTTTGTTTTAACCTAATTAACTAGAAGAAAATTAATTAACTTAAAAGTAAGAAAATTAAACTAAGTTAACTAAAAGAATATTTTTTAGGGTTTTTTATGAAGTTTCTTGTGAAAGGGTCTTAATTAAATTAAACTAGTATGAAAAAAATAATTAACTAAAAATCCTAAGTTTCTAAATTAATTTTAATTAAAAAAGAAAATAAATTAAACCTAAGTCTAATTATTATTTTATTTAAGAAATTAAATTAAATTTGTCTTTTTAGTCTTAAGGGAAATAAAATATAAATATGTTATTACCTAAATAATAAATAAAAATGTTTGTGGTATTTTTATTAATAAAAACAATAATAATATTAATATTAATAATAATAAAAATAAATGAAAAATAAAATATGAAATAAAATGTGAAAATGAAGTCAGGGGTGTAAAACAGATTTTGAGTGTATGTGTGTAGAAAAGTTTATGGTCTGGTCCATTAATATTTTTTAAAGTCAGAAAAAAAAGAAACATATGGGCTGCGTTGTTATTGAGCAAACATGGGGTATTGTTAAGAAAAAAAAGTCATGCCCATGGGGTGGAGGCCCAAGCGCTACCTGAAACAAAAAAGAAAAATGACATAAATGTGAAAAAAATGCAAAAGGCAGCGCTGAGGTTCGAACCCACGACCTCTACCAATAACGCGCGCTGCCTTACCACTGGGGTGGCTGTACATCCGTTAACTTAAATGAAAGAATAAATACATAATGTAAAATGTCTCCATGACCTGTACTTCGTCTTCAACCTTCAGCCAGCCAGACCCCCTGTATCTCATTCATTTCTCAACAAAAATGGAAAATGCAAACATGAAAGTTGTGTTATTTTCTCTCACGAATCTAACCATGTAAACAACTAAAGCTATAGATCAAAGATGAATGAGAATTTCTCTGGCCCTAATTTGAACCCTAATTTTTTTCAAAAACTTCAAATTAAAATTTTCTAAGCTCAAGCCATGTAAATAAAAACTATGGATATGTATAGATCCAGGGCAATGATATCTACATTTTATCTTCATAAATGAATCAATAATGATGCTTGTAGAGAGAGTTCAAAGTTAAGGAAACTTACCTCAAAACTGGAAATCGTATTCTGAGTTTGAGCACTCCTCAAGGTGTTGTGATGACCAAAATAGCTTCAGTGACCCTCCAGGATGCTAATGCAATGTTTAGTTTGTAATGAAGATAGCTGAATCGTGCTGGAGAAGTCCAAATACAAAGCTCTATTTTTGAAATTGGAAGATGGTGCAAATGGTGTTACAGTCATGTAACAGGGTGTGGGATGAGTTCTAAGTGGTGTATGGAAGCTTTGTGATTGAATTTGAGTGAGAACGCATGATTGAAATGTGAGTTTGGAATTCAAAGTCAGAAATGACACAAAAATGGAGTTTGTGTGCAAATTCTGATTTTAGGGAGTTTCAGGGAGTTTATAGGCTTATCAATCCGTGTGTTAGCTTGCATATAGTGCCTTTGTTTATAAGCAAGAGGTTTGGAGTGCTGAAGTTGGTCTGAATTCAAAATCCATGTTTAAACTCAACATGTGATTTTCTTGACAAAACAAGTTTCCATGCATTGTACCTTTGTTCATAGATTTGTTAGACACTTTAAACACCATGCCTCTGACTTTGTGGATGGAGTGAAATCAGAGAAAACAAGTTAGGAGCTCAAGAAGCTGAATTTGTGCATAAAGCTTTCTTTACAAGAATGGATATGTTGCTTTCTCCCTAAAATGGCCAGTTAATTTGGATAATGCTTGAAACTCTTGGATAAGGGAACAATTAGTTGTGTAAACCATTAATTATGGAGTGACAAACAACTTTGAGGCCTGAAAAGTGAAGATTATGCAACATGGCTATGGATTTGGTTCATGTTGCATCACAAATTTTGCCTTGCAAAATAACTTGAAACCCCAACTGCTGGCCTTCGATTATCCTTGCTCACAAAAATGATATCAAGGAGTTCTGGGACATTCTGGAAAGCTTGTAATGTGCTCTACAACCCCTATTTGAATCACTTTTGAAAAATACAAATGGAACTATGTGAAACTTTGGTCAGAAGTTGGGTCAAAATCTTGACCAAAAATGCTCAAAATTTCAATAATTGTTTTAGTTTCTTGACCATGACTTCATGGATTAATAACTTGAGATCCAATAATTTCTATGAGAAGTTGTGTAAAGAAATGTTTTAGATCTCATAGTTATCTACAACTTTCATGTTCAAAGTTTCTTTTGAATCATCTTGCATCATGGTGAAAAAATGGCTCAAAGTTGTGAACAAATATGAAGTTTTCAACACTTAGAAAAATTTCTAAGTTTGGAAACTTTGACTTTTCAAAATGAAATCTTGACCTTTTGATTTCATGATGAACAAGTTTCATATTTTGACATGTTTTGATGAATTGTGATCTTTGACACTTGATTTTGACCAAAAAGTCAAAGTTTGACTTTTCAGTATACAATTGACTTTTGATTTGTTGACTGAAAATCAACTATCAATCAATTGATCTTGAAGGATGTTTTGAGTCATGAAATTAGGTCAACATGATGAAATTGAACTCTTGAGATCATGTCTCAAACCAATTAACCATTTGCTAGGTCAAAAATCAGAAATTGCCTTTTCTCAGTCAAAACCCTAATTTTGACCATTTTGCCCTTTTGATGATCTGATCAAATTTCTTGAGGAATTATGGTCCAAACATGATCAAATGATACATGTGAGTTCATAATGTTGATATGGATTAAAAATTATGAAGTTTGACTATAAATTGACCATAGTTGACTTTTTCCCTAATAAAGTTGATTTTTAGGTCAACTGCTCAATTGACTGAGCAATAATGTGATCCAAGACTTGAAACTTGACATGAGAAATATTGGGGGTCCATAATGATCCATGAAAGTCATATGAGGCATTAAAAGTTCAATTATCCTTGTGCAATCTCAAACCCTAATTTCAGTCATCAGTGCTTAAGGAGGTGTCTTGAGCTGATCAACCCTTGTGCAGTCTTGAACCAAAGGGGATTTTGTGAGAAAATATTTGATAAATGAGAGGGAAAATTTTGGGGTACAACAGATGCCCCTGTTCAATCTTCTTAGACCTAAAGAGTTAGATTGGCAGATCCCCCATTCGTGACTTGAAGGTGGAAGATGATTGGACACTAGAGTGCCCAAAAATTTGCACCCGAAGATGATGGGAATGGGCTTATAGATGCCATTTGGAGGAATGATGGAGATTTTCTGGAGATGGGCTTGTAGATGCCATCCAAAGGTGACTGTTGATAGAAAATGGACTAAGTCTGAACTTGATTTCAACTGGAAAAGAATCAGAATAAATCTTTGGAACGACTTATCTGAACCAGAAGAAGTCTTGTATGTTGTTTGACTGGGAAGCATCAGAATAAATCTTGGATGGATTTATCTGAACCAGAAGTGTTCCTTTGGAAAGTATCAGGATAAACTGTTGAGGGGTGTAAACTGAACCAAAAGAGATCTTGAATATTCTTTAACTGGAAAGAATCAGAGTAAATCTTTGAGTGATTTATCTGAACCCGAAGTGTTCCTTTGGAAAGTATCAGGATAAACTGTTGAGGGGTTTATACTGAACCAAAAGAGATCTTGAATGTTCTTTAAATGGATAGAATTATAGTAAATCTTTGAGTGATTTATTTGAACTAGAGAAAATGTCTGTGGGAAAGAATTAGAATAATCTGTTGAGAGATTTATCTGAACCCGAAGTGTTCCTTTGGAAAGTATCAGGATAAACTGTTGAGGGGTTTATATTGAACCAAAAGAGATCTTTAATATTCTTTAACTAGAAATAATCAGAGTAAATCTTTGAGTGATTTATCTGAACCAGAGAAAGCGTCTGCGGGAAAGAATCAGAATAAACCATTGAGAGGTTTAAACTGAACCGATAGGGATCTGGAGAAGAATCAGAACAAATCATTGAGAGATTTATCTGAACCAGAGAAAACGTTTGCGAGAAAGAATCAGAATAAACCGTTGAGGGATTTAAACTGAACCGTCAGGGATCTGGAGAAGAATCAAAATAAATCATTGAGAGATTTATCTGAACCAGAGAAGACGTCTGCGGGAAAGAATCAGAATAAATTGTTGAGGGATTTAAACTGAAAAGACAGGGATATGGAGAAGAATCATAATAAATCTTTGAGAGATTTATCTGAACCAGAGAAGACGTCTGCGGGAAAGAATAAGAATAAACCGTTGAGAGGGTTAAACTGAATCGGCAGGGGTCTGAAAGAAATATCTGTTATGTAGATAGTTGACCATTCCTTTCTTGGGAATTGATCTGTAATTGACTTGTTGAAAATTTGAGGATAATTTTCTGTTGATTGATCTGTCCTGAAAAGATGAAAGGTTAGTTGTATGCAATGTCATGATGTATGAAATGCATGGTGCAATGATTTTCTCAAAATAAATGAGATTGTGTTGTATGTATCTGTGCTGTCAATGCTATGACGTATGGATGCAATGTATGGACACGTTAATTATTATGCCGCAGTGTTGCTGGAGTCGGGGAAAATAAATTCCCGAGTACTGCTGGGTATGAAGAGTGTAAGTCTTCATGTTTTGAAGTGTTGATGAGTTTCCATTTATTAGAGAAATAAAATCAATTGTGAAAGGGAAACACCGTGCATTGCATGTGGACCTCGTGAAATCCTGAGAAACTGGGCGACTTTCAATGGGGAATCTTAGGAGCGGTAACTGGAAGTTTTGTTCTGTCTGGGATGTGAGAGAGCTTGATATCATTAAGCTGCATACTGGAGATACGTTAGCGATCCTGAAGTGGGATATCCCATTTTCCGCTTTTGCTGGAAAACTATCTGCGGGGGATTTTATGGAATAGTCTAAAGATATTATCCTATTTCTTAAAGCCATTAGTGGTTGTCTTTCTATTTTATATTCCCCTTTTTTCTCATTTGTAAACAGTAGTTACGTTCAAATGCATATGTTCAAAAATAAATCATTGGACGTTTTTGTAAACAAAACACAGAAATAAAGAAAAAACAGATAGTTTTGCACTTTCAAAGGGATATCTTTGTATTAATTTGAATAAGTATTTTTGTACAATGAGACGAACATTCTAGTAAGAGAATGTCGTCGTAGAAAGTGAGAATTTATACAAAGAAAAGATAGCTATGTGAAATAATTCCATGGGGTTCCCATTCTACTATAGCCTTCGTGTCTCTGAGCGTCTTGTCCACTTGCTACCTTGCCCAAAGTTGATTGGATTGATTAGACCTGTTTGAGCTTGTCAGTCGATGCTAAAGGTTGTCTGTAAGGTGATCCAACGAGACATATTCATACGCTTTAATTCCCTAACTTTTGCTTGGACCGCCCTTTCGGGTTTTTAGTCCATCAGGATACCCTTTTTTGCCCAAGCCGCCCTTTCGGGTTTTCAGCTTGCCGGGTGTACAATTTTTTTTGTATTTTATCCCTAATTTTTGCCTGAACCTTTATGGTTCGCCGGGATGCCCTTGTTTTGCCTAGGTGTGTCAACCTAATGGGTCTCTTATGCATAGTATCTTTTGTCTATGTCCGCGTTCACAGGGTGCAGAAGGTTGTCGCCATCCATAGTGGTTAAGATCATTGCTCCACCAGAGAATATGGTTTTAATCACAAATGGTTCTTCGTATGTAGGAGTCCATTTTCCCCTGGGATCACCTTGTGGCAATATGATACGCTTGATTACCAAGTTACCAACCTGATATACCTGACGTCTGAACTTTTTGTTAAAAGCTTTGATCATACGTTTTTGGTACATCTGGCCATGACAGACAGCCGTAAGCCTCTTCTCATCAATCAAGTTCAACTATTCAAGTTGAGTTTGGATCCAATCATCTTCATTCAGCCCTGCATCCTTCATGATTCTCAGAGAAGGTATTTGGACTTCAATTGGTAGAACAACTTCCATGCCGTATACCAAGGAGAAAGGAGTTTCCCCTGTTGATGTGTGCGCTGTGGTACGGTAACCACGGAGAGATAATGGTAGCATATCATGCCATTCCTTGTAGGTTACTGTCATTTTTGTATGATCTTTTTGATGTTTTTATTCGCGGATGCGACAACACCATTCATCTTTGGCGGGTAAGGGGAAGAATTATGGTGCTGGATCTTGAATTGCACGCATAGTGCGGTGATTATAGTATTGTTGAGATTTGTACCATTGCCTGTGATGATTCTCTCTGGGATACCGTACCGACATATGAGATTCTGTTTGATGAACTGGGCCACAACATTCTTGGTAACGGAAGCGAAAGAAGCCGCCTCAACCCACTTTGTGAAATAGTCAATGGCCACCAAGATGAAGCGGTGTCCATTAGAAGTTGTAGGTTTGATTTCTCCAATCATATCGATGCCCCACATTGCGAATGGCTAGGGAGCAGTCAAGACGTTTAGAGGAACTAGAGGCACATGTACTTTCTTAGCATAAATCTGAAACTTGTGAAAAGTTCGTGAATGCTGATAGCAATCTGCTTCCATGGTAGACCAGTAATATCCTGCATGTAGATCTTTTATGCCATCGTATGCCCACTAGGATGGGTGCCAAAAGTTCCTTCATGTAGATCAGCCATGATATTTTCTGCCTCAACCTTGTCTACATAATGAAGCAAAACAAAGTCGTGGTTGCGCTTGTAGAGAATGCCATTACCGAGGAAGAACTTAGCAGAGAATCTTCTCAAGAACTTCTTATCATTGACTGAAGCTCCCTCCAGACACTCTTGGGCCTCGAGATACCTCTTAACTTCATGGAACCAAGGCTAGTCCACTACTTCTTCAGTATTGATCTCATGACAGTAAGCTAGTATGTCCATCCGCTCAATGGTGATCTAGGGAGCCTTGTTACCGCACTTGAGTTTAAACATGAATGACATAGTGGCTAGCGTGTCCGCTAGTTGATTTTCCTCTCGTGGAAAATTCTCAAAGGTAATTTCCTCGAAATGTGGGATTAATGTCAACACATGTTCTTTGTAGGGGATGAGGTTAGGATGCTTGGTGTCCCTTTCTCCTTTGATTTGACTGATGACTAAGGTTGAATCTCCAAATACACTTAAGGACTTGATTCCCAAATCTATGGCAGCTTTGAGACAAAAAATACACGCTTCGTACTCTACCATATCATTAGTACAGTTGAAACAAAGTCTTGCAGTGAAGGGAGTATGACATCCTTTAGGGGATATGATTACATCACCTATTCCATTGCCGAGTGCGTTGGAGGCTCTGTCAAAAACCAAGGTCCATCAGGATCCTTGTTCTGGTCCGTCATATGGTCTGAGTTCTTCACAATTGTTTAACATCATGATGTCTTCATCTGGGAATTCAAATTTCATGGACTGATAGTCATCCACAACCCGATGAGCAGGTGATCTGCTAGCACACTACCCTTTATTTCTTTTTGGGTAGTGTACTGATTGTCGTACTCAGGCATGATCATCTGCCATCTTGCTATTCTCCCAGAGAGGGCAGGATTTTAGAATATGTATTTAATTGGATCCATCTTGGATATCAATAAGGTAGTATGGGTCAACATATACTGTCTTAGCCGACGAGCAGCCCATGCCAGAGCACAACAAGTTTTCTCGAGCAGTGAATATCTTGTTTCACAGTCGGTAAACTTTTTGCTCAGGTAGTAAATAGCATGCTCTTTTCGGCCAGACTCGTCATGCTGCCCCAACACACACCCCATTTAATTTTCCAAAACCGTTAGATACATGATAAAAGGTCTTCCCTCGACCGGAGGCATCAAAACGGGAGGCTCTTGAAGGCACTCCTTGATCTTGTCGAAGGCAGTTTGTCATTCATCATTTCATTTGACTACTTGATCTTTCTTCAGTAATTTGAAGATTGGTTCACAAGTAGCGGTTAAGTGAGAAATGAATCTGGCAATGTAGTTAAGTCATCCTAAGAATCCTATGACTTCCCTGTCGATGCGAGGAGCAGGCATTTCTTGTATTGCTTTCACCTTGGCAGGGTCCACTTCAATACCTTCACCGCTGACGATGAACCCTAGGAGTTTATCGGACCTCACCCCAAATGTACATTTATTCGGGTTCAACCTTAGCTTGTATTTCTTTAGCCTTTCAAACAGTTTCTGCAAATGGTCAAGATGTTCCTCTTCAGTTTGAGATCTGGCTATCATGTCGTCCACATAGACCTCTATTTCGTGATGGATCATGTCGTGAAATAGAGCTACCATAGCGCGCGGATAAGTTGCCCCAGCGTTCTTCAACTCGAATGGCATAACCTTGTAACAAAAGGTGCCCCACTGTGTGACGAAAGTCGTTTTCTCCATGTCCTGAGGTGCCATTTTGATTTGATTGTAGCTTGAGAAACCATCCATAAATGAGAACACTTTATGCTGTGCGGTATTGTCAACCAGAATATCGTTATGGGGAAGTGGGAAATCATCCTTAGGGCATGCCCTATTCAAATCTCGGTAATCGACACACATGCATACTTTTCCGTCCCTTTTAGGCGCTGGAACAACATTGTCGACCCATTATGGATAGGAGGTGATGGCTAAGAATCCGGCATTGAATTGTTTCATGACTTCAGTCTTGATCTTCTATGACATGTCAGGACGCATGCGACAGACTTTTTGTTTTACCGGAGGGCAATCTTCTTTTGTCGGTAGACGATGGACCACAATATCAGCGTCGAGTCCTGGCATGTCTTTGTATGACCAGGAAAAGACCTCAACATAGTCATGTAGTAACTGAATTAAGCGCTTCTTGACACTAGGTTCCAGATTGGCTCCTACCTTGACTTCTTTCTTGTCCTCTTCGGCACCTAAGTTAACTGTGTCCACTGGTTCTTCGTGGGGCTGTATGGTCCTTTCTTCCTGTTGTAGTAACCTGGCTAGTTCCCCTAGCACTTCACAATCTTCCACACCTTTGTCTTCGACTTGGTATATTAGATTTTCAAATTCACAATAGGCCATAGCAGAATCGTTACCCATGGGATCCCGAGTGGATGTGGATCTGCATTTTAATATGTGAGTGTGTGTAAGAGCATAACTATCATTGAAAAATAAAATATAGAAAAAGAAAGACAAAGAGCACAAAGTTTGCATGCAAAAATGTCCATGATTCATTGATGACATATGAAAATGAAGTAGCAACCCTTACAAATGGACCGTTGTGCCTCGGGTAAGACACAAGGTTTTAAAAGTCTCAAATGTTTAATTATTACAAGTCCGACAAAAATTTAAAGACAATTACTGTTGGATAAAAGTAATTGTGACAAAATCTTTAGCTTCCCAGTTGGTGAGTCCTCCGTTGATGGTTGGGAAAATCCATTCTTCCAGGTCGTAGCTGTCATCATTATCCTCCAATGCGTTGACTCCATGGTTTCTGATCCGCAAAGTTGGTCCCCCGACACAAGCACAACGAACAACTTTATGGGCTCCTGAAGTGAAACGCAAACCAAATTTGTCAAATTTGTAAGGGATATCCGGGATTTGGCCCCAAATAGTACACCCAATTTCTTTGACCACTGCCTTGACATCCTTAGCGGAAGTCTTATAATATTTGGGACTTGGGAAATAGTCTTTGTTGCTGCCACTGTTTTGTAATATTTCAGCACCTGATGTAATCTAGAAGTGACGGCACCAGCGTTGTGAATCCAAGGTCGGCCCAATAAACAGGAATAGGAAGGGCGAATGTCCATCACATAGAAAGTTGAATCAAAAGTTTGAGTTCCAACTTTTATGAGGATGTCCACCTCCCCATGCACCATTCTTTTTGAACCGTCGAAGGCACTTACCACTATGTTGCTGAGTTTTATGGTTAAACCTTCACAGTTGAGTCTATCCAAAGCTTTCTTAGACAGTATATTCAAAGATGAACCAGTATCAACCAGGACATGGGCCAAAGTTGTGCCCCTGCATTCGACGGAGACATGCAATGCCTCTTTGTGTTTCCTCCCTCTAGGTGTCAGGTCAGCATCAGAAAAGCATAAACCGATATCAACGATCAAGCTGGCCACACAGTCTTGGAATTGGTCAGTAGAGGTTTCCTGTGGGATATGGGCAGTTTTAATAAATTTCACCAAGGCCTTCGCATGAGCCTCGGAGCACAACAGTAAAGCTAGCATATAGATCTTTGACGGAGTCTTCCCTAGCGGTTCGACTATGTTGTAGTCGCTTCTCTTTATAATTTTCAGAATTTCTTCCATCTCCTTTTTGGAGGCTTCTGGGATAGATACTGATTGCGCCTTCATCCGGACAGGCTCAACCAGAATGTCTTTGCCCCGAGTCTCGGTCGACTCGGTGATAGGGGTATCAGCAGAGGTAACCACGGGAATTGTAGTAGTAGGAACAAAAGCAGGGATGATCACAGGACCGGTAAGAGTTTTCGAGGAGCAATCTCTGTGGAGAATACTCTTCCACTTCAGGTTATTTTGTTGGGTCCCGCAATATTGCCGATGTCGGGGTCAGCCTTCCCAAAAACCGAGTCTTAAAACAGCCAGCCAATCCTGTTTGACGCCGTGATAGTAGACGTCCCCTCCATAGTTACATGGGACAGTTTTATCTGAGGAGTACGGGATCGGCCCTGGCATAATAATCATCAATGGAGTCACCTTAGGAAAAGACGTAATCCTAACGGGTCTTTTGGTGGAGACCCTGGAAAGATTGGTGGAAATGGTTACCATTGAAACATCCTTTTAAGAAATGGTTGGAACGAGAGTCTTTTCAAACAAAATCTCTTTGTCTTCCATTAGACGATGGACATGTGCTTTCAATAAATGACAACCAGTTGATAGAGATAAACAGAGGTGACAGCCTTCGCCACAGCCCAGAAATAAAACGGCCTTTAACAGGTTCCTCTTGATAGTCAGGAGAGGAGTAACAAGTTCATCAACAACAGTAACAAACATATCATCTTCAACAGTGTTAACATCACGGCCGTGTGTTGTACCCCAAAATTTTACCTCTCATTTTATCAAGATTTTCCTCACAAGACTCTTTGGACTCAAGACCAGATTAAGGTTTGCTCTACTCAAGACATCTCCTTGCACTGATGACCTGAAATTAGGGTTTGAGTTTGCACAGGGATTTTTGGAATTTCAATGCTCAATGTGACTTTCATACTTCATGTTGGACCTATGAAATTGCTCATACCAAGTTTCAAGCCTTGAATCAAATTTTTTGCCCAGTCAATTGGACAGTTGACCTAAAAATCAGCTGTATTGGGGGAAAAGTCAATTGTGGCCAATCTACAGTCAAACCTCATAATTCTTGATCCACATCAACATTATAGACTCATATGAACCATTTGATCAGATCATCAAAAGGGCAAAATGGTCATTTTTAGGGTTTTGACTGTAGAAGGGCAATTTCTGATTTTTCACCTAGCCAATGGCAAATTGGGTTCAAGCATGGTTTCAATGACTCAATGGAATCATCTTGACCTAATCACAAGGTTCAAAAGATCTCAAAAGCATTGGATTGACAAATGAATTTTCTAGTCAACTAATCAAAAATCAACTGTACACTGAAAAGTCAAACTTTGACTTTTTGGTCAAAATCAAGTGCCAAGGGTCATTTTTCATCAAGATGTGACAAAACATGAAACTTGTTCACCAAGAAACCTAATTTTTAAAATTAGGGTTTAAAATGAAATTTTTTCATAACTTAGAAATTTTTTGTGTTATGAAAATTTCTTATTTTCCCCCAACTTTTCCCAACTTTTTCACCATGATGCAATTGGATTCAAATAAAACTTCCAACATGAAAGTTGTAGTCCTCAACAAAATCTACAACTTTTATTCACAAAGTTTTCCCAAAAGATTATTGGATCTCAAGTTATGATTTTGTGAACAAGGGTCCATGAAACTTTTAACTTAGTGAAATTTTGCCCTAGTTTAGACAGGATTTTGACCTATCTTCATGGCAATTTTTTACATAGTTCCAATTGGAATCTCAAAATTCATTTCATAGATGGATTTTAGAGCATGTTACAAGATTTCCAAAATGTCCAAGAACTCTCTAAAATCATTTATGGTTAGGTAGAATCGAAGATTTGAAAATGGCAAATTATCACTTTTGGCCAAGGCATTTTGCACATTGCTACAACTTGCAAATCTGTCCAAACCTTGCCTGTACTTGGTTTACAGGTTCTAATCCTTTATACACTCATAAATTAAATGAAAACACATTGGACCAAGGCTTTGTTCTGAGCTTTAGGGCATTGTACAAGGAATTAATCTAAAAATGGCAAAAAGGCAACATTGCCACTTTGATAAAGCATGCTTTATGTCAAATTGTTTATCTTGAGCCGTGCACAAAGCCTTTTGCTGCAAACAAAGTTCAGTAATATCAGGAAAGGTGTACCAACTATCAGCAGGCCTCAAGCTAACTTGTACAACCTTGGCATTGTCAATTCCAACTTTTGCTTCAAAAGCAAGTAACTTGCAAAAGTCCACACAACTGGGAAATCTGATAAGAGCAAGCTTTGTGTTCATTTCAAACAAGTTTTACATATTGTCTAAGGCCATAAACACGATCTGATAGCCTCTCAAACACCCTTAAGCACAAAAACTCCAACTTCTGCCCAAAACAGGGCATTTTCTGCAAACACCAAGCCAAAACAAATTCCACTCGTGCGTTTTGTCCCAAACCACTTCAGACACATTGCATACATCCCATCCAAGCAACCCAAGTCCCTGTCCTGCCACTGTAACTCCATTTTCACACTTCACCATTTTTTCTTTGAAGCTTTGCAGGTTGAGTTCTACAAGCACATTCAGGCAAGTTCAAGGCAAGCCAAGCATTGTGAAAGGTTGAGTGAACTTCAGGCAAGCTAACACGACCTTCAGGCCTCATCCAAAACTCCTACATTGCCATATCCAAACTTGGCTGAAACAAGTATTTTCTAAACTTCTATCTTCTTATTTAGGAATCATTAGGCTTAGGTTTGTGAAGCAAAAATGTAGCCCTTAATGTCCTTGAACAGTACATGTGCATATAATTCATTTATGTTAGCTGAGCTAGGAGAATTTGGATGTTGAAGTTGCTGAATTTTTTAGGTCAGAAATTAGGGCCAATGAAATTCTCTCAGGTCTTCGAGAGTTAGATCAAGTTTTTTACATGGTTAGAATCGTGTGATCATGAGCTATAACTTTCATGTTGCAAGATTTTGTTTTTGAGCACGTATGCAGGAGTTACAAGTTTGTACATGGCGCGCACGTTTTTTGATTCAAAGGACATAGATGAAGTGTGACGTTGGGCTTGGCTTGGCTTGCCTTGCTGTTGGCACCCCCTTTGTGTTATTTGCACCCCTTGGCCCATTTTCTTTATTTGTGCTTATTTTTCATTTCTTTTTTTATTTTCTGACTTTATTGTTTTTTCTTGAACATTTAAAATCACAAAAATTATTTTCTTTATTTTTGGCATTTTATCATATTTTTATTTTATTTTTATTTGCATAATAAATGATTATTAGGTTAATATTACTTTATTTTCTTAATTAAAACTTGTAAATAATATAAAAATACTTACATAATTTTATTTTATTATATTATATACTTAAAATAATATTTTCTCACATAATTTAATTTTTTAAACATTTTTGTATAGATTTTTATTTACTTTCTTGTACATAAAAATGAATAAATAGATAATATAATACATTTTCTTTTAAAAAAACCAAAAACTAGGGTTTCCACCCTTTCCAAAAAAATGAACATTAATATTTTTCTTATTTGGAGACATAAATAATTTATTTTTGCATACATAAAATAAATATAAAAAAAAACACCCTTTGCATATTTATATTTATTTGTACATTTAAATATTTGTCTATTTATTTATTTGTGCAATAAATTCAATATGGTTGTAATAGTTTTAGAGTTTTATTTTGTGCAATATCCCCTTATTCAAACTTGTACCCCTCTCCCCATAATATTGTTGTAATAGTCTTAGATTTGCTTTTACGCATTTTATCGCTTTCAAATGCCATGATAGTAAAACTAGGGTTTGTATGCAAAGACCAAAATCAAAACAAGTAGCAAGACTAAACACAAAATAAAAATGCATGAAAATGACAACACAATGCACACAAGCATCTCTAGGGTTTCACCCACTTGTTGCCTTAAAAATGGCCATGGTATGCTTGCTAGGTATCTTGGAAAAACAAATCAAAACAAAAGATCATAGTCCCTCGATGATGCTATCTTGGTTGCCTATACAAAAATGATCTAGTCCCTAAAAAAACTTGCTAAGATACTTGGCAACATTGTTATCATGGTCATACGATGACCCACGCCCGGTCCATTTAACATCCAAACACAAGGTTGTTTACCAAATACAATGGTAAAACAACAATGTCAAAGGGTTAAAAATATGTAGGAAAGATCTTTGAGTAGGGTAGACAACTCCTAGTTACTTGATCAAATTTGCAAACATCCTTGCTATTTTCAAAAACACACACACAATTTCAAAACAATTTCCCAAAACAAACTTTCAAACATTGAAACATTTTTCAAAAGACGAACACCTTTGTATACATTCAAACAAGAATCATTACAAAGGTTTCCTAAACAAAGGCCTCTTTTCAAAATATTTTCAAAACCACACACAAAAGCACCATTTCAAACAATTGGAAAAGCAAAGCAAGTGATCTAAACAAGTAACTAAGAGCCCATGGAAAACCATGGATGAAAAGGGTGCTAGCACCTTCCCTTTTCATAATCTACCCCCCGAACCCAAGAAAACATCTCAAAGGTCTTTCCTGTGCTTTTTGACCTTTCCTTTGGATAAAATAAAAAGTCGGTGGTGACTCTTGCTAAATCGAAACATTTGCGAACACAAACGTAAAACCTCAAGTCAGTTCTCCCACCGCATCACAGAACTGGAGACTCAGTTGGGGAATAACTTAAAAGTGGGGTTACCTTAGGGTTTATATCACCTTTACATGCTTATCTTGCTTGATTTGTTTACTTTACACTTTGGTTCTATTTTTTGGGTTTGAAATCCTCTACCCGGATTTGGGAAACATTCATAGGTAAATAACAATACGTTGTGGAAACTGTGCGGGGTATACGGACATGGTTGAAGCAATAGCTATATTAGTGTGACATATTTGTGGGTACCGGTAGCCTTTGAGTCAATCAAATAGAATACGGGGCCGCTGAGTGATGTCATGAAGCACTAATGGACTTTTAGAACCTTTACTTGACCAACTTGGCCTTTTTAGGGGTAGTGAGATGACCGGTTTTGGTGTAGTCCGAAGTTGGTAGATACTCGATACTACACTCATTGAGGGTTGTTTTCTTGGAATATTTCGGTTGCTAGTAAAGTGGCTAAACTGAAACAATGAACATAGAAAATAATCCAGTGATATTGAGCTCCTTAGAACCCGGTTACTATTTATAGGACATGTTGAGCCAACTAAACTTCAAGAGGGTACTTACCTATGAAACCCCATGCAAGCCTGAAACTAGGAACTTGTGTGATTTGTTTGTACATATACTTGTGCATAACATCATGAGCATCATGAAGCACCATATGCATCCACTAACCATTTCAAGGATTTTAGATCTTCATCTTTGTTCCTGTTTTGTAGGTAATGGAATCACTCCGCAGGAAAACTATTCAGGTCAACCTTGTAAGAATTCCTCCTCAACTCAAGGAGCTTGCTTCCAAGATTCCAGAGTATTCTCCATTCACTGAGAGACATGGTCGACTTCTCAACTTGGTCAACTCCAACACTGAGGAAGACATGGTGAAAGTTCTCTTCCAGTTCTTTGACCCCCTACACAACTGCTTCACATTTCCTGACTACCAATTAGTGCCTACTTTGGAGGAATTTTCTCAACTCTTGAGGATTCCTATTCTCCATCAACTACCTTTCAACGGTACGGAAAGAGATCCAAAGCCTGAAGATGTTGCTCAAGCCCTACACTTGCAACCATCTGATGTCATAGGTCATTGGGAAACCAAGAGTGGTGTCAAAGGTTTCTTGGCAAAGTTTCTGTTTGAGAAAGCTCAAGAATGCTGGAATTTTCTAGACCTGCAAGCTTTTAAGGAGATTGTAGCTCTTCTCATCTATGGGCTGGTCTTGTTCCCAAACCCTGACCAGCTTATAGATGTCAATGCTGTCAAAATTTTCATGGCTCACAACCCGGTGCCTACATTGCTTGGGGATATCCTCCACTCATTTCACACTCGAACAATGAGGAAAATAGGTGTTCTCATGTGCTTTACTCCTCTACTAGCAAGGTGGTTTATTTCTCACCTTCCCCAATCAGTCTTGAAGAATGAGCAAGGCTTGAGGTGGTCACAACGGCTGATGACTCTTACACATTCAGATGTTCATTGGTGTTCTCGATCCAGAGAAAATTTTATCATCATCGACCGTTGTGGAGAATTCCCTAATGTCCCTCTACTTGGAATTAAGGGAGGCATCACCTACAACCCCTATTTGGCTCTGAGACAGTTTGGGTATGCCCAAAGGGATGGCTCACATAACATGCTGATTCTAGACTTGGTTTTTGACTTCGACAACGATGATCAAGGACTTCGACAAAGGTTCATCCGAGCTTGGAGAATGCCCAACAAAGTGGACAGTAAGACCTTGGGACACAAGAATTCCATCCCCCTTGAGCCTTACCTCAAGTGGGTACGAACCCGCGCCCAAAGTCTTATGATGCCTTACCCCTACATTCTTCATGTGATCAAAGAGCCTGTTATGGAAGGAGAGGTTCCATACACCCTCCTATATCCTGACATGCCAACATCACTAGAAGATTTACAAAGGAGTTGGATACAACTCAAGGGAGAACGCGATACTTTTGAAGCCCAATTCTACGCCAGTGAGAAGAAGGTTTTGGAACTTACTCGTCAACTTCACGAAGAGTAGACTCTTAACACCTACATTGCACAAAATAGGATGCGCAGTGTATTTTTAAATTAGAATTTTGTATTATTTTGCCCATGGGGCATTTATGTACTAACAAATTCTATCTTATTAATATGACGTGTGTCCCTTTTTGTTTACAACAAATTTGAATTTCTGAATCCTTGAATGCATTACATGAATACATATCATTCATCATATGCATAAACACGTCTTCACACCAGGTTTCCTTATCTCTCTGCTATTTATTTCAGCAAGATGGATATTGAGCAGACGGTTAAAGATTTGCAAGCGCATAATTCACAGTTCCAACAGCTACTCATGACCTTGGCTAAGGGTCAGGAGGAGCTCAAAACCTTGCTGGAAAAGGAAAAAGAGAAAAAGAAAAAGAAGAGAGTTGGCGTGGCTACTTTGGGTAGAAGATTTGAAGGTCAAACCAGAAGGGTCCTGGATTTCCCCTCAACATCTGATGAAGGGGTAGGAAAAGGAAAGGGAGCTGCAGTGCCATCTGAGTCTGAGGAAGAAGAAGAAGAAGAGGATGAAGACTATTCTGAACAGCAGTATCCTCCTGCAGACGACAAATACAAAAATCTGGAAGAGCGTCTGGCTGCCATGGAAGTGCAGAGAGTGCCTGGGCTGGATTTCGAAGAGTTAGGGCTGGTTTCTGGGATTGTAATCCCTCCCAAGTTCAAAGTACCTCTTCTTGCTAAATACGATGGTTTGTCTTGTCCCAAGATGCACTTACGGTCTTATGTCAGGAAAATCCAACCGCATTCTTCTGATAAGGATTTGTGGGTCCATTTCTTCCAGGACAGTCTTTCAGGGACGCAGTTGGATTGGTTTTACCAGCTAGAGAGGTCTGATGTGCATAATTGGGAGGATTTGGTGGCTGCTTTCTACAAGCAGTATCAATATAATGCGGACTTAGCACCAACCCGTACTCAATTATAGAGTATGGGCATGGTCTCCAATAAAGGTTTTAAGGAGTATACCCAGAAGTGGAGAGACTTGGCGGGACGAGTACAACCACCTCTATCTGAGAGGGAACTAGTAGATATGTTCTTAGGGACTCTGTCAGGTCAATTTTTAAATCACCTGATTGGAAGTTCGTCTGCGGGGTTCATCGAGTTGATTCTAACTGGTGATAGAGTTGAAGCCGGCATAAAAAGCGGCAAAATTAAAAAGGATGCATCTGCTTCCACTGCCATCAAAAAGACTTTTCGAGCAAAGAAAGAAGTCTCAGCTGTCTACTCTCAAAGAGGTCAAGGAAGAGTTGAGGTTCGTCCAGCGGTGGGGGCCGTAATGATTCAGAAGTCTGCAGTTGATCAGCCCAGAAACAATCAACCCAGAACCAACCAAGCAAGGGTGGAAAGGCCTGCACGACAATACACCCGGATAAACATGACTCCTGCTCAGGTTCTACCCCATCTCTTGAAGTTAAACCTTTCTAGTTTGAGGGAGGCTCCTAAAAACCCTAACACTTTGTCACCACACTACCATCCCAACGCCAAGTGTGCTTATCATTCAGACATCCTGGGGAACGACACCAACAATTGTTGGGCCCTCAAGAATAAGATTCAGGACTTAATAGACGCTAAAGAAGTTTAATTCGATGCCCCTAAAAATCCGAATGTGATCTCTGCTCCAATGCCAAAGCATGGCCACAATGCCCATGCTATTGAAAAAGATCTATTTGTTGCTACTGTTGATGATTTGATGACTCCGCTACTGATAATCAAGTTGAATTTGATGAAGGCTGGGATTTTCCCAGGTTGTGAAGAAGATTGATGCCTTTGTTCATCCTTACCAACCGACTGTCCTTTGTTGAAGTTAGGCATCCAATGCCTAATGGATAATCAAGAAATCCTTTTTGAGAAGGCTCCTGTTACACCGACTCTTGTCAATGATATTTTAATAATTACCATATCCGCCAATCTTTCCAAGGTCTCCAAAAGACCTGTTAAGATTACATCCGATCCGAAGATTGCACCTTTGAAGATAACCATGCCGGGGCCCATCCCGTACAAGTCCAACAAATCAATACCGTGGAACTATGGGGGATAGATCTTCTACCACGGTATTAAGCAAATTGAATCAACTGAAGAGAATTCTGATGAAGAGACTTCCGACATTGGAAACATTGTCGGAACGAGTAAAATCACCCGCAGTGGAAGAATTTTCTCTTCGGAGATTGCCCCTCCAAAGGCAATCTTCGGACCCTCAGCTACTCCTAAGGTTACTCCTGTACCGGTCAACATATCTGCGAGAACTCCAATTATTGAAGAAGTTGTAACTCCTGTGGTTGTCCCCTCTGCTGCTGATGATGATAGAGGGAAAGGAATCCAAGAAGAGCCCGTCAGGACGAGGGCTCAGCCATTGGTCATCCCTGAGACCACTCAAAAAGAAATGGAAGAGATTTTGAAAATAATCAAGAAAAGCGATTATAATGTTGTGGAGCAACTGGGGAAAACCCCCTCAAAGGTCTCTATGTTGGCCCTGCTGCTCTGTTCAGAGGCTCATGCCAAAGCTTTGATCAGATTCTTGAAAATGGCCCACGTGCCTCAGGAAACCTCCGCAGATCAGTTCCAGGAATGTGTAGCTAGCCTAACAGTTGATAATGGTCTAGGATTCTCCGATGCCGATTTGACATCTAAAGGGAGAAAACATAATGACGCTTTGCATGTTTTGGTGGAATGCAGAGGGACTACTCTAGCACACATACTGGTAGACACTAGTTCTTCGCTGAATGTCTTGCCGAAGAAGGCCTTGGATAGGTTGGACTGTGAAGGCCTAACCCGGAAGCCCAGCAATATCATTGTCAGAGCCTTTGATGGTTCTAAGAGGATGGTCCACAGGGAGGTGGACATCCCGATTAAAGTGGGAACTGAAACCTTCAACTCCACATTCTATGTGATGGACATCCGTCCTTCCTATTCCTGCTTGTTGGGAAGACCTTGGATTCACCATGCTGGAGCCGTCACTTATACTCTGCATCAAAAGCTCAAGTACCCTGTCCAGGGGAAAATTGTAACTGTTCACGGTGAAGAGGAATACATGATAAACCATATTAATTCTTTCCGCTATATGGAATTAGATGGTGAATTCATAGAAAACCCTTTCCAACACTTCAAGGAAGTTTCTGAAGAGATTGCAGCAACCAAGACAGTGTCTTCTGTACCCATGGTTACCAGACCCCCGCCTCGGATGTCGTCTCTCAAAGATGCAAAGGCTGTGATTGAAGAGGGAGGAAGCGCAATCTGGGGGAAGCTTCCCGACTTTCCTTTCAAAACAAATAAATTCGGCTTGGGTTTCACTTCGGCTAGTCAGAAGGTTGTTCCTCCCTCCCGGGCTGGAGGACCACCAGTGAAGATCACCCATCATGGAGTCAATGCTTTGGAGGATAATGAAGAGGAGAGCAACTTGGAAGACTGGATTTCCCTACTGTTGACGGAGGACTGAACAACTGGGAGGCAAAAGACTTTGTTCCCATTACTTTCATAAATCAGTAATTTATCTTTCAAACATTTCTGTTGGTTTGTAATAATTCTTGAACAATTCGTACACTTTTAACCTTGTGCCTTACCCGAGGTACATAGGTCCATTTGTAAGGGTTTGATTTTTCATCTTCATATGCCATTTTAATGAATCATGGACGTTTTCACATATAAACTTTTGTGTTCATTGTCTTTCTTTTTACATTTTATTTGTTTAAAGGTGGCTATCCCTTACACACACCCACACTCACAAATGCAGGTACCCTTCAATTCCGGATTCCATGGGTAACAATTCTGCTATGGCCTTCAGTGACTCTGAAGATCTGGTCTACCATGCCGAATACGAAGGTGATGAAGACTGTGAAGTGCCAGGAGAATTGGCTAGACTGCTACGACAGGAAGAAAGGGCTATTCTACCTCATGAGGAGCTGTTATAGATAATCAACTTGGGTACTGATGAAGACAAAAAAGAAGTCAGAGTGGGTGCCAATCTAGAGCCAAATGTCAAGGAGCGCTTAGTTCATCTGTTGAATGAATATGTTGAGATCTTCGCTTGGTCATACGAAGACATGTCGGGACTCGATACAGATATTGTGGTTCACCGTCTCCCTACAAGTAAAAACTGTCCACCAATTAAACAAAACGTCTGCCGTATGAGGCCCAACATGTCAGAAAAGATCAAAGCTGAAGTTATGAAGCAGTTCAATGCCGGATTTCTTGCTGTTACTTCCTATCCATAATGGGTTGCTAACATTGTGCCCGTGCCTAAAAAGGACGGAAAAGTGAGAATGTGCGTGGATTACAGAGACTTAAACAGGGCTAGCCCTAAAGATGACTTTCCACTACCGCACATTGACATCTTGGTTGACAACACAGCTCAGCACAAGGTATTTTCTTTCATGGATGGATTTTCAGGTTACAACCAGATCAAAATGGCACCTGAAGACATGGAGAAAACTACTTTAGTTACATAGTGGGGTACGTTCTGCTATAAAGTGATGCCATTCGGACTGAAGAATGCTGGGGCAACCTATCAACGCACCATGGTAGCTTTGTTTCATGACATGATACATCGTGAGATTGAAGTCTACATAGACGATATGATAGCCCGATCACAGACAGAAGAAGAACACCTCGACCATTTGCAAAAGCTGTTTGTCAGGTCAAAGGAGTACAAGCTTAGATTAAACCCTAACAAGTGCACTTTCGGAGTCAGGTCCGGTAAACTCTTAGGTTTCATTGTCAGTAACAAAGGCATCGAGGTTGATCCTGCCAAAGTCAAAGCTATACAAGAAATTCCCGCCCCTCGCACTGAGAAGGAGGTCAGAGGTTTCTTGGGAAGCCTAAACTACATTGCAAGGTTCATTTCTCACCTAACATCTACCTATGAACCAATCTTCTGGCTGTTTAAGAAAGATTAGGTGGTTAAATGGAATGATGACTGTCAAGTTGCTTTCGATAAAATCAAGGAGTATTTGCTAGAACCTCCTATCTTGATGCCTCCCGTCGAAGGAAGACCGCTAATCATGTATCTAACCGTCCTAGAGAATTCAATGGGGTGCGTACTGGGCCAACATGACGAGTCTGGCCGAAAAGAGCATGCCATTTATTACCTTAGCAAAAAGTTTACCGACTGTGAGACCCGATACTCACTGCTCAAGAAAACTTGCTGCGCATTGGTATGGGCTGCTCGCAGGCTAAGGCAGTATATGTTGACTCATACCACTTTTATGATATCTAAGATGGATCCGATCAAGTACATATTTGAGAAGTCTGCTTTATCTGGAAGAATAGCTAGATGGCAGATGATCCTGACTGAATACGATATACAGTACACGACCCAAAAAGCTATAAAGGGGAGTGTGCTAGCTGACCATCTGGCTCACCAAGCTGTTGAAGATTACCAATCCATGAGGTTCGACTTCCCCGATGAGGATATCATGACATTGGACAACATTGAAGAGAACAGACTATATGACGGACCTGAACAAGGATCCTGATGGACCCTGTACTTTGATGGTGCCTCCAATGCACTTGGCAACGGTATCGGCGCGATACTCATCTCTCCACAAGGTTGCCATACACCTTTCACTGCTAGACTTTGCTTCAGCTGCACCAACAACATGGCCGAGTATGAAGCTTGTATCTTTGGTCTCAAGGCTGCAATAGACTTGGGAATCAAATCCTTGATCGTATTTGGGGACTCAGCTTTAGTCATCAGTCAGATCAAAGGAGAGTGGGACACTAAGCATCCCAACCTTATCCCTTACAAAGAACATGTCTTGACATTGCTACCACATTTCGAGCAGATTACCTTCGAGCACTTCCAGCGAGAAGAAAATCAGCTAGCAGATGCTCTAGCTACAATGTCATCCATGTTTAAACTTAACTGGGATAATGAGGCTCCCCAAATTACCATTGAACGAATGGACGAACCTACACATTGTCACGAGATTAATATCGAAGAAGTAGTGGACCAACCTTGGTTTCACGAAGTCAAAAGGTATCTCGAGGCTCAAGAATACCCTAAAGGAGCTTCAGTCAACGACAAAAAGTTCTTGAGGAGGTTCTCAGCTAAGTTCTTCTTGAGCAATGGTATCCTGTACAAGCGCAATCATGATTGCATTCTACTCCGTTGTGTGGACAAGGTTGAAGCTGAACAGATCATGGCTGAACTACATAATGGTACCTTTGGCACTCACTCTAGCAGACATACTATGGCTAAGAAGATTCTACGGGCAGGCTATTACTGGTCTACCATGGAAGCTGACTTCCATTAACATTCCAGGACTTGTCACAAATGTCAAATCTATGCGGACAAGGTACATATACCTCCAGTTCCTCTCAATGTCTTAACATCTCCTTGGCCATTCGCTATGTGGGGAATCGACATGATTGGAGAGATCAAGCCTACAACATCCAATGGACATCGTTTCATCCTTGTGGCCATTGATTACTTCACCAAATGGGTCGAAGAAGCTTCCTTCGCATCCGTCACAAAGAATGTGGTTTCCCGCTTCATCAAGCAGAATCTCATTTGTTGGTATGATATCCCCGAAAGGATCATCACTGATAACGGTACAAACCTGAACAATACTATGATCACCGCCTTGTGTGAGCAGTTCCAGATTTAACATCACAATTCATCTCCCTATCGGCCAAAGATGAACGGTGCTATCGAAGCTGCAAATAAAAATATCAAGAAAATCATACAAAAGATGACAGTCACCTACAAGGACTGGCATGAGATGTTACCTTTTGCTCTCCACGGGTACCGTACCACAGCGCGTACATCAACAGGGGCAACACCCTATTCTTTGGTATACAGCATGGAAGTTGTTTTACCTATTGAGGTTCAGATTCCCTCCTTGAGAATCATGAAGGATGCTGGTTTGAGTGAAGACGATTGGATTCAGACCCGGCTTGATCAACTTAACTTGATTGACGAGAAGGTACTTACTGCTATTTGTCATGGCCAGACGTATCAAAAGCGGATGATTAAGGCATTCAACAAGAAAGTCAGGCGCCAGATATATCAAGTCGGGGATCTTGTAATCAAGCGGATCATCTTGCCGCAAAGTGATCCCAAGGGCAAATGGACTCCTACCTACGAAGGACCATTTGTGATCAAAAACATCTTTTCTGGTGGGGAAATGATACTAACCACCATGGACGGTGACGACCTGCCGCACCCTGCGAATGCAGACATAGTCAAAAGATACTACGCATAAATGACCCGGCAACTTGAAAACCCGAAAGGGCGACTTGGGCAAAAAAGGGGTATCCCGGTGAATCGAAAACCCGAAAGGGTGGTTCAGGCAAAAGTTAGGGATAAATAAATACAAAAATTTATACACCCGACAAGTTGAAAACCCGAAAGGGCGACTTGGGAAAAAAAGGGTTTCCCGGTGGATCGAAAACCCGAAAGGGCGGTCCAGGCAAAAGTTAGGGAATTAAAGCGTATGACTATGTCTCGTCGGATCACTTTAAGGAAAATCTCTTCACAGACAAACTCCGGGCTTCTGATCAACTCAATCATCTTCGGACGAAGCAACGAATGGACAAGATATTCAGAGTTACGAAGGCTATAGCAGAATGGGAACATCATGGAATTTTTTACACATAGCCATCTTTCTTTGTATAAATTTTTCTCATTTTTATGACAACATTCTCTTACTAGGATGTCTGTCTCCTTTGTACAAAATACTTACGAAAAGTTAATACAAAGATACTTCAAAGTGCAAAAAACTATTTGCCTTTTCTTCTTTTTTACATTTGTGTTTTATTTGAAAACATCCAATGATTTATTAATGAGCATATGAATTTGAATATAATCATTGTTTACAAATAAACGAAATGTGGAAGAATAATTATTGACAGGTTGAAAGTATAGGAAGACGTCTTTAGGCTATTCCAAGAGAAATCCCCTACAGTATATCATCTAGATCCCCCAGCGGAGCTAATACCTTGAAAGACATATCCCTAGCGGAGATAAATTTCAAATCCCTTAATCCCCATCAAAGTTAAAACTTCAAACTCCCAATCCTCAGCGGAGATGAAACCTTCTTCCCCAACGGAGTCAAATTTCCAACTATCAATCTACAGCGGAAACCATTCAGTTTTCCCCAGATTCCCCAGCAAGTTGCCTTAAAGTCTGAGAGTCAACCAGATAATAGTTAACTTTTGTCTTATCCTCAAACTAGGATAATTCCCCAGTAGACTGGCATACAACCCAAACTCCTGAACTTTTTCCAAACAAGAATAAGCTTTTTCCCTCAGAGTCCTAAACTTACTCTCCAGCAGAATAGCTACTCCCCAACAGTATAGCTATTCGCCACAGAGTTTTTACTCCCCAACAGAATGAAGATTCTCATTCTTGATTCCCCAGTGAAGTTGCCAAAGTCTTCATTACTCCCCAACATTGAATCTGTCAGATTTTTTAAATCCCCTGGAGATCGAAGACTCTCATTCTTGACTCCGCAAGCATGAAGTCCCCAAGGATTCAAATTTCCCAGGAGATTGAAGATTCTCATTCCTAGTTCCCCGCAGAAGCCATCAGAGTTTTCCTTATTCTCCAGCAGATCAAGGTTTTCCTTTATTCGACCTCTAGAAGAGATCACCAGAGTTTCCTTATTCCCCAGCCGAGTAAGGATTCCCATTGTATAATCCCCAACCATAGTCATCAAAGTTCTCGGGATTCCCCAAGCAGGTCTCTCAACAACACTTGGCATTATTCTCACAACAGAATGTTTATCATCCTCCAATTCCAAAGACTTGAAGGATCCCTATATCCCCAGGAAAGTCGTGAAAGATTCTCACATCCCCACAGAAGTTGTCAAAGTTTTTGATGATCCCCGCGAGTTGCCAAGGATTCTCTGTCCCCAACATTAGTCAGCAAGGATTTCTCATCCTCAGCAATCAAAGATTTTGAATCTCTGACAGCGGTCAAAGATTTATTTTCCCCGGCAGAAGTCAAGGATTTTATTATCTCCAGCCGTCAAGGATTTATTTTCCTCAGCGATGCAGCTAATCAGCTTACATGCGCTTACATTACATTCATATATCATAAACATGGATAAAACACATATATTGCATCATACATTTCATGCAACATAACTTTGTGTTTCAGCTAACATTTTACCCTTTTCTGGATAAGATTAACAAGTTACCAATATACAATCATTATACAACTTAGAGATGCTCCAGACACGGATGCTATTCTATTGCTTATTCAGATTCAAAGCTCAGAAAACAGCTTAGAGATGCTCTAGACACTGATGCTATTCTATTGCTTATTCAGATTCAAAGCTCAGAAAAAAGCTTAGAGATGCTCCAGACACGGATGGTATTCTATTGCTTATTCAGATTCAAAGCTCAGAAAACAGTTTAGAGATGCACCAGACACGGATGCTGTTCTATTGCTTATTCAAATTCAAAGCTCAGAAATCAGCTTAGAGATGCTCTAGACACGGATGCTATTCTATTGCTTATTCAGATACAGCTCAGAGATACACTCCAGACACGGATGCTATTCTGTCGCTTATTCAAATACAAGATTCAGATACGGTCCAGATACGCTCCAGACATGGTAGCTATGCTGTCACTTATTCTGACTTTTTCCCCAGCCCAGAGATGTTCCAAGCACGGACGCTTTTCTGTCGCTTATTCAGACTCAGATACAATACAGATACTCTCCAGACACGGCAGTCATTCTGTTATTTATTCAAAATCAAATACAGTTACAACTCGGATACGCTCCAGAAATGGACGCCATTCCCTTGCTCATACAGATCCAATCTCCAGATACAACTCAGATAGGTTCCAGATACGGATACCATTCTGATGTTCATTCTCCTGATTTTCAACAAACATTCTTGGATGGCATCTTTAAGCCCATCTCCGACAAGATTCTGTCACCTCTCTAAATGGCATCTTTAAGGCCATTTCCTCAACTACAATTTGACGAGTGCAAATTTACGAGCACTCTAGTGTCCAATCATCTTTTACCTTCGAGTCACGAACGACAAACTCGCCAATCTAACTCTTCAGGTTCAAGAAGATTGAACAGGGGAAGTTGTTGTACCCCAAAATTTGCCCTCTCAGTTTATCAAGATTTTCCTCACAAGACTCTTTGGACTCAAGACCAGATTAGGGTTTGCTCTACTCAAGACATCTCCTTGCACTGATGACCTGAAATTAGGGTTTGAGTTTGCACATGGATTTTTGGACTTTCATTGCTCAATGTGACTTTCATACTTCATGTTGGACCTATGAGATTGCTCATACCAAGTTTCAAGCCTTGAATCAAATTTTTTGCCTAATCAATTGGACAATTGACCTAAAAATCAGTTATATTAGGGAAAAAGTCAATTGTGACCAATCTACAGTCAAGCCTCATAATTTTTTATCCACATCAACATTATATACTCATATGAACCATTTGATCAAGTTTGGACCACAACTCCTCAAGAATTTTGATCAGATCATCAAAAGGGCAAAATGGTCATTTTTAGGGTTTTGACTGTAGAAGGGCAATTTCTGATTTTTCACCTAGCCAGTGGCAAATTGGGTTCAAGAATGGTTTCAAGGAATCAATGGCATCATCTTGACCTAATCATAAGGTTCAAAAGATCTCAAAAGCATTGGATTGACAGATGAATTTTCCAGTCAACTGATCAAAATTCAATTGTACACTGAAAAGTCAAACTTTGACTTTTTGGTCAAAATCAAGTGCCAAGGGTCATTTTTCATCAAGATGTGTTAAAACATGAAACTTGTTCACCAAGAAACCTAATTTTGAAAATTAGGGTTTAAAATGAAAATTTTTAATAACATATAAATTTTCTAAGTTATGAAAATTTCTTATTTTTTCCCAACTTTTCTCAACTTTTTCACCATGATACAATGGGATTCAAAGAAAACTTACAACATGAAAGTTGTAGTCCTCCACAAAATCTACAACTTTGATCACAAATTTTTCCCAAAAGATTCTTGGATCTCAAGTTATGATTTTGTGAACAAGGGTCCATGAAACTTTTAACTTTGTGAAATTTTGCCCTAGTTTAGACAGGATTTTGACCTATCTTCATGGCAATTTTTCACATAGTTCCAATTGGAATCTCAAAATGCATTTTAAAGATGGATTGTATATCATGTTACAAGCTTTCCAAAATGTCCAAGAAATCTCCAAAATCATTTATGTTTAGGGAGAATCGAAGATTTGAAAATGGAAAATGATCACTTTTGGCCAAGGCATTTTGCACATTGCTACAACTTGCAAATCTGTCCAAACCTTGCTTGTACTTGGTTTACAGGTTCTAATCCTTTCTACACTCATAAATTAAATGCAAACACATTGGACCAAGGCTTTGTTCTGAGCTTTAGGGTATTGTACAAGGAATTAATCTAAAAATGGCAAAAAGGCAACATTGCCACTTTGATAAAGCATGCTTTATGTCAAATTATTTATCTTGAGCCATGGACCAAGCCTTTTGCTACAAACAAAATTCACTAATATCAGGAAAGGTGTACCAACTATCAGCATGCCTCAAGCTAACTTGTACAACCTTGGCATTGTCAATTCCAACTTTTGCTTCAAAAGCAAGTAACTTGCAAAAGTCCACACAACTAGGAAATCGGATAAGATCAGCAAGCTTTGTGTTCATTTCAAACAAGTTTTACATATTTTCTAAGGCCAGAAACACGAGTTGATAGCCTCTCAAACAACCTTAAGCACAAAAACTCCAACTTCTGCCCAAAATAGGGCATTTTCTGCAAACACCAAGCCAAAACAAATTCCACTCGTGCGTTTTGTCCCAAACCACTTCAGACACATTGCATACATCCCATCCAAGCTACCCAATTCCCTGTCCAGCCACTGTAACTCCATTTTCACACTTCACCATTTTTACTTTGAAGCTTTGCAGGTTGAGTTCTACAAGCACATTCAGGCAAGTTCAAGGCAAGCCAAGCATTGGGAAAGGTTGAGTGAACTTCAGGCAAGCTAACACGACCTTCAGGCCTCATCCAAAATTCCTACATTGCCATATCCAAACTTGGCTGAAACAGGTATTTTCTAAACTTCTATCTCCTTATTTAGGAATCATTAGGCTTAGGTTTGTGAAGCAAAAATGTAGCCCTTAATGTCCTTGAACTGTACATGTGCACAAAATTCATTTATGTTAACTAAGCTAGGAGAATTTGGATGTTGAAGTTGCTGAATTTTTTAGGTTAGAAATTAGGGCCAATGAAATTCTCTCTGGTCTTTGAGAGTTAGATCAAGTTTTTTACATGGTTAGAATCGTGTGATCATGAGCTATAACTTTCATGCTGCAAGATTTTGTTTTTGAGCACGTCTGCAGGAGTTACAAGTTTGTACATGGCGCGCGTGTTTTCTGATTCAAAGGACATGGATGAAGTGTGACGTTGGGCTGGGCTTGGCTTGCCTTGCTGTTTGCACCCCCTTTGTGTTATTTGCACCCCCTGGCCCATTTTCTTTATTTGTGCATATTTTTCATTTCTTTTTTATTTTCTGACTTTATTATTTTTTCTTGAACATTTAAAATCACAAAAATTATTTTCCTTATTTTTGGCATTTTATCATATTTTTATTTTATTTTTATTTGCATAATAAATAATTATTAGGTTAATATTACTTTATTTTCTTAATTAAAACTTGTAAATAATATAAAAATACTTAGATAATTTTATTTTATTATATTATATACTTAAAATAATATTTTCTCACATAATTTAATTTTTTAACATTTTTGTATATATTTTTATTTACTTTCTTGTACATAAAAATGAATAAATAGATAATATAATACATTTTCTTTTAAAAAAACCAAAAACTAGGGTTTCCACCCTTTCCAAAAGAATGAACATTAATATTTTTCTTATTTGGAGACATAAATAATTTATTTTTGCATACATAAAATAAATATAAAAAAAACACCCTTTGCATATTTATATTTATTTGTACATTTAAATATTTGTCTATTTATTTATTTGTGCAATAAATTCAATATGGTTGTAATAGTTTTAGGGCTTTATTTTATGCAATATCCCCTTATTCAAACTTGTACCCCTCTCCCCATAATATTGTTGTAATAGTCTTAGATTTACTTTTACGCATTTTATCGCTTTCAAATGTCATGATAGTAAAATTAGGGTTTGTATGCAAAGACCAAAATCAAAACAAGTAGCAAGACTAAACACAAAACAAAAATGAATGAAAATGACAACACAATGCACACAAGCATCTCTAGGGTTTCACCCACTTGTTGCCTTAAAAATGGCCATGGTATGCATGCTAGGTATCTTGGCAAAACAAATCAAAACAAAAGATCATAGTCCCTCGATGACGCTATCTTGGTTGCCTATACAAAAATGATCTAGTCCCTCAAAAAACATGCTAAGATACTTGGTAACATTGTTATCATGGTCATACGATGACCCACACCCGTCCCTTTAAACATCCAAACACAAGGTTGTTTACCAAATACAATGGTAAAACAACAATGTCAAATGGTTAAAAATATGTAGGAAAGATCTTTGAGTAGGGTAGACAACTCCTAGTTACTTGCGCAAAACCTCAAGTCAGTTCTCCCACCGCATCACACCGTGCTTGGGCATAGGAGCAGTGATAACATTTGGGATCTCAGGAGCATCAAATTCAATTTCTTTTGCCTCGAGAAGGTCTTGCACCTTGTTTTTCAAAGCCCAACAATTGTTGGTATCATGGCCTGGACTTTCTGAATGGTAAGCACAACGAGCATTAGGGTGGTAATGAGGAGAGTCGGTGTTAGAATTCTTCGGGACTTCCTTCAAAGTTACCAGATTAGATCTCAACAAATGTGGAAGGACTTGAGATAACGTCATATTTATCCAGGTAAACTGTCTTACCGGTCTTTCTGTTCTAGGCTAGTTGTTCCTTTGTTGAGTAGGTGTAGGCTTAGGGATCATGACGGCCCCTACCATTGGACGGTGTTCAGTTCTTACCTGATTCCTTTAAGGGTACACAACACCAACCTCTTTCTTCTAAATAAATGGTTTTCTCACAACACTGGAGGATGCGTCCTTTTGGATCTTCCCACTCTTAATCCTAACTTCCACTCTCTCCCCAGTCAAGATTAATTCCGTGAAGCCTATTGGGGAGCTTCCAATTAGATGATTAAAGAAAGGACCGGACAGGGTGCCCATAAACAAGTCCATTAGTTCTCTGTCAGATAGGGGAGGCTGGACTCTTCCTGCTAAGTCCCTCCATTTCTGAGCGTAGTCTTTGAAACCTTCGCTTGAAACCATAGCCATACTTTGGAGTTGAGTACGAGTAGGAGCAAGGTCTCCGTTGTATTGATACTATTTATAAAAAGCAGCGGCAAGGTCTTCCTAATTATGGACATTGGCCCTTTTAAGTTGATAGAACCAATCTAGCTGAGTTCCAGATAGACTATCCTGAAAGAAATGGACCCATAAATCTCTGTCGGCAGTGTGAGGCTGTATCTTCCTCACATAAGATCGGAGATGCACCTTGGGACACAAAACCCCGTCGTACTTAGCAAACACCGGTGCCTTGAACTTTGGTGGAATAACAATCCCAGACACCAAACCCCGCTCTTCAAAGTCCAGCCCGGGAACTTTCTGAATCTCCATTGCACTTAGACGTTCTTCCAGATGTTTGTATCTGTCGTCAGCCGGAGGATACTGCTCTTCAGAGTAATCTTCGTCTTCTTCCTCTTCAGATTCTGGATGGGCAATCACTTCCTTGTTTTTCCCTTCTTGATTATCCTTTTCACTTGATGGTGTTGCGAAGTCTAGGGTCCATCTGGCTGGCCCTGGGAACCTTCTTCCCAGATTAAAAACACCGGTTGATTTCTTTGCTTTCTTCTTCTTTTCTTCGATCAACAAAGTTTTCAAATCCTCTTGCCCTTTTGCAAAAGTCAATAACATTTGTTGAAACTGAGCATTCTGCATCTGGAGATCTTTTACTATCTGCTCAAGATACATCTTACTAAAATAAACAGTAGAAAGATAAGGAGACCTGTGGTAAGAAACCTGTTTATGTGATGATGAATGGAGATACATATGCAATGATTTCAAGGAAATTAGAGATTTAAATTTTCTTTAGACCAAAAAAAGAACACACGTTATATTAATAAATCAAAGTTTGAGTACATCATGCCTCTTTGGGCTTACAAAGAAATACAAAAACTCTAAGATAAAAAAGTTTAACGCATCCTCTTTGGTGCGACGTAGGCGTTCAAACTCGCTCCTCATGAAGCTGCTTGGTGAGTTCCAGAACCTTCTTTTTGCTGGCGTAGAATTGGGCGTCGAAAGTGTCTCGCTCCCCCTTAAGCTGTATCCAATCCCTTTGCAAGTCTTCGAGAGAGGTGGGCATGTCAGGATGAAGGATAGTGTATGGGACATCTCCCTCCACAACAGGCTTTATGATAACCGGGAGAATGGAGGGATAAGGCATCACAAGACTTTGAGCACGGGCTCGTACCCATTTGAGATAAGGCTCAAGAGGGATGGAATTATTGTGCCCCAATGTCTTGCTATCTACCTTGTTCAACATCGTCCAAGCTTGAATAAACCTCTGGCAGTGACCTTGATCGTCATTCTCGTAGTCAAATACCAGCCCTTGAATAAGCATCTCTTATGGATCATCCCTTCAGGCGTAACCAAACTGTCTTAAGGCTAAGAAGGGGTTGTAGGTGATACCTCCCCTAATGCCAAGTAAGGGGACATTAGGGAATTCTCCACAACGGTCGATGATAGTAACATTCTACAGATCGGGAACACCAATGAATATCTGAATGTTTGAGCGTCATCAACCTATGTGACCACCTTGAACCTTGCTCGTTCTTTAATACATATTGGGGAAGATGCGAAATAAACCATCTTTCCAGAACAGGAGTACAACACATAAGGACACCTCTTTTCCTCATAGTGAGAGTGTGAAAAGAATGTAGGATGTCTCCTAACAAAGTAGGCACCGGGTTACGAGACATGAAGATTTTGACGGCGTTTACATCTATGAGTTGGTCATAATTTAGAAACAAAACCATCCCATAGATGAGGAGAGCCATAATTTCCTCAAAACCTTGCAAGTCCAAGGAGTTCTAATAGTTTTGAGTTTTCTCAAACAAGAACTTGGCTAAGAAACCTTTGACCCCGCTCCTTGTTTCCCAATTAGTTGTGACTTCAGATGGTTGCAAGTGTAAGGCTTGAGCAATCTCTTCTGGTTTTGGATCTCTTTCTGTACCGTTGAAAGGTAGTTGATTGAGAATGGGAATCCTCAAGATTTGGGAGAATTATTCCAAACTTGGTACAAGTTGATAATCAGGAAATTTGAAACAATGGTGTAGAGGATCAAAGAACTGGAAAAGCACCTTCATCATGTCCTCATCAGTGTTGGAGGTAACCAAGTTTAGGAGGCGATCGTGTCTTTTGGTAAATGGAGAATTCTAAGGAACCCTTGATGCTAACTCTTTAAGTTGAGGAGGGATACTTACGAGATTGACTTGAATGGTTTTCCTGCGAATAGAATGCATGTCCTACAAAACAAAACAAAGATAAATCCCAAAAATCCTTGAAATGGCTAGTGAGCATGAGTATGATGTTATGATGTTTATGATGTTATGTACAAGTAAATATATACAAACAAAACAAACAAGTCCTTAGGTTTAGGCTTGCATGGAGTCTCATAGGTAAGTACCCTCTTGAAGTTTAGTTGGCTCAAACCTGTCCTAACAATAGTAACCGGGTTCTAAAGGAGCTCAATATCACTGGGTTGTTTCCTAGGGCATTATTTCAGCGCAAGCCTCTTTAATGGCGACCGAAGTGTCCCAAAAAACCAAACCTCAATGAGTGTAGTATCGAGTATCTACCAACTTCGGACTGCACCAAAGTCGGTCATCTCCCTACGTCCTAATGGCCAAGTTGGTCAAGTAAAGGTTCTAGAAGTTAGTTAGTGCTTCATGACATCACTCAACGGCCCCGTATTCTCCTTGACTACTCAAGGGCTACCGGTACCCACAAATATGTCACACTAACGTAGCTATTGCTTAGACCATGTCGGTATACCCCACATAGTTTCTACAATGTATTGCTACTTACCTATAAGGTATCCCAAATTCGGGTAGAAGATTCAAACCCAAACAAAGAACAAAAATGTAAAGCATACAAGTCAAACAATGAAAGCAAGTAAATGTGATCTAACCCTAAGGTAACCCCACTTTAAGAAATTTCCCCAACAGAGTCGCCAGTTCTATAACGCGATAGGAGAACTAACTTGGGTGTTTTGCATTTGATTGCAAATGTTGCGGTTAGCAAGAGTCGCCACCGACTTTTCTTTTATCCAAAAGGAAAGGATGAAAAGAACAGGAAATACCTTTGAGATATTTTCTTGAGTTCGGGGGGTAGATTATGAAAAGGGAAGGTATTAGCACCCTTTCCATCCATGGTTTTCCATGGGCTCTTAGTTGCTTGCTAGATCACTTGATTTTTGTTTGAAAATGTGCTTTGTGTGGTTTTTGAAAGTATTTTGAAAAGGCTCCATCGTTTAGGCAAACTTTGCAATGATTCTCGTTCGTAAGAATGTATACAAAGTGTTGATCTTTTGAAAATGTTTTCAAGTTTGAAAGATGTTTTTGAAAGTGTTGGTGTTTGTTTTGAAAATAGAAAGGATGTTTTTGGTTTTGAAATTGAGCAAGCAACTAAGAACAATCTACCTACTCAAAAGTCTTTCATGTTTATTTCCTTTTTCCTTTGACATTGTTATCTTACCATTGATTTGGTAAGTAACCCTATCTTTGGATGTAAAAAGGGACGGGCAAGGGTCATCGTATATCCATGATTATCAATGTTGTAAAATATCTTAGCATTTTCTTTAAGGGACTAAGATCATTTTTGAAAGACAATTTTGATAGCGTCATCGAGGGACTATGATATTGTATTTTGTTTGTTTTTGCTAAGATACCTCACATGCGTAATATAGCCATTTTTATAAGGAATAAAAGTGGGTTTACTCTAAGGGTGTATATGTGCAAGTGTATTGGTTTACATACTTGATTTGTCTTGATTAGGGTTTTCTATTTGTTGGTTTTATGTCTTGCCATACAAACCCTAATTACTAGCATTTATATAAAGCGATAAATTGCAGAAAGTAAATATTCTACGCTATTACATCATTTGGAGGATGGGGTATACATTTTTTAGGGTTTTTTATGAAGTTTCTTGTGAAAGGGTCTTAATTAAATTAAACTAGTATGAAAAAATTAATTAATTAAAAATCTTAAGTTTCTAAACTAATTTTAATTAAAAAAGAATAAAAATTAAACCTAATTCTAATTATTATTTTATTTAAGAAAATAAATTAAATTTGTATAAGAAAATATTTTGTCTTTTTAGTCTTAAAGGAATAAAATATAAATATATTATTACCTTAATAATAAATAAAAATGTTTGTGGGATTTTTATTAATAAAAAAATAATAAGATTAATATTAATAATAATAAAA
This sequence comes from Vicia faba, assembly GCA_948472305.1. NCBI lineage: Eukaryota > Viridiplantae > Streptophyta > Magnoliopsida > Fabales > Fabaceae > Vicia > Vicia faba. The sequence goes on from OX451735.1 coordinate 589,759,983, forward strand.
ATAAATGAAAAATAAAATGTGAAAATGAAGTCAGGGGTGTAAAACAAATTTTGAGTGTATGTGTGTAGAAAAGTTTATGGTCTGACCCATTAACATTTTTTAAAGTCAGAAAAAAAAGAAACAAATGGGCTGCGTTGTTATTGAGCAAACAAGGGGTATTGTTAAGAAGAAAAAAGTCAGGCCCATGGGGTGGAGGCCGAAGCGCTACCTGAAACAAAAAAGAAAAAAGAAATAAATGTGAAAAAAAATGCAAAAGGCAGCGTTGAGGTTCGAACCCACGACCTCTAACAATGACACGCGCTGCCTTACCATTGGGGTGACTGTACATCCGTTAACTTAAATGAAAGAATAAATACATAATGTAAAATGTTTCCATGACCTGTACTTCGTCTTCAACCTTCATCCAGCAAGACCACCTATATCTCATTCATTTCTCAATAAAAATGGAAAATGCAAACATGAAAGTTGTGCTATTTTTCCTCATGAATCTAACCATGTAAACAACTAAAGCTATAGATCAAAGATGAATGAGAATTTCTCTGGCCCTAATTTGAACCCTAATTTTTTCATAAACTTCAAACTTAAAATTCTCTAAGCTCAAGCCATGTAAATGAAAACTATGGATATATACAGCTTCAGGGCAATGATATCTACATTTTATCTTCACAAATGAATCAATAATGATGCATGTAGAGAGAGTTCAAAGTTAAGGAAACTTACCTCAAAACTGGAAATCACATTCTGAATTTGAGCACTCCTCAAGGTGTTGTGATGATCATAATAGATTCAGTGACCCTCAAGGATGCTAATGCAATGTTTAGTTTGTATTGGAGATGGCTGAATCGTGTTGGAGAAGTCCAAGTGCAAAGCTCTATTTTTGAAAATGGAAGATGGTGCAAATGGTGTCAAAGTCGTGTAACAGGGTGTGGGATGAGTTCTAAATGGTGTATGGAAGCTTTGTGATTGAATTTGATTGAGAACGCACGAGTGAAATGTGAGTTTGGAATTCAAAGTTAGAAATGACACACAAATGGAGTTTGTGTGCAAATTCTGATTTCGGGGATTTTTAGGGAGTTTCTAGGCTTATCAACCCGTGTGTTAGCTTGCATATAGTGCCTTTATTTATAAGCAAGAGGTTTGGATTTCTCAAGTTGGTCTGAATTCAAATTCCATGTTTAAACTCAACATGTGACTTTCTTGACAAAACAAGTTTCCATGCATTGTATCTTTGTTAATTGAGTTGTTAGCCACTTTAAACACCATGCCTCTGACTTTGAGGATGGATTGCAATCAAAGAAAACAAGTTAGGAGCTCAAGAAGCTGACTTTGTGCATAAAGCTTTCTCTACAAGAATGGATATGTTGCTTTCTCCCTAAAATGGCAAGTTAATTTGGATAATGCTTGAAACTCTTAGATAAGGGCATAATTAGTTGTGTAAACCATTAATTATGGAGTGGCAAACAAGTTTGAGGCCTTCAAAGTGAAGATTATGCAGCATGGATATGGATTTGGTTCATGTTGCATCACAAGCCTTGCAAAACAACATGAAACCCCAACTTCGGGCCTTTGATTCTCCTTGCTCACAACTGATATCAAGGAGTTCTTGCACATTTTTGAAAGCTTGTAATGTTCTCTACAACCCCTCTTTGAATCACTTTTGCAAAATAAAAATGGAACTATGTGAAACTTGGGTCAGAAGTTAGGTCAAAATCCTGACATAAAATGCTCAAAATTTCACTAAGTGTTTTAGTTTCATGACCATGACTTCATGGATTAATAACTTGAGATCATATAATTCCAAGGAGAATTTGTGTAAAGCAATGTCTTAGATCTCATGGAGATCTACAACTTTCATGTTGAAAGTTTCTTTTGAATCATCTTGCATCATGGTGAAAAAATGGCTCAAAGTTGTAAAAAAATATGAAGTTTTCAACACTTAGAAAAATTTCTAAGTTTGGAAACTTTGACTTTTCAAAATGAAATCTTGACTTTTTTATTTCTTGATGAACAAGTTTCATATTTTGACATGTTTTGATGAATTGTGATCTTTGACACTTGATTTTGACCAAAAAGTCAAAGTTTGACTTTTCAGTATACAATTGACTTTTGATCAATTGACTGCAAATCAACTATCAATCAATTGATCTTGAAGGATGTTTTGAGTCATTCCATTAGTTAAAAATTATGCAATTGAAATCTTGAGATCATCTCTCAAACCAATTAACCATTTTCTAGGTCAAAAATCAGAAATTGCCCTTTCTCAGTCAAAACCCTAATTTTGACCATTTTGCCCTTTTGATGATCTGATCAAATTTCTTGAGGAATTATGGTGAAAACTTGATAAAATGATACATATTAGTACATAATGTTTATATGGATAAAACATTATGAAGTTTGACTGTAAATTGACCACATTTGACGTTTTCCCTAATAAAGTTGATTTTTAGGTCAACTGCTCAATTGACTGAGCAAAAATGTGATCCAAGACTTGAAACTTGACATGAAAAATCTCAGGGGTCCATAATGATCCATGAAATTCATATGAGGCATAAAAATTTCAATTATCCTTGTGCAATCTCAAACCCTAATTTTAGTCATCAGTGCTTAAGGAGGTGTCTTGAGCTGATCAACCCTTGTGCAGTCTTGAACCAAAGGAGATTTTGTGAGAAAATATTTGATAAATGAGAGGGAAAATTTTGGGGTACAACAAACAGCTTTTGAATTGGTAGTAATCCTTACTGGACCCTTGGAAGTGATCCTGAAAGGAGTACCAGATATGACAGATAAATCTTGGCACAAATTCTCAGTATACAAAACTTTCTCAATCAAAATTACATGTTCATCCATCAGGCGTTGAACACCTTCCTTCATTAACCTGCAGCTATTGGGTTGAACTGCACAACAATAACATTCTTTAACACAACCAAAAAATAAACCGGCTTGTAGCAAATTCTCCTTGACTATTGAGAGAGGAGTAACCACATCATTTACGGAGGCAACATACAAAACTTCTTCAATAGCACTTATGCCTTTGCCATGCTTAGGCATAGGTGCAGTAATCAGTTTCAGAGTCTCCAAAGGATCAAACTCAATTTCCTTTTTATCGATCATATCCTGAATCTTGCTTTTCAGGGCCCAACAGTTGTTGGTGTCGTGCCCAGGACTGTTTGAATGATAGTCACACCTCGAATTTGGGTTGTACTTTGGAGAGGATGTGTTGGGATTCTGAGGAGGATCCCGTAGTGAAATGAGTTCAGCCTTTATCAAATTTTGTAATGCCTGAGATAAAGGCATGCTGATCTTGGTAAAATTCCTTGACAGAGTGTCTGGACTTCGAAGGTTTCCCTGTTGTGATTGTTGAACAGGCGCTGGATTAGAGATCAATACCTCCCCAACAGACTGATGGTGGTAATTCTTACTACGGTCCTTTTGGACATACACAACATTGGTTTCTTTTTTACCACCAAATGCCTTCTTCACAGCATTAGAAGACGTAGCCATCAAAATCTTCCCAATCATAATACCACTTTCGACCCTTTCTCCTGTTAGTATCAGCTCCGTAAAACCAGATGACGAGCTTCCAATCAACAGATTAAAGAACGGGCTTGTCAAAGTTCCCATGAACATATCAACCAATTCTCGGTTAGTCAAAGGAGGTTACACCCTTCCAACTAGATCTCTCCATTTATGGGCATACTCTTTGAAACTCTCGTTCGAGCCCATGGACATGTTTTACAACTACACGCGAGTCGCCGCCAGGTCAACATTATATTGATACTTCTTGTAGAAAGCATCAGCCAAGTCTTCCCAAGTGTGAATGTTGGTTCTTCGAGCTAATATAACCATTCAAGTTGAGTACTGGATAAACTTTCTTGAAATAAATGGACCCATAATTTTTGGTCAGCAATATGAGGTTGGATCTTTCGAACATACGACCTCAAATGGAGTTTGGGATAAGAGACCCCATCATATTTAGCAAAGACGTGGACCTTGAACTTATGGGGGATGACTACCCCCGGAATCAGACCTAGTTCTCCATAATCTAATCTAGGCACTTTCTGGATTTCTACAGCTTTGAGACGGTCTTCAACCTGCTTGTACTTGTTATCTGCAGGAGGGTACTATTCAATGGAATAGTCTTCATCTTCAAGAATATTCTCAGAACCCTGGTTATTTCTACCTTCACCCCTGACACTTCTGCCATCCTCCTCCTGGTTGTCGTCTTCCTCAGAGGAAACATCATCCACTTGAACTAGTTGAGTAGGACCTTTAAATCTTCTCCTTATATTAAGGATAATAGTCGGCTTCTTAGTCTTATTTTTCTTGGTGAGGAGCGCCATCATCTCTTGTTTCCCTTTGGCCAGATTCAGAAGAGTCTCTTGAAATTGTGCATGATGAGCCTGGATATCCTTGACAGTTTATTCGAGGGCCATCTTATACTGAAATAAACAGTAAATAGATGAGGAAACCTGTATTAGAAAACCTGTTTATGAAATGATGCATGATATGTGGATGAAATGTTTTCAAGGACCTTAGGAGATTTCAATTTGCTAACCGAGAGGAAACAAAAACAAAGATTTTTATTAGTAAGTTCAAGATTACAATTGCCTCTCAGGCTTACAATGAAAACAAAAGGGTTTCAAAGAGACAACAAAATGAAATTCTAAAATCTAAACTCAAGTCTCCCGCGGACGCTTCCTCTTCGTGTCGATGTATGCATTAAGGCTTTTCTCCTCATGAAGTTGCTTTGTAAGCTCCGACACTTTATTTTCACTTGCATATAATTGAGTTTCAAAGGTGTCCCATTCTTTCTTGATTTGAATCCAGTACTTCTGCAGTTCTTCGAGATCAGTGGGCATGGCTGGATGAAGGATGGTGCGAGAAACTTCTCCTTCGACAACAGGCTCTATGACCAATAGTAGAACAACTGGATATTGTATCATGAGGTTTTGAGCGCGATCTCGCACCCATTTGAGGTAGGCTCCAGAGGGATAGAGTTCTTCTGTCCTAAAGCCTTACTATAAATTTTGCTCACCATGCCCCGAGCATGTATAAATCTCTAACGATAACTTTGAGGATCATTTTCATAATCGAACATAATACCCTGGATCAGTGTGTCATGAGGACCATCTCTTCGAGCATAACCAAATTGACATAGAGCCATAGAAGGGTTGTAAGTAATACCTCCCCTAATGCCAAGGAGTGGAACATTAGGGAATTCCCCATAATGGTTAATGATAGTAATATCCTCTTGAGATCAGGAGCACCAATAAATATTTGAATGAGAAAGTGACATTATTCTTTGCGACCACCTCAAACCTTGTTCATTCTTCATTACTTATCGGTGAAGGTGAGAAATAAACCACCTGGATAGCAGAGGTATGCAACACATAAGAGTGCTTCGTTTCCTTATAGTAGGAGTGTGAAGAGAATGCAAAATGTCTCTGAGCAAGATAGGCACAGGGTTACGAGTGAGAAATATTTTGACGGTATTCACATATATGAGTTGGTCTGGATTAGGGAATAATACCAACTCATATATTAGAAAAGCCAAGATTTCCTCGAAATCCTGGAAACTCAAAGCATCCAGAAACAATAGAGATTTTTCCATTATAAATTTATCCAGAAAATCTTTGACTCCACTTCTCGTTTCCCAATTAGATACAATGTCGGACCACTTCAGATGTAAGGCTGTTGCAATATCTTCATGTTTTGGAGCTTCCTCTAAACCGATGAAGGGTGTCTGATCAAGAATGGGTACCCCCAGTAATTGAGAGAACTCCTCCATTGTGGGTACCGACTGATAATCTGGAAATGTGAAGCAATGATGCGCGGGATCAAAGAACTGGAATAAAACACTCATCATATCTTCTTCAAAACTCAAAGTAACCAAACTGAGTAGATGGCCGTGTCTTTTGGTGAATTGAGAGATTTCAGGAACATTTGAGACTAAATCCTTAAGTTGAGAAGGTATCATTACAAAACTGATGCAGATAGTATTTCTGCGAGTATAGGCCATAACCTACAACAAAGAAACGAAGATAAATCTTTAGGTCCTTGATATGGTTAGTGAAAATGATATGTGTAATAATGTCATGATGTCATGAACAATTTTAATCAAAAACAAACAATACACATAAAGCCTTAGGTTCGGGCTTGTATGGAGTTTATAGGTAAGTACCCTCTTGAGTTTAGTTAGCTTAACCTGTCCTAAAGAAGTAACCGGGTTCTAGGAATCTCATATCACTGATTTTTCTCTCAGGAATTGTTTCAGCTCAAGCATCTGAATTACGACCAAAATATCCCGAGAGTCCAATCTCAATGACTGTAGCATCGAGTATCAACCAATTTCAGTCTACACCAAAGCCGACCATCTCACTACTTTCTAATGGCTAAGTTGTATCAACTAAGGTTCTAAGGTCAGGTAGTGCTTTATGACACCACACGGAAACCCAACATTCTCCTTGACTGACTCAAGGGACACCAGCACAAATCAATGTGTCGCACTAACGCAGCCATCGCTTTAACCGTATCGGTATATGTCGTACAGTCTTCACGATCTATTGATACTTACCTAAAATGCCCCAGATCCATGTGTAGGATCTATACAAGAAGTAAACCTAAGCATATCCAGAAATATAAAGCATACAAGGCAAACAAGTAAAGCAATAAAGGTGATCTAGCTCTTAAGGTAACCCCACTTTTAGTTTATGTAGTCCCCAACAGAGTGTCCAGTTCTGTAATACAGTGGGAGAACTGACTTTTGGTTTTTCATTTTACCATAAATGTTGCAGATAGCAAGAGTCGCCACTGACTTTTATTTTATCCAATAAAGGAAAGGGTGAAAAGAACAGGAAAGACCTTTTGAGAATTTTCTGGTGTAAGGGGGGTAGGTTATGAAAAGGGAAGGTGTTAGCACCCTTTTCATCCGTAATTATCTACGGGCTCTTAATCTCTAGCTCACTCTTGAAATGATTTGTGTTTGTGTATGTTTGAAAATATTTTGAAAATGCCTAAGTACGACAATTTTGTAATGATTCTTGTATCGCTGAGAATGTATACAAAATGTTTGTTTTGAAAATATTTATTGAAAGAAAGTGTTGTCTTTGAAAGTGTGAGGTGTGGAAATTGTTTTAGTTTGTGAGTAAGCGATTACGAACAATCTACCTACTCAAAAATTCTTTGTTCTTTTCCTACTCCTTTAGATAGTGTTACCCTACTATTAGTTAGTAGGAAGCCCTATCATTGGATGTGAGGGACCAGCGCGGGTCATCGTACAGTCATAGAAGGTAACTCACAGGGTGCTTTACCAATTTGTCGTAGGGGACTAAGTTCGTTTACCGAAGGCAACATTGAAGGGTCATCGAGGAACTACAATCTTTTTTAATCGAGGGTCTTTGCTAAAGCGTCCCACGTTCGAGGGACATGACTGTTTTATCTGAGGCAACAAGTGGGGGTCACCCTAGAGTTGTGCATGTGCAAAGTGTTTTGATTTCAAGTATTTATCTTGAGATTAGGTTATTTAACGTTTGTTTTTTATGTCTTTCCATGCACGCTTAATTAATCTAGCCATTAAACATATACAAGTGCGGAAAATAAAAATGCAGGAAATAATCTACGCTATTATATTGCTTCGGGGATGGGGAGTACAAACCACAAATGGAGAGAAGGTGAAGAAACCCTGATCATCTATTACATACCATTGATAGTTACAATATTGAAAAATAATGCGAAAAAGTAAATGAGCGCGCGGAGATTGAAAAGGGAAAAAATGTTTAAAAAACCCTAAAATATTTCTAAGCATTTAAGAAAATATTTTTGATGTTTTTATTTTTGGTTTAGAAAAATATTTGAAGTGTGAAATAAAAATTAAACCTAATTCTAATTAATTTACAATTTAATTATTTAAAATAAAACAAAGTGTGATTAAATTAATTAATTTTTATTTATAAAAATTAAATTAATTTATTAAAACCTAAATCTAAATTTTTTATGATTTTATGATTTTTTCTGATTAAATAAAAAAATGAAATTGATTAAAAAAGAAAATAATTAAATTAAAACAAAAAAAGAAGAAAATCAATGGGCCTGCATTGTAGAAGAAATTGGGGGGTGTGAATTTGAATTTTGTCAAAGCCCAAACACTTTTGGCCCAGGCGTTGGAGGAAGTATCTTCATGATTCTGTGTGGCACTCCCATTGGATCTATCATGAGCGCATGAATCTGAAACATTTGATCTTCATCCATTGAGATCTGCTGGTGTTGATGTGAGTATACAGGATGCAGGCGTATGCCTAGCTTTCACGGGATCTATAAAGAAAATGTTAGAAAATAAAATGCCAGAGGCAGGGATCAAACCCCTGCCCTGGCACACTAAAGTCTTACTCACACACACGGTTGCCACTGGGGTGGCTGTTTCATCCGGTTATGAAACAACACCCAATAAATATATTATGAGCCAAAATATGAAAATTTGTAAATGCCAGCACACCCTTCTTCTTCCGCGCGTGCAGACAGTAGCAACAACTACATAATTTCACCATTTTTTAATTTTCAAAAATGCTCGTTTCTCAACCAAATTGAAAGATGTAAACATCAAACTTGCTTAATTTTTGACAAGGAATTCAACCATATAATTTTCAGAAGCTATAGATTAAAGATTGAAACAAAATTTTCTCAGTACCAAATTGAAACCCTAACGATTCAGAAACTCCAGTTCCAAAATTCTCATCACACAATCAATTAAAATTAAGGACATGGTTATCTTCATAGACATGATATCTACATTTTTCCTTTAGAATGTATATGCAAATGATGCTTAAATAAGGATTTCAAAGTTTGAAAAAGTGTACCTAGTTGGAGAAAGTCCAACGCTTCTTCAAGCACTTCGAGAAGTAAAATGATGATTGCTTTAGCTTGCCGGGACCTTGGTGAATGTATTGCAGTCTTTACTTTATTTTGAGAGTAGGTGGAATGCTCTGTCCAAGTCAAGTTGCAATGATGGAAATTGAAAATGGTGAATGATGATAATGGAGTTACAGAAGTGAAACAAGGGTTTGAATCACTTCTATGTGATGTATATGAAGTGTTTGGATGATTCGTTTGGATAAAAGCTGCAAGGTTTGAGAGATTCGAAGATTTGGACTTCAAAGCTCAAAAATGGAGTTTTTGAGGCCAATTCAAACTTGGGAGAGTTTGAGAGGGTTTAAGGGCTTGTAAAATCGTCCATTGTCTTGCTAATGACCTCTCTATTTATATGAAAAAGGTTTGAGAGGTTAAAGTAACCAGAATTGCAAGATAACAAGTTATGGTTTGGAAGCTTACTTATGAAGTAACCTTGGAGAACATGGTTCCAATGCATTGTACCTTGTCTCATAGAGTTGCTGGATACTTTTGGCATGCTTATCTGCTATTTTAGGTTGAGTGTGTGCAGAGGAAACAAGTTAGATGCTCAAGGAGAGTGGACTTTGTGATTAAAGTCACTTTACAAGAATGGAAGTGTTAGCTTTAATTCCAAAAATGGCATGATGCATTAGATAAGGATTGATTCAATTGGATAATAGCCATAAAGAAAGTGAAATCAACTGATTATGTAGAGATTTGTGGGCTTAGACGCCTGCAAATAGATATTGTGTAGCATGATTATGAGATTTGGTCATGAGTTCATCACAAAAATGACCTATATTTCAAGAATGAAATGCCAACTTTGTCTCTTCGAAACTCTCAGCTCAAACATGATCTTTTCATGCTCTTGTATGTTTTGGAAATCTTTAATCAATATCTTCAACTTTCATGTTGACCATTTTGGCTAAAACAAAAGGGAAATTGGTGAAAAATTGCTAAGAAGTTTAGATGAAAAACTGGTCAAAAATATTTCTAAGTGTTGGATAAAAATAATCAGAATTTCATGGGTCCATAACTCTTAATCCAAGAACTTTTTGAGGACCATCTCATATTAAAAAAGTTGTAGAATTCATTAATCCCTACAACTTTCAAGTTGAAAGTTTTCCTTGCATCAGTTTGTATCTTAGTGAAAAATGGCCATAAAGTAGTGACTTTGTTAAGAACAAAACACTTAGAAATTTTTCTAAGTGTTGGAAAATTTTCCAACTTTTGACTTTTGTTGACTATTTTTTTATTCTTGATGATAAAACTTGATAATTTTGAATGTTTTGATGATTCTTGATTTTTGAATTCCAATGTTGACCAAAAAGTCAAAGTTTGAATTTTGTGTGACTGTGGACTTTTTATCAATTGATTAAATTCTTCAACTATCAATCACTTGCATCTTTGGAAATGTCTTGAGCCATGTAATTAGGTCAATATGTTGTATTTTATCCCTTGAGATCATGCTTTAAGCCATTAGGTCATGCACTAGGCCAAAAGTCAATGATCAATCATCTTTAATCAAAACCATAATTTGACAATTTTTGACCTTTGATGATTTTAGGGTTTTACTTGAGGAATCATGATAAAAACTTGATCAAATAATGAATATAACCTCAAAATGTTGATGTTGATAAAAAATATTAAAGTTTGACTGTATGTTGACCATAATTGACTTTTTAATCAATACAATTGGCTTTCAATCTTCTGAGCCATTGACTGAGCAAACATGTGATGTAAGACTTGAAGCTTGACATAAGCATTATTGAGGACCCATGATGAACCTTGAAAGTAAATTGAGACCCTTGAAACCCAATATTCCTTGATAATCCCAAAACCCTAGCTATAGACCCTTGCTTTGGAAGGGGTTTGATCAGTCAACTCTTGAGTGGCTTTGAGTATTTGAGACCTTTGTGAGCATATTTTTTGAAGAAAATGGGAGGGAAAATTTTGGGGTACAATAGAGTGTTTCTCTCTTGTCCATTATTTAAAGCCCTGAACCATATCTATCTTAGCTTGCCAAAGTTAAGAAGAAAAAGGCCTAAGTCTGGAAAGATATGGGAATCTTCGACATAATTTAACTGTCGAAGGTTGGGACAGATTATAGCCAAATCATGTTAGTATCTGTTGTACCCCAAAATTTTCCCTCTCATTTCTCAAGAAATATCTCATAAGATCTCCATTGGTTCAAGACTACACAAGGTTTGATCAGCTCAAGACACCTCCTCAACACTGACAACTCAAAATTAGGATTTGAGCTCTCACAAGGACAATTGGATTTTCAAGGACTCAAATGACTTTCATGGATCATTAGGAACCATAAAGATTGCTCATGTCAATTTTCAAGTCTTGAAACACAAAATTGCTCAGTCATTTGATCAGATGACCTAAAATCAGCTATATTGGATAAAAAGTCAATTGTGGTCAATTTATAGTCAAACTTCGTGATTTTTGATCCATGTCAACATTATGAACTCATATATATCAATTGATCAAGTTGGATCACAATTCCTCAAAGAAATTTGATCAGAACACCAAAAGGGTAAAATGGTCAAAATTAGGGTTTTGATTGAGAAGACTCAGTTCTTGACTTTTGACCAAGAAAATGACTTGTTGGTTTAAGACATGATCTCAAGGGTTCAAATGCACCATATTTACCTAATTGCATAGTTTAAATTACCTATCAAGATCATTTGGATTGACAGATGAATTTTAGTCAACTGATGAAAAGTCAACTGTACACTGAAAAGTCAAACTTTGACTTTTTGATCAAAATCAAGTTTCAAAAATCATATTTCATAAAGACATGTCAAAATATGAAACTTGCTCATTAAGAAATTGAAAAGTCAAAATTATCTTTGAAAAGTCAAAATTCTAAGACTTCAAATTTTTTCTAAGTGTTGGAAAGTTAACATTTTTTCATAACTTTGTGTTAAATTTCCACCATGATGCAAGATGATTCAAGGAAAACTTCCAACATGAAAGTTGTAGATCACAATGAGATATAAAACATTGTGGGGCATAATTTTTTCTAGAAATGCTTGTATTTAAAGTTATGAATTTATGAAGACATGTCCCTGAAACTAAAAAGACTTAGTGAAATTTTGCCCTAGTTAGTCAGGATTTTGACCGAACTTCTTGGCAACTTTTCACCTAGTTCCAAATTTAATACTAAAAAATGTCCAACATGAAGGTTGTAGGGGATTTTACAAGCTTTCCAAAATGTCCAAGTGTTTGAAGCTTTGTCCAAAATGATTTTCCATTTAAGGCACAAAGTTGCCATTTCCATTTTGATAAAGCACTACTTTTGCAATTGTCAACTTCTTGAGCCTCTCATTCGTTTCCTCTGCAAAAAAGCAAAGTCAAAACCAAAAGCAACATGTCTAAAGCCTCTACCAACTCAGACCATGCTTGTACAACACTTTGAGACTTGTCTTCTCACGTTTCTTCAAAAGCAAGTTATAGAGCAAAAAGGCTAGAACTCAGAAACCTCGAGTGCATTTGATCTTTAACCTTTTCCATACATATACACAAGTCTATTGCAACATAACACACAATCTCAAGCATCCCAGAACACTCCCAAACATTCTGCAACTCAAAATCTGCCCTAACTTGACAATTTTGAGCTTCACATAGCCATCTCCAAATCCACTCGTGCTTATTGAGTTTTAACCATCCAAACACTTAATATACATCATATCAAAGTGATCCAAGCCCTTGTTTCGGGAATGTAACTCCCTTTGCACCTTTCACCATTTTCAAAACTCAAGCTTGTAACTTGACTTGAGTAGAGAGTTTCAACCATCCTCAAAGCAAAGTAGGAGTTGGAATACACTCAAGGAGGTCCAAGCAAGCTAAAGAGATCATCAGGCCATCTTAAATTTTACTCAAACTCCACACGCGAATCCAGCTGCAAGAGGTAAGTTTTCAAACTTCAATATCTTAATACAAGCATTTTTTGTGCATACATTATGAAGACAAAATGTAGATATCATTGCCCTGAAGCTGTACATATCCATAGTTTTCATTTATATTGCCTGAGCTTAGAGAATTTTAGGTTTAAATCTATAAAAAAAGTTAGGTCAGCATTTGGTACTTTTAGAAATACATTCTCATCTTTGATTGTTAGCCCAAATTATTTACATTTCTGAAATCCTGGTAAAATTTCTAACAAGTTTGATGTTGGAAATTTTGAGAATGGATGAGAAATGAATGAGATACAGGGACCCTGGCTAGAGGTTGAAGATGAAGTTCATTTCTAGGAATGAATTTTTGTTATATATTTATGGTTTTGTTTAAGTTAACAAATGTATAGCCACCCTAGTGGTAAGGCAGCGCATGTTTATGGTCAAGATCATGGGTTCAAGCCCCAGCACTTCCTTTTTTATTCTTCATATTTTTCAACATTTTCCTTTATTTTCCAAGTTGCCAGCGTGCCTGGGCCTCCACATTGGGCTTTAGCATTTTTGCTTGTTCTAACCCCCTGTTTCCTTGTGACAACACATCCCATTTATCTTATTTTATTCTTTTTCTGATTTCCAAACAAAATCAAACTTGGGCCAGACTTCAAACAAAAAACTCTTTTTTCTAACAAACACCCTAAATTTTATTTTCACCTCCTGACTTTATTTTTCATATTTTATTTTATTTTCTTTAATTTATTACTTTTATTATTATTATTATTAAATCAAAAAATCTAAAAAACATATTTTTATTTATTATTTGCATTCTACATACTTATTTTATTTTCTTTATAAACTAAAAAAGACAAAAAAATATTTTCTTAAACAAACTTAATTTCTTTTTCTTAATAAATTAATATTAGACTTAGGTTTTAATTTCCTTTAATTAAATTAAATTAGAATTTAGTTTTTTCTTCTAATTAATTTTTATTTTAGTTTAATTAAATAAAAAACTTTTTCATAATAAACCCTAAAAATGCTTTCTTATTTAATTTATTTTCTTAATTAATTTAGGTTTAATTATCTTAATTTAGTTAATTAGGTCAAAACTAAACCCTTTCCTCAAAAACCAAACAAAAATCATTTCCTTTCCATTTATATCCTTGTATATTATATTCCTTTCAATTCTTGTACATTATTTCAATATGGTTGTAATAGATAATTAGGTTTAATTTCTTGTAATCCCCATTTGTAAATTTGTATACCCCACCCCCCTAATGATGTAATAGCATAGTAAATTTACTTTCCGCAATTTATTGCTTTCATATAAATGCTAGTAATTAGGTTTTGTATGGAAGATAAAAATCAGCAAGTAGATAACCCTAATCAAAGATTAAATGCATGCAAATCAAACACATTATTCACACACGCACCCTTAAGGTTAACTCCACTTGTTGCCTAAAAAATGGTCATGTTATGCATGAGGGATGTCTTAGCAAAAACAATCAAAATACAAGATCGTAGTCCCTCGATGACGCTTCAAATGTTGCCTTTCAAATGATCTTAGTCCCTCAAAGAGAAATTCTAAGATACCTCACAACATTGCTATCATGACTATACGATGACCCATGCCCGTCCCTTTACATCCAAATATAAGGCTTCTTACCAATCAATGGTGAGATAGCAATATCAAAGGAAGGAAGAAATGAACAAAAGACTTTTGAGTAGGTAAAAACATTCTTAGTTGCTTGCTCACTTTCAAAACAAATACACCAAACACTTTCAAAACAAATACACTTTCAAAACATGAAATATTTTTAAAAAGTCCAACATTTTGTATACATTTTCGCCGAAATGAGAATCATTACAAATTTTGCCTAAACGAAGGAGCCTTTTCAAAATACTTTCAAAAACCACCACAAAGCACATTTTCAAACAAAGCAAGTTATCTAGAAAGAAACTAAGAGCCCATAGATAACTAGGGATGAAAAGGGTGCTAACACCTCCGCTTTTCATAATCTACCCCCCGAACTCAAGAAATAAGCTCAAAGGTCTTTCCTGTTCTTTTCAGCCTTTCCTTTTTGGTTAAAAGAAAAGTCAATGGCGACTCTTGCTAACCGTGATAATTACGATCAAACGTAAGACATCCCAAGTCAGTTCTCCCACCGTATTACAGTAGCCTCTCTATATTTTTGGGACTATTCTCATAAGACTTTCCATCTTCCTTGCGGAATTATGACTCATACCCTCTTCGATATTATTGCGATCATTGGTCTTCAACCAACTAGAGAAACCTTTGATCTTACGAAATGATTGAAGATACCATTAAATTCGATGATAATTGTGCCACCTTCACCCATTACATTATTGATCATCATGACGCAGCTACTAAGGAATTTTCTGATGAAGAGCACATTGTTTTTCTTGCTCTTTGGTTATTGCGATGTATTTTTTGCTCCGAGTCTCTTCAAGTAGCGAAAAGGTTCTTAACTTTGGCGAATCAATTGCAAGCTGAACGCAACATTTTCCTAAGTTAACTAATATTGTGTTCACTCTATGAATCCTTAGGAGAAGCTGTTGAAGTCCTGGATAATTATAAATTGGGGACAAACTTGTTATTGGTTCGTCCCTATTGGTTACTTCAACTGTGGTTAAACGCGACCTTCAAGTCTTCACTCCTAACTTATAACACAATTGATGAAGAAAATGAAGAGATTAAAAATAGAAGAGTTGAAGAAACGCGTCTGGTTATTGACCCCGTGTGATAAAGGATAGAACCCGCAAGATTCTTTTACTGGATATGTGATGATGTTCGCCAAGCGCTACAACTTCACCCCTTCCATGACTCCTTTCGTCAACAGAACCCATGGCCCTGAGTGGTTTACAAGAAAGTTCCCTGCTCCTTTAAGAGGCCAGGAAGAAAAATCCTTGACCATATGTGAGGAATTTATTGTTCCTAAACTTATTGCCACCAAACTTAGGCCTTCGAAGAAACATATCATCTTAGTCAGCTACGAACCCAATCTTGTCTCTCGATAATTTGGTCTCATCCAATTAATTCCCAAACCACTCTATCCTGAGAAAAGTGTTCTTTACTTCTATAACATGTTCTTCTTTGAGGATGAGAGGGATAAACACGTATCTCGATATGTTGAAGCTGCCAAACCCACTCCCATTTCTTTTTGATCATCATTTTATTATACTCAGGAATTTGACACTCGGTGGAGGAACTACTACACCAAACAAATCTTCGACGTACATGCCTTTACTTAGCATCTAACAATTGTTTTTTATTCTATATAGAAGAGATTCAAGAAAGGTAGAACAACTTACAACAAATAAATCCAAGCATTCTAGATATACTTTGAAACTACCTATATGCTTGATGATCTTAGTCAAACCATCTGTGAAACAACTTTTATATTAAAAGAGAAGTTTACAGAGAAGCTCTCTACCCCGTACATCCCTTTGTGTGATAAGAACGAGGATCGGTATGAGTTAGCTTTTAAACTTCAACCACCAAAGTTCCCACCACTACCAAGTATCTAATTTGGCTTGGCGTTTCGACTTTCATTCCCATAATGGTTTTTCTATGGGTCTAACTTAAAACTCCTTCAACAAGATTCTGAAAAACTTTCCAAACAGGTGGTTCTGACTAAGCATACTCTTGACAATTTCAAAGTCTTACTTCATGTCAACATAAAGCATGGTCTCATACTTTCTCCAATACATGAAGGTGTGGAATGGAAGGTCTTTTCAACTTGTTTTCTCCAAAACCTTCTAACATTTTTCTAATTTTGACAATTTTGGCTTGTTTATTCTTTTAGTCATCAATTGAAAATAGTAGATAAAGGACAAGGTTGTTGTTGCCGCTGCAAAGAAGTTACCTCTTTGGCCAAGAATGAAGGTCACATCGAAGAAACAACTCTTACAACAACAACAACAAAGGTATATCACATATTTTAACATGTATCACTTATATAACATATATACTTTTCTTATACCTTCGTTACTTTCGGGCTATTCGAAAACCTCCTCCAACTTCTAAAAAACAAAAGAGAAATATCCTTCGCCTTAAATAGTAGAGACTATTAACGAAGATCTGTCACTAGACACTTCCAAACCTTCGAAGAAGAGAAATAAGCCGAAAACATCAGATTTCAACCCTCAACCACAAACCAATGTGATCAATAAAAATTCAAAGCCTGGTGCTCAAAAAATAATTGATGTCGACCCTGAGCCAACTAACATTGTTGCGCCTGAGCATGCTGAAAGGGATAACTCTAGCCGTGATGCTGATGGGCTTAAGGTAATGTCGTTTTGCCTTTATTTTCGTTCGCCATACTTTATTTCCATTTTAGTATTAAATCTTCTTCTTTTCTTTTTTATAGGTTGATAAAATTGGTTCTGAAACTTCCAAAATCAAATACGTTATTCCTTAAAGCGCCAGTTCTCCTTCAGTTCATCCTATATCCCACAAAGGTCCTAACAAAGGATCTACAAGAGAAGTAGATCAACCTGTTGAAGTTCAATAAGAAAATCCTCCATCCCTTGCTTCACCACGACATCCTCAATCAACTGACTCTGGGAGCAATAGCGAAGACCTAGATCATACTCACATGGAAATTCCAAACAATGAGGAACTTAATCAGGAAAAACCAGAGGATTATTCACCCAAAATTCTCCATCATGACGAATATGAGCATGATGACAAAGATGAACTTATGTCTAATGCCTTTGATCATCCCCCAGGCAAGGAGATACAAAAATAGGATAATGCTCAACCTGACAATATGGCTAACACCAACCAACCTTTTGGGAAAACTAAAGACTTCAAATCCCCTTTGTTAGTTCTCTATTTTTAGGATTGGCATTAATTTTTGTAAAACGAATAAGTCGGCAATATATTAAATAGGATGTGTTAACTTGTTGGGAAAAACTGGTTGGACAAGAAGTCCTATTTTATGAAGAACATGTTGAGTTGAAATGTTTTAAGATCTAGAGCAACATGTCAGATAAGATGTCCTATGCAGGGTCATAGGACATTGGGCCTGAGTTAGGCTGGACAATTGGATTTTGTTATGTTTTAAAAAATGCGTAATATTTAGGGAATATTATGCAGTCCTATGTGGCGTTGATTTAAAGGTCTAGAAGAATCAAGAAGAATATTGAAGAATACCGACTTTCTAAATAAGGAGACTTTTTAGGAAAGATTTGATTGAAAATCTATTTTGTTGCTGAATCTTCTGCAGATTTGTAACAACTGATATTCTATGATTTGAAGCCCAAATCCAGTTGGGAGATAAGTTATAAATAGAAGCATTATAACTTAGATAAAGGTACCAGACATGAATGTAAAGATGTATATCATTAAGGCTGAGTATGTACCACTCTCTAGGAGAGTTGGTTATGTGATCTACTCAGTTGTGAGTTAGACAGATGTTATAGAGTTGTAGTCTTTATTATTGTTCTCCTTGAAGTTGTGAAGCAATAGTGGATATTGTTCTTGGAGGAAGCTTGTAAGCAACTCAATTTGTGTTCTTAGTTAAGAGTCTTGGCTAGGTATTGTCATGGAAGTGTGTCTTCTTATTTTGCATCATGGAAGTGTGTCTTCCTGTTTTGATCCAACCATTGTCTGTGATTGATGGGGGAGGGCCTCATATCTTGGTGAGTCTTAGATAAAAGGTTAGCACGTGTAGTGATTAAGTGAGAAGTTGTAAACTTGGGACTAGTTTATCTTTGAATTGATACTATTATAGTGGACTTTATCCTTGGCTTGGCATGCCCCCAGAGTAGGAGAGTTACTCTGAATCGAGTTAATAATATTGTGTGTGGTTTATGCTTTTCAGTACTATTTTAATTGTTATACCTTGCCATGTTTGTTTTAGTCTGATTCAGATGTCTCAACATGTCACAGGACATCTGAAGTATGATATACCATAATTTCAATTGGTATTAGAGCAGACGTCCTGTTCTATTCTGGGTGAGATCCTGGGAAGATACTTTCTGGTCATGGGTAAGGAAGGAGTTATATATTGAAAAGTTGGTTGAACTTTGATAGTTCATATTGTGTTTGAATGGTCCCTAGAAGTGGAGGATAAATTGTCAATGACAGGGTGTGTATTGGACATGTCTATTTTTATCAAGCCTGTAGCTTTGACGGTGAGCTGTTGTGTTGGATTTGATTTATTTTCAAACCTAGGTTGTTTTTTTTGCACCTGGGTTTTGGTGGTTATGTGCAAGGATTTATGTTGTACCTAAAGGTTGTGGAGGAATTTTTGTTTTTTCCGCTGCATGGTATCTGATGTAACCATGGTTGTTCCATTTGTCCCTGGTATTGTCTTAGAATACTAATATGGGAAGAGAATTGGGTTTTGGTCTCCTCAGAAGGTTTATCCTATGGTGATCGGATATGTGCAAGAATGTTTCAATCGACTTGTTAAAGTTGTCAAAGATACTCGAGGTTCATCCGAAGTCCACTCATAAAGGCACTTTAGTATGTGGTTGATGTAATGAAGAGGTCTGAGAAGATTTTAACAGACTGTTGAAGAAATACTAGAGCCATTTATTTTGGTTTTTAATGGAGTCTTCCTAATTCTTGGCCTAATTAGGAAAGTGACTCTGAGTTTGTTGTTTTCCATGGACTGACTGAAATATAGTCGTATATTGGAGACCTTAAAGTTAACCAAGGAGGGTTCTGATTTTGAGAGGAGTAATGGCTTCACAAACAAGATTAGTTTTGGGTTTCGTGTGAAGAGAATTGATGTCCTACTAGATGTTGGGACATCATGTCAGCAGGTGTGCAGCTTCCTGTTGCATAACAGATGCTTTGGGTGTTAAACAAATGTGTAATGGTCATATGCGTTTGGAACCTACTCCTGATTTGGAAGAGGAGGCATCTGGATTATGTATCTAAGATGTTTTATCCATGAAACATGTCTTAGATAAATGGGTTAGTTGAATGGTGATCAACCTATTGATTACTTTTTGGTTCAGTTTATTTCTGGTCCAAGTAAGTAGGAGTGTAGAAGTTTAGCTCAATTATTTAGTGGTGATTTATTGAAGACATTCCTGCCAGAGTCTTTATGGAGGTCGAGCTCAAATGTCCAGGACATTCTCTCTGTCATTTGGAAGTCCTTCTGATAAAAGGAATCAAATTTATTGAATATTGTGTATGGCCATGAAACAGATTCTATGTGAGAGGTGTTATGGGAATATACCAACCACATGTTGTGCTGTTATTGAGAGGGAGCATATATCATTCTCTATTATGTTCTTAGAGGTTGTGGAGGTTGGATGACTTTGGACAATTGTCAAACATAATGTTTAAAAATCTGTGTATTGAGAATTTATTTTTCTCAATATGTCTGGTGATGTTTCTCTTAAACGTGATGAAGGTTGTTTACTCTAACTTGATATTGTCAAGTCTATGAGAGCATTGAACTTTTGTTCTGGTGTAATGGAAGAGAAATTCAAAGGGATGTGTGCATTGGAGATGTATCAACCTGAGTTCAGTGGTTGATTGTTGTTTGCACTTTGAAGTGTCATCTAAGCCACCTAAGATGAGCATTTCAGTTTTTGTCTGGAGTAAAGAGAAGGTGTTGTTTCTAGGATCAAAGGATTATGGTTCCCTATTGTTTGCATGAGAAGTTTCTCCTCGAGCATATGTGGTGTCCTCACATGATGGAACATTTATGTTTGCAAGGATTGAAGTGTATCCTTGTATTTTGGAATATTGGGAGCAAAAAAATTAGTCTGAACAATCTTCTTGTGCCGAATAATGACCAGTCAATGCCATGTTTGTTGAAGTCTGCTCCAGATAACTGTTAGAGAGAATATCCTCTTTAGGTACAGAAGAATGGCATTTAACACCTCAAAGTCAGACAGGAAGTCTGGATATTGTGCTTATGAGAAGAAATTTTCTTGAGGTGTGCATGCTCTGCATGTATTTTTATCTGGTCTTAAAGGTTGATCAGCTACTGATGGTTAATCCTCTTGTGTCCCTTGCAAGAGTTTTGTATGGACTACTATGGATGTTATCTCCAGAGCCATAGTAAATGGTTAAATCCATGTGTTTTGGGCTGATGTATGAACTAATGTTGGAACATTATTTCAGTTCTTTGCTTCTTCAGTCAAAGAAGTTTTTGGATTTGTTCATGATGGAGTGTACGGTCAAGCTACTGGCCTAATTTGGAGCAGTCTATAGTGTGAATGACTGTTATGACTGGTTGCCATGAAGAAGAATCAGCTGGTGCCAGATATGTGGAGAAGAAGGAAGTTAGATCAAATGTCCTAACTTGTGTGAGAAGTTATCCTTATACGACTAATGGTAAATACTTTGACCTGAACTAAGTATTTGTCTGTCCTCCGATGAAGGTGCGCATGTGACTGATTGCAAATACTTCGATGAGAGTTGAGTATTTTTCTAACGTGTGTGTGAAAATCTGAATTCTGAACACTATGTTTCAGAAAGGGTTTGAGAGTTTATTTCTCTCCATGGTTCTCTAGCGTGTGGTAGCTTCTGAAGGTGTGTTTTATTGGGAGCATCTTAAAGGACGTCTATACTAATGAGTCCTTTGGATGATGATTTAAGAACCAAAGTAATTGGGTTTTGTAATGTGAAGCTGATGTCCTAAATGATGTTGTAACATCATGATTATTGATGACTGCTGGAAGATGCTTGGGTTAGAGATTTGAAATATGGTTCCCAACATTTTTGTTAGAAGAGGCGTTTATAACGATATGGATTAGAATGTGGAGATTCTGATCTTGTTTATAGTATGTTCTATCAATGAATGACTACTAATTTTTAAGAATTCAATAACATCAACAACTACTAGTGGATGTAATGGAAACAAAATGTTATTATATACTGAGGTTTGATCAGGATGTTTTGAGAAGGTGTTCTCTTCTGCGTCAAGTAACTCTAGAAGAGAGTGTGTCAGTCTGGATCTCAATAAAGCTTTTAAGCACATTGAGAATATTTAGAGCTTGTAAGTGAAGACTTACCAAGAGTTCATGGCATCTTGATCATCCAAAGAGTCATGACAACGTGTATGGATTTGTGTGGACTTTCAGCATATGTGTCAATACCGATAGGGTATTTGGATGTACTATCAAGGAAATAAAGATTTTGGTTCAGGATTGGTTGCCCTCCATTGTGAAAGTATGAATACCTTTGTGTGTTCTTAACCTATACTCAAGTGTTATCGTTAGCAGAACATCTGGTTATCCATGACAGAGGAAGTTAGGTATTGTCTATGGATGGTTGTTACAGTGATGCAAAAGTTTTTTAATGAGGTTGTGATGTCAAATAACATGTTATAACATCGGGCGGCTGAATGTTATTATGGTGTGTGCTCATTAAACGTGCATGGTTGGTTCTAGCTTTGTGAAGCTAGTTGTTTGAATCATGGGAACACATGCCTCTTAGGAAGAGTTTAAAGGGCAATTTTATTTGTATCTGGGAGAATTTTTTTCTCTGTAGTGTTTTGGAAGGACTCTATCAGAGGTTTTGGCTGAATGGGAGTTGTCACATGTGAGGGTCTTGATATTTTGATATGTGTTTATGATTCAAAACATGAATATTTTTGTGAATTATCTCTGACTAGTGGTTCAAGAAGTGTTGGTTGAGAATTTAGACAATGTCTGACTGAATGTCAAGACTTTACTCAGGACATGTTTCCTATAAATACCAACAAGGAAATATTGTGGACAATTTGATCAAATACGTGTCAGAAGGGAGAAGGTGTGTTTGACTATGCATGTGCATGTATTGGGACTTGTTATGTTCAGAAGAAACAATTCAGAGATAATAAAGGAATTCAAAATTATGTTGGACAGTGCACATTGATTTTAGGTGTTTCTTTGACAAAGAACTTTGTCACATTTAAAGATCGTTATTTCCCAAGTAAATGCTCAGTTATTTATAGAGGTTACTCCTCTCCTCTTTCACCGTGGGTGTGTTTGGTGCATCCATAATCTTTATGGGTTTTGTTCGGGTATGGGTAAGTTGTGCTTGGGTATGGTTCTGTGAAGGCCTTCTTTGCAAATTTTTGGATAAAAAGTGGGAGAAAGGGTTTTCTCAGATGGTTAGTCTGGAGTGTCTATTTTCAAATGTTGTACAAACATGTCAAATATGATGCTCTATCATATGTCTGTTTGGGTTTGTTTTGTGACATGTGATATGAGTTATGAACATAATTATGACCTGTGTTCTAAGCTACCCAGGGTAGTGGTTGGATACTTCTTAAGTTCCCTCTTATGCCACAGGTTGACTGGTGGTTGCTTCATGGTTCTCTCACGCCTCCATTTGAGAGGAAGACTTATTCATCTGTGACATGAATAGGTTCCTGGGTTGAGGGAGGGTGTTGCCTATCTTCTTCCTCATGTACACCAAATAACTTCAGGTCCTTCTACTCCTTTATCCTAATGTAGTTGTTCTTTGGTGTTGAGTTTTTGTGTTGCAATGAAGCTATTATGAAGAAGATGTCGAACATGATTTCCTAACATCATTGTTCTTGTGAAGAGATCTTCCTCCGTGTTGTTATGCTGTTGTGTTCAATAGTTAGTGAAGACTACTGTTGATTGGTGTAATTTTTTATTGCTTTAATCTGAGTTGTAATTTATGTTATTTGTTTTAGCCAAAATTTTCCATAGGGGGAGATTGTTAGTTCTATATTTTTAGGATTGCCATTAAGTTTTGTAAAACAAATAAATCAACAATATGTTAAATAGGAAGTGTTAACTTGTTAGGAAGAACAAGTTGAACAAGAATTCATATTTTATGAAGAACATGTTGAGTTGTAATGTTTCAACATTTGTAGCAACATGTCGGATAAGATGTCTTATGCAAGGTCATATGACATCGCGCCTGAGCTGGGTTGGACAATTGAATTCTGTTATGTTTTAACAGATGTAGAATATTTTGGGAATATTATGCAGTCCTATGTGGCAGTGATTTAAAGGTCTGAAAGAATCAAGAAGAATATTGAAGAATAGTGACTTTCTAAATAAAGAGACTTTTTAGGAAAAAATTGATTGAAGACCTATTTTGTTGTAGAATCTTCTATAGATTTGTAACAGATGATATGTTATGATTTGAAGCCCAAATCCAGTTGGGAGATAGGTTATAAGTAGAAGCATTGTAACCTAGGTAAAGGTACCAGCCGTGAATGTGAGGATGTAGATCATTAAGGTTGAGTCATTACAACTCTCTAGGAGAGTTGGTTGTGTGATCCACTCGGTTGTGAGTTGGAATGATGTTACATAGTTGTAGTTTTTATTATTGTTCTCCTCGAAGCCGTGAAGCAAGAGTGAATATTGTTCTTGGAGGAAGCTTATAAGTAACTCCAAGTTGTGTTCTTAGTCAAGAGTCTTGGCTAGGTATTGTCATTGAAGTGTGTCTTCTTGTTTTGCATCATGGACGTATGTCTTCCTGTTTTGATCCAATCGTTGTCTGTGATTGATGAGGGAGTTGAGGAGGGCCTCGTATCTAGGTGAGTCTTAGATAGAAAGTTAGCACGAATAGTGATTAAGTGAGAAGTTGTAAACTTTTGACTAGTTTAGCTTTGAATTGATACTATTATAGTGGACTTTATCCCAGGCTTGGTATGCCCCCAGAGCAGGAGAGTTGCTCCGAATTGGGTTAACAATTCATGTGTATTGTTTATGCTTTTCAGTATTGTTTTGATTATTATATCTTGCCATGTTTGTTTTAGTTGGATTCAAATGTCTCAACATGTCATAGGACATCTGAAGTCTGATATAATTTCACCCTTCAAATGATACCTCTACTGCTCTTTCTCAAGAGTAAATAGAGAGCGTAAATAAAAATAAACCCTCTGAGTATCTAAAACTTATGACGAGCATAAGGTTTAGTTCAATAGACAACGGTTTCTGCTCTTCGAATGCCTCTGGTGTTCATCCTTCCATCAAGTATGCTGACCAACTTCTCCATCGAATCAAAGAGAAAGCTTTTGAAAATTACTTGATTCAAGTTCTAGAAATTGATACCCAGGCCTGTTATGGGATCAAGGATTTGTTGCAGAAAGTCGACATCTTAACAACTCCTCTATAAATTGTGAATGTTATTGTCGAACTTGGTTTCCTTATTAACCAAGTTACTGTAGATCTTTTGCTTAAGTGAGATGCTTTAACCAAGATCGAAAACAAAAAGGAAACCCAAGCAGCAGAATGGGAGGCAACTATTTAGTCCACCACCAAGGTTGCAAAACTGGAAACAACCTTTCAACAAAGTCAAGAGGAAGTAGACACTTGCATTATCGATATCTCAACTTGGGAGGCACATATTATAGAACTGCAAGCCAACATTTGAAAGGCCAAGGAACGTCAAGAGGAAATTCAAAAACTTGACTGTAAGTAAAGTTTACGAATAAATTAAAGTGGGTGTCCATCATGTTGAAGGGGCTCAATCTTTGGGAACTGAAACTGATACCACCATTCTTAAAAATATGTAATTGATCGTTGCCTGTTGTTGTCCAAGGAGAAGTATAATCGAATAAAGGCTACTCTTCCATTTTAATTTCTATACTTGATTGGTTATACTTGATTGGTTATACTTGTGACTTCGATTTCTATATTATCTTGTAACAAATAACTTAGCCATTTTGGCATTATACATTACCATATTGGCTTCTAGTTTGCATACATGTTATTCTATCGAGATTTTAACTTTCTAAAGTATAGGTTTATATTTCTTTAAATATTTCCCATTGTTGTACCCCGAAATTTTCCCTCTTGATATTACTTTTATCTGGATTAGGCTTTGCATTTTATATGCATCATTTTCACTAGGTCATTTGCGTAAAATTCATTCATTCAATAAAGTATGGGATCAAGGTGTTTTCTTTAAATCAAGTTTTTCTATAATTTTCTTTCACTCAAGTTCGAAGCGAAGGTTTGGAATCGCATCATCATGAGCATTCATCTTTGACAAGACTCACCAAGCTTCAAGGTCACCTTCATCAAAGATTCCTCAAGAGCTAGTATGTTAAGGATTTAACTTATTGTGCTTAAATTAACATCATGTTTTCTATTCAGAATTCTATGAGTTAAGTTTTGGTCTTCCTTCACATCTTATGTCACCTCTTCAGGAAAGGTTAAGAGAATCAGGTTTTCTAATCATGTTGTTTGAGCTTTTGAACATTTCAATGGAGGTTTGTTAGAATTATGGCCATGTTCTTTTATTTGCTTAAATCCTTACCATTCAGGCTTAAGAGATGAGCTCGTGGTTTTACTTTGATCAAGACGATTTTGTTTCTTGTAATGCAAGTTTTTGGTTGCTTAAGATTTGAAGACAAGGTTTGTTTTGAGGAAATGAAGAGATTTGAATATATTATTTGGATAGTATTAATTCAAGTTGTCTAAAGGTGTTTAATGCTTGGCATGGTTCGAATTCAACTTAGTAAAAGATTTCATCATTGACAATAAAAGTTCACTTAAAATCCGAATTTATGCTCATCCAAGTTCTATCAAACTACATTCATAATTATTTCATAACTTCAAACACTTTCCACCATAATTCATTCAATATTTTGTTATTCTAAATCTTTTTCATTCATTCCTAAGAATTCAAAACTATACAAGTTTCATTACTAATTAAATTTACAAGCATAAATTTGAACACACTTGTTTCTAGTTCTACTACCAATTACAAGTCCTCAAGTCTTACAAGTTCAATTACAATTTTAAAACACAAACTACAATTTTCTTATTTTGTTCTATACAAAGAAAAAATTCTTCTTCAATCTTCTTCTTCCATCTTCAAGTGTCTTGTTCCCACATTTTACCATAAGTTATTCTTCAAGTATTCCTCTTTGAGCTTGCAAGATCAACCATCACATGAAACAAAAAGAAAAAGAATTAGTTAGCAAACAAATCAAATGTGAACAATAAAATTTTCAAAGTATTTTATTCATCATTAGGGTTGTGTTTAAGGAATCAGATTAAAGAGTTTGTTTTTCAATCATGTTCAAGCATACAAGCCTCATACATTGGATTTCAATTTAGTCACAGGATAACTTTATCTATTGCAAATTACAAGGTAAGTTGGTTCACAAAAAGACAAAGACAAATAAAAAAGGGGTCAAAATCAGAATTTCAAACTCAACATCATGTTTTCACGCAACAATCCAAAAAGGCATCATGTTGTTTTGGTTAAATGAAAAATCAGGAATGCAATGTCAAGTCACAGGCCTAGACTTCTGCTGTAAATCTCAAACAACTATTCAAAAAACTTGTTTGGCTCACAGTAAAAGTACAAACGCATGTACTGCATAAGTACAAAATCAAAAAGTCAGCAAGAAACAAGTACATCTTCAAAAAAAGGGCATCAAAGAAATACAAAAGCCAGCAAGCAACAGAAAACAAAAACCAACATAGCATAGCATAGCGAAAGTACCACAAAGTTGACATATCAGAAAAATCAGATATCAGAAAAAATGACAAGTCCAAATTCGAATGGCTCAAAGCCTGATTATCTCAAGTCAATGTCAAACCCTAAAGCCTGTGATATCAACTTCAAAAAGTCAAACCAAGCAAGCAAGATCACAGTATATAAGAGCAAGCCCACAATTCATACAAAAAAAAAGAAACAGGGCCATGGAATCAAACAAACCCTAGGTTCAAAACCCCTTCAAATAAATCATTCACAAAATGATACAGAAATAGAGAAAGACAGAGTCGTAACAACTCCAAAAACCCAAACTATTGTTCATCATTTACCAAACGAAAACCCTTCAGAAAAATATAAAATCGCAAGTCCGAATCAACAGAGAAAAGGAGAATAAAAGCTATCATGAAGATCTCACCTGAAACCACGCAAAAAGTCAAATCGGAGCTGCTAGGGTTTTGTTCCCTTCTTTCAAGATCTACTCAAAACAGTGCAACATCTCTAAATCCCTCCAGGCCCAACTCATCTTCACTCATGCACCCCACGCCCCTTTTACTTATGCTGCGTAACAAAATAGTTTTGGGCCTCACCTCCAGTCCAACCCAATTTATTCTTTTTATTGTTATTATTATTTTTTGTTATTTTATCAGGATTCATCATTGGGCTTCCTCCTGCTCAACAACACTAAGCCCAACGGAATCCCTCCAGCCCAATTTCGTTTTAATTTTCTTAACTGTCTTGCTTTTTGTTATAAATGTTCTGGGCCTTTTACTTTTGTTTTCTCTCACCCCCTGAATACTTCATACCACGCAGGCCCAAACTTACTTTTTATTCTATTTTATTATTTTCTGATTAAAGAACAAAACAAATTTGGGGCTAAAAATTTAAAAAAAACATTCCCACACTCTTTTTTTTACTTTTAAATCAGATCCAACATTTTATATTTTATTTTTATTTCATTTTATTTTATTTTATTTATCTATTTTATTTTTAATCACAAATACAAAAATATATTTTTCTAAATATTTATATTAAAGCTTTTTCATTTATTTTTATTTATTTAATGTAGATAAAACGTTAAAAATATTTTTTTAACTATTTAATTTATTTTCTTAACTAAACTAATTTAGACTTAGGTTTTTATTCTAATTTTCTTTTAATTAATTTAGACTTTAGGTTTTATTTAAACTTCTTGTAATTAGTTAGTTTAATTAGGTTAATTAATTTTTTTCTTCCAAAAACGCATAAAAACATTTTTCTTTCATGTTATCTTGATATTCTCATACATTTTATCATTATGCATTATTCGGTTGAGTTGTAATAGTAATTAGGGCTTTATTTTTTTATATTCCCCATTTGTAAATTTGTATCCCCCGTCCTAAAATATTTTAATAGCGTAGGACTTTTAAATTCTACAATTTATCGTTTTCCTTATTATTGATAGTAATTAGGGTTTGTATGGCAAGACTTATAACCAAACGATAAACAACCCTAATTCAAGATAAATTAAAAGAAAACAATACACTTCGCACACTTGCACCTCTAGGGTAACCCACACTTGTTGCCTCGGATAAAACAGTCATGTTCCTCGAGCGTAGGGTACTTTAGCAAAGACTCTCAATTACAAGATCGTAGTCCCTCGACGACCCTTCGATGTTCCCTTCGATAAAAGATCTGAGTCCCTTACGACAAATTGCTAAGGTATCCTACAATGTTTCCTTCTATGACTGTACAATGACCCACATTTGTTCCTTCACATCCAATGATAAGTTTTCTTACTAACTAATGGTAAGATAACACTATCTAAAGGAGGAGGAAAAGAACAAAGACTTTCTTTTGAGTAGGTAGAACGCTCGTAGTTGCTTGCTCACAAACATTTCAAAAAACAAACATCTTTCAAATACACTAACACTTTCATGAAATATATTCAAAACTCAACACTTTGTATACATTCTTATAGAGACGAGAATCATTACAAAGTTTTCCTAAAAGAAGGCACTTTTTTCAAAATATTTGCAAACTTACACCAAAGACAAGCATATTTACAAAGCATTTCAAAGTGAGCTATCAACTAAGAGCCTATAGATAACTACGGATGAAAATGGTGCTAACACCTTCCCTTTTCATAACCTACCCCCCGAACTCAATAAAAATCTCAAAAGGTATTTCTTGTTCTTTTCACCCTTTCCTTTATTGGATAAAAGAAAAGTCGGTGGCGACTCTTGCTATCTGCAACAATTGTAATAAAACGCAAAACACTCAAGTCAGTTCTCCCACCGTATTACATAATTGACGACTCTGCTGGGGAGAAACTTAAAAATGGGGTTACTTTAGAGATTAGTTCATATTTAAATGCTTTCATTATTTGACTTGCTTTATTTACTCTTAAAAGGGTGTTTGGGTTTTGTATAGATCCTCTACCCGAATCTAGGGGCATTATTAGGTAAGTAGCAAAAGATCACGGAAACTGTACGGCTTAGATCGATATGGTTGAAGTGATGGCTATGTTAGTGTGACACATTTGTTGGTACCAGTATCCTTTGTGTTGAATCAAGGAGAATACGGGGCCGCTATGTGGTGTCATGAAGCACTAACTGATTGTAGAACCTTTAGTTAAACAAATTGGCCATTAGAAAGTAGTGAGGTTAATGACTTTGATGGAAAATTGGAGATTGGTTGATACTCGATACTACACTCATTGAGATTATACTTTCGGGATATTTCGGATGCAATAAAAGATTGATTATGCTGAGACAATGCCCGATGAAGAAATATCAATGATATTGAGATTCCCTAGAACCTTGTTACTTTTTAGGACAGGTTGAACCAACTAAAACTTCAAGAGGGTACTTACCTATAAACCCCATGCAAGTCTGAACCTAAGGTATGTGTGTGAGTTATTTGAATTTATGATCTGATAACTTGAACTCCTTGTAGGGTTTGTCTATATTAAATATCTAATTGTTGTACCCCAAAATTTACCCTCTCATTTCTCAAGGTATTTTCTCACAAGGATTTTCAAAACTCAAAATTTGCATAAGTACAAAGAAGACAAAAAGGGAAAAACAGATAAAAAATGATTTTGGACAAAATTGAAGAAAAAAAAGTTTGCTTCGACTCATTCATCCTTCGACTGAACATTCTGGATTCTTCAACGCAACCTTGATTCACACGCTTCGACTGAACATGAGGCCTCCTGCATGCAAGCCTTAACTCAGGGAGCAATGACCTCCTGCAGGAAAGCTTTGATTGTGAAAGGATTACCTTCTCATAAAGCTTTGATTGGAGTAAGGTTTCCTTTCAAAGCAACATACGTCGAATCCAACTCTGGACCCCTTCATGCATCCTTTGGTCCATAAGCTTCATTCAAGTAATGACCTCCTGCAGGTTTGCTTCGATTCACTAAAATGGCTCCTGCATGCAAGCTTCGATTCAAAGAGCAATGGCCTCCGGAATATTTGTCTCACAAAGCATTTGCCTTCTGTATGCTAGCTTCGACTGGGCATTATGACCTTCGTAGAAACATCCTTCGATTCAGAAAGAGCTGATCTTCTGAAATATTTCTTCGATTAAGAGGGAAATGGACTTCTGAAGGTTTTCCATTGACACAAAGCATGGAACTCCTGCATGTTGGTTTCGATTGCACCATTGGCTCCGTACGTGTTTGCTATGATTCACAAGGCAAGGGTTTTCCTCATGTTAGCATGCACAAGGAATTGTCACCTGCATGTCTCCTTCGAATATGCCTACATGCTAGCTTCGAATCAATCTTCAGGCTTGTTTCAAATCCACTTTCATGTAACCTTCGAATCCTCGTAAAAACTTGCATGCACAAGGCTGGAGTTTCTCTTATGCTATCACCCACAAAGTAATGATTCCATTTTAAATTGCTTTAAATACACCTACATGCTGGCTTCGAATCCACCTTCAGGATTGTTTGGAGTCACCTTCATATCAATTTCGAATCCACCTTTCAAGATTGTCTTGAATCACTTTTGAATCACCTTCAAATCCACCTGTAGACCCTTCAACACACATAACGCTGCATTATGATACACAAATCAACATTTCTTGGTTTCCGAGTCTAGCCAAAGAAACACCATGTTTGTTTCTTCCCCTTAAAATTTAAGAGAACCCAGGGAAACAACTCAAGTCCAAGACCCACATTCCAGCTTCAAGCAAGGTAAGTTCTCTTGACCTTAACCTTTTCGTTCAAGCATAACATGTGAATACTCATTTCTTTTCGTTTCAAGCATAACATGTGAATACTCATTTCTTTTCGTTTCAAGCATCATCATTACTTTTTTTGTTTGTCTTTATTTTCACCTTCTTCGTTTGCTTTCTTTGCTATGTCTTTTGTTTTGTTTTCTTTATTTATCAAACATATCTTTAAGAATTAATTTGGCCATGAAGTAATATTATCAT
Organism: Vicia faba; assembly: GCA_948472305.1. Classification (NCBI taxonomy): domain Eukaryota; kingdom Viridiplantae; phylum Streptophyta; class Magnoliopsida; order Fabales; family Fabaceae; genus Vicia; species Vicia faba. Next base: position 589,791,609 of record OX451735.1, read on the forward strand.
GGCCTCACCCCATGTTGCTACTTAGTCCCCAAACGAAGAAAACATGAATAAGTTAGTGTGAATTGAAGCCTTGTAGGCTTCACCCCATGCTGTTATCTAAAACAAAAGAGGTGCGGTCGAAGGACATATGTTCATTTTGCCCTGCAGGTCCAATCGAAGTAAGCAGAGAAAAAGGGCATGATCGAAGGATACATATACATTCATTTTGTTTTGCAGGCCCAGTCGAAAGAAGCTGAAACTGGGTGAATCGAAGGAGCATAATGCCTGGGTCGAAAGACTCACTTTTCCTCTTTTTGTTTTGTTTTTCATGGTTGCAATAGCTTAGGATTTATTCTTGGCGTTTTTATTGGTTCCTTACTGTAACGCGGTGGGAGAACTGACTTGGTTGTTTTGCGTTTGATCGCAAATGTTGCGGTTAGTAAGAGTCGACACTGACTTTTCTTTTATCCAAAAGGAAATGATGAAATGAACAGGAAAGACCTTTGAGATGTTTTCTTGAGTTCGGAGGGTAGATTATGAAAAGGGAAGGTATTATCACCCTTTTCATCCATGGTTTTCCATGGGCTCTTAGTTACTTGCTAGATCACTTGCTTTTGTTTGAAAATGTGCTTTGTGTGGTTTTGGAAAGTATTTTGAAAAGGTGCCATCGTTTAGGAAAACTTTGTAATGATTCTCGTTCGTAAGAATGTATACAAAATGTTGATCTTTTGAAAATGTTTTCAAGTTTGAAAAATGTTTGTTGAAAGTGTTGGCGTTTGTTTTGAAAATAGCAAGGATGTTTTTTTTTCTTCAAATTGAGCAAGCAACTAGGAACAATCGACCTACTCAAAACACTTTCATGTTTATTTCCTCTTTCCTTTGACATTGTTATCTTACCATTTATTTGGTAAGTAAAACCTATCTTTATATGTAAAAGGTACGGGCAAGGGTCATCGTATAGCCATGATTAGCAATGTTGTAAGATATCTTAGCATTTTCTTTAGGGACTAAGACCATTTTGAAAGGCAACATGGATAGCATCATCGAGGGACGATGATCTTGTATTTTGTTTGTTTTTGCTAAGGCACCTCACATGCATAATATGGCCATTTTATAAGGCAACCGAGTGGGCTTACCCTAAGGGTGTATGTGTGCAAGTGTATTGATTTACATGCTTGATTTGTCTTGATTAGGGTTTGCTACTTGTTGGTTTTAATCTTTCCATACAAAACCCTAATTACTAGCATTTGTATATAAAGCAATAATTTGCAGAAATTAAAATTACTACGCTATTACATCATTTAGGGGAGGGGGTATACAAATTTACAAATAATAAATTGTAAGAAATTAAAACCCTAATATCTATTACAACCATATTGAATTTGAATAAATGTACAAAATTGAATAAGTAAAAATGCAAGAATATAAATGTAAAAAGAAATGTGTTTTTTGTTTGGTTTTTATGAAAAGGGTTTTTTGACCTAATTAATTAAAAATAAAATAATTAACTAAAAATAAGAAAATCAAGATTAAGTTAGTAAAATAAATTAATTTAAAGAAAACAAGTTTTTTAGGGTTTTTGTGAATTTAACTAGTAAATAAATTAATCAAATAAAAGTCCTGAATTCTAAATTGATTTTAATTTATAAGAAAATATAATAATATAATGATTAAAACTAATTATCTAAGTATTTAAAAAAGTAAATTAATCTATTAAAGGAAATGTTTTTGTTCTTTTAGTTTTTATGAAGAAAATTAAACTAAATAAATATAAATAATAAAATATAAATATTTTTTGGATTTTTTATTAGTGAAAATAATAATAATAATAATAATAATAATAATAGCATTAATAATAATAATAAAAGATAAAATAAAATAAAAAATAAAAAATTAAAGTCAGGGGGTTAAAAAAAGGAAATGGGGTTAAGAAAAGTAAAAGGGCCCAAGTCACGTTTTTGTTGTAATCAGAAAAATAAATAAATGGAATTTGGGCTTGGTTGTTGTATGAGAAAACAGGGGGGTATTAGTGAGTAAAAATGAATCAGGCCCAAGGGAGAGAGCCCAAATGCGCTGGAAGGAAAAATGACAAAAGAAGTGTGGAAAAAATGCAAAAGACAGCGCGCTGGGTGTTGAACCTACGCCCTCTTGGTTACCAGCGTGCTGCCTTACCACTGGGATGGTTATACATCCGTTAACTTAACTGAAATGATAAATATATAATACAAAATGAGTCATGAATACACTTCATCTTCAACCTCCAGCCAGACCACCTGTATCTCATTCATTTCTCAACAAAAATGGAAAATGCAAACATGAAAGTTGCTCCATTTTTCCATACGAATCCAACCATAGAAATATCATAAACTATAAATCAAAGATGAATGAGAATTTTTTAAAGTACCAAATTCTGACCTAATTATTTTCAGAGGTTCAATCCTAAAATTCTCCTAGCTCAATCAATATAAATAAAATCTATGGACATGTACAACTTCAGGGAAATGATGTCTATATTTTATCTTCACAAATGCAAGTCTAACAATGCCTAAATATGAAAATAGAAGTTCAAGAAAAACATCTCAAAACTGGAAATCGTGAAATGCAAATGAGCTTGATTCAAGGTGCTGCAATGATCAGGTTAGCTTCCACAAGTTTCCAGGAAGCTAATGCAATGGTTAGCTTGAGTTGAGAGTGGCTGAAATGGCTTGGAGAAGTCAATGTGCAGTGCTCTGTTTTTGGCTATGGAGGAAGATGGAAATGGAGTTACAGTTGTGTAACAGGGGCAGGGATGAGTTGTATTTGTTGTTTAGAAGCTTTAGGAACCAAAAGGCTTGTAAACTCACGAGGGAGGTGTGAGTTTCAAGTTTTTGGTTAGAATGTGCAACAATGGTACTTTTTTATTCAGTTATGAGTTCTTGTGTGTTTTAGGGCTTGTGTATGCATGTGTTTTCTTGCAAATGACTTGTGTAGCTATAAGCAAAAGGTTGGAGATGTTTTTCACAAGGGATTTCTGAGTTATATGATTATGGCTAAGTTGCTTGATTTTGATGAAAAGTGAGAAATATAGTTTCAAGGTAGAAAGTACAAGCATGTAGAGTGGTTAGGCACTTTAAACATGTTTGCTTTTGATCACTTATCTTGAGTGTGGATAGAGACAACAAGTTAGGAGCTCAAGGAGAGTTGACATTTGCAAAAGCAATGCTTTATCAAAATAACAATGGTAACTTTGTTCCATAAATGGAAAATTATCTTGGATAAAGCTTGAATTAAATGGATAATAGCTCAAAAGAAAGTGTAATCTTCTGATTAGGGAGAGATCTTGCGGTTTAGAGGTCTGCAAAGCAAGATTTTGCAGCATAGGCTTCAGATTTGAATTCTTGTTCATCACAAAATGACCTATAATTTCAGTTTGAAACCCTAACTTCCCCTCTTCGATTCTACTTGCTCAAGAATGATCTCAAGGAGTTCTTGTACATTTTAGAAAGCTTGTAATGTTCTCTACAACCCCTCTTTGAATCACTTTTTAAAACTCCCCTTGGAAACATGTGAAAAATTGCCATGAAGTTAGGTCAAAATCCTGCCTAAACTAGGGCAAAATTTTCACTAAGTGTTTAGTTTCATGCCCATGACTTCATGGATTAACAACTTGAGATCCAAGCATTTCTAGGAGAAGTTGTATAAAGAAAAGTTTTATATCTCATGGAGATATACAACTTTCATGTTGAAAGTTTATTTTGAATCATCTTGCATCATGGTAATAAATTGGCTCAAAGTTGTGAAAAAATATGAAGTTTTCAACACTTAGAAAAATTTCTAAGTTTGGAAACTTTGACTTTTCAAAATGAAATGTTGACTTTTTTATTTCTTAATGAACAAGTTTCATATTTTGACATGTTTTGATGAATTCTGATCTTTGACACTTGATTTTGACCAAAAAGTCAAAGTTTGACTTTTCAATATATAGTTGACTTTTGATCAGTTGACTGAAAATTCATTTGTCCATCTAATTGATCTTGAGGGATGTTTTGAGTCATGAAATTAGGTCAAAATGATGCAATTGAACTCTTGAGATCATGCCTCAAACCAATTAACCATTTTCTAGGTCAAAAATCAGAAATTGCCCTTTCTCAGTCAAAACCCTAATTTTCACCATTTTGCCCTTTTGATGATCTGATCAAATTTCTTGAAGAATTATGGTACAAACTTGATCAAATGATACATATGAGTTTATAATGTTTATATGGATAAAAAATTATGAAGTTTGACTTTAAATTGGCCATAGTTGACTTTTTCCCCAATACAGCTGATTTTTAGGTGAACTGCTCAATTGACTGAGCAAAAATGTGATCCAAGACTAGAAACTTGACATGAGAAATCTTGTGGGCCCATAATGATCCATGAAAGTCATATGAGGCATTAAAATTTCAATTATCCTTGTGCAATATCAAACCCTAATTTCAGTCATCAGTGCATAAGGAGGTGTCTTGAGCTGATCAACCCTTGTGCAGTCTTGAACCAAAGGAGATCTTATGAGAAAATATTTGATAAATGAGAGGGAAAATTTTTGGGTACAACACTTACATTATTAGTAACTAGGCTATGTGGCAAAATAAAATCAACAATAATATAACTTTCAAATTCAAGACAAAAATGCATGCAATCAAACACATTATTCACACACATGCACCTTTAGGGTAATCTCACTCGTTGCCTCGGAAAATAGTCATGTCCCTCGAATATGGGCATTTTAGAAAAAGTCTCTCGATAAAATATCATAGTCCCTCGATGTCCCTCAATGTTGCCTTCGGTAAACGATCTAGTCCCTAAACGAAAATTGCTAAAACGTCTCATAAGTTGCCTTCTATGACTATACAACTGACCCACGCATGTCCCTTTACATCCAAAGATAAGTCTTCTTACCAATAAATGGTAAGATAGAAATATCAAAGGAAGAGAGAAATAAACAAAAGACTTTTGATTAAGGTAGAAAGTTCTTAGTTTCTTGCTCACAATCTATTCAAACAAACCAAACACTTTTCAAAAACATGAAATATTTTCAAAAAGTCCAACACTTTGTATACATTCTTATAGAGACGAGAATCATTACAAGGTTTTCCTAAACGAAGGCACTTTTCAAAAATACTTTCAAAATCCACCACAAACACATTTTCAAACAAAATCAAGTGATCTAGAAAACAACTAAGAGCTCGTAGATAACTACGAATGAAAAGGGTGCTAACACCTTCCCTTTTCATAACCTACCCCCCGAACTCAAGAAAATATCTCAAAGTTCTTTCCTGTTCTTTTCACCCTTTCCCTATTGGATAAAATAAAAGTCGATGGCGACTCTTGCTATCCACAACAATTGCGATCAAACACAAAATAAACCAAGTCAGTTCTTCCACCGTATTACAGAACTGGCGACTCTGTTGGGGATATGCCATCTTAAAAGTGGGTTTACCTTAGAGTTATATCACATTTACTTGCTTTCATTGTTTAATTGGCATGCTTTACATTATGGTTTCTTGTTTGGGCTTGTATTTATCCTTTACCTGGATATGGGAACACCTTTTAGGTAAGTAGCAATATATTGTGGAAACTGTACGGCGTAGACCGATATGGTTGAAGCAATGGCTATGTTAGTGTGACAAATTTGTTGGTACTGATATCCCTTGTGTTGAATCGAGGATAATACGGGACTGCTGAGCGGTGTCATAAAGCATTAACTGACCTTAGAACCTTAATTGAACAATCTGGCCATTAGGAAGTAGTGAGATAGCCAGTTTCGGTGGAAAGCTTAAAATTGGTTAATACTCGATACTACACTCATTGAGATTGGACTTTGGGATATCTCGATCGCAAGAAAAGATTGATTGTGATGAGACAATGCCTAAAAGAAAGGTCAGTGATATTGAGATTCCCTAGAACCCGGTTACATTCTAGGTCAAGTTGAGCCAACTAAAGAGGGTACTTACCTACAAACCCCATTGCAAGCCTAAACCTAAGAACTTGTCTGCTTTGTGTGTATATGGTATGTTTTCTTTGTTCACATATACATAACATCATAAACATCATAAGCATTCTCACTAACAATTTCAAGGATTTAGGAATTTATCTTTGATTTTTTTATAGGCCATGAATCCCATTCAAAGGAATACCATCCAAGTCAGCTTTGTGAAAGAACATCCTCAACTCCAAGAATTAGCATTAAGGGTTCCTGGAGATTCTCCCTTCACCAAGAAATATGGTCGACTTCTCAGGTTGGCTACCTCCAATTTCCAAGAAGAAATGATGTGTGTACTCTTCCAATTCTTTAATCCCATGCATTATTGCTTCACCTTTCCTGACTATCAGTTGGTGCCTACATTAGAAGAATTCTCTCAATTCATAGGAATACCTGTACTTGATCAAATACCATTCACCGGAAAAGAATCAAGATAAATCTTTGGGAGCGATTTATCTGAACCAGGAGAAGTCTTGTATGTTGTTTGACTGGGAAGAATCAGAATAAATCTTGGAGCGATTTATCTGAACAAGAAGTGTTCCTTTGGAAAGTATCAGGATGAACCATTGAGGGGTTTAAACTGAACCAAAAGAGATCTTTAATATTCTTTAAATGGAAAGAATCAGAGTAAATCTTCGTGCGATTTATCTGAACCAGAGAAAGTGTCTGCGGGAAAGAATCAGAATAAATTGTTGAGAGATTTATCTGAACCCGAAGTGATCCTTTGGAAAGTATTAGGATAAACCGTTGAGGGGTTTGAACGGAACCAAAAGAGATATTGAATATTCTTTAACTGGAAAGAATCAGAGTAAATCTTTGTGCGATTTATCTGAACCAGAGAAATTGTTTGTAGGAAAGAATCAGAATAAATTGTTATGAGATTTATCTGAACCCGAAGTGTTCATTTGGAAAGTATCAGGATAAACCATTGAGGGGTTTAAACTAAACCAAAAGAGATCTTGAATATTATTTAATTGGAAATAATCAGAGTAAATCTTTGAGCGATTTATCTGAACCATAAAAAGTGTATGCGGGGAAGAATAAGAATAAACCGTTGAGAGGTTTAAAATGAACCCGAGAAAGCGTCTGTGGGAAAGAATCAGAATAAATCATTGAGAGATTTATACTGAACCGACAGGGATCTAGAGAAGAATCAGAACAAATAATTGAGAGATTTATCTGAACCAGAGAAGACGTATGCGGGAAAGAATCAGAATAAACCGTTGAGAGGTTTAAACTGAACTGGCAGGGGTCTGAAAGAAATATCTGTTATGTATACGGTTGACCAATCCTTTTTGGGAATTGATCTGTAATTGACTTGCTGAAAATTTGACGATAATTTTCTGTTGATTGATCTTTCTTGAAAAAGAAGAAAAGTTAGTTGCATGCAATGTCATGATGTATGAAATGCATGGTGTAATGATGTTCTCAAAATAAATGAGATTGTGTCGTATGTATCTGTGTAGTCAATGCTATGACATATGGATGCAATGTATGGACATGTTAATTGTTATTCCACAATATTGCTAGAGTCAGGGAAAATAAATCCCTAAGCATTGCTAGTCTTCATGTTTTGAAGTTGAAGTGTTGATGAGCTTCCAATTAGAGAAATAAACTTTGTTGCATAAGGGGAAACGCCGTGCATTGCTTGCGGACCTTGTGAAATCCTATTAGGGAATCCTGAGAAACTAAGCGACTTTCACTGGTGGAATCTTAGGAGCTGTTACTGGAAGTTTTGTTCCGTCGGGGATGTGAGAGAGCTTGATATCATTAAGCTGCATACTGTGGGGGTATTTTATGGAATAGTCTGAAGATATTATCCTATTTCTTAAAGCCATTAGTGATTGTCTTTCTATTTTATGTTCCCCTTTTTGCTCATTTATAAACAGTCGTCATGTTCAAATGCATATGTTCAAAAATAAATCATTGGACATTTTTGAAAACAAAATACAAAAAAAGAAAAAAAACAGATAGTTTTGCACTTTCAAAGGGATATCTTTGTATTAACTTGAATAAATATTTTTTTGTACAATGAGACGAGCATTCTAGTAAGAGAATGTTGTCATAGAAAAAATGGAAATTTGATACAAAGAAAATATAGCTATGTGAAATAATCCCATGGGGTTCCCATTCTGCTATAGCCTTCGTGTCTCAGAGCGTCTTGTCCACTTGCTGCCTTGTCCGAAGTTGATTGGAATGATTAGAACTGTTGAGTTTGTCAGTTGATGCTGAAGGTTGTCTGTAAGGTGATCCAACGGGACATAGTCATATGCTTTAATTCCCTAACTTTTTCCTGGACTGCCCTTTCGAGTTTTTAGTCCACCGGGATACTCTATTTTTCCCAAACCGCCCTTTCGGGTTTTCAGCTTGCCGGCTGTACAGATCTTTTTGTATTTCATCCGTAATTTTTGCTCGAACCTTTGTGGTTCGCCGAGATGCCCTTGTTTTGTCTAGGTGTGTCAACCTAGCGGGTCTCTTATGCATAGTATCTTTTGACTATGTCCGCGTTTACAGGGTGCGGAAGGTCGTCGCCATCCATAGTGGTTAAGATCTTTGCTCCGCTAGAGAATATGTTTTTGATCACAAATGGTCTCTCGTATGTAGGAGTCCATTTTCCCCTGGGATCACCTTGTGGTAATATGATACGCTTTACTACCAAGTCACCAACCTGATATACCTAACGCCTGACCTTTTTGTTAAACTCTTTGATCTTACATTTTTGGTACATCTGGCCGTGACAGACAACCGTAGGCCTCTTCTCATTAATTAAGTACAAATGGTCAAGCCGAGTTTGGATTCAATCATCTTCATTGATCCCTGCATCCTTTATGATTCTCAAAGAAGGTATTTGGACTTCAATTGGTAGAACAACTTCCATTCTGTATACCAAGGAGAAGGGAGTTGCTCCTGTTGACGTGCGTGCCGTGGTACGGTAACCATGGAGAGCGAATGGTTTCATCTCATACCAGTATTTGTAGGTTACTGTCATTTTTTGTATGATCTTCTTTATGTTTTTATTTGCGGCTTCGACAACATCATTCATCTTTGGCCGGTAAGGGGAAGAATTATGGTGCTGGTATTTGAATTACGCGCATAGTGCGGTGATCCTAGTATTGTTGAGATTCGTACCATTGTCTGTGATGATTCTCTCTGGGATGCCGTACCGACATATGAGATTCTGTTTGATGAACCGGGCCACGACATTCTTGGTAACGGAAGCGAAAGAAGCTTCCTCAACCCACTTCGTGAAATAGTCAATGGCCACTAAGATGAAGCGGTTCCCATTAGAAGTTGTAGGTTTGATTTCTCCAATCATATAGATGCCCCACAACGCAAATTTCCAGGGTGCAGTCAGGACATTTAGAGGAACTGGAGGCACATGGACTTTGTCAGCATAGATCTGACACTTGTGGCAGGTTCGTGAATGCTGATAGCAATCTGCTTCCATGGTAGACCAGTAATACCCTGCCTGCAGGATCTTTTTAGCCATCGTATGCCCACTAGAATGGGTTCCAAAAGTGCCTTCATGTAGATCATCCATGATATTTTCTGCCTCAACTTTGTCTATGCAACGAAGCAAAACAGAGTCTTGGTTGCGCGTGTAGAGAATGCAATTACTGAGGAAAAACTTAGCATAGAATCTTCTCAAGAACTTCTTATCATTGACTAAAGCTCCTTCCAGATACTCTTGAGCCTCGAGATACCTCTTGACTTCATGGAACCAAGGCTGGTCCACTACTTCTTCAGTATTGATCTCGTGACAGTAAGTTGGTTCATCCATCCGTTCAATGGTGATCTGGGGAACCTCGTTATCCCACTTGAGTTTAAACATGGATGACATGGTGGCTAGCGCGTCTGCTAGTTGATTTTCCTCTCGTGGAAAATGATAGAAGGTAATTTCCTCGAAATGTGGGATTAATGTCAACACATGTTCTTTGTAAGGGATGAGGTTAGGGTGCTTCGTTTCCCATTCTCCTTTGATCTAACTGATGACTAAGGCTGAATCTCCAAATACACTTAAGGATTTGATTCCCAAATCCATGGCAGCTTTGAACCAAAAATACACGCTTCTTATTCTGCCATGTTATTGGTACAGTTGAAACAAAGTCTTGCAGTGAAGAGAGTATGACATCCTTCAGGGGATATGATTACAGCACCTATGCCATTGTCGAGTGCGTTGGAGGCCCCGTCAAAAACCAAGGTCCATCGGGATCCTTGTTCAGGTCCGTCATATGGTCTGAGTTCTTCATAATTATTTACCATCACGATGCCTTCATCTGGGAATTCGAATTTCATGGACTGATAGTCACCCACAACTTGATGAGCAAGGTGATCGGCTAGTACACTGCCCTTTATTGCTTTTTGGGTAGTGTAATGAATGTCGTATTCAGTCAGGATCATCTACCATCTTGTTATTCTCCCAGAGAGGGCAGGCTTCTCGAATATGTATTTAATTGGATGTATCTTGGATATCAATAAAGTAGTATGGGTTAGCATATACTGTCTTAGCCGGCGAGTAGCCCATGCCAGAGTGAAGAAAGTTGTCTCGAGCATTGAATATCTTATTTCACAGTCGGTAAACTTTTTGCTCAGGTAGTAAATAGCATACTCTTTTCGGCCAGACTCGTCATGCTGCCCCAACACACACCCCATTGAATTTTCTAAAATAGTTAGATACATGATCAAAGGTCTTCCCTCTACTGGCGGCATCAAAATAGGAGTCTCTTGAATGTATTCTTTGATCTTGTCGAAGGCATCTTGACATTCATCATTCCATTTGACTACTTGATCTTTCTTTAGTAATTTGAAGATTGGTTCACAAGTAGCGGTTAAGTGAGAAATGAATCTGGCAATATAGTTAAGCCGTCCTAAGAGTCCTCTGACTTCCTTCTCAGTGTGAGGAGCAGACATTTTTTGTATTGCTTTCACCTTGGCAGGTTCCACTTTGATACCTTTACCGCTGACGATGAAGCCTAGGAGTTTACCGGATCTCACCCCAAATGTGCATTTATTCGGGTTCAACCTCAGCTTGTATTTCTTTAGTCTCTCAAACAGTTTCTGCAAATGGTCAAGATGTTCCTCTTAAGTTTGAGATCTGGCTATCATGTTATCCACATAGACCTCTATTTCGTGATGGATCATGTCATGAAATAGAGCTACCATGGCGCGCTGATAAGTTTCCCCGTCGTTCTTCAACCCGAATGGCATAACCTTGTAACAGAAAGTGCCCCACTGTATGACGAAGGTCATTTTCTCCATGTCCTCAGGTGCCATTTTTATTTGATTGTAGCCTGAGAAACCACCCATGAATGAGAACACTTTATGCTGTGCGGTATTGTCAACCAGAATATTGATGTGGGGAAGTGGGAAATCATCCTTAGGGCTTGCCCTATTCAAATCTCTGTAGTCTACACACATGCGCACTTTGCCGTCCTTTTTAGGCACTGGAACAACATTGGAGACCCATTGTGGATAGGAGGTAACGGCTAAGAATCCGGTGTTGAATTGTTTCATAACTTTAGTCTTGGTCTTCTATGACATGTCTGGCCTCATGCGACGAACTTTCTGTTTTACCGGAGGGCAGTCTTCTTTTGTTGGTAGACGATGGACCATGATATCAGCATCAAGTCCTGGCTTGTCCTTGTACGACCAGGAAAAGACCTCAACATAGTCATGTAGTAACTGAGTTAAACGCTTCTTGACACCGGGTTCCAGATTGGCTCCTACCTTGACTCTTTCTTGTCCTCTTCGGTACCTAGGTTAACTGTGTCCACTGGTTCTTTGTGGGGATGTATGGTGCTTTCTTCCTATTGTAGTAACCTGGATAATTCCCCTGGCACTTCACAATCTTCCCCACCTTCGTCTTCGGCTTGTTAGATTATATTTTCAGAGTCACAATAGGCCATAGCAGAATCGTTACCCATGGGATCCTGAGTGGATGTAGATCTGCATTTTAATATGTGAGTGTGTGTAAGAGCATAGCTATCTTTGAAAGAAATACAAATGTAGAAAAAGAAATATAAAGAGCATAAAGTTTGTATGCAAAAACGTCCATAATTCATTGATGACGTATGAAAATGAAGTAATAACCCTTACAAATGGACCGTTGTGCCTCAGGTAAGACACAAGGTTTTAAAAGTCTGAATTGTTTAATTATTACAGGTCCGACAAAAATTTAAAGACAATTGTTGTTGGATAAAAGTAATTGGGACAAAATCTTTAGCTTCCCAGTTGTTGAGTCCTCCGTTGATGGTTGGGAAAATCCATTCCTCCAGGTCGTAGCTGTCATTATCATCTTCCACTGTGTTGACTCTATGGGTGCTGATCTTCAAAGGTGGTCCCCCGGCACGAGCATGACGAACAACTTTTTGGGCTCCTGAAGTGAAACCCAAACCAAATTTGTCAGATTTGTAAGGGATATCCGGAAGTTGGACCCAAATAGTACACCCACCTTCTTCGATTACTTCCTTGGCATCTTTCAGAGAAGACATCTTTAGCGGAGGTCTTGTAATCTTTGGGACTTCGGAGACAGTCTTGGTTGCTGCCACTGTTTGTGGGACTTCCTCGAAATGCTGACACGAAGTTTCGATGAATTAACCATCCAATTCCATGTATCTGAAGGATTTCAACTGACTGACCATATATTCCTCTTCTCCGGGAACAATAATGATTTTTCCCTTGGTTGGGTATTTCAACATCTGATGTAATGTAGAGGTGACGAATACAGCACTATGAATCCAAGGTCAGCCCAATAAACAGGAATAGGAAGGGTGAATGTCCATCACGTAGAAAGTTGAATCAAAGGTTTGAGTCCCAACTTTAATGGGGATGTCCACCTCTCCATGCACCATTCTTTTTGAACCGTTGAAGGCTCTTACCACTATGTTGCTGGGTTTTAAGGTCAAACCTTCACAGTTGAGCCTATCCAAAGCTTTCTTAGGCAACACATTCAAAGATGAACCAGTATCAACAAGGACATGGGCCAAAGTTGTGCCCCTGCATTCGACAAAGATATGCAATGCCTCGTTGTGTTTCCTCCCTCTAGGTGTCAGGTCAGCATCAGAAAAGCCTAAACCATTGTCCACGGTCAAACTGGCCACACTGTCTTGGAATTGGTCAGCAGAGGTTTCCTGTGGCACATGGAAAGTTTTAAGAAATTTCACCAAGGCCTTCGCATGAGCCTCATAGCACATCAGTAAATCTAGCATAAAGATCTTTGACGAAGTCTTCCCTAACTGTTCGACTACGTTGTAGTCGTTTCTCTTTATAATTTTCAGAATTTCTTACATCTCCTTTTGGGAGGCCTCTGGGATAGATATTGATTGCGCCTTCATTCGGACAGGCTCAACCAGAATGCCTTTTCCCTGAGTCTCGGTTGACTCAGTGGTATGGGTGTCAATAGGGTAACCACAGGGATTGTAGTAGTAGTGTCAACAGGAACAAAAGCAGGGATGATCACAGGACTGGTAACAGTTTTCAGAGGAGAAATCTCTGGGGAGAATACTCTTCCATATCAGATTATTTTGCTGGTTCCCGCAATGTTTCTGATGTCAGGGTCATCCTTCTCAAAAATTGAGTCTTCATCAGCCAACTAATCCTGCTTGACGCCGTGATAGTAGACGTCATCCCCATAGTTCCATGGGACAATTTTATTTGAGGAGTACGGGATTGGCCCGACATAGTAATTATCAGTGGAGTCACCTTAGGAACTGATGTAATCCTAACGGGTCTTTTCGTGGAGACCTTGGAAGGATTGGCGGAAATGGTTACTATTGAAACATCTTCGAAAGAAATGGTTGGAACGGGAGTATTTTCAAATAAAATCTCTTTGTCATCCATTAGGCATTAGACACTTGCTTTCAATAAATGACAACCAGTTGGTAGGGATAAACAGAGGTGGCAGCCTTCTCCACAACTTAGAAATAAACTGGCCTTCAACAGGTTCCTCTTGACAGTCAGGAGAGGCGTAACAAGTTCATCAACAACAGTAACAAACATATCATCTTCAACAATGTTAACATCACGACCATGCTTGGGCATAGGAGCGGTGATAACATTTGGGATCTCAGGAGCATCAAATTCAATTTCTTTTGCCTCGAGAAGGTCTTTCACCTTGTTTTTCAAAGCCCAACAATTGTTGGTATCCTGGCCTGGACTTTCTGAAAGGTAAGCACAACGAGCATTAGGGTGGTAATGAGGAGAGGCGGTGTTAGGATTCTTCGAGGCTTCCTTCAAAGTTACCAGATTAGATCTCAACAAATGTGGCAAGACTTGGGACAGCGTCATATTTATCCGGGTAAATTATCTTACCGGTATTTCTGTTCTAGGCTGGTTGCTCCTTTGTTGAGTAGGTGCAGGCTTATGGATCATGACGGCCCCTACCGTTGGACGGTGTTCAATTTTGTCTTGATTCCTTTGATGGTACACAACACCAACTTCTTACTTCCCAATAAATGGTTTTCTCATGGCACTGGAGGATTTATCTTTTTGGATCTTCCCACTCTTAATCCCAACTTCCACTCTTTCCCCGGTCAAGATTAATTCAGTGAAGCATGCTGAGGAGCTTCCAATTAGATGATTGAAGAAAGGACCGGACAGGGTATCCAAAAACATGTCTACTAGTTCTCTGTCAAACAGGGGAGGCTGGTCTCTTCCTGCTAAGTCTCTCCATTTCTGAGCGTAATCTTAAAACCTTCTCTTAAAACCATAGCCATACTCTGGAGTTGAGTACGGGTGGGGAAAGGTCTGCGTTGTATTGATACTGTTTATAAAAAGCAGCGGCAAGGTCTTCCCAAATATGGATATTGGCCCTTTCCAGTTGATAGAACCAATCTAGCTAAGTTCCGAATAGACTATCCTAAAAGAAGTGGACCTAGAAATCTCTATCAGCAGTGTGAGGTTATATCTTCCTCACATAAGATCGGAGATGCATCTTGGGAAACGAAACCCCATCATACTTAGGAAACACTGGTGCCTTAAACTTGGGTGGAATAACATTCCCAGACACCAAACCCAGCTCTTCAAAGTCCAACCCAGGTACTTTTTGAATCTCCATTGCACTTAGACACTCTTCCAGATGTTTGTATTTGTCGTCCGCCGGAGGATACTGCTCTTCAGAGTAATCTTCTTCTTCTTCCTCTTCAGATTTTAGATGGGCAGTCACTTCCTTACCTTTCCCTTCTTGGTTATCCTTTTCACCAGATGATGTTGTGAAGTCTAGGGTCCGTCTGGCTGGCCCTGTGAACCTTCTTCCTAGATTCAGAACTCCGGTTGCTTTCTTTGCTTTCTTCTTCTTTTCTTCGATCAATAAAGTTTTCAAATCCTCTTGTCCTTTGTCTAGAGTCAAGAACATTTGTTGAAATTAAGCATTTTGCGCTTGGAGATATTTTACTGTCTATTCCATGTCCATCTTACTAAAATAAACAGTAGAAAGATGAGGAGACCTGTGGTAAGAAACCTGCTTATGTTATGATGAATGGAGATGCATATCCAATGATTCCAAGGAAATTAGAGATTTAAATTTGCTTTAGACAAAAAAGGAATACACGTCATATTAATAAATCAAAGTTTGAGTACATCATGCCTCTTTTGGGCTTACAAAGAAATACAAAAACTCTAAGATAAAAAAGTTGTACGCATCCTCTTTGGTGCGATGTAGGCGTTCAGACTCCTCTTCTCATGAAACTGCTTGGTGAGTTCCAAAACCTTCTTCTCGCTGGCGTAGAATTGGGCCTCGAAAGTGTCTCGCTCCCCCTTAATCTATATCCAATCCCTTTGCAAGTCTTCAAGAGAGGTGGGCATGTCAGGATGAAGGATAGTGTAGGGGACATCTCCTTCCACAACAGGCTCTATGATAACCGGAAGAATGGAGGGGTAAGGCATCATAAGACTTTGAGCATGAGCTTGTACCCATTTGAGGTAAGGCTCAAGAGGGATGGAATTCTTATGCCCCAATGTCTTACTATCTACCTTGTTTAACATCCTCCAAGCTCGGATAAACTTCTAGCGGTGACCTTGATCATCATTCTCGTAGTCAAATACCAACCCTTGAATGAGCATCTCATGTGGGCCATCCCTTCCGGCATAACCAAACTGTCTTAAGGCTAAGAAGGGGTTGTAGGTAATACCTCCTCTAATGCCAAGTAAGGGGACATTAGAGAATTCTCCATAATGGTCGACGATAGTAACATTCTCTATAGATCGGGAACACCAATGGATGTCTGAATGTTTAAGCGTCATCAACCTATGTGACCACCTTGAACCTTGCTCATTCTTCAATACAGATTGGGGAAGATGCGAAATAAACCATATTTCCAAGAGAGGAGTACAACACATAAGGATACCTCTTTTCCTCATAGTGAGAGTGTGAAAAGAATGTAGGATGTCTGCTAACAAAGTAGGCACCGGGTTACGAGACATGAAGATTTTGACGGTGTTTACATCTATGAGTTGGTCAGGGTTTGGAAACAAAACCATACCATAGATGAGGAGAGCCATAATTTACTCAAAAGCTTGCAAGTCTAAGGAATTCCAACGGTTTTGGACTTTCTCAAACAAGAACTTGGCTAAGAAACCTTTGACACCACTCCTTGTTTCCCAATTAGTTGTGACATTATATGGTTGCAAGTGTAGGGCTTGAGAAATCTCTTCTGGTTTTGGATCTCTTTCCATACCGTTGAAGGGTAGTTGATTGAGAATGGGAATCCTCAAGAGTTGGGAGAATTCTTCCAAAGTTGGCACAAGTTGATAATCGGGAAATGTGAAGCAATAGTGTAGAGGATCAAAGAACTGGAAGAGCACCTTCATCATGTCCTCATCACTGTTGGAGGTAACCAAGTTTAAGAGGCGACCATGTCTTTCGCTAAATGGAGAATTTTCGGGAACCCTTGATGCTAACTCTTTAAGTTGAGGAGGGATCCTTACAAGATTGACTTGAATGGTTTTCCTGCGAATAGAATCCATGTCCTACAAAACAGAACAAAGATAAATCCCAAAATCCTTGAAATGGTTAGTGAGTATGATGTTATCATGTTTATGATGTTATGTATAAGGAAATATATACAAACAAAACAAACAAGTCCTTAGGTTTAGGCTTTCATGGAGTCTCATAGGTAAGTATCCTCTTGAAGTTTAGTTGGCTCAAACTTGTCCTAGCAATAGTAATCGGGTTCTAAGGGAGCTCAATATCACTGGTTTTTTTTCTCGGGCATTGTTTCAGCACAAGCCTCTTTAATGGCGACCGAAATATCCCAAAAAACCAAACCTCAATGAGTGTAGTATCTAGTATCTACCAACTTCAGACTGCACCAAAGCCGGTCATCTCACTACGTCCTAATGGCCAAGTTGGTCAAGTAAAGGTTCTAGAAGTTAGTTAGTTCTTCATGACAGCACTCAGCGGCCCCATATTCTCCTTGACTACTCAAGGGCTACCGATAGCCACAAATATGTCACACTAACGTAGCTATTTCTTAGACCATGTCGGCATACCCGCACAGTTTCCACAATGTATTGCTACTTACCTATAAGGTATCCTAAATCTGGGTAGAGGATTCAAACCCAAACAAAGAACCAAAATGTAAAGCATACAAGTTAAACAATGAAAGCAAGTAAATGTGATCTAACCCTAAGGTAACCTACTTTTAGAATTTTCCCCAGTAGAGTCTCCAGTTCTGTAACGCGGTGGGAGAACTAACTTGGTTGTTTTATGTTTGATCGCAAATGTTGCGGTTAGCAAGTCGCCACCGACTTTTCTTTTATCCAAAAGGAAAGGCTGAAAAGAACAGGAAAGACCTTTGAGATGTTTTCTTGAGTTCAGGGGGTAGATTATGAAAAGGGAAGGTATTAGCACCATTTTCATCCATGGTATTCCATGGGCTCTTAGTTACTTTCTAGATCACTTGCTTTTGTTTGAAAATGTGCTTTGTGTGGTTTTGGAAAGTATTTTGAAAAGGTGTCATAGTTTAGGCAAACTTTGTAATGATTCTCGTTTGTAAGAATGTATACAAAATGTTGATCTTTTGAAAATGTTTTCAAGTTTGAAAGATGTTTGTTGAAAGTGTTGGTGTTTGTTTTGAAAATAGCAAGGATGTTTTTTTTGTTTTTGAAATTGAGCAAGCAACTAGGAACAATCTACCTACTCAAAAGTATTTCATGTTTATTTCCTCTTTTCTTTGACATTGTTATCTTACCATTGATTTGGTAAGTAAACCCTATCTGTGGATGTAAAAGGGACGGGCAAGGGTCATCGTATAGCCATGATTTTAAATGTTGTAAGATATCTTAGCATTTTCTTTAGGGACTAATATCATTTTAAAAGGCAACATGGATAACATCATCGAGGGAATATGATCTTGTATTTTATTTGTTTTTGCTAAGGTGTCTCACATGCATAATATGGCCATTTTATAAGGCAACAAAGTGGGCTTACCCTAAGGGTATATGTGTGCAAGTGTATTGATTTACATGCTTGATTTCTCTTGATTATGGTTTGCTACTTGTTGGTTTTAATCTTTCCATACAAAACCCTAATTACTAGCATTTGTATATAAAGCAATAAATTGCGGAAATTAACATTACTATTCTATTACATCATTTAGGGGAGGGGGTATACAAATTTACAAATGGGAAATTGCAAGAAATTAAAACCCTAATTATCTATTACAACCATATTGAATTTAAATAAATGTACAAAATTGAATAAGTAAAAATGCAAGAATGTAAATGTAAAAAAAAAATGTGTTTTTTGTTTGGTTTTCATGAAAAGGGTTTTTTGACCTAATTAATTAAAAATATAATAATTAACTAAAAATAAGAAAATCAAGATTAAGTTAGTAAAATCAATTAATTTAAAGAAAACAAGTTTTTAGGGTTTTTGTGAATTTAATTAGTAAATAAAATTAATCAAATAAAAGTCCTAAATTCTAAATTGATTTTTATTTATAAGAAAAATATAATAATATAATGATTAAAACTAATTATCTAAGTATTTAAAAAAGTAAATTAATCTATTAAAGGAAATGTTTTTGTTCTTTTAGTTTTTATGAAGAAAAATAAACTAAATAAATATAAATAATAAAATATAAATATTTTTTGGATTTTTTATTAGTGAAAATAATAATAATAATAATAATAGCATTAATAATAATAATAAAAGATAAAATAAAATAAAAAAGTTAAAGTCAGGGGGTTAACAAAAAGGAAATGGGGGTTAACAAAAGTAAAAGGGCCCAAGTTACGCTTTTTTTGTAATTAGAAAAAATAAATAAATGGAATTTGGGCTTGGTTGTGGTATGAGCAAATATGGGGGGGGGGGGGGGGGGGGGTATTAGTGAGTAAAAATGAATCAGGCCCAAGGGAGAGAGCCCAAATGCGCTAGAAGGAAAAATGACAAAAAAATGTGGAAAAATGCAAAAGCAAACGCGCTGGGTGTTGAACCCACGCCTTCTTGGTTACCAGCGCGCTGCCTTACCACTAGGGTGACTATACATCTGTTAACTTAACTGGAATGATAAATATATAATAAAAAATGAGTCATGAATATACTTCATCTTCAACCTCCAGCCAGACCACTTGTATCTCATTCATTTCTCAATAAAAATGGAAAATGCAAACATGAAAGTTGCTCCATTTTTCCATACGAATCCAACCATATAAATATCATAAACTATAAATCAAAGATGAATGAGAATTTTTGAAAGTACCAAATTCTGACCTAATTATTTTCAGAGGTTAAATCCTAAAATTCTCCTAGCTCAATCAATATAAATAAAATCTATGGACATGTACAACTTCAGGGAAATGATGTCTACATTTTATCTTCACAAATGCAAGCCTAACAATGCCTAAGTAATGAGATAGAAGTTCAAGAAAAATACCTCAAAACTGAAAATCGTGAAATGCAAATGAGCTTGATTCAAGGTGCTGTAATGATCATGTTGTACCCCAAAATTTGCCCTCCCATTTTTCATAGAAGACACAACCCTAGGGTTTCTCGGATATTCAAGTTGGCTCAGAAATCAACCAGACAAATTCTCTTCTGTGGCAGTAAACCAGCAATTAGGGTTTCTTGCAATTCTCAAAAGAAAATGAGTTCTCAAAAATTCAATTGGCTTTCACAGGTCTTCATGCTTCCTCAGGTTTACTGAAAAAATAATGTTTATTCTCAGAGCATGGTTTATTTGGGACAAGAGATGGAGGTTAAGATTGTCATTTAAGACAATCATGATTGTGGGATCCAAGTTGACCAGATAATTTACGTCCTTAAAAACATTTGTTTGGTTAGGAAATGGAATATACAGTGTGTGTTTGTTTGGAATGCAGTTACAAAATTACAGAATTATTGGGAGTTAAGTTACCAGACTGGAGCATTTTGTTTCAAATATCTAGATTGGAAATTTCAAAAATCAAATAGGATGCGAAGAGAAATTACAAGTTGTTGTTGATAAAGGATTTCAAGTTATTCAAGTGACACCAAAACATTTCATAAGATTTTCTCCAATTTCATACATTGTTACAAAACAATTTATTCTTTTAAATACTTTATGTTTTACAACTTATTGTATTTGAAAATGAATTGGTACAATTATTGGATACAATACAAGAATGATTTTTCTAAATTACAAATAAAATCCAAATGTTTCTTTGGCCTAGGAAAATTAATCTATGCCTAAGTTTGTCTGAAGATTGAAGTCGTATCAAATTGTTTTGTTTATCTCCAAAGACCTCCATGCTTGCCACAAATTTCTTGCCTTCCTTGCTTTGTCATATCCATTTTGCTCACATGAAAACAAGAAAAGAAAAACATGGTTAGTACAAGTTATTTGGGCATGAACAAAATTTTCCAAAAAGTATTCATCATTAAGGTTTGCAAAAATGGAATCAGAATGCCATTTTATTTCATCACAATCTATTTCCCATTTGCAAATCACAAGAAGGTTACCCTTCTTGGTTCACAAAAATAAAGAGGAAAAGAAATGCTACAAACTGTCCAAACAAAATGCAAGAAAACTGTCCAAACATAAATACTACAAGTTGTCCAAACAGAAATACTACAAGCTGTCCAAATAGAAATACTACAAGCTGTCCAAACAAGCAGAAATTCGCAAGCAAACAAAATTTTACAAACTGAATCAGACAAACAGCCTCACAACTGTCCAAACAACAAACAACTTTGTCAAAACAACAAACAACATCAACAAAAAATGAGGCAGCAATATAGCAAGTAAACAAATAGCTAAGTCAACAAAAGCTAAAGCAGGCAGCAGTACAGAAGTATGGCAAAATAAGCAACTAAGCAAAGTTTTCTCAAGAAGCAAAGTCATCATTTTCCATGCAAACCTTTCAGAATTGGAAAAAAGGCAAAAGAGAAATTTACTTTCTTATTGTCATTGAGAGAGAAGAGAGGAAAGAAGTCACCTAGGTTATTGGAATGCACAACCTTGCTGCCCTGCCTGTCACAAGTTGCATGGAATGTGCTAAAAAACAAAACTGCAACAAAAAAGCCATAAGGACAATATACTAAAATATTCAATTTTTGGTTTCCCACCATTTTGAATATGGATAACAGAAGCAGGGTCAATATAACAGGAAGCAGGTCTCAAGCTGAAGAGAGGAGTCTCAAGCGAAAAAAGATAGAAAGATTATCAAACTCAAAAAAACTTGAAACAAGTTTCAAAGACAAAAACCATCAGTAAGTATCAAACTCCAAAAGTCTCAAACTAAAAAACCTCCTGAACCCTCATCACAACAGAAACAGTAAACCATCAAAACTCTCAAAAACCAATCACCATCTCAAAACTCACCAAACCTGTAACAAGCCTAGAACCCTCATCAAAACCAAAAAACATAACCTCAAAACTCCAAACTTGCGCCCAGTTTCACAAACTCAAAAAACCAGTAAGCCACCATAACCAAACTCAAAAAACCAGTAAGCCACCAAAACCAAAAAAAAACCAGTAAGCCACCATAACCAAACTCAAAAAACCAGTAAGCCACCAAAACCAAAAAAAACCAGTAAGCCAACATAACCAAACTAAAAAAAATAGTAAGCCAACAAAACCAAGCCAACCAAACCTGTAAAACCTCAAAAACTCAAAACCTGATAATCATCAAAAATCCCAAACCTGCTAAGCCTTCATCAAAAACAAAAAACCATTAACCATCATCAAAAAACATAAAATACAGTAGCAAAGCCCCAAAACCAAAAACCTGTAATAGAGCCAGTAAAACCCACAAAAACCATCAACCATCATCAAGAACAGAAAATACAGTAGCAAAGCCCCCAAAACTTAAGGCCAGTTAACCATCCAACAGAACCATCACAAAAATCCCAAAACCAGAAGAATAATAACCAGCATCATCATCATTCAAACACAGAGATAAGAAAAGATTACCGACGAGTCAGAAAAACCACACCCTCATCTCTTCCCCTCGCGCGACTTCTGCCGCCACTGGACACAGTCACTGTCTCGCCTCTCCCTTTCTAAATCACAAGAAATCGTAAAGCTCCAACAGGTATGGATTCTTCATCTTTCTCATAATTCCATAACATATTTCTCTACATCTAAAATCATGAGCTTAATTAACAGAAAAAACATGATAAGACAATAAAATCAACGAATTTGTAAGCTTACCCTTTTTCAAAGAAAATCTTTAGAACTCGACTAGGGAGGCGAGAACAACTGTATTCCAGCAACAGAGAGTTTAAAGAGGGCAAGGACGAATCAATTTCATTTCTTTTAGGTTTAGATCCGAAACTAGGGTTTCAAAGAGACACAAATCGCGGTGAGATAAGGAGGTAGAGGAGGGTGATTCAGTCATGAGGTCAAACAGGGATGGTTAGTGAGAAATTTAGAGGTTTCAACAAGATGAACAAAGATGAGTGAAGAAGATGAAGAGCAGCGCTGTGAGTGACAAAGGGTTCCAAGAACCCTAATTTCATTTTCTCACCTTAATCAATAACTAAGCATGGTTAGAGACTTGAGCTTGTTTTGTTTGTAATTGCCCTTAAGCCCATTCGTGTTTTGCTGGTTTCACCCCCCCCCCCTTGGCTAGTTCTTTGTTACAGCAAGATTAGTATGTGTTGTACCCCAAAATTTGCCCTCCCATATTTCTCAAAATATTTCAAGAAAAATTTACAAGTCCAACCCGGCGCGTCATATTCAGGTATTCTTTCGCCAAGATATCTCTGATAACGTATTCTCAAATTCAGGTTCGGCTCAAGAGTCAATTCTTTAAAGAAGGTATCCGAATGTGTGAGTTTTCTCGAAGAAATATGGTGAAAAAGTGTGCTGAAAGTGCAGTTTTTACGCGCTAAAAAATTCATAACTTGAAGATCGTGGCTCTTTTTGAACCCGTTCCGGTGGCCAAAATTCCGTCTTGACATTATCTACGTTTTCATCTCTCACGACTGGAAGCCAATTTCGATCAGAAGGTCTTCAAAAATGTGGATTTATCAAGTATTTTCGTACAGAAAATTTGTGACAGAAGTTTATTTGCGTCATGTTCAGAAAACAATAACTTGGTCGATTTTCATCGTATCGAGCTGGTTCAGGCGCCAAAATTTCACAAATTGAGTTGGCTACATTTTCACAGAAGGTATTGAGTTCAAACAATATTCAAAAGGCCTTCGTTTTTTGCTCAGAGTGCGTGACACGCTGAAAATCCTGAATGCTGAATATTATTTCATCTGGGCCGAAACTTCGAAAATTCATAACTCGGTCAATTTTTATCGGATTGGGCTCATATTTTTACACAAGATCACTGACTCATAGATCTACAACTTTGCTTCAAAAGTCGAGACCGGATTATGCTCCGATCAATACCAGTTTTTTATTGAAGAACGTGTCAGAGTCGACACTGGAGCCCAAAATAAGTTTGTCTGAGCTGAAACTTCAAAAATTCATAACTAATTCACCGTTTATCCGATTGAGCCGATTTTCGGACAAGAGTTAGTTATCGATGTCAGTTACATTTTGTTTTCACATTTCAACTTCAAAAATTGCACTTAAGTCCCTGCGATTTAGCCTGGAAAGTGACGAACTCAAGTGAACATTAGAGGCCCAATTGCACATTCAAAGCCCATTTTCTTTACCCTAATTTCCATTATATAATCACCTTCTTTTCACACAAACCAGGGAGGAGAAAAAGAGAGAAAAAACCTTGCCACAACACTGTTAGAATATCAAATTCTTTCAAGAACCCTAAAACCTTGAAATCCTTATTACAAATCTCTCTCTCACTACAAACAAGTCATCACAGTTATAAACCAACATCTCACTACTTCTTCAGTAAGGATAAGGCTGGCTTGATCTCCATGATCCAAAGGGCATAAAAGCATTCAGGTCACTAATTTTCCAGTAAGGGTAAGATTGATTTGATCTCCATGATCAAAAGGGTATAATCATTCATACATGCCATATTGTGCCTAAACATTAAATTTCTTCATATATTGGCTTTATTTGCATTTTATGATTTTATTTAATGTGTTCGTGAGTTTCAACACTGCAGATTTAGACAGGATCTCATGCAGGTTCATTAAGGAACGTTGAGACCAAAAAGCCAAATGACCAAAAGCCAAAAGCCAAATGGCCAAAAGCCAAAGGCCAAAAGCCAAAAGCCAAATGACCAAAAGAACAACTTATGCATGACGAGGCAGACATCCTGAGAAGATTAAGGAACGTTGAGGCCAGAACACAAATGGCCATGAAACCCAATCCAATGGCCAAAGAATGCAGACCACGGTACTCAGGAGTCAATGAACACACACGTGATGCCAGAAAGTCAAACAAGGCTTTTTGTCTAATGGGCCAGATTTCTCACAAAAAACCTCCCTTTGGGTCTGAATACCCCCATGGTTTGCACATTTTTATTTTTTTATTTGATTTTCCTTTTTATTCTTTTAATTGTTTTCAATTGTTTTCTTTAATTTCATAAATTAATTTTCATAAGATAAAAAATCAGAAACTAAAATATATTTAATTATTATTATTTCACTATTAATTTATTTTGTAAATAAACTTTAATAATTAGTTTAGTAAATTAGGTTTTAAAACTTTAATCTTTTTCTCAATAAATTAAAATATGTAGAAATTAGGTTTTTTTAACTTTTTATCACTTTTCTTAATAAATAATTTTTTCTTATTATCATTATTATTAATTATCATTAATTTTGTAAATAAATATGTAAATAATTAATTAGCATAAATTAGGTTTTAAACTTTAACCTTTTCTTTAATAATTAAAAATAATTTAGAACTAGGGTTTCCTTCTAATTTTAAATTCTTTTCTTTATTTTCATTAAATACCAAAAACATAAAAAACATTTCTTTTCTTGTAATAAAATAATTAATTAACCTTTTAATTCAATTTAATTTCAAAAGGGTCCAACGCCCTCGAACGTGCAACTTTAATTCTTTCGCGCATTTATTCGTATTTTTCTTTCTTTCAATATTATGTAACTGTTCAAGCCATGTAATAGTAACTAGGTTTTACTTTCCGTATTTTTTATTAAAACGGGTCTTTGTTAATTTGGCGATGTATAGACCCGCGCCTTGTAATAGCGTAGGATTTACCTTTCCGTCATTTAAATTTCCGCACTTTTAAATTATAATCGCATGAAAGAATGTATGGCCTAAATTAAAAACAAGCGTAGATCACCATGATACATGTACAAGATAAAACATAACATGAAAACAACACACAAATTCACACACCACTCTTAGGGTACGCCTCACTATTGCCTTGCCCTCGAAACGTGGTCGTCGAGTATAGGACGTTTTAGTAAGTCCTTATGTCCATGAACATGGCATAAGGGTAGCTTCTAAGGTGTCCTACTGTTGCTCTGGTGACCACACTGTCCCTAACAAACGAATTGACCCGAACACCTCCAACGGTGGTGCTACCTACCTCTCAATGGTGGGATGACACTATCTTAAGGACATTTACACAGCCTAATTCCTTAGGGTAGGTAGATGACTCATAGATACTTGCTCTAATCCAAAAACACATCAAAAACTCTTTTCACACCGACACTTTCGAAAAGCTTTCAAAACAATTTTTCAAACACTCATGAGGACTGATACAAGAGTTATTCAGAAATCTTTCAACGAAACTTTTTCAAACTCACTCACACTCGAAAAGCAAACAAACACTTTTGAAAACACAATGAGCAAGTATCTAAGAGCCCATGGATAACCATGGATAGAAAGGGTGCTAACACCTTCCCTTTCTATAAATCTACCTCCCGAACCGAGAAACTATCTCATAAGGAATTTTGCTGTGCTTTTGTCCTGTCCATGTTGGAGAAAATAAAAGATGGTGGCGACTCTTGCTTCCGCGACATTTCGCGAACCAGCGTTAAACAGTCAGTTCTAAATCCACCGATCACAGAACTGGCGACTCTGCTGGGGAAACTTAAAAGTGAGGTGTACCTTAGGACTAAGATCACTTGTGTTTTCAATTGTCTGAATTGTTTGCTTTATTATTGTGGGACTGTCTCGGAAGTTCTATAGATCCTAACCTGGATCTGGGGATACCTTCTTAGAAAGTAGCAACAAGGCTGTGAGGGAACTGTGCGGGGTATACCGACATGGTTGAAGCAGTCTGCTACGTTGATGTGGCACTTTGGTGTGTACCGGTAACCCTTGAGTCCAGTCAAGGAGAGTACGGAGCCGCCGCGTGGTGTCGTGAAGCATCAACTGACCTTAGGAACCTTAATTGAACCATCTTGGCCTCTTTAGGGTAGTGAGATAACTGACTTTGGTGTAGTCCGAGGTTGGTTGATACTCGATACTACACTCAATTGAGGGTTGTTTTCTTGGAATATTTCGGTCGCCAGTTCAGTGGCTAAATCGAAACGATGAACAATGAAAGCAATCCAATGATATTGGGACCCTTAGAACCCGGTTACTTCTGATAGGACAGGTTTTGAGCCCACCAACTTCAAGAGGGTAGTACCCCAGACCCCATGCTGGACTAAACTCTAAGGGCTCTTTGTGTGACTTGTGTGCCTTCAAACTTGACTATTTGCATGCTTGTTATCTGACACATGAGTTCCTTGTAGGTTTAACAGTCCTTAATTGGGACTCATTACAGGGCCTACTTACATCACTCCATGCATAGCATAACATCATACCATTGCATACATCCTTCATAAGGACTAACCTATTTCATGGATCTCAAGGGTCTGCGATGCAGGTCATGATGAACCAACTGTCCAGCAAGGGGCAAAGGGGATTTATTTTCCTCTAGCCAAGGTTGTCAGGGGCTATGACCCACTCGATATGGTGAGCCTTGACCCTTGAAGAAGGACTCTCAACAATATGCAGTTCCTTCAATCAAGCTACCCAAATTCAAATGCTAACAATTTTCTTGTTTACCCCGCGAGATCCTTGAAAACATTGCATGCATATCATACATATCATTGCATTACAGGTACCCCTTTTACAGGTTGCTTACCTTCTTTGCTGTTTATTTCATCCGATCATCATGAATCCTGAATCATCTACTGAGCAATCCATCAAGGCCCTCCAGGCTCAGAACGCCCAGTTCCAGGAGTTGATTAAGAGTCTAGCCCAAGGTCAACAGGATTTGAAGACTCTGCTCTCGAAGAAGAAGAAGAAGAAGAGAACGGTGTTGTTCAACCCGAGATGCAAATCTGGGAATGGATTACAAAATGAAGTTGAGCAGACTACCCCATCTGTTGGGAAAGACAGTCCCCAAGAAAGGGAGGTTCCTAGTCCGGTGGTCTCCGACAATGAGACCGATTACAATGATGAGCAGTATCCTCCAACTGAAGATAGGTATAAACAGTTGGAAGACCGGCTAAGTGCCATGGAGATACAAAAAGTGCCCGGCCTGGACTTCGAGGATCTAGGTCTGTCTTCTGGGGTAGTGATCCCGCACAAGTTCAAGGCACCTGCTTTTGCAAAATATGACGGGGCATCCTGTCCTAAGCTGCATCTCAGGTCTTACACAAGGAGGATCCAGCCCTACACGGCTGACAAGAATTTATGGATTCACTTCTTTCAGGATAGTCTGTCTGGAACCCAACTCGACTGGTTCTATCAACTGAATGGAGCTAACATCCGCAGTTGGGAGGATTTGGCCACTGCATTCTACAAGCAGTACCAGTACAATGCCGACCTTGCTCCCACGCACACTCAGCTTCAGGGAATGTCTATAGGTGCAGGTGAAGGTTTCAAAGAATATGCTCAAAAATGGAGGGACCTTGCTGGAAGGGTACAACCACCTCTGACTGACCGCGAGCTTGTCGACATGTTCTTGGGGACCCTGTCTGGTCCATTCTTCAACCACCTGATTGGGAATTCTGCCGCTGGGTTTACAGATCTGATCTTAACCGGGGAAAGAATAGAAGCTGGCATCAAGGCGGGGAAAATACATAATGGTGATTCCTCAAACATTGAGAAGAAACCATCCAAGAGAGAATCTAGTGCTGTCAACGCGGTAGCTATTGCAAAGCCGGCCGGTGCTCCTCAGCGTCACAATCAACAAAGGGAAGAGAGACCTAAAAGGCAATTTACTCCCCTCGGCATGACCTTGTCACAGATATTGCCACAGCTGCTGGAAATCAAGTTGGTAACTCTCATGGACCCTCCAAAGAATCCTAACAGGACACCTTCAAGGTACAACCCCAACGTTCGCTGCGCCTATCATTCTGACAGCCCGGGGCATGCTACAGATGACTGTTGGACTTTGAGAAACAAGGTTCAGGATCTGATCGACGCGAAGGAAGTCCAATTCGACTCTCCAGAGACTCCGAATGTGATCACTGCTCCCTTGCCAAAATATGGCTAGGACTGGATTTTTTGTTCATTCGAATGTTCAATTTGTAATTTTCTTTTGATTGTTCAAACATTTATTCATGTTAAACATTGTTATTTCATTAATGCACTACACATGTCTGTTTTGAAGTAATTATTTCGTATTCACTATATGCAAATTGTTTTCATTTTTTTGTGATGATCAATTCTCGGTTAATAATTCTAAGCCTCTTGAGGGAGGATGACGAAAACGATACCGCGATCATTACATTATGCTTTTGAACAGACCCCGCTGATGAGGTACAGGCATTGTTTCAATCCCTAAACACTGGAGTTATAAGGAAGATAATCCCTCGTCAACCCCTCTGAGCCAAAGAAGTAGGAGTTTTTCTTTTCGAAATTTAAAACCCTTAATCATAACCTGGGGCAGGGTAGTTCTCTCAGTTGATCCAAGTGCACAACGAATAGCACCAAAGAAGTCCTTACAAAGCAAAAGACAGTGATGGTTCCGAATAATTAAAGATAGGCGGTCATTATCTATCAAAATAAAAGCCCAATAAGTCAAAACCTATGAAGGAGACTTACAAAACTTGGGCATCCCGCTGACTGTAACTCCATAAAAGAAACAGTATAGGCAAAAAATAGGGATAACGAAATAAAAAAGAAAGAGGTCCTACAAACCCTCAACAAAAAAGGAAATGACTGCCTAATCAAAATAAATCGTCAGTATCCGAACCATCACTGGTATATCAAAGCAAAGACGCAACAAGGTCTAACGCACGATTAGCTGAGTTTAGGATTGAAGAACATTACGAAGAACGGGTGGGTACAAATAAATTTGAGCCTTTATCCTTTGTTTCTTGAATCGTGAACCAGGCCACGTTATAACCCTTAAAAGTCCTAGCTGAAGCATGGGTTAGTTCGAAAGCATACTGTTACGAAAGGTATCCTGACTCCTTAAGGCTTACGGTAAAATACGGAGTTGACATCACGTTTTACAAATAATCACTTGTTTTATGAAAAAGAATGCATTTTCAAAATCTTCAAGACAGACATCAGCTTTGCATTTTTAACATAACTTTGTTTGCATATGACTTTTTGTTTAAACAACATAGAAATTCGCACGACGAATGCCTAATGAACAGAAGCACTTCCAATCAAGGGGCATGACATGATCATTGTCCATCATCTGGGGCAGTTAAGTCAATTCAGAGAATCTCTTAAATGCCTAATAGCCTGGGGGCAAATCTCCATCTGGATCATTTGGGGCATTGGACACGAATTCCAGCAACAAATCTTGCACGATCAGACATCTTCTGGTAATATGGCTACACAATGCTACTAACAGGGGAACCTCCCTACATCCTGAGAGTGTGGACATAGTCGAAAAAATACTAACGCAAAAGCAAAGACCCGCTAGGTGGACACACCTAGGCAAAAATAAGGGCTTCCCGACGAACCAAAAGGCTTCGGGCAAAAATAAGGGATGAAATGGAAAAAATCTGTACACCCGGCAAGTCGAAAACCTGAAAAGGCGGCTTGGGCAAAAATGGGTATCCCGTTGGACTGAAAACCCAAAAGGGCGGTCCAGGCAAAAGTTAGGGATTAAAGCGTACGACTATGTCCTATCATCTTGTCACCTGCCTACCAGAAGAAGGTTTGTCCATCAACAACTATCAGCACCTCACAGGTCTTCCGCTCCCATATCAGAAACAGGGGCAAGGAAGAGTTGTCTAAGCGATCTAATTGTTTCGTCCCCCAAGGTACCAAGGTGGGTTCAGCTAAAAAACACAACCAGATATCTTAATTCCCCAGAGAGTGAGCCAGCAAGTCAGTGCACTCTCCCCAAGCAAAGTTACAATCAAACCTTAAGGAAGTTGGGTATCCTCCCGCAGATCTCCACATTCCCCAGCAATATACATACATTCGTAACAAGCATCCCCGGCAGTCTTGGCCTAAAGATTGTTCCCCGACGGTACATCAAACATTCAATGGAGTCACTTCCCCGATACAGCTCAAGACTTCCCCAGGAGAGTCCAATCTAGTTTCCCCAGGAAAGTTGGAATCCATCTCCCCAAGCAGGAAGCTTATCCCCAGTAGATTCTGGAAGTTTCTCTCTCGCGGAGCACGAACGCGTCTCCCGGCTTTATTCAAAGGATTATTTCCTTACCAGGATATAACTGGGTTATCCTCAGCCAATAGCCATGAGAAGATCGTCCTCGGCAAAGTCTTCTTATCCCCAGCGAAGTCTATTAACACTTCCAACACAACAAGGGTATCCCCAGCAAGTTATTATCAACTACTCAACAAAGCACCTCTCTCCCCACAGAGTTTTGCTTCCCAGCAAGATCGCTAGAGTACTTTTCTCCCCGCAGAGTAATCCATTCACCAAGTTTATTCCCCAACGGAGTTATCTTCTCCTACCGGTATTCTTGCAACTATCATCCCCAGTGGAAGCCAAAAATCTACTCTTCAACATCAGCCCAGGAGTGACGTCCCGACACCCGTCAAGGATTTATTTTCCTAGGACGAAAACATCACATTTCCATACATTATAGCATGCATATACGCATCATATCTTACAAATCTCATTTATGTTGAGAACATCATTGCTTGATCCATATCATGCATTGCATATGACTGACCCTTACCTTTCAGGAAAGATCCAGTTAAGTTCTCAGCTATATTCAAGGCCTTCTCTGGTTCAGTCAGATCGACCCTAAGATCTCCCTGTTTCTTATCCAGTTGAAGATTTCAAGACCTTGACCGGTTCAGTTAATTCGACCCTAAGATTTTTCTGTTTTCTTATCCAGTCAAAGGCCTTCTCTGGTTCAGTCAGATCGACCCTAAGATCTCCCTGTTTCTTATCCAGTTGAAGATTTCAAGACCTTGACCGGTTCAGTTAAGTCGACCCTAAGATTTTTCTGTTTCTTATCCAGTTAAAGGCCTTCTCTGGTTCAGTCAGATCGACCCTAAGATCTCCCTGTTTCTTATCCAGTTGAAGATTTCAAGACCTTGTCCGGTTCAGTTAAATCGACCCTAAGATTTTCCTGTTTCTTATCCAGTCAAAGGCCTTCTCTAGTCCAGCTAAATCGACCCCTAAAAGATTTTCCTGATGAAGACTCAGTAGAAGATATCCAAGATTCTCTCAGCGTTACTGTTGAGGTTGAAGTCGCCTATGGTTCTCTCCCCGTTACTGCGGAGGTAGTAATCGTCCCCAGATTCTCTCAGCGTTACTGTTGAGGTTGAAGTCGCCCAAGATTCTCTCAGCGTTACTGTTGAGGTTGAAGTCGCCTATGGTTCTCTCCCCGTTACTGCGGAGGTAATAATCGTCCCCGGATTCTCTCAGCGTTACTGTTGAGGTTGAAGTCGCCCAAGATTCTCTCATCATTCTGCTGAGGTTGAAGTCGCCTAAGATTCTCTCATCATTCTGCTGAGGTTGAAGTCGCCTAAGATTCTCTCATCATTCTGCTGAGGTTGAAGTCGCCAAAGATTCTCTCATCATTCTGCTGAGGTTGAAGTCGCCTAAGATTCTCTCATCATTCTGCTGAGGTTGAAGTCTCCTAAAATTCTCTCATCATTCTGTTGAGGTTGAAGTCGCCTAAGATTCTCTCATCATTCTGCTGAGGTTGAAGTCGCCTAAGATTCTCTCATCATTCTGCTGAGGTTGAAGTCGCCAAAGATTCTCTCATCATTCTGCTGAGGTTGAAGTCGCCAAAGATTCTCTCATCATTCTGCTGAGGTTGAAGTCGCCTAAAATTCTCTCATCATTCTGTTGAGGTTGAAGTCGCCTAAGATTCTCTCATCATTCTGCTGAGGTTGAAGTCGCCTAAGATTCTCTCATCATTCTGCTGAGGTTGAAGTCGCCAAAGATTCTCTCATCATTCTGCTGAGGTTGAAGTCGCCAAAGATTCTCTCATCATTCTGCTGAGGTTGAAGTCGCCAAAGATTCTCTCATCATTCTGCTGAGGTTGAAGTCGCCAAAGATTCTCTCATCATTCTGCTGAGGTTGAAGTCGCCAAAGATTCTCTCATCATTCTGCTGAGGTAGTAATCGCCCAAAGGTTCTCTCATCGTCCCGTTGAGGTAGTAATCGCCCAAAGGTTCTCTCATCGTCCCGTTGAGGTAGTAATCGCCCAAAGGTTCTCTCATCGTCCCGTTGAGGTAGTAATCGCCCAAGGTTCTCTCATCGTCCCGTTGAGGTAGTAATCGCCCAAAGGTTCTCTCATCGTCCCGTTGAGGTAGTAATCGCCCAAAGGTTCTCTCATCGTCCCGTTGAGGTAGTAATCGCCCAAAGGTTCTCTCATCGTCCCGTTGAGGTAGTAATCGCCCAAAGGTTCTCTCATCGTCCCGTTGAGGTAGTAATCGCCCAAGGTTCTCTCATCGTCCCGTTGAGGTAGTAATCGCCCAAGGTTCTCTCATCGTCCCATTGAGGTAGAAATCGCCCAAAAGTTCTCTCATCGTCCCGTTGAGGTAGTAATCGTCCAAGGTTCTCTCATCGTCCCGTTGAGGTAGAAATCGTTCAAGGTTCTCTCATCGTCCCGTTGAGGGCACGTCTGAAGAGTTTGAAGATCCGACTCCTGTATCTTGCCAGGGTGTATTTGTTGACGACTATACTCCGGACTCGATTCTTGTATCTTTCCAGGGCACGTCTGAAGAGTTTAAAGATTCGATACCTGTATCCAGCCATGGCACATCTACACGAAGAGTTTGAAGATCAACCCTTGTAACAGGCCAGGTAATTATCTTTCTTTCTCAGGTACGCAAGTTCTCGCTAAGGAATCTCTTACGCGATCGACAAACTCTCGATGGCATCTATAAGCCCATACATATACCAACAGTCTCCAAATGGCATCCATAAGCCCATTCCCGATAAAGCTCCGTCACAGCTCCAGATGGCATCTATAAGCCCATCCCCCCATCCATCACTTTCAAATGGCATCTATAAGCCCATTCCCCCTACATCACATTGCTGATACTACACCATGCGAGTGCAAATTTCTGGGCACTTTAGTGTTCAATCATCTTCCACCTTCGGATCACGAAAGGCACGCAAGCCAATCTACATCCTCAGGTTTAAGAAGATTGAACAGGGGCAACTGTTGTACCCCAAAATTTGCCCTCCCATATTTCTCAAACAATTTCAAGAAAAATTTACAAGTCCAACCCGGCGCGTCATATTCAGGTATTCTTTCGCCAAGATATCTCTGATAACGTATTCTCAAATTCAGGTTCAGCTCAAGAGTCAATTCTTTAAAGAAGGTATCCGAATGTGTGAGTTTTCTCGAAGAAATATGGTGAAAAAGTGTGCTGAAAGTGGAGTTTTTACGCGCTAAAAAATTCATAACTTGAAGATCGTGGCTCGTTTTGAACCCGTTCCGGTGGCCAAAATTCCGTCTTGACATTATCTACGTTTTCATCTCTCACGACTGGAAGCCAATTTCGATCAGAAGGTCTTCAAAAATGTGGATTTATCAAGTATTTTCGTACGGAAAATTTGTGACAGAAGTTTATTTGCGTCATGTTTAGAAAACCATAACTTGGTCGATTTTCATCGTATCGAGCTGGTTCAGGCGCCAAAATTTCACAAATTGAGTTGGCTACATTTTCACAGAAGGTATTGAGTTCAAACGGTATTCAAAAGGCCTTCGTTTTTTGCTCAGAGTGCGTGACACGCTGAAAATCCTGAATGCTGGATATTATTTCATCTGGGCCGAAACTTCGAAAATTCATAACTCGGTCAATTTTTATCGGATTGGGCTCGTATTTTTACACAAGGTCATTGACTCATAGATCTACAACTTTGCTTCAAAAGTCGAGACCGGATTATGCTCCGATCAATACCAGTTTTTTATTGAAGAACGTGTCAGAGTCGACACTGGAGCCCAAAATAAGTTTGTCTGAGCTGAAACTTCAAAAATTCATAACTAATTCACCGTTTATCCGATTGAGCCGATTTTCGGACAGGAGTTAGTTATCGATGTCAGCTACATTTTGTTTTCACATTTCAACTTCAAAAATTGCACTTAAGTCCCTGCGATTTAGCCTGGAAAGTGACGAACTCAAGTGAACATTAGAGGCCCAATTGCACATTCAAAGCCCATTTTCTTTACCCTAATTTCCATTATATAATCACCTTCTTTTCACACAAACCAGGGAGGAGAAAAAGAGAGAAAAAACCTTGCCACAACACTGTTAAAATATCAAATTCTTTCAAGAACCCTAAAACCTTGAAATCCTTATTACAAATCCCTCTCTCACTACAAACAAGTCATCACAGTTACAAACCAACATCTCACTACTTCTTCAGTAAGGATAAGGTGGCTTAATCTCCATGATCCAAAGGGCATAAAAGCATTCAGGTCACTAATTTTCCAATAAGGGTAAGATTGATTTGATCTCCATGATCAAAAGGGTATAATCATTCATACATGCCATATTGTGCCT
The DNA here is from genome assembly GCA_948472305.1 of Vicia faba. NCBI lineage: Eukaryota > Viridiplantae > Streptophyta > Magnoliopsida > Fabales > Fabaceae > Vicia > Vicia faba. The sequence goes on from OX451735.1 coordinate 589,826,819, forward strand.
AAACATTAAATTTCTTCATATATTGGCTTTATTTGCATTTTATGATTTTATTTAATGTGTTCGTGAGTTTCAACACTGCAGATTTAGACAGGATCCCATGCAGGTTCATTAAGGAACGTTGAGACCAAAAAGCCAAATGACCAAAAGCCAAAAGCCAAATGGCCAAAAGCCAAAGGCCAAAAGCCAAAAGCCAAATGACCAAAAGAACAACTTATGCATGACGAGGCAAACATCCTGAGAAGATTAAGGAACGTTGAGGCCAGAACACAAATGGCCATGAAACCCAATCCAATGGCCAAAGAATGCAGACCACGGTACTCAGGAGTCAATGAACACGCACGTGATGCCAGAAAGTCAAACAAGGCTTTTTGTCTAATGGGCCAGATTTCTCACAAAAAACCTCCCTTTGGGTCTGAATACCCCCATGGTTTGCACATTTTTATTTTTTTATTTGATTTTCCTTTTTATTCTTTTAATTGTTTTCAATTGTTTTCTTTAATTTCATAAATTAATTTTCATAAGATAAAAAATCAGAAACTAAAATATATTTAATTATTATTATTTCACTATTAATTTATTTTGTAAATAAACTTTAATAATTAGTTTAGTAAATTAGGTTTTAAAACTTTAATCTTTTTCTCAATAAATTAAAATATGTAGAAATTAGGTTTTTTTAACTTTTTATCACTTTTCTTAATAAATAATTTTTTCTTATTATCATTATTATTAATTATCATTAATTTTGTAAATAAATATGTAAATAATTAATTAGCATAAATTAGGTTTTAAACTTTAACCTTTTCTTTAATAATTAAAAATAATTTAGAACTAGGGTTTCCTTCTAATTTTAAATTCTTTTCTTTATTTTCATTAAATACCAAAAACATAAAAAACATTTCTTTTCTTGTAATAAAATAATTAATTAACCTTTTAATTCAATTTAATTTCAAAAGGGTCCAACGCCCTCGAACGTGCAACTTTAATTCTTTCGCGCATTTATTCGTATTTTTCTTTCTTTCAATATTATGTAACTGTTCAAGCCATGTAATAGTAACTAGGTTTTACTTTCCGCATTTTTTATTAAAACGGGTCTTTGTTAATTTGGCGATGTATAGACCCGCGCCTTGTAATAGCGTAGGATTTACCTTTCCGTCATTTAAATTTCCGCACTTTTAAATTATAATCGCATGAAAGAATGTATGGCCTAAATTAAAAACAAGCGTAGATCACCATGATACATGTACAAGATAAAACATAACATGAAAACAACACACAAATTCACACACCACTCTTAGGGTATGCCTCACTATTGCCTTGCCCTCGAAACGTGGTCGTCGAGTATAGGACGTTTTAGTAAGTCCTTATGTCCATGAACATGGCATAAGGGTAGCTTCTAAGGTGTCCTACTGTTGCTCTGGTGACCACACTGTCCCTAACAAACGAATTGACCCGAACACCTCCAACGGTGGTGCTACCTACCTCTCAATGGTGGGATGGCACTATCTTAAGGACATTTACACAGCCTAATTCCTTAGGGTAGGTAGATGACTCATAGATACTTGCTCTAATCCAAAAACACATCAAAAACTCTTTTCACACCGACACTTTCAAAAAGCTTTCAAAACAATTTTTCAAACACTCATGAGGACTGATACAAGAGTTATTCAGAAATCTTTCAACGAAACTTTTTCAAACTCACTCACACTCGAAAAGCAAACAAACACTTTTGAAAACACAATGAGCAAGTATCTAAGAGCCCATGGATAACCATGGATAGAAAGGGTGCTAACACCTTCCCTTTCTATAAATCTACCTCCCGAACCGAGAAACTATCTCATAAGGAATTTTGCTGTGCTTTTGTCCTGTCCATGTTGGAGAAAATAAAAGACGGTGGCGACTCTTGCTTCTGCGACATTTCGCGAACCAGCGTTAAACAGTCAGTTCTAAATCCACCGATCACAGTATGTAACTTCTTTGGACCTCATTCTCAAAATCATTTAAGCCCATACATTTTTTTAATTGGTTTTCTTCTTATTTTCTTTTTTGTTATACAAAATGATAATAAAATTTAAAATATATTTTTATTAGTTTGATTTAGGTTTTGTAAATAATTTTTACCATTTTCTTTCTTTAATAAATTTTGCTTTAGATTTAATTTTACATATAATAAAACACCAAAACAAAGTAATTTAGTTTTTTTCTTTCTTTAGAATTTACTTAAATTAATAAAATACAAAAAATAAAGATTTTAATTTAATCAATTATTTTTTATATTTTAGAATAGGTTTTACTTTTCCCCTTTCAAGTAAATACTTAACATTTCATTTCCATATTTTGTTGCTTTTATTTTCATGGATTATCATAGCTTTACATAAATCGCACAAAATTCGATTTGGTTGTATTGTTTGATATTTGGATCTTCCTATCTCATTTGATTCATCCCCATTTGTAAAAATTGTACCCCCATTCCCGAATATTTTGTAATAGCGTAGAATTTCAATTCCCGTAATTTACTATTTTCTATATATTGTATAGTAATTAGGCGTGTATGGCAAGATTCAAAAATCAATCGCTAGATGACCTAATCAAAGAATAAAATAACTTGAAACCAACACACTTTTTCACACGCGCACCTCTAGGGTAACCTCGCTCGTTGCCTCATAAATACAATCATGTCCCTCGAATATGGGACACTTTAGCAATGACCCTTCGATAAAAAAAGACCGTAGTCCCTCGATGACCCTCGATGTTACCTTCGATTAAAACGATCTCGTCCCTTAGAAAAATTGCTAAAGCGTCTCCTAAGTTGCCTTCGATGATTGTAAAATTGACCCGCGCCTGTCCCTTCACATCCAACGGTGGGGCTTCTTACCAAATTAATGGTAATATAGCACCATTAAAAGGAGGAAGAAAAGAACAATCTAAGACCTTTCGAGTAGATAGATTCACTCTTAGTTACTCGCTTGCTCACGATAAAAACTTTTCACACCTACACTTTCATTTCAAAAACATTTTCAAAAAGATAAAATGTTTTGTATACGTTCTTATAGAGACGGGAACCATTGCAAAACATCTTTTTTCAAAACACTTTCCGAAACACGATTCACAAACACATCTTTGAACCACTTTTCGAAACAAAACTTTGTACGCGTTCTTATAGAGACGAGAACCATTACAAAGATATTTTTCAAAATACTTTCAAAGCCCACACCACAAGCACACTATCAAATGAAAGAAATTGATCTAAACGAGTAACTAAGAGCCCATGGAAAACCATGGATGAAAAGGGTGCTAATACCTTCCCTTTTCATAATCTACCCCCCGAACCCGAGAAATAATCTCGAAAGGTCTTTCCTGTGCTTTTTTTACCTTTCCTTTTGGATAAAAGAAAAGTCGGTGGCGAATCTTAGTATCCGCACAAGTGCGATCAAAATGCAAAACATCAAGTCAGTTCTCCCACCGTATCACAAAACTGGCGACTCTGTTGGGGAATTATAAAAAGTGGGGTTACCTTAGGGATAGATCACCTTTAATCGCTTTCATTATTTGATTTGTATGCTTTATATTTAGTTCTTTGTATTGGGCTTGCTTTGATCCTCCACCCGGATTTGGGGCACCTTTTTATGTAAGTAGCAATAGACTGTGAGGGAACTGTGCGGTGCATACCGACACAGTTGAAGCAGTAGCTATGTTGATGTGGCACTTTGGTTGGTACCGATAACCCTTGAGTCGAATGAAGGAGAGTACGGGGCCGCCGCATGATGTCGTGAAGCATCAACTGACTTTAGAACCCTAATTGAACCAACTTGGCCATTAGGACGTAGTGAGATAACCGGTTTCGGTGTAGAGCTGAAAATTGGTTGATACTCGATGCTACACTCAATGAGACCGGACTTTTGGGATATCTCGGCCGCAAGAAAAGATTGATTGAGCTGAGACAATGCCTAAAAGAAAGGTCAGTGATATTGAGACCCCTTAGAATCCGGTTACTATTAACTAGGACAGGTTGAGCCAACTAAACTTCAAGAGGGTACTTACCTACAAAACTCCATGAAAGCCTAAAACTAAGGGTTTGTTTGCTTTGTGTGAATATGATTATTTGTATATAAACTTGCTTACCTCGCATATCCATACATAACATCATAACATCATACCATAACATTTTCAATAACCATTTCAAGGATCTCGAGGGTCTTTGATGCAGGGTCACGTTGAACCAGACGTCTACCAAAGGGCAAGAGGATTCATTTTCCTCTAAACAAACGCCGTCAAAGATCAAGTACAACAACTTGAGTCAAGGGCTATGATGCATTTGACATGGTGAGCTTAAATCTCGTGGAAAGACATCCGTTGATACAAAATTCTCCAATCAAATTTGTTGATCGAAGTTCAACTTTTAACATTTTTTTGTGTTTACCCCGCGAGATCCTTGAAAACATGAATCCACATATCATGCATCATATCATGGCAAGTTTCTCCCATTCAAGTCTCCTTATCTTCCTACTGTTTATTTCAGTAGAGATGGCTATAGAACAGACTATCAAGGACATTCAAGCTCAAAACGCTTAACTTCAAGATATGTTCTTGAACCTATCTAAGGGGCAAGAAGAAGTGAAATCTCTCCTCACTAGGGGCATGATCATGGGGAATCCTGAGGGTAACAAAGATGATCAGTTGGAGCTGCTACGAACTGAGATAGCCATAATGAAAATCCAGATGATGGGACAACTGGTGGGCCAGATGGCTGTCATCCAAAACTTGGCACAAGGACAAGAAGAACAGAGAGTCCTCATCAACAAGCTTCATCAAGACGGATGTAACCAAATGGAGCAAACAACTAGAGTTGAAGATCAAGTCATCATTAAGCCTCCCTTGAGACAAGAAGCCGAGAGAAGACCTCCCTAGTTTGCTTCAGGGTCACGAGCCCAACAACAACCTCGCCAACGACAACAGGGTAATCGGATTAGGTGGAATACATCTGAAAGACGCTTCATTGAGATTGATATGTCATTATCTCAAGTGCTGCAACACCTGTTGGAAGCCAAGATGGTTGTAATAAAGGACCCCCCTCAGAATCCCAACACAGTCTCTCCAAGGTACAATCCAAATGCAAGGTATGCGTACCACTCCAACAGTCCTTGACATGACACCAAAAGCTGTTGGACATTGAGAAACAAAATTCAAGATCTGATTGAAGAAGGAATGCTGGAGTTGACACAAGATGGCCAGATTAAAATCTTCCGCTGAGGGTTCTCCACCTAAAATGACAAGTTCGAACAAAGAGGCTTCTGTTCATTTTGAATTTCGAATTGTAATTTCTTTTGTTATTCAAACAATTATCTATTAATGACAAACTCTGTTTCATTAATGCATTGCATATGTTTTTCTTGAATTCACCTTTTCGTTTTCACTATATTTAAACTATGCTTTTTATTCTTCTTATGACTTTTAACTCTTGCTAAAAGTTACAAGCCTTTAGAGGGAGGATGACGAAAACAATGCCATAGTCTCATGCAGTATGCTTTTGGACAGACCTTGCTAACGATGTACATGCGTTTCTTTCAAATCCTAAACACTGGAGTTATAAGGAAGATAATCCCTAGTCAACCCCTTCGAGCCAAAGAAATAGACGTTTTTTGTTTTAACATAAATTGAAACCTTTAATCAAAACCCGGGGCAGGGTAGTCTCTCAGATAATTCAAACGCACGTTAAAGCCGTAAACTCTCATCTTGTAATACAACGAATGACATCAAAAACATTCCTCTGGAATCAAAAGACGGTGATGGTTCCCTATCACATAGGCAATCATTATCTCTCAAAAAACAAAAGCCCACTAAGTCAGAACTTACAAAGGAGACTTAAGAAAAACTGGGGCATCCCGCTGAGTGTAATCTCAAAAAACAGGAACATTCAGGCAAAAATTAGGGATAACAAATCAAAAGAAAGAGGTCACTACAAATCCTCAACAAAAATAATAATAATGTTGCAAAAATGACTGCCTTCCAACAAACTTAACTTGTTTGAACCATCACCAAAACGTCATTCCAGACTTTTTTGGAGTTCAAACGTACAATTAACTGAGCTTAGGACTGAAGAATATCACGAAGAACGGGTGGGTACAAATACATTTGAGCCTTTATCCTTTATTTCCTAAACCGTGAACCAAGCCACGCTACAACCCCTCAAAAGTCCTAATTGAAGCATGGGTTAGTTCGAAAGCATACTGTTACAAAAGGTATCCTGACTCCTGTAAAGCTTTACTCTAAATCCCGAGTTGAATTTTTCAAACAAAATTCTTTACTTGCTAAAATGAATTTTCAAAAATCACAAGGCGAGCATAAACTTTGCACTATTTGAATATGCTATTTGCATATGGCTATTTGTTTGGCAACAGAGAAATTCACACGACGAATATTCAACAGATGAAAATTCTCTCAATAAACAAAATCACTTCAGTTGGAAAGACGCTTCCAATGACGGATCTCTCATAACCAAGGGGCACGACATGACCATTTTCCAACACATCTGGGGCAGTCAAGTCGAGATTCAAAGAATCACTCAAGGAAATGTTGAATCACTCAGGGGGCAATGTTACGTTGATCATGTATTTGAATAGAATCCACTATGAAGACTTCCGGTACCATCAAGTCGCTTGTATGTACTTTCAATATCAGATGGTGTCAGTATCATGTCTTCGGATCTTCCCATGACAATTCTTGTAGAATTATGAGACTTGACCAAAGATCTTGGGTACCACCAATTTGTGCGTTTGTGCCAGTAGTACCCGATGGTGTCAGTATCAGGTCTTCGGTTTCTTCCACAACGGTCTTAGAAAGTATCCCTAGAAAGTTCAGGGCTACCAGAAATGTGATCCAAATCTCAAATGTCGAGGTGCACCGAATTAAATTTAGGGGCAAACCGGCTCTCACATATAAAGGGTCATGTGTGACCAAGCAAAAATTCTCTGGCATTACTACAAAACTTACTACTGTAGATAGTGACAGATCCCTACAAAATACCCTTCATAAGGTGATCCCCGGTGAAGTCGTCAGAGTCACAAGGCTATCCCCGACGAGTGCAGAAACATCTTTAAACAAAAATGGGGCATCCTCCAGCCGTGGACATAGTCAAACTCGCCAAAAAAGGGAGGGTTTTTAACCCTCTCCCAACAAACGCATACATCACACTAGCTCCCAAAACAGAGGATACAATTCTCTTACAGATATGATTCAAATACGATCCAGATATGGATGTCTTTCTAATACTCATTCAATATTTCCTCAGATACCATCAAAGCTTGAATCATTCTAACATTCCTCAGCTGAGCTGGTCTTAATTGAGTTAAAAAGCCTCATAGAGTTTTTGTCCGAAGCGTCCTTCCGGCAGATTGGCGACATGGTTTATTTCCCCAGAAGGAAAGATTGCCCAAGTTGAATTTGCTTCCTAGACTATCATAAATCAAGGGACCACAACTCCTCTTCCCCAGCAGACTACTCTAAAACCCCCGCAGGTACTTTCTCCAGCCAGAGCAAAAATTTCCAACCACTGGTCCAAAGTATCCCCAGCAAGTTGCCCAACTTCTCAGATTTCCCAACAGATTATCACAAGCAATGTCTAGCTTTTCCCTTCTGCAACAGAGTTTTTACCTGGAAATTCACTCATCAGTACTTCAGAGGGGATTTATTTTCCCCACTTCCAGCAACGCTATGGCACAAACAATCTTTTACTTTTCATACATTCGCATACATACGTCATAACATTGGCAACTCAAGTGCATACAGTGCAATCTCATTTATTTTAAGAGGAAAACAACACACCATGCATCGCATACATCATAGCATTACATACAATTAACTCTTCACCTTTTTACAGGAAAGATGCATTTGACAGTTATTGTCAACAAACTTCCGACAAACACAAATCTTTAGCAAGCCAAATACAGATCAGTTTCTGAGAAAAGGCTGATTTTTACTGGTTCAGATAAATATCTCAACGATTTATTCTGATTCATTTCCATACTTTTACTGTTTCACATAAATCTCTCAATGGTTTATTCTGATTTGTCTCCAGATTCTTACTAGTTCAGTTAAATCTCTCAACGATTTATTCTGATTCGTTTCCAGACTTTTACTGGTTCCAATAAATCTCTCAACGGTTTATTCTGATTCGTCTCTAGATTCTTACTGGTTCAGTTAAATCTCTCAACGGTTTATTCTGATTCATCTCCAGATTCTTACTTGTTTAGTTAAATCTCTCAACGGTTTATTCTGATTTGTCTCCAGATTCTTACTGGTTCAGTTAAATCTCTCAACGGTTTATTCTGATTCATTTCCAGACTTTTACTGGTTCAGATAAATCTCTCAACAGTTTATTCTGATTCGTCTCCAGATTCTTACTGGTTTAGTTAAATCTATCAAAGGTTTATTCTGATTCATCTCCAGATTCTTACTGGTTCAGTTAAATCTCTCAACGGTTTATTCTGATTCATTTCCAGATTTTTATTGTTTCAGATAAATCTCTCAATGGTTTATTCTGATTCATTTCAAGATTTTTATTGGTTCAGATAAATCTCTCAACGATTTATTCTGATTCATCTCCATATTCTTACTGGTTCAGTTAAATCTCTCAACGGTTTATTCTGATTTATTTCCAGATTTTTACTGTTTCAGATAAATCTCTCAACGGTTTATTCTGATTCATTTCCAGATTTTTACTAGTTTAGATAAATCTCTCAACGATTTATTCTGATTCATTTCCAGACTTTTACTGGTTCAGATAAATATCTCAACGGTTTATTCTGATTCGTCTCCAGATTCTTAATGGTTCAGTTAAATATCTCAATGGTTTATTCTGATTCGTCTCCAGATTTTTACTGTTTCAGATAAATCTCTCAACGGTTTATTCTGATTCATTTCCAGATTTTTACTGTTTCAGATAAATCTCTCAACGGTTTATTCTGATTCATTTCCTGATTTTTATTGGTTCAGATAAATCTCTCAACGGTTTATTCTGATTCATTTCCAGACTTTTACTGGTTCAGATAAATCTCTCAACGATTTATTTTGATCTGTCTCCGGATTCTTACTGGTTCAGTTAAATCTCTCAACGGATTATTCTTATTCATTTCCAGACTTTTACTGGTTCAGATAAATCTCTCAACGGTTTATTCTGATTCATATCAAGATTCTTACTGGTTCAGTTAACTCTCTCAATGATTTATTCTGATTCATCTCTAGATTCTTACTGGTTCAGTTAAATCTCTCAACGGTTTATTCAGATTCATTTCCAAATTTTTACTGTTTCAGATAAATCTCTCAACGGTTTATTTTGATTCATTTCCATATTTTTACTGGTTCAGATAAATCTCTATACGGTTTATTCTGATTCATCTCCATATTTATTTTGCTGGTTCAGATAAATCTCTATACGGTTTATTCTGATTCATCTCCAGTTTTTTACTGGTTCAGATAAATCTCTCAACGGTTTATTCTGATTCATCTCCAGATTTTTACTGGTTCAGATAAATCTCTCAACCGTTTATTCTGATTCATTTCCAGATTCTTACTGGTTCAAATAAATCTCTTAATGGTTTATTTTGATTCGTCTCCAGATTTCTACTGTTTCAGATAAATCTCTCAACGATTTATTCTGATTCGTCTCCAGATTCTTACTGTTTCAGATAAATCTCTCAACGGTTTATTATGATTCATCTCCAGATTCTTACTGGTTCAGATAAATCTCTCAACGGTTTATTCTGATTCGTCTCCAGATTTTACTTTTTCAGATAAATCTCTCAACGATTTATTCTGATTCATTCCCAGATTTTACTGGTTCAAATAAATCTCTCAATGGTTTATTCTGACTCATCTCTAGATTTATTTCGCTGGTTCTGATAAATCTCTCAACGGTTTATTCTGATCTGTCTCCAGATTTTTACTGGTTCAGATAAATCTTTCAACGGTTTATTCTAATTCATCTCCATATTTATTTTGCTGGTTCAGATAAATCTCTCAACGGTTTATTCGTATTCGTCTCCAGATTTTTACTGGTTCAGATAAATCTCTCAACGGTTTATTCTGATTCATCTCCAGATTTATTTCGCTGGTTCAGATAAATCTCTCAACGGTTTATTCTGATTCGTCTCCAGATTTTACTGTTTCAGATGAATCTCTCAACGAGTTATTCTGATTCATTCCCAGATTTTATTGGTTCAGATAAATCTCTCAACAAATTATTCTTATTCATCTCCAGATTATTTCGCTGGTTCAGATAAATCTCTCAACGGTTTATTCTGATTCGTCTACATATTTTATTGTTTAAGATAAATCTTTCAACGGTTTATTCTGATTTGTCTCCAGATTTTACTGTTTCAGATAAATCTCTTAACAGTTTATTTAGATTCATTCCCAGATTCCTATTGTTTCAGATAAATCTCTCAACGATTTATTCTGATTCGTTTCCAGACTTTTACTGGTTCAGATAAATATCTCAACGGTTTATTCTGATTCGTCTCCAGATTCTTACTGGTTCAGTTAAATCTCTCAATGATTTATTCTGATTCGTCTCCAGATTTTTACTGTTTCAGATAAATCTCTCAACGATTTATTCTGATTCCTTTCCAGATTTTTACTGTTTCAGATAAATCTCTCAACGGTTTATTCTGATTCATTTCCTGATTTTTATTGGTTTAGATAAATCTCTCAACGGTTTATTCTGATTCATTTCCAGACTTTTACTGGTTCAGATAAATCTCTCAACGGTTTATTTTGATCTGTCTCCGGATTCTTACTGGTTCAGTTAAATCTCTCAACGGATTATTCTTATTCATTTCCAGACTTTTACTGGTTCAGATAAATCTCTCAACGGTTTATTCTGATTCATACCCAGATTCTTACTGGTTCAGTTAACTCTCTCAATGATTTATTCTGATTCATCTCTAGATTCTTACTGGTTCAGTTAAATCTCTCAACGGTTTATTCAGATTCATTTCCAAATTTTTACTGTTTCAGATAAATCTCTCAACGGTTTATTTTGATTCATTTCCATATTTTTACTGGTTCAGATAAATCTCTATACAGTTTATTCTGATTCATCTCCATATTTATTTTGCTGGTTCAGATAAATCTCTATATGGTTTATTCTGATTCATCTCCAGTTTTTTACTGGTTCAGATAAATCTCTCAACGGTTTATTCTGATTCATCTCCAGATTTTTACTGGTTCAGATAAATCTCTCAACGGTTTATTCTGATTCATTTCCAGATTCTTACTGGTTCAAATAAATCTCTTAATGGTTTATTTTGATTCGTCTCCAGATTTCTACTGTTTCAGATAAATCTCTCAACGATTTATTCTGATTCGTCTCCAGATTCTTACTGTTTCAGATAAATCTCTCAACGGTTTATTCTGATTCATCTCCAGATTCTTACTGGTTCAGATAAATCTCTCAACGGTTTATTCTGATTCGTCTCCAGATTTTACTTTTTCAAATAAATCTCTCAACGATTTATTCTGATTCATTCCCAGATTTTACTGGTTCAAATAAATCTCTCAATGGTTTATTCTGATTCATCTCTAGATTTATTTCGCTGGTTCTGATAAATCTCTCAACGGTTTATTCTGATCTGTCTCCAGATTTTTACTGGTTCAGATAAATCTTTCAACGGTTTATTCTAATTCATCTCCATATTTATTTTGCTGGTTCAGATAAATCTCTCAACGGTTTATTCGTATTCGTCTCCAGATTTTTACTGGTTCAGATAAATCTCTCAACGGTTTATTCTGATTCATCTCCAGATTTATTTCGCTGGTTCAGATAAATCTCTCAACGGTTTATTCTGATTCGTCTCCAGATTTTACTGTTTCAGATGAATCTCTCAACGGTTTATTCTGATTCATTCCCAGATTTTATTGGTTCAGATAAATCTCTCAACAAATTATTCTTATTCATCTCCAGATTATTTCGCTGGTTCAGATAAATCTCTCAACGGTTTATTCTGATTCGTCTCCATATTTTATTGTTTAAGATAAATCTTTCAACGGTTTATTCTGATTTGTCTCCAGATTTTACTGTTTCAGATAAATCTCTTAACAGTTTATTTAGATTCATTCCCAGATTCCTATTGTTTCAGATAAATCTCTCAACGATTTATTCTGATTCGTTTCCAGACTTTTACTGGTTCAGATAAATATCTCAACGGTTTATTCTGATTCGTCTCCAGATTCTTACTGGTTCAGTTAAATCTCTCAATGATTTATTCTGATTCGTCTCCAGATTTTTACTGTTTCAGATAAATCTCTCAACGGTTTATTCTGATTCATTTCCAGATTTTTACTGTTTCAGATAAATCTCTCAACAGTTTATTCTGATTCATTTCCTGATTTTTATTGGTTCAGATAAATCTCTCAACGGTTTATTCTGATTCATTTCCAGACTTTTACTGGTTCAGATAAATCTCTCAACGGTTTATTTTGATCTGTCTCCGGATTCTTACTGGTTCAGTTAAATCTCTCAACGGATTATTCTTATTCATTTCCAGACTTTTACTGGTTCAGATAAATCTCTCAACGGTTTATTCTGATTCATATCCAGATTCTTACTGGTTCAGTTAACTCTCTCAATGATTTATTCTGATTCATCTCTAGATTCTTACTGGTTCAGTTAAATCTCTCAACGGTTTATTCAGATTCATTTCCAAATTTTTACTGTTTCAGATAAATCTCTCAACGATTTATTTTGATTCATTTCCATATTTTTACTGGTTCAGATAAATCTCTATACGGTTTATTCTGATTCATCTCCATATTTATTTTGCTGGTTCAGATAAATGTCTCAACGGTTTATTCTGATTTGTCTCCAGTTTTTTACTGGTTCAGATAAATCTCTCAACGGTTTATTCTGATTCATCTCCAGATTTTTACTAGTTCAGATAAATCTCTCAACGGTTTATTCTGATTCATTTCCAGATTCTTACTGGTTCAAATAAATCTCTTAATGGTTTATTTTGATTCGTCTCCAGATTTCTACTGTTTCAGATAAATCTCTCAACGATTTATTCTGATTCGTCTCCAGATTCTTACTGTTTCAGATAAATCTCTCAACAATTTATTCTGATTCATCTCCAGATTCTTACTGGTTCAGATAAATCTCTCAACGGTTTATTCTGATTCGTCTCCAGATTTTACTTTTTCAGATAAATCTCTCAACGATTTATTCTGATTCATTCCCAAATTTTACTGGTTCAGATAAATCTCTCAATGGTTTATTCTGATTCATCTCTAGATTTATTTCGCTGGTTCAGATAAATCTCTCAACGGTTTATTCTGATCTGTCTCCAGATTTTTACTGGTTCAGATAAATCTTTCAACGGTTTATTCTAATTCATCTCCATATTTATTTTGCTGGTTCAGATAAATCTCTCAACGGTTTATTCGTATTCGTCTCCAGATTTTTACTGGTTAAGATAAATCTCTCAACGGTTTATTCTGATTCATCTCCAGATTTATTTCGCTGGTTCAGATAAATCTCTCAACGGTTTATTCTGATTCGTCTCCAGATTTTACTGTTTCAGATGAATCTCTCAACGGTTTATTCTGATTCATTCCCAGATTTTATTAGTTCAGATAAATCTCTCAACAGATTATTCTTATTCATCTCCAGATTATTTCGCTGGTTCAGATAAATCTCTCAACGGTTTATTCTGATTCGTCTCCATATTTTATTGTTTAAGATAAATCTTTCAACGGTTTATTCTGATTTGTCTCCAAATTTTACTGTTTCAGATAAATCTCTTAACAGTTTATTCAGATTCATTCCCAGATTCCTCTTGTTTCAGATAAATCTCTCAACGATTTATTCTGATTCGTTTCCAGACTTTTACTGGTTCAGATAAATATCTCAACGGTTTATTCTGATTCGTCTCCAGATTCTTACTGGTTCAGTTAAATCTCTCAATGGTTTATTCTGATTCGTCTCCAGATTTTTACTGTTTCAGATAAATCTCTCAACGGTTTATTCTGATTCATTTCAAGATTTTTACTGTTTCAGATAAATCTCTCAACGGTTTATTCTGATTCATTTCCTGATTTTTATTGGTTCAGATAAATCTCTCAACGGTTTATTCTGATTCATTTCCAGACTTTTACTGGTTCAGATAAATCTCTCAACGGTTTATTTTGATTTGTTTCCGGATTCTTACTGGTTTAGTTAAATCTCTCAACGGATTATTCTTATTCATTTCCAGACTTTTACTGGTTCAGATAAATCTCTCAACGGTTTATTCTGATTCATATCCAGATTCTTACTGGTTCAGTTAACTCTCTCAATGATTTATTCTGATTCATCTCTAGATTCTTACTGGTTCAGTTAAATCTCTCAACGGTTTATTCAGTTTCATTTCCAAATTTTTACTGTTTCAGATAAATCTCTCAACGGTTTATTTTGATTCATTTACATATTTTTACTGGTTCAGATAAATCGCTATACGGTTTATTCTGATTCATCTCCATATTTATTTTGCTGGTTCAGATAAATCTCTCAACGGTTTATTCTGATTTGTCTCCAGTTTTTTACTGGTTCAGATAAATCTCTCAACGGTTTATTCTGATTCATCTCCAGATTTTTACTGGTTCAGATAAATCTCTCAACGGTTTATTCTGATTCATTTCCAGATTCTTACTGGTTCAAATAAATCTCTTAATGGTTTATTTTGATTCGTCTCCAAATTTCTACTGTTTCAGATAAATCTCTCAACGATTTATTCTGATTCGTCTCCAGATTCTTACTGTTTCAGATAAATCTCTCAACGGTTTATTCTGATTCGTCTCCGGATTCTTACTGGTTCAGATAAATCTCTCAACGGTTTATTCTGATTCGTCTCCAGATTTTACTTTTTCAGATAAATCTCTCAACGATTTATTCTGAATCATTCCCAGATTTTACTGGTTCAGATAAATCTCTCAATGGTTTATTCTGATTCATCTCTAGATTTATTTCGCTGGTTCAGATAAATCTCTCAACGGTTTATTCTGATCTGTCTCCAGATTTTTACTGGTTCAGATAAATCTTTCAACGGTTTATTCTAATTCATCTCCATATTTATTTTGCTGGTTCAGATAAATCTCTCAACGGTTTATTCGTATTCGTCTCCAGATTTTTACTGGTTCAGATAAATCTCTCAACGGTTTATTCTGATTCATCTCCAGATTTATTTCGCTGGTTCAGATAAATCTCTCAACGGTTTATTCTGATTCGTCTCCAGATTTTACTGTTTCAGATGAATCTCTCAACGGTTTATTCTGATTCATTCCCAGATTTTATTGGTTCAGATAAATCTCTGAACAGATTATTCTTATTCATCTCCAGATTATTTCGCTGGTTCAGATAAATCTCTCAACGGTTTATTCTGATTCGTCTCCATATTTTATTGTTTAAGATAAATCTTTCAACGGTTTATTCTGATTTGTCTCCAGATTTTACTGTTTCAGATAAATCTCTTAACAGTTTATTCAGATTCATTCCCAGATTCCTATTGTTTCAGATAAATCTCTCAACGATTTATTCTGATTCGTTTCCAGACTTTTACTGGTTCAGATAAATATCTCAACGGTTTATTCTGATTCGTCTCCAGATTCTTACTGGTTCAGTTAAATTTCTCAATGGTTTATTCTGATTCGTCTCCAGATTTTTACTGTTTCAGATAAATCTCTCAACGGTTTATTCTGATTCATTTCCAGATTTTTACTGTTTCAGATAAATCTCTCAACGGTTTATTCTGATTCATTTCCTGATTTTTATTGGTTCAGATAAATCTCTCAACGGTTTATTCTGATTCATTTCCAGACTTTTACTGGTTCAGATAAATCTCTCAACGGTTTATTTTGATTTGTCTCCGGATTCTTACTGGTTTAGTTAAATCTCTCAACGGATTATTCTTATTCATTTCCAGACTTTTACTGGTTCAGATAAATCTCTCAACGGTTTATTCTGATTCATATCCAGATTCTTACTGGTTCAGTTAACTCTCTCAATGATTTATTCTGATTCATCTCTAGATTCTTACTGGTTCAGTTAAATCTCTCAACGATTTATTCAGTTTCATTTCCAAATTTTTACTGTTTCAGATAAATCTCTCAAAGGTTTATTTTGATTCATTTCCATATTTTTACTGGTTCAGATAAATCTCTATACGGTTTATTCTGATTCATCTCCATATTTATTTTGCTGGTTCAGATAAATCTCTCAACGGTTTATTCTGATTTGTCTCCAGTTTTTTACTGGTTCAGATAAATCTTTCAACGGTTTATTCTGATTCATCTCCAGATTTTTACTGGTTCAGATAAATCTCTCAACGGTTTATTCTGATTCATTTCCAGATTCATACTGGTTCAAATAAATCTCTTAATGGTTTATTTTGATTCGTCTCCAGATTTCTACTGTTTCAGATAAATCTCTCAACGATTTATTCTGATTCGTCTCCAGATTCTTACTGTTTCAGATAAATCTCTCAACGGTTTATTCTGATTCGTCTCCAGATTCTTACTGGTTCAGATAAATCTCTCAACGGTTTATTCTGATTCGTCTCCAGATTTTACTTTTTCAGATAAATCTCTCAACGATTTATTCTGATTCATTCCCAGATTTTACTGGTTCAGATAAATCTCTCAATGGTTTATTCTGATTCATCTCTAGATTTATTTCGCTGGTTCAGATAAATCTCTCAACGGTTTATTCTGATCTGTCTCCAGATTTTTACTGGTTCAGATAAATCTTTCAACGATTTATTCTAATTCATCTCCATATTTATTTTGCTGGTTCAGATAAATCTCTCAACGGTTTATTCGTATTCGTCTCCAGATTTTTACTGGTTCAGATAAATCTCTCAACGGTTTATTCTGATTCATCTCCATATTTATTTCGCTGGTTCAGATAAATCTCTCAACGGTTTATTCTGATTCGTCTCCAGATTTTACTGTTTCAGATGAATCTCTCAACGGTTTATTCTGATTCATTCCCAGATTTTATTGGTTCAGATAAATCTCTCAACAGATTATTCTTATTCATCTCCAGATTATTTCGCTGGTTCAGATAAATCTCTCAACGGTTTATTCTGATTCGTCTCCATATTTTATTGTTTAAGATAAATCTTTCAACGGTTTATTCTGATTTGTCTCCAGATTTTACTGTTTCAGATAAATCTCTTAACAGTTTATTCAGATTCATTCCCAGATTCCTATTGTTTCAGATAAATCTCTCAACGATTTATTCTGATTCGTTTCCAGACTTTTACTGGTTCAGATAAATATCTCAACGGTTTATTCTGATTCGTCTCCAGATTCTTACTGGTTCAGTTAAATTTCTCAATGGTTTATTCTGATTCGTCTCCAGATTTTTACTATTTCAGATAAATCTCTCAACGGTTTATTCTGATTCATTTCCAGATTTTTACTGTTTCAGATAAATCTCTCAACGGTTTATTCTGATTCATTTCCTGATTTTTATTGGTTCAGATAAATCTCTCAACGGTTTATTCTGATTCATTTCCAGACTTTTACTGGTTCAGATAAATCTCTCAACGGTTTATTTTGATTTGTCTCCGGATTCTTACTGGTTTAGTTAAATCTCTCAACGGATTATTCTTATTCATTTCCAGACTTTTATTGGTTCAGATAAATCTCTCAACGGTTTATTCTGATTCATATCCAGATTCTTACTGGTTCAGTTAACTCTCTCAATGATTTATTCTGATTCATCTCTAGATTCTTACTGGTTCAGTTAAATCTCTCAACGATTTATTCAGTTTCATTTCCAAATTTTTACTGTTTCAGATAAATCTCTCAAAGGTTTATTTTGATTCATTTCCATATTTTTACTGGTTCAGATAAATCTCTATACGGTTTATTCTGATTCATCTCCATATTTATTTTGCTGGTTCAGATAAATCTCTCAACGGTTTATTCTGATTTGTCTCCAGTTTTTTACTGGTTCAGATAAATCTCTCAACGGTTTATTCTGATTCATCTCCAGATTTTTACTGGTTCAGATAAATCTCTCAACGGTTTATTCTGATTCATTTCCAGATTCTTACTGGTTCAAATAAATCTCTTAATGGTTTATTTTGATTCGTCTCCAGATTTCTACTGTTTCAGATAAATCTCTCAACCATTTATTCTGATTCGTCTCCAGATTCTTACTGTTTCAGATAAATCTCTCAACGGTTTATTCTGATTCGTCTCCAGATTCTTACTGGTTCAGATAAATCTCTCAACGGTTTATTCTGATTCGTCTCCAGATTTTACTTTTTCAGATAAATCTCTCAACGATTTATTCTGATTCATTCCCAGATTTTACTGGTTCAGATAAATCTCTCAATGGTTTATTCTGATTCATCTCTAGATTTATTTCGCTGGTTCAGATAAATCTCTCAACGGTTTATTCTGATCTGTCTCCAGATTTTTACTGGTTCAGATAAATCTTTCAACGATTTATTCTAATTCATCTCCATATTTATTTTGCTGGTTCAGATAAATCTCTCAACGGTTTATTCGTATTCGTCTCCAGATTTTTACTGGTTCAGATAAATCTCTCAACGGTTAATTCTGATTCATCTCCAGATTTATTTCGCTGGTTCAGATAAATCTCTCAACGGTTTATTCTGATTCGTCTCCAGATTTTACTGTTTCAGATGAATCTCTCAACGGTTTATTCTGATTCATTCCCAGATTTTATTGGTTCAGATAAATCTCTCAACAGATTATTCTTATTCATCTCCAGATTATTTCGCTGGTTCAGATAAATCTCTCAACGGTTTATTCTGATTCGTCTCCATATTTTATTGTTTAAGATAAATCTTTCAACGGTTTATTCTGATTTGTCTCCAGATTTTACTGTTTCAGATAAATCTCTTAACAGTTTATTCAGATTCATTCCCAGATTCCTATTGTTTCAGATAAATCTCTCAACGATTTATTCTGATTCGTTTCCAGACTTTTACTGGTTCAGATAAATATCTCAACGGTTTATTCTGATTCGTCTCCAGATTCTTACTGGTTCACTTAAATCTCTCAATGGTTTATTCTGATTCGTCTCCAGATTTTTACTGTTTCAGATAAATCTCTCAACGGTTTATTCTGATTAATTTCCAGATTTTTACTGTTTCAGATAAATCTCTCAACAGTTTATTCTGATTCATTTCCTGATTTTTATTGGTTCAGATAAATCTCTCAACGGTTTATTCTGATTCATTTCCAGACTTTTACTGGTTCAGATAAATCTCTCAACGGTTTATTTTGATCTGTCTCCGGATTCTTACTGGTTCAGTTAAATCTCTCAACGGATTATTCTTATTCATTTCCAGACTTTTACTGGTTCAGATAAATCTCTCAACGGTTTATTCTGATTCATATCCAGATTCTTACTGGTTCAGTTAACTCTCTCAATGATTTATTCTGATTCATCTCTAGATTCTTACTGGTTCAGTTAAATCTCTCAACGATTTATTCAGTTTCATTTCCAAATTTTTACTATTTCAGATAAATCTCTCAAAGGTTTATTTTGATTCATTTCCATATTTTTACTGGTTCAGATAAATCTCTATACGGTTTATTCTGATTCATCTCCATATTTATTTTGCTGGTTCAGATAAATCTCTCAACAGTTTATTCTGATTTGTCTCCAGTTTTTTACTGGTTCAGATAAATCTCTCAACGGTTTATTCTGATTCATCTCCATATTTTTACTGGTTCAGATAAATCTCTCAACGGTTTATTCTGATTCATTTCCAGATTCTTACTGGTTCAAATAAATCTCTTAATGGTTTATTTTGATTCGTCTCCAGATTTCTACTGTTTCAGATAAATCTCTCAACGATTTATTCTGATTCGTCTCCAGATTCTTACTGTTTCAGATAAATCTCTCAACGGTTTATTCTGATTCGTCTCCAGATTCTTACTGGTTCAGATAAATCTCTCAACGGTTTATTCTGATTCGTCTCCAGATTTTACTTTTTCAGATAAATCTCTCAACGATTTATTCTGATTCATTCCCAGATTTTACTGGTTCAGATAAATCTCTCAATGGTTTATTCTGATTCATCTCTAGATTTATTTCGCTGGTTCAGATAAATCTCTCAACGGTTTATTCTGATCTGTCTCCAGATTTTTACTGGTTCAGATAAATCTTTCAACGATTTATTCTAATTCATCTCCATATTTATTTTGCTGGTTCAGATAAATCTCTCAACGGTTTATTCGTATTCGTCTCCAGATTTTTACTGGTTCAGATAAATCTCTCAACGGTTTATTCTGATTCATCTCCAGATTTATTTTGCTGGTTCAGATAAATCTCTCAACGGTTTATTCTGATTCGTCTCCAGATTTTACTGTTTCAGATGAATCTCTCAACGGTTTATTCTGATTCATTCCCAGATTTTATTGGTTCAGATAAATCTCTCAACAGATTATTCTTATTCATCTCCAGATTATTTCGCTGGTTCAGATAAATCTCTCAACGGTTTATTCTGATTCGTCTCCATATTTTATTGTTTAAGATAAATCTTTCAACGGTTTATTCTGATTTGTCTCCAGATTTTACTGTTTCAGATAAATCTCTTAACAGTTTATTCAGATTCATTCCCAGATTCCTATTGTTTCAGATAAATCTCTCAACGATTTATTCTGATTCGTTTCCAGACTTTTACTGGTTCAGATAAATATCTCAACGGTTTATTCTGATTCGTCTCCAGATTCTTACTGGTTCACTTAAATCTCTCAATGGTTTATTCTGATTCGTCTCCAGATTTTTACTGTTTCAGATAAATCTCTCAACAGTTTATTCTGATTAATTTCCAGATTTTTACTGTTTCAGATAAATCTCTCAACAGTTTATTCTGATTCATTTCCTGATTTTTATTGGTTCAGATAAATCTCTCAACGGTTTATTCTGATTCATTTCCAGACTTTTACTGGTTCAGATAAATCTCTCAATGGTTTATTTTGATCTGTCTCCGGATTCTTACTGGTTCAGTTAAATCTCTCAACGGATTATTCTTATTCATTTCCAGACTTTTACTGGTTCAGATAAATCTCTCAACGGTTTATTCTGATTCATATCCAGATTCTTACTGGTTCAGTTAACTCTCTCAATGATTTATTCTGATTCATCTCTAGATTCTTACTGGTTCAGTTAAATCTCTCAACGATTTATTCAGTTTCATTTCCAAATTTTTACTGTTTCAGATAAATCTCTCAAAGGTTTATTTTGATTCATTTCCATATTTTTACTGGTTCAGATAAATCTCTATACGGTTTATTCTGATTCATCTCCATATTTATTTTGCTGGTTCAGATAAATCTCTCAACAGTTTATTCTGATTTGTCTCCAGTTTTTTACTGGTTCAGATAAATCTCTCAACGGTTTATTCTGATTCATCTCCAGATTTTTACTGGTTCAGATAAATCTCTCAACGGTTTATTCTGATTCATTTCCAGATTCTTACTGGTTCAAATAAATCTCTTAATGGTTTATTTTGATTCGTCTCCAGATTTCTACTGTTTCAGATAAATCTCTCAACGATTTATTCTGATTCGTCTCCAGATTCTTACTGTTTCAGATAAATCTCTCAACGGTTTATTCTGATTCGTCTCCAGATTCTTACTGGTTCAGATAAATCTCTCAACGGTTTATTCTGATTCGTCTCCAGATTTTACTTTTTCAGATAAATCTCTCAACGATTTATTCTGATTCATTCCCAGATTTTACTGGTTCAGATAAATCTCTCAATGGTTTATTCTGATTCATCTCTAGATTTATTTCGCTGGTTCAGATAAATCTCTCAACGGTTTATTCTGATCTGTCTCCAGATTTTTACTGGTTCAGATAAATCTTTCAACGATTTATTCTAATTCATCTCCATATTTATTTTGCTGGTTCAGATAAATCTCTCAACGGTTTATTCGTATTCGTCTCCAGATTTTTACTGGTTCAGATAAATCTCTCAACGGTTTATTCTGATTCATCTCCAGATTTATTTTGCTGGTTCAGATAAATCTCTCAACGGTTTATTCTGATTCGTCTCCAGATTTTACTCTTTCAGATGAATCTCTCAACGGTTTATTCTGATTCATTCCCAGATTTTATTGGTTCAGATAAATCTCTCAACAGATTATTCTTATTCATCTCCAGATTATTTCGCTGGTTCAGATAAATCTCTCAACGGTTTATTCTGATTCGTCTCCATATTTTATTGTTTAAGATAAATCTTTCAACGGTTTATTCTGATTTGTCTCCAGATTTTACTGTTTCAGATAAATCTCTTAACAGTTTATTCAGATTCATTCCCAGATTCCTATTGTTTCAGATAAATCTCTCAACGATTTATTCTGATTCGTTTCCAGACTTTTACTGGTTCAGATAAATATCTCAACGGTTTATTCTGATTCGTCTCCAGATTCTTACTGGTTCAGTTAAATTTCTCAATGGTTTATTCTGATTCGTCTCCAGATTTTTACTGTTTCAGATAAATCTCTCAACGGTTTATTCTGATTCATTTCCAGATTTTTACTGTTTCAGATAAATCTCTCAACGGTTTATTCTGATTCATTTCCTGATTTTTATTGGTTCAGATAAATCTCTCAACGGTTTATTCTGATTCATTTCCAGACTTTTACTGGTTCAGATAAATCTCTCAACGGTTTATTTTGATTTGTCTCCGGATTCTTACTGGTTTAGTTAAATCTCTCAACGGATTATTCTTATTCATTTCCAGACTTTTACTGGTTCAGATAAATCTCTCAACGGTTTATTCTGATTCATATCCAGATTCTTACTGGTTCAGTTAACTCTCTCAATGATTTATTCTGATTCATCTCTAGATTCTTACTGGTTTAGTTAAATCTCTCAACGATTTATTCAGTTTCATTTCCAAATTTTTACTGTTTCAGATAAATCTCTCAAAGGTTTATTTTGATTCATTTCCATATTTTTACTGGTTCAGATAAATCTCTATACGGTTTATTCTGATTCATCTCCATATTTATTTTGCTGGTTCAGATAAATCTCTCAACGGTTTATTCTGATTTGTCTCCAGTTTTTTACTGGTTCAGATAAATCTCTCAACGGTTTATTCTGATTCATCTCCAGATTTTTACTGGTTCAGATAAATCTCTCAACGGTTTATTCTGATTCATTTCCAGATTCTTACTGGTTCAAATAAATCTCTTAATGGTTTATTTTGATTCGTCTCCAGATTTCTACTGTTTCAGATAAATCTCTCAACGATTTATTCTGATTCGTCTCCAGATTCTTAACGTTTCAGATAAATCTCTCAACGGTTTATTCTGATTCGTCTCCAGATTCTTACTGGTTCAGATAAATCTCTCAACGGTTTATTCTGATTCGTCTCCAGATTTTACTTTTTCAGATAAATCTCTCAACGATTTATTCTGATTCATTCCCAGATTTTACTGGTTCAGATAAATCTCTCAATGGTTTATTCTGATTCATCTCTAGATTTATTTCGCTGGTTCAGATAAATCTCTCAACGGTTTATTCTGATCTGTCTCCAGATTTTTACTGGTTCAGATAAATCTTTCAACGATTTATTCTAATTCATCTCCATATTTATTTTGCTGGTTCAGATAAATCTCTCAACGGTTTATTCGTATTCGTCTCCAGATTTTTACTGGTTCAGATAAATCTCTCAACGGTTTATTCTGATTCATCTCCAGATTTATTTCGCTGGTTCAGATAAATCTCTCAACGGTTTATTCTGATTCGTCTCCAGATTTTACTGTTTCAGATGAATCTCTCAACGGTTTATTCTGATTCATTCCCAGATTTTATTGGTTCAGATAAATCTCTCAACAGATTATTCTTATTCATCTCCAGATTATTTCGCTGGTTCAGATAAATCTCTCAACGGTTTATTCTGATTCGTCTCCATATTTTATTGTTTAAGATAAATCTTTCAACGGTTTATTCTGATTTGTCTCCAGATTTTACTGTTTCAGATAAATCTCTTAACAGTTTATTCAGATTCATTCCCAGATTCCTATTGTTTCAGATAAATCTCTCAACGATTTATTCTGATTCGTTTCCAGACTTTTACTGGTTCAGATAAATATCTCAACGGTTTATTCTGATTCGTCTCCAGATTCTTACTGGTTCAGTTAAATCTCTCAATGGTTTATTCTGATTCGTCTCTAGATTTTTACTGTTTCAGATAAATCTCTCAATGGTTTATTCTGATTCATTTCCATATTTTTACTGTTTCAGATAAATCTCTCAACGGTTTATTCTGATTCATTTCCTGATTTTTATTGGTTCAGATAAATCTCTCAACGGTTTATTCTGATTCATTTCCAGACTTTTACTGGTTCAGATAAATCTCTCAACGGTTTATTTTGATCTGTCTCCGGATTCTTACTGGTTCAGTTAAATCTCTCAACGGATTATTCTTATTCATTTCCAGACTTTTACTGGTTCAGATAAATCTCTCAACGGTTTATTCTGATTCATATCCAGATTCTTACTGGTTCAGTTAACTCTCTCAATGATTTATTCTGATTCATCTCTAGATTCTTACTGGTTCAGTTAAATCTCTCAACGGTTTATTCAGATTCATTTCCAAATTTTTACTGTTTCAGATAAATCTCTCAACGGTTTATTTTGATTCATTTCCATATTTTTACTGGTTCAGATAAATCTCTATACGGTTTATTCTGATTCATCTCCATATTTATTTTGCTGGTTCAGATAAATCTCTCAACGGTTTATTCTGATTTGTCTCAAGTTTTTTACTGGTTCAGATAAATCTCTCAACGGTTTATTCTGATTCATCTCCAGATTTTTACTGGTTCAGATAAATCTCTCAACGGTTTATTCTGATTCATTTCCAGATTCTTACTGGTTCAAATAAATCTCTTAATGGTTTATTTTGATTCGTCTCCAGATTTCTACTGTTTCAGATAAATCTCTCAACGATTTATTCTGATTCGTCTCCAGATTCTTATTGTTTCAGATAAATCTCTCAACGGTTTATTCTGATTCGTCTCCAGATTTTACTGTTTCAGATAAATCTCTTAACAGTTTATTCAGATTCATTCCCAGATTCCTATTGTTTCAGATAAATCTCTCAACGATTTATTCTGATTCGTTTCCAGACTTTTACTGGTTCAGATAAATATCTCAACGGTTTATTCTGATTCGTCTCCAGATTCTTACTGGTTCAGTTAAATCTCTCAATGGTTTATTCTGATTCGTCTCTAGATTTTTACTGTTTCAGATAAATCTCTCAACGGTTTATTCTGATTCATTTCCAGATTTTTACTGTTTGAGATAAATCTCTCAACGGTTTATTCTGATTCATTTCCTGATTTTTATTGGTTCAGATAAATCTCTCAACGGTTTATTCTGATTCATTTCCAGACTTTTACTGGTTCAGATAAATCTCTCAACGGTTTATTTTGATCTGTCTCCGGATTCTTACTGGTTCAGTTAAATCTCTCAACGAATTATTCTTATTCATTTCCAGACTTTTACTGGTTCAGATAAATCTCTCAACGGTTTATTCTGATTCATATCCAGATTCTTACTGGTTCAGTTAACTCTCTCAATGATTTATTCTGATTCATCCCTAGATTCTTACTGGTTCAGTTAAATCTCTCAACGGTTTATTCAGATTCATTTCCAAATTTTTACTGTTTCAGATAAATCTCTCAACGGTTTATTTTGATTCATTTCCATATTTTTACTGGTTCAGATAAATCTCTATACGGTTTATTCTGATTCATCTCCATATTTATTTTGCTGGTTCAGATAAATCTCTCAACGGTTTATTCTGATTTGTCTCAAGTTTTTTACTGGTTCAGATAAATCTCTCAACGGTTTATTCTGATTCATCTCCAGATTTTTACTGGTTCAGATAAATCTCTCAACGGTTTATTCTGATTCATTTCCAGATTCTTACTGGTTCAAATAAATCTCTTAATGGTTTATTTTGATTCGTCTCCAGATTTCTACTGTTTCAGATAAATCTCTCAACGATTTATTCTGATTCGTCTCCAGATTCTTATTGTTTCAGATAAATCTCTCAACGGTTTATTCTGATTCGTCTCCAGATTTTACTGTTTCAGATAAATCTCTTAACAGTTTATTCAGATTCATTCCCAGATTCCTATTGTTTCAGATAAATCTCTCAACGATTTATTCTGATTCGTTTCCAGACTTTTACTGGTTCAGATAAATATCTCAACGGTTTATTCTGACTCGTCTCCAGATTCTTATTGGTTCAGTTAAATCTCTCAATGGTTTATTCTGATTCGTCTCTAGATTTTTACTGTTTCAGATAAATCTCTCAACGGTTTATTCTGATTCATTTCCAGATTTTTACTGTTTCAGATAAATCTCTCAACGGTTTATTCTGATTCATTTCCTGATTTTTATTGGTTCAGATAAATCTCTCAACGGTTTATTCTGATTCATTTCCAGACTTTTACTGGTTCAGATAAATCTCTCAACGGTTTATTTTGATCTGTCTCCGGATTCTTACTGGTTCAGTTAAATCTCTCAACGAATTATTCTTATTCATTTCCAGACTTTTACTGGTTCAGATAAATCTCTCAACGGTTTATTCTGATTCATATCCAGATTCTTACTGGTTCAGTTAACTCTCTCAATGATTTATTCTGATTCATCCCTAGATTCTTACTGGTTCAGTTAAATCTCTCAACGGTTTATTCAGATTCATTTCCAAATTTTTACTGTTTCAGATAAATCTCTCAACGGTTTATTTTGATTCATTTCCATATTTTTACTGGTTCAGATAAATCTCTATACGGTTTATTCTGATTCATCTCCATATTTATTTTGCTGGTTCAGATAAATCTCTCAACGGTTTATTCTGATTTGTCTCAAGTTTTTTACTGGTTCAGATAAATTCTCAACGGTTTATTCTGATTCATCTCCAGATTTTTACTGGTTCAGATAAATCTCTCAACGGTTTATTCTGATTCATTTCCAGATTCTTACTGGTTCAAATAAATCTCTTAATGGTTTATTTTGATTCGTCTCCAGATTTCTACTGTTTCAGATAAATCTCTCAACGATTTATTCTGATTCGTCTCCAGATTCTTACTGTTTCAGATAAATCTCTCAACGGTTTATTCTGATTCGTCTCCAGATTCTTACTGGTTCAGATAAATCTCTCAACGGTTTATTCTGATTCGTCTCCAGATTTTACTTTTTCAGATAAATCTCTCAACGATTTATTCTGATTCATTCCCAGATTTTACTGGTTCAGATAAATCTCTCAATGGTTTATTCTGATTCATCTCTAGATTTATTTCGCTGGTTCAGATAAATCTCTCAACGGTTTATTCTGATCTGTCTCCAGATTTTTACTGGTTCAGATAAATCTTTCAACGATTTATTCTAATTCATCTCCATATTTATTTTGCTGGTTCAGATAAATCTCTCAACGGTTTATTCGTATTCGTCTCCAGATTTTTAGTGGTTCAGATAAATCTCTCAACGGTTTATTCTGATTCATCTCCAGATTTATTTCGCTGGTTCAGATAAATCTCTCAACGGTTTATTCTGATTCGTCTCCAGATTTTACTGTTTCAGATGAATCTCTCAACGGTTTATTCTGATTCATTCCCAGATGTTATTGGTTCAGATAAATCTCTCAACAGATTATTCTTATTCATCTCCAGATTATTTCGCTGGTTCAGATAAATCTCTCAACGGTTTATTCTGATTCGTCTCCATATTTTATTGTTTAAGATAAATCTTTCAACGGTTTATTCTGATTTGTCTCTAGATTTTACTGTTTCAGATAAATCTCTTAACAGTTTATTCAGATTCATTCCCAGATTCCTATTGTTTCAGATAAATCTCTCAACGATTTATTCTGATTCGTTTCCAGACTTTTACTGGTTCAGATAATTATCTCAACGGTTTATTCTGATTCGTCTCCAGATTCTTACTGGTTCAGTTAAATTTCTCAATGGTTTATTCTGATTCGTCTCTAGATTTTTACTGTTTCAAATAAATCTCTCAACGGTTTATTCTGATTCATTTCCAGATTTTTACTGTTTCAGATAAATCTCTCAACGGTTTATTCTGATTCATTTCCTGATTTTTATTGGTTCAGATAAATCTCTCAACGGTTTATTCTGATTCATTTCCAGACTTTTACTGGTTCAGATAAATCTCTCAACGGTTTATTTTGATTTGTCTCCGGATTCTTACTGGTTTAGTTAAATCTCTCAACGGATTATTCTTATTCATTTCCAGACTTTTACTGGTTCAGATAAATCTCTCAACGGTTTATTCTGATTCATATCCAGATTCTTACTGGTTCAGTTAACTCTCTCAATGATTTATTCTGATTCATCTCTAGATTCTTACTGGTTCAGTTAAATCTCTCAACGATTTATTCAGTTTCATTTCCAAATTTTTACTGTTTCAGATAAATCTCTCAAAGGTTTATTTTGATTCATTTCCATATTTTTACTGGTTCAGATAAATCTCTATACGGTTTATTCTGATTCATCTCCATATTTATTTTGCTGGTTCAGATAAATCTCTCAACGGTTTATTCTGATTTTTCTCCAGTTTTTTACTGGTTCAGATAAATCTCTCAACGGTTTATTCTGATTCATCTCCAGATTTTTACTGGTTCAGATAAATCTCTCAACGGTTTATTCTGATTCATTTCCAGATTCTTACTGGTTCAAATAAATCTCTTAATGGTTTATTTTGATTCGTCTCCAGATTTCTACTGTTTCAGATAAATCTCTCAACGATTTATTCTGATTCGTCTCCAGATTCTTACTGTTTCAGATAAATCTCTCAA
This sequence comes from Vicia faba, assembly GCA_948472305.1. Classification (NCBI taxonomy): domain Eukaryota; kingdom Viridiplantae; phylum Streptophyta; class Magnoliopsida; order Fabales; family Fabaceae; genus Vicia; species Vicia faba. The sequence continues at coordinate 589,855,675 of OX451735.1, forward strand.
CGGTTTATTCTGATTCGTCTCCAGATTCTTACTGGTTCAGATAAATCTCTCAACGGTTTATTCTGATTCGTCTCCAGATTTTACTTTTTCAGATAAATCTCTCAACGATTTATTCTGATTCATTCCCAGATTTTACTGGTTCAGATAAATCTCTCAATGGTTTATTCTGATTCATCTCTAGATTTATTTCGCTGGTTCAGATAAATCTCTCAACGGTTTATTCTGATCTGTCTCCAGATTTTTACTGGTTCAGATAAATCTTTCAACGATTTATTCTAATTCATCTCCATATTTATTTTGCTGGTTCAGATAAATCTCTCAACGGTTTATTCGTATTCGTCTCCAGATTTTTACTGGTTCAGATAAATCTCTCAACGGTTTATTCTGATTCATCTCCAGATTTATTTCGCTGGTTCAGATAAATCTCTCAACGGTTTATTCTGATTCGTCTCCAGATTTTACTGTTTCAGATGAATCTCTCAACGGTTTATTCTGATTCATTCCCAGATTTTATTGGTTCAGATAAATCTCTCAACAGATTATTCTTATTCATCTCCAGATTATTTCGCTGGTTCAGATAAATCTCTCAACGGTTTATTCTGATTCGTCTCCATATTTTATTGTTTAAGATAAATCTTTCAACGGTTTATTCTGATTTGTCTCCAGATTTTACTGTTTCAGATAAATCTCTTAACAGTTTATTCAGATTCATTCCCAGATTCCTATTGTTTCAGATAAATCTCTCAACGATTTATTCTGATTCGTTTCCAGACTTTTACTGGTTCAGATAAATATCTCAACGGTTTATTCTGATTCGTCTCCAGATTCTTACTGGTTCAGTTAAATTTCTCAATGGTTTATTCTGATTCGTCTCTAGATTTTTACTGTTTCAGATAAATCTCTCAACGGTTTATTCTGATTCATTTCCAGATTTTTACTGTTTCAGATAAATCTCTCAACGGTTTATTCTGATTCATTTCCTGATTTTTATTGGTTCAGATAAATCTCTCAACGGTTTATTCTGATTCATTTCCAGAATTTTACTGGTTCAGATAAATCTCTCAACGGTTTATTTTGATTTGTCTCCGGATTCTTACTGGTTTAGTTAAATCTCTCAAAGGATTATTCTTATTCATTTCCAGACTTTTACTGGTTCAGATAAATCTCTCAACGGTTTATTCTGATTCATATCCAGATTCTTACTGGTTCAGTTAACTCTCTCAATGATTTATTCTGATTCATCTCTAGATTCTTACTGGTTCAGTTAAATCTCTCAACGGTTTATTCAGATTCATTTCCAAATTTTTACTGTTTCAGATAAATCTCTCAACGGTTTATTTTGATTCATTTCCATATTTTTACTGGTTCAGATAAATCTCTATACGGTTTATTCTGATTCATCTCCATATTTATTTTGCTGGTTCAGATAAATCTCTCAACGGTTTATTCTGATTTGTCTCAAGTTTTTTACTGGTTCAGATAAATCTCTCAACGGTTTATTCTGATTCATCTCCAGATTTTTACTGGTTCAGATAAATTTCTCAACGGTTTATTCTGATTCATTTCCAGATTCTTACTGGTTCAAATAAATCTCTTAATGGTTTATTTTGATTCGTCTCCAGATTTCTACTGTTTCAGATAAATCTCTCAACGATTTATTCTGATTCGTCTCCAGATTCTTACTGTTTCAGATAAATCTCTCAACGGTTTATTCTGATTCATCTCCAGATTCTTACTGGTTCAGATAAATCTCTCAACGGTTTATTCTGATTCGTCTCCAGATTTTACTTTTTCAGATAAATCTCTCAACGATTTATTCTGATTCATTCCCAGATTTTACTGGTTCAGATAAATCTCTCAATGGTTTATTCTGATTCATCTCTAGATTTATTTCGCTGGTTCAGATAAATCTCTCAACGGTTTATTCTGATCTGTCTCCAGATTTTTACTGGTTCAGATAAATCTTTCAACGGTTTATTCTAATTCAGCTCCATATTTATTTTGCTGGTTCAGATAAATCTCTCAACGGTTTATTCGTATTCGTCTCCAGATTTTTACTGGTTCAGATAAATCTCTCAACGGTTTATTCTGATTCATCTCCAGATTTATTTCGCTGGTTCAGATAAATCTCTCAACGGTTTATTCTGATTCGTCTCCAGATTTTACTGTTTCAGATGAATCTCTCAACGGTTTATTCTGATTCATTCCCAGATTTTATTGGTTCAGATAAATCTCTCAACAGATTATTCTTATTCATCTCCAGATTATTTCGCTGGTTCAGATAAATCTCTCAACGGTTTATTCTGATTCGTCTCCATATTTTATTGTTTAAGATAAATCTTTCAACGGTTTATTCTGATTTGTCTCCAGATTTTACTGTTTCAGATAAATCTCTTAACAGTTTATTCAGATTCATTCCCAGATTCCTATTGTTTCAGATAAATCTCTCAACGATTTATTCTGATTCGTTTCCAGACTTTTACTGGTTCAGATAAATATCTCAACGGTTTATTCTGATTCGTCTCCAGATTCTTACTGGTTCAGTTAAATCTCTCAATGGTTTATTCTGATTCGTCTCTAGATTTTTACTGTTTCAGATAAATCTCTCAACGGTTTATTCTGATTCATTTCCAGATTTTTACTGTTTCAGATAAATCTCTCAACGGTTTATTCTGATTCATTTCCTGATTTTTATTGGTTCAGATAAATCTCTCAACGGTTTATTCTGATTCATTTCCATAATTTTACTGGTTCAGATAAATCTCTCAACGGTTTATTTTGATCTGTCTCCGGATTCTTACTGGTTCAGTTAAATCTCTCAACGGATTATTCTTATTCATTTCCAGACTTTTACTGGTTCAGATAAATCTCTCAACGGTTTATTCTGATTCATATCCAGATTCTTACTGGTTCAGTTAACTCTCTCAATGATTTATTCTGATTCATCTCTAGATTCTTACTGGTTCAGTTAAATCTCTCAACGGTTTATTCAGATTCATTTCCAAATTTTTACTGTTTCAGATAAATCTCTCAACGGTTTATTTTGATTCATTTCCATATTTTTACTGGTTCAGATAAATCTCTATACGGTTTATTCTGATTCATCTCCATATTTATTTTGCTGGTTCAGATAAATCTCTCAACGGTTTATTCTGATTTGTCTCAAGTTTTTTACTGGTTCAGATAAATCTCTCAACGGTTTATTCTGATTCATCTCCAGATTTTTACTGGTTCAGATAAATCTCTCAACGGTTTATTCTGATTCATTTCCAGATTCTTACTGGTTCAAATAAATCTCTTAATGGTTTATTTTGATTCGTCTCCATATTTCTACTGTTTCAGATAAATCTCTCAACGATTTATTCTGATTCGTCTCCAGATTCTTACTGTTTCAGATAAATCTCTCAACGGTTTATTCTGATTCATCTCCAGATTCTTACTGGTTCAGATAAATCTCTCAACGGTTTATTCTGATTCGTCTCCAGATTTTACTTTTTCAGATAAATCTCTCAACGATTTATTCTGATTCATTCCCAGATTTTACTGGTTCAGATAAATCTCTCAATGGTTTATTCTGATTCATCTCTAGATTTATTTCGCTGGTTCAGATAAATCTCTCAACGGTTTATTCTGATCTGTCTCCAGATTTTTACTGGTTCAGATAAATCTTTCAACGGTTTATTCTAATTCATCTCCATATTTATTTTGCTGGTTCAGATAAATCTCTCAACGGTTTATTCGTATTCGTCTCCAGATTTTTACTGGTTCAGATAAATCTCTCAACGGTTTATTCTGATTCATCTCCAGATTTATTTCGCTGGTTCAGATAAATCTCTCAACGGTTTATTCTGATTCGTCTCCAGATTTTACTGTTTCAGATGAATCTCTCAACGGTTTATTCTGATTCATTCCCAGATTTTATTGGTTCAGATAAATCTCTCAACAGATTATTCTTATTCATCTCCAGATTATTTCGCTGGTTCAGATAAATCTCTCAACGGTTTATTCTGATTCGTCTCCATATTTTATTGTTTAAGATAAATCTTTCAACGGTTTATTCTGATTTGTCTCCAGATTTTACTGTTTCAGATAAATCTCTTAACAGTTTATTCAGATTCATTCCCAGATTCCTATTGTTTCAGATAAATCTCTCAACGATTTATTCTGATTCGTTTCCAGACTTTTACTGGTTCAGATAAATATCTCAACGGTTTATTCTGATTCGTCTCCAGATTCTTACTGGTTCAGTTAAATTTCTCAATGGTTTATTCTGATTCGTCTCTAGATTTTTACTGTTTCAGATAAATCTCTCAACGGTTTATTCTGATTCATTTCCAGATTTTTACTGTTTCAGATAATCAACGGTTTATTCTGATTCATTTCCTGATTTTTATTGGTTCAGATAAATCTCTCAACGGTTTATTCTGATTCATTTCCAGAATTTTACTGGTTCAGATAAATCTCTCAACGGTTTATTTTGATTTGTCTCCGGATTCTTACTGGTTTAGTTAAATCTCTCAACGGATTATTCTTATTCATTTCCAGACTTTTACTGGTTCAGATAAATCTCTCAACGGTTTATTCTGATTCATATCCAGATTCTTACTGGTTCAGTTAACTCTCTCAATGATTTATTCTGATTCATCTCTAGATTCTTACTGGTTCAGTTAAATCTCTCAACGGTTTATTCAGATTCATTTCCAAATTTTTACTGTTTCAGATAAATCTCTCAACGGTTTATTTTGATTCATTTCCATATTTTTACTGGTTCAGATAAATCTCTATACGGTTTATTCTGATTCATCTCCATATTTATTTTGCTGGTTCAGATAAATCTCTCAACGGTTTATTCTGATTTGTCTCAAGTTTTTTACTGGTTCAGATAAATCTCTCAACGGTTTATTCTGATTCATCTCCAGATTTTTACTGGTTCAGATAAATCTCTCAACGGTTTATTCTGATTCATTTCCAGATTCTTACTGGTTCAAATAAATCTCTTAATGGTTTATTTTGATTCGTCTCCAGATTTCTACTGTTTCAGATAAATCTCTCAACGATTTATTCTGATTCGTCTCCAGATTCTTACTGTTTCAGATAAATCTCTCAACGGTTTATTCTGATTCATCTCCAGATTCTTACTGGTTCAGATAAATCTCTCAACGGTTTATTCTGATTCGTCTCCAGATTTTACTTTTTCAGATAAATCTCTCAGCGATTTATTCTGATTCATTCCCAGATTTTACTGGTTCAGATAAATCTCTCAATGGTTTATTCTGATTCATCTCTAGATTTATTTCGCTGGTTCAGATAAATCTCTCAACGGTTTATTCTGATCTGTCTCCAGATTTTTACTGGTTCAGATAAATCTTTCAACGGTTTATTCTAATTCATCTCCATATTTATTTTGCTGGTTCAGATAAATCTCTCAACGGTTTATTCGTATTCGTCTCCAAATTTTTACTGGTTCAGATAAATCTCTCAACGGTTTATTCTGATTCATCTCCAGATTTATTTCGCTGGTTCAGATAAATCTCTCAACGGTTTATTCTGATTCGTCTCCAGATTTTACTGTTTCAGATGAATCTCTCAACGGTTTATTCTGATTCATTCCCAGATTTTATTGGTTCAGATAAATCTCTCAACAGATTATTCTTATTCATCTCCAGATTATTTCGCTGGTTCAGATAAATCTCTCAACGGTTTATTCTGATTCGTCTCCATATTTTATTGTTTAAGATAAATCTTTCAACGGTTTATTCTGATTTGTCTCCAGATTTTACTGTTTCAGATAAATCTCTTAACAGTTTATTCAGATTCATTCCCAGATTCCTATTGTTTCAGATAAATCTCTCAACGATTTATTCTGATTCGTTTCCAGACTTTTACTGGTTCAGATAAATATCTCAACGGTTTATTCTGATTCGTCTCCAGATTCTTACTGGTTCAGTTAAATCTCTCAATGGTTTATTCTGATTCGTCTCTAGATTTTTACTGTTTCAGATAAATCTCTCAACGGTTTATTCTGATTCATTTCCAGATTTTTACTGTTTCAGATAAATCTCTCAACGGTTTATTCTGATTCATTTCCTGATTTTTATTGGTTCAGATAAATCTCTCAACGGTTTATTCTGATTCATTTCCAGAATTTTACTGGTTCAGATAAATCTCTCAACGGTTTATTTTGATCTGTCTCCGGATTCTTACTGGTTCAGTTAAATCTCTCAACGGATTATTCTTATTCATTTCCAGACTTTTACTGGTTCAGATAAATCTCTCAACGGTTTATTCTGATTCATATCCAGATTCTTACTGGTTCAGTTAACTCTCTCAATGATTTATTCTGATTCATCTCTAGATTCTTACTGGTTCAGTTAAATCTCTCAACGGTTTATTCAGATTCATTTCCAAATTTTTACTGTTTCAGATAAATCTCTCAACGGTTTATTTTGATTCATTTCCATATTTTTACTGGTTCAGATAAATCTCTATACGGTTTATTCTGATTCATCTCCATATTTATTTTGCTGGTTCAGATAAATCTCTCAACGGTTTATTCTGATTTGTCTCAAGTTTTTTATTGGTTCAGATAAATCTCTCAACGGTTTATTCTGATTCATCTCCAGATTTTTACTGGTTCAGATAAATCTCTCAACGGTTTATTCTGATTCATTTCCAGATTCTTACTGGTTCAAATAAATCTCTTAATGGTTTATTTTGATTCGTCTCCAGATTTCTACTGTTTCAGATAAATCTCTCAACGATTTATTCTGATTCGTCTCCAGATTCTTACTGTTTCAGATAAATCTCTCAACGGTTTATTCTGATTCATCTCCAGATTCTTACTGGTTCAGATAAATCTCTCAACGGTTTATTCTGATTCGTCTCCAGATTTTACTTTTTCAGATAAATCTCTCAACGATTTATTCTGATTCATTCCCAGATTTTACTGGTTCAGATAAATCTCTCAATGGTTTATTCTGATTCATCTCTAGATTTATTTCGCTGGTTCAGATAAATCTCTCAACGGTTTATTCTGATCTGTCTCCAGATTTTTACTGGTTCAGATAAATCTTTCAACGGTTTATTCTAATTCATATCCATATTTATTTTGCTGGTTCAGATAAATCTCTCAACGGTTTATTCGTATTCGTCTCCAGATTTTTACTGGTTCAGATAAATCTCTCAACGGTTTATTCTGATTCATCTCCAGATTTATTTCGCTGGTTCAGATAAATCTCTCAACGGTTTATTCTGATTCGTCTCCAGATTTTACTGTTTCAGATGAATCTCTCAACGGTTTATTCTGATTCATTCCCAGATTTTATTGGTTCAGATAAATCTCTCAACAGATTATTCTTATTCATCTCCAGATTATTTCGCTGGTTCAGATAAATCTCTCAACGGTTTATTCTGATTCGTCTCCATATTTTATTGTTTAAGATAAATCTTTCAACGGTTTATTCTGATTTGTCTCCAGATTTTACTGTTTCAAATAAATCTCTTAACAGTTTATTCAGATTCATTCCCAGATTCCTATTGTTTCAGATAAATCTCTCAACGATTTATTCTGATTCGTTTCCAGACTTTTACTGGTTCAGATAAATATCTCAACGGTTTATTCTGATTCGTCTCCAGATTCTTACTGGTTCAGTTAAATCTCTCAATGGTTTATTCTGATTCGTCTCTAGATTTTTACTGTTTCAGATAAATCTCTCAACGGTTTATTCTGATTCATTTCCAGATTTTTACTGTTTCAGATAAATCTCTCAACGGTTTATTCTGATTCATTTCCTGATTTTTATTGGTTCAGATAAATCTCTCAACGGTTTATTCTGATTCATTTCCAAACTTTTACTGGTTCAGATAAATCTCTCAACGGTTTATTTTGATCTGTCTCCGGATTCTTACTGGTTCAGTTAAATCTCTCAACGGATTATTCTTATTCATTTCCAGACTTTTACTGGTTCAGATAAATCTCTCAACGGTTTATTCTGATTCATATCCAGATTCTTACTGGTTCAGTTAACTCTCTCAATGATTTATTCTGATTCATCTCTAGATTCTTACTGGTTCAGTTAAATCTCTCAACGGTTTATTCAGATTCATTTCCAAATTTTTACTGTTTCAGATAAATCTCTCAACGGTTTATTTTGATTCATTTCCATATTTTTACTGGTTCAGATAAATCTCTATACGGTTTATTCTGATTCATCTCCATATTTATTTTGCTGGTTCAGATAAATCTCTCAACGGTTTATTCTGATTTGTCTCAAGTTTTTTACTGGTTCAGATAAATCTCTCAACGGTTTATTCTGATTCATCTCCAGATTTTTACTGGTTCAGATAAATCTCTCAACGGTTTATTCTGATTCATTTCCAGATTCTTACTGGTTCAAATAAATCTCTTAATGGTTTATTTTGATTCGTCTCCAGATTTCTACTGTTTCAGATAAATCTCTCAACGATTTATTCTGATTCGTCTCCAGATTCTTACTGTTTCAGATAAATCTCTCAACGGTTTATTCTGATTCATCTCCAGATTCTTACTGGTTCAGATAAATCTCTCAACGGTTTATTCTGATTCGTCTCCAGATTTTACTTTTTCAGATAAATCTCTCAACGATTTATTCTGATTCATTCCCAGATTTTACTGGTTCAGATAAATCTCTCAATGGTTTATTCTGATTCATCTCTAGATTTATTTCGCTGGTTCAGATAAATCTCTCAACGGTTTATTCTGATCTGTCTCCAGATTTTTACTGGTTCAGATAAATCTTTCAACGGTTTATTCTAATTCATCTCCATATTTATTTTGCTGGTTCAGATAAATCTCTCAACGGTTTATTCGTATTCGTCTCCAGATTTTTACTGGTTCAGATAAATCTCTCAACGGTTTATTCTGATTCATCTCCAGATTTATTTCGCTGGTTCAGATAAATCTCTCAACGGTTTATTCTGATTCGTCTCCAGATTTTACTGTTTCAGATGAATCTCTCAACAGTTTATTCTGATTCATTCCCAGATTTTATTGGTTCAGATAAATCTCTCAACAGATTATTCTTATTCATCTCCAGATTATTTCGCTGGTTCAGATAAATCTCTCAACGGTTTATTCTGATTCGTCTCCATATTTTATTGTTTAAGATAAATCTTTCAACGGTTTATTCTGATTTGTCTCCAGATTTTACTGTTTCAAATAAATCTCTTAACAGTTTATTCAGATTCATTCCCAGATTCCTATTGTTTCAGATAAATCTCTCAACGATTTATTCTGATTCGTTTCCAGACTTTTACTGGTTCAGATAAATATCTCAACGGTTTATTCTGATTCGTCTCCAGATTCTTACTGGTTCAGTTAAATCTCTCAATGGTTTATTCTGATTCGTCTCCAGAATTTTACTGTTTCAGATAAATCTCTCAACGGTTTATTCTGATTCATTTCCAGATTTTTACTGTTTCAGATAAATCTCTCAACGGTTTATTCTGATTCATTTCCTGATTTTTATTGGTTCAGATAAATCTCTCAACGGTTTATTCTGATTCATTTCCAGACTTTTACTGGTTCAGATAAATCTCTCAACGGTTTATTTTGATCTGTCTCCGGATTCTTACTGGTTCAGTTAAATCTCTCAACGGATTATTCTTATTCATTTCCAGACTTTTACTGGTTCAGATAAATCTCTCAACGGTTTATTCTGATTCATATCCAGATTCTTACTGGTTCAGTTAACTCTCTCAATGATTTATTCTGATTCATCTCTAGATTCTTACTGGTTCAGTTAAATCTCTCAACGATTTATTCAGTTTCATTTCCAAATTTTTACGGTTTCAGATAAATCTCTCAAAGGTTTATTTTGATTCATTTCCATATTTTTACTGGTTCAGATAAATCTCTATACGGTTTATTCTGATTCATCTCCATATTTATTTTGCTGGTTCAGATAAATCTCTCAACGGTTTATTCTGATTTGTCTCCAGTTTTTTACTGGTTCAGATAAATCTCTCAACGGTTTATTCTGATTCATCTCCAGATTTTTACTGGTTCAGATAAATCTCTCAACGGTTTATTCTGATTCATTTCCAGATTCTTACTGGTTCAAATAAATCTCTTAATGGTTTATTTTGATTCGTCTCCAGATTTCTACTGTTTCAGATAAATCTCTCAACGATTTATTCTGATTCGTCTCCAGATTCTTACTGTTTCAGATAAATCTCTCAACGGTTTATTCTGATTCATCTCCAGATTCTTACTGGTTCAGATAAATCTCTCAACGGTTTATTCTGATTCGTCTCCAGATTTTACTTTTTCAGATAAATCTCTCAACGATTTATTCTGATTCATTCCCAGATTTTACTGGTTCAGATAAATCTCTCAATGGTTTATTCTGATTCATCTCTAGATTTATTTCGCTGGTTCAGATAAATCTCTCAACGGTTTATTCTGATCTGTCTCCAGATTTTTACTGGTTCAGATAAATCTTTCAACGGTTTATTCTAATTCATCTCCATATTTATTTTGCTGGTTCAGATAAATCTCTCAACGGTTTATTCGTATTCGTCTCCAGATTTTTACTGGTTCAGATAAATCTCTCAACGGTTTATTCTGATTCATCTCCAGATTTATTTCGCTGGTTCAGATAAATCTCTCAACGGTTTATTCTGATTCGTCTCCAGATTTTACTGTTTCAGATGAATCTCTCAACAGTTTATTCTGATTCATTCCCAGATTTTATTGGTTCAGATAAATCTCTCAACAGATTATTCTTATTCATCTCCAGATTATTTCGCTGGTTCAGATAAATCTCTCAACGGTTTATTCTGATTCGTCTCCATATTTTATTGTTTAAGATAAATCTTTCAACGGTTTATTCTGATTTGTCTCCAGATTTTACTGTTTCAAATAAATCTCTTAACAGTTTATTCAGATTCATTCCCAGATTCCTATTGTTTCAGATAAATCTCTCAACGATTTATTCTGATTCGTTTCCAGACTTTTACTGGTTCAGATAAATATCTCAACGGTTTATTCTGATTCGTCTCCAGATTCTTACTGGTTCAGTTAAATCTCTCAATGGTTTATTCTGATTCGTCTCCAGAATTTTACTGTTTCAGATAAATCTCTCAACGGTTTATTCTGATTCATTTCCAGATTTTTACTGTTTCAGATAAATCTCTCAACGGTTTATTCTGATTCATTTCCTGATTTTTATTGGTTCAGATAAATCTCTCAACGGTTTATTCTGATTCATTTCCAGACTTTTACTGGTTCAGATAAATCTCTCAACGGTTTATTTTGATCTGTCTCCGGATTCTTACTGGTTCAGTTAAATCTCTCAACGGATTATTCTTATTCATTTCCAGACTTTTACTGGTTCAGATAAATCTCTCAACGGTTTATTCTGATTCATATCCAGATTCTTACTGGTTCAGTTAACTCTCTCAATGATTTATTCTGATTCATCTCTAGATTCTTACTGGTTCAGTTAAATCTCTCAACGATTTATTCAGTTTCATTTCCAAATTTTTACGGTTTCAGATAAATCTCTCAAAGGTTTATTTTGATTCATTTCCATATTTTTACTGGTTCAGATAAATCTCTATACGGTTTATTCTGATTCATCTCCATATTTATTTTGCTGGTTCAGATAAATCTCTCAACGGTTTATTCTGATTTGTCTCCAGTTTTTTACTGGTTCAGATAAATCTCTCAACGGTTTATTCTGATTCATCTCCAGATTTTTACTGGTTCAGATAAATCTCTCAACGGTTTATTCTGATTCATTTCCAGATTCTTACTGGTTCAAATAAATCTCTTAATGGTTTATTTTGATTCGTCTCCAGATTTCTACTGTTTCAGATAAATCTCTCAACGATTTATTCTGATTCGTCTCCAGATTCTTACTGTTTCAGATAAATCTCTCAACGGTTTATTCTGATTCGTCTCCAGATTCTTACTGGTTCAGATAAATCTCTCAACGGTTTATTCTGATTCGTCTCCAGATTTTACTTTTTCAGATAAATCTCTCAACGATTTATTCTGATTCATTCCCAGATTTTACTGGTTCAGATAAATCTCTCAATGGTTTATTCTGATTCATCTCTAGATTTATTTTGCTGGTTCAGATAAATCTCTCAACGGTTTATTCTGATCTGTCTCCAGATTTTTACTGGTTCAGATAAATCTTTCAACGATTTATTCTAATTCATCTCCATATTTATTTTGCTGGTTCAGATAAATCTCTCAACGGTTTATTCGTATTCGTCTCCAGATTTTTACTGGTTCAGATAAATCTCTCAACGGTTTATTCTGATTCATCTCCAGATTTATTTCGCTGGTTCAGATAAATCTCTCAACGGTTTATTCTGATTCGTCTCCAGATTTTACTGTTTCAGATGAATCTCTCAACGGTTTATTCTGATTCATTCCCAGATTTTATTGGTTCAGATAAATCTCTCAACAGATTATTCTTATTCATCTCCAGATTATTTCGCTGGTTCAGATAAATCTCTCAACGGTTTATTCTGATTCGTCTCCATATTTTATTGTTTAAGATAAATCTTTCAACGGTTTATTCTGATTTGTCTCCAGATTTTACTGTTTCAGATAAATCTCTTAACAGTTTATTCAGATTCATTCCCAGATTCCTATTGTTTCAGATAAATCTCTCAACGATTTATTCTGATTCGTTTCCAGACTTTTACTGGTTCAGATAAATATCTCAACGGTTTATTCTGATTCGTCTCCAGATTCTTACTGGTTCAGTTAAATCTCTCAATGGTTTATTCTGATTCGTCTCTAGATTTTTACTGTTTCAGATAAATCTCTCAACGGTTTATTCTGATTCATTTCCAGATTTTTACTGTTTCAGATAAATCTCTCAACGGTTTATTCTGATTCATTTCCTGATTTTTATTGGTTCAGATAAATCTCTCAACGGTTTATTCTGATTCATTTCCAGACTTTTACTGGTTCAGATAAATCTCTCAACGGTTTATTTTGATCTGTCTCCGGATTCTTACTGGTTCAGTTAAATCTCTCAACGGATTATTCTTATTCATTTCCAGACTTTTACTGGTTCAGATAAATCTCTCAACGGTTTATTCTGATTCATATCCAGATTCTTACTGGTTCAGTTAACTCTCTCAATGATTTATTCTGATTCATCTCTAGATTCTTACTGGTTCAGTTAAATCTCTCAACGGTTTATTCAGATTCATTTCCAAATTTTTACTGTTTCAGATAAATCTCTCAACGATTTATTTTGATTCATTTCCATATTTTTACTGGTTCAGATAAATCTCTATACGGTTTATTCTGATTCATCTCCATATTTATTTTGCTGGTTCAGATAAATCTCTCAACGGTTTATTCTGATTTGTCTCAAGTTTTTTACTGGTTCAGATAAATCTCTCAACGGTTTATTCTGATTCATCTCCAGATTTTTACTGGTTCAGATAAATCTCTCAACGGTTTATTCTGATTCATTTCCAGATTCTTACTGGTTCAAATAAATCTCTTAATGGTTTATTTTGATTCGTCTCCAGATTTCTACTGTTTCAGATAAATCTCTCAACGATTTATTCTGATTCGTCTCCAGATTCTTACTGTTTCAGATAAATCTCTCAACGGTTTATTCTGATTCATCTCCAGATTCTTACTGGTTCAGATAAATCTCTCAACGGTTTATTCTGATTCGTCTCCAGATTTTACTTTTTCAGATAAATCTCTCAACGATTTATTCTGATTCATTCCCAGATTTTACTGGTTCAGATAAATCTCTCAATGGTTTATTCTGATTCATCTCTAGATTTATTTCGCTGGTTCAGATAAATCTCTCAACGGTTTATTCTGATCTGTCTCCAGATTTTTACTGGTTCAGATAAATCTTTCAACGGTTTATTCTAATTCATCTCCATATTTATTTTGCTGGTTCAGATAAATCTCTCAACGGTTTATTCGTATTCGTCTCCAGATTTTTACTGGTTCAGATAAATCTCTCAACGGTTTATTCTGATTCATCTCCAGATTTATTTCGCTGGTTCAGATAAATCTCTCAACGGTTTATTCTGATTCGTCTCCAGATTTTACTGTTTCAGATGAATCTCTCAACGGTTTATTCTGATTCATTCCCAGATTTTATTGGTTCAGATAAATCTCTCAACAGATTATTCTTATTCATCTCCAGATTATTTCGCTGGTTCAGATAAATCTCTCAACGGTTTATTCTGATTCGTCTCCATATTTTATTGTTTAAGATAAATCTTTCAACGATTTATTCTGATTTGTCTCCAGATTTTACTGTTTCAAATAAATCTCTTAACAGTTTATTCAGATTCATTCCCAGATTCCTATTGTTTCAGATAAATCTCTCAACGATTTATTCTGATTCGTTTCCAGACTTTTACTGGTTCAGATAAATATCTCAACGGTTTATTCTGATTCGTCTCCAGATTCTTACTGGTTCAGTTAAATCTCTCAATGGTTTATTCTGATTCGTCTCCAGAATTTTACTGTTTCAGATAAATCTCTCAACGGTTTTTTCTGATTCATTTCCAGATTTTTACTGTTTCAGATAAATCTCTCAACGGTTTATTCTGATTCATTTCCTGATTTTTATTGGTTCAGATAAATCTCTCAACGGTTTATTCTGATTCATTTCCAGACTTTTACTGGTTCAGATAAATCTCTCAACGGTTTATTTTGATCTGTCTCCGGATTCTTACTGGTTCAGTTAAATCTCTCAACGGATTATTCTTATTCATTTCCAGACTTTTACTGGTTCAGATAAATCTCTCAACGGTTTATTCTGATTCATATCCAGATTCTTACTGGTTCAGTTAACTCTCTCAATGATTTATTCTGATTCATCTCTAGATTCTTACTGGTTCAGTTAAATCTCTCAATGATTTATTCAGTTTCATTTCCAAATTTTTACTGTTTCAGATAAATCTCTCAAAGGTTTATTTTGATTCATTTCCATATTTTTACTGGTTCAGATAAATCTCTATACGGTTTATTCTGATTCATCTACATATTTATTTTGCTGGTTCAGATAAATCTCTCAACGGTTTATTCTGATTTGTCTCCAGTTTTTTACTGGTTCAGATAAATCTCTCAACGGTTTATTCTGATTCATCTCCAGATTTTTACTGGTTCAGATAAATCTCTCAACGGTTTATTCTGATTCATTTCCAGATTCTTACTGGTTCAAATAAATCTCTTAATGGTTTATTTTGATTCGTCTCCAGATTTCTACTGTTTCAGATAAATCTCTCAACGATTTATTCTGATTCGTCTCCAGATTCTTACTGTTTCAGATAAATCTCTCAACGGTTTTTTCTGATTCGTCTCCAGATTCTTACTGGTTCAGATAAATCTCTCAACGGTTTATTCTGATTCGTCTCTAGATTTTACTTTTTCAGATAAATCTCTCAACGATTTATTCTGATTCATTCCCAGATTTTACTGGTTCAGATAAATCTCTCAATGGTTTATTCTGATTCATCTCTAGATTTATTTCGCTGGTTCAGATAAATCTCTCAACGGTTTATTCTGATCTGTCTCCAGATTTTTACTGGTTCAGATAAATCTTTCAACGATTTATTCTAATTCATCTCCATATTTATTTTGCTGGTTCAGATAAATCTCTCAACGGTTTATTCGTATTCGTCTCCAGATTTTTACTGGTTCAGATAAATCTCTCAACGGTTTATTCTGATTCATCTCCAGATTTATTTCGCTGGTTCAGATAAATCTCTCAACGGTTTATTCTGATTCGTCTCCAGATTTTACTGTTTCAGATGAATCTCTCAACGGTTTATTCTGATTCATTCCCATATTTTATTGGTTCAGATAAATCTCTCAACAGATTATTCTTATTCATCTCCAGATTATTTCGCTGGTTCAGATAAATCTCTCAACGGTTTATTCTGATTCGTCTCCATATTTTATTGTTTAAGATAAATCTTTCAACGGTTTATTCTGATTTGTCTCCAGATTTTACTGTTTCAGATAAATCTCTTAACAGTTTATTCAGATTCATTCCCAGATTCCTATTGTTTCAGATAAATCTCTCAACGATTTATTCTGATTCGTTTCCAGACTTTTACTGGTTCAGATAAATATCTCAACGGTTTATTCTGATTCGTCTCCAGATTCTTACTGGTTCAGTTAAATCTCTCAATGGTTTATTCTGATTCGTCTCCAGAATTTTACTGTTTCAGATAAATCTCTCAACGGTTTATTCTGATTCATTTCCAGATTTTTACTGTTTCAGATAAATCTCTCAACGGTTTATTCTGATTCATTTCCTGATTTTTATTGGTTCAGATAAATCTCTCAACGGTTTATTCTGATTCATTTCCAGACTTTTACTGGTTCAGATAAATCTCTCAACGGTTTATTTTGATCTGTCTCCGGATTCTTACTGGTTCAGTTAAATCTCTCAACGGATTATTCTTATTCATTTCCAGACTTTTAATGGTTCAGATAAATCTCTCAACGGTTTATTCTGATTCATATCCAGATTCTTACTGGTTCAGTTAACTCTCTCAATGATTTATTCTGATTCATCTCTAGATTCTTACTGGTTCAGTTAAATCTCTCAACGGTTTATTCAGATTCATTTCCAAATTTTTACTGTTTCAGATAAATCTCTCAACGGTTTATTTTGATTCATTTCCATATTTTTACTGGTTCAGATAAATCTCTATACGGTTTATTCTGATTCATCTCCATATTTATTTTGTTGGTTCAGATAAATCTCTCAACGGTTTATTCTGATTTGTCTCAAGTTTTTTACTGGTTCAGATAAATCTCTCAACGGTTTATTCTGATTCATCTCCAGATTTTTACTGGTTCAGATAAATCTCTCAACGGTTTATTCTGATTCATTTCCAGATTCTTACTGGTTCAAATAAATCTCTTAATGGTTTATTTTGATTCGTCTCCAGATTTCTACTGTTTCAGATAAATATCTCAACAATTTATTCTGATTCGTCTCGAGATTCTTACTGTTTCAGATAAATCTCTCAACGGTTTATTCTGATTCATCTCCAGATTCTTACTGGTTCAGATAAATCTCTCAACGGTTTATTCTGATTCGTCTCCAGATTTTACTTTTTCAGATAAATCTCTCAACGATTTATTCTGATTCATTCCCAGATTTTACTGGTTCAGATAAATCTCTCAATGGTTTATTCTGATTCATCTCTAGATTTATTTTGCTGGTTCAGATAAATCTCTCAACGGTTTATTCTGATCTGTCTCCAGATTTTTACTGGTTCAGATAAATCTTTCAACGGTTTATTCTAATTCATCTCCATATTTATTTTGCTAGTTCAGATAAATCTCTCAACGGTTTATTCGTATTCGTCTCCAGATTTTTACTGGTTCAGATAAATCTCTTAACGGTTTATTCTGATTCATCTCCAGATTTATTTCGCTAGTTCAGATAAATCTCTCAACGGTTTATTCTGATTCGTCTCCAGATTTTACTGTTTCAGATGAATCTCTCAACGGTTTATTCTGATTCATTCCCAGATTTTATTGGTTCAGATAAATCTCTCAACAGATTATTCTTATTCATCTCCAGATTATTTCGCTGGTTCAGATAAATCTCTCAACGGTTTATTCTGATTCGTCTCCATATTTTATTGTTTAAGATAAATCTTTCAACGGTTTATTCTGATTTGTCTCCAGATTTTACTGTTTCAGATAAATCTCTTAACAGTTTATTCAGATTCATTCCCAGATTCCTATTGTTTCAGATAAATCTCTCAACGATTTATTCTGATTAGTTTCCAGACTTTTACTGGTTCAGATAAATATCTCAACGGTTTATTCTGATTCGTCTCCAGATTCTTACTGGTTCAGTTAAATCTCTCAATGGTTTATTCTGATTCGTCTCCAGATTTTTACTGTTTCAGATAAATCTCTCAACGGTTTATTCTGATTCATTTCCAGATTTTTACTGTTTCAGATAAATCTCTCAACGGTTTATTCTGATTCATTTCCTGATTTTTATTGGTTCAGATAAATCTCTCAACGGTTTATTCTGATTCATTTCCAGACTTTTACTGGTTCAGATAAATCTCTCAACGGTTTATTTTGATCTGTCTCCGGATTCTTACTGGTTCAGTTAAATCTCTCAACGGATTATTCTTATTCATTTCCAGACTTTTACTGGTTCAGATAAATCTCTCAACGGTTTATTCTGATTCATATCCAGATTATTACTGGTTCAGTTAACTCTCTCAATGATTTATTCTGATTCATCTCTAGATTCTTACTGGTTCAGTTAAATCTCTCAACGGTTTATTCAGATTCATTTCCAAATTTTTACTGTTTCAGATAAATCTCTCAACGGTTTATTTTGATTCATTTCCATATTTTTACTGGTTCAGATAAATCTCTATACGGTTTATTCTGATTCATCTCCATATTTATTTTGCTGGTTCAGATAAATCTCTCAACGGTTTATTCTGATTTGTCTCCAGTTTTTTACTGGTTCAGATAAATCTCTCAACGGTTTATTCTGATTCATCTCCAGATTTTTACTGGTTCAGATAAATCTCTCAACGGTTTATTCTGATTCATTTCCAGATTCTTACTGGTTCAAATAAATCTCTTAATGGTTTATTTTGATTCGTCTCCAGATTTCTACTGTTTCAGATAAATCTCTCAACGATTTATTCTGATTCGTCTCCAGATTCTTACTGTTTCAGATAAATCTCTCAACGGTTTATTCTGATTCATCTCCAGATTCTTACTGGTTCAGATAAATCTCTCAACGGTTTATTCTGATTCGTCTCCAGATTTTACTTTTTCAGATAAATCTCTCAACGATTTATTCTGATTCATTCCCAGATTTTACTGGTTCAGATAAATCTCTCAATGGTTTATTCTGATTCATCTCTAGATTTATTTCGCTGGTTCAGATAAATCTCTCAACGGTTTATTCTGATCTGTCTCCAGATTTTTACTGGTTCAGATAAATCTTTCAACGGTTTATTCTAATTCATCTCCATATTTATTTTGCTGGTTCAGATAAATATCTCAACGGTTTATTCGTATTCGTCTCCAGATTTTTACTGGTTCAGATAAATCTCTCAACGGTTTATTCTGATTCATCTCCAGATTTATTTCGCTGGTTCAGATAAATCTCTCAACGGTTTATTCTGATTCGTCTCCAGATTTTACTGTTTCAGATGAATCTCTCAACGGTTTATTCTTATTCATTCCCAGATTTTATTGGTTCAGATAAATCTCTCAACAGATTATTCTTATTCATCTCCAGATTATTTCGCTGGTTCAGATAAATCTCTCAACGGTTTATTCTGATTCGTCTCCATATTTTATTGTTTAAGATAAATCTTTCAACGGTTTATTCTGATTTGTCTCCAGATTTTACTGTTTCAGATAAATCTCTTAACAGTTTATTCAGATTCATTCCCAGATTCCTATTGTTTCAGATAAATCTCTCAACGATTTATTCTGATTAGTTTCCAGACTTTTACTGGTTCAGATAAATATCTCAACGGTTTATTCTGATTCGTCTCCAGATTCTTACTGGTTCAGTTAAATCTCTCAATGGTTTATTCTGATTCGTCTCCAGATTTTTACTGTTTCAGATAAATCTCTCAACGGTTTATTCTGATTCATTTCCTGATTTTTATTGGTTCAGATAAATCTCTCAACGGTTTATTCTGATTCATTTCCAGACTTTTACTGGTTCAGATAAATCTCTCAACGGTTTATTTTGATCTGTCTCCGGATTCTTACTGGTTCAGTTAAATTTCTCAACGGATTATTCTTATTCATTTACAGACTTTTACTGGTTCAGATAAATCTCTCAACGGTTTATTCTGATTCATATCCAGATTCTTACTGGTTCAGTTAACTCTCTCAATGATTTATTCTGATTCATCTCTAGATTCTTACTGGTTCAGTTAAATCTCTCAACGGTTTATTCAGATTCATTTCCAAATTTTTACTGTTTCAGATAAATCTCTCAACGGTTTATTTTGATTCATTTCCATATTTTTACTGGTTCAGATAAATCTCTATACGGTTTATTCTGATTCATCTCCATATTTATTTTGCTGGTTCAGATAAATCTCTCAACGGTTTATTCTGATTTGTCTCCAGTTTTTTACTGGTTCAGATAAATCTCTCAACGGTTTATTCTGATTCATCTCCAGATTTTTACTGGTTCAGATAAATCTCTCAACGGTTTATTCTGATTCATTTCCAGATTCTTACTGGTTCAAATAAATCTCTTAATGGTTTATTTTGATTCGTCTCCAGATTTCTACTGTTTCAGATAAATCTCTCAACGATTTATTCTGATTCGTCTCCAGATTCTTACTGTTTCAGATAAATCTCTCAACGGTTTATTCTGATTCATCTCCAGATTCTTACTGGTTCAGATAAATCTCTCAACGGTTTATTCTGATTCGTCTACAGATTTTACTTTTTCAGATAAATCTCTCAACGATTTATTCTGATTCATTCCCAGATTTTACTGGTTCAGATAAATCTCTCAATGGTTTATTCTGATTCATCTCTAGATTTATTTCGCTGGTTCAGATAAATCTCTCAACGGTTTATTCTGATCTGTCTCCAGATTTTTACTGGTTTAGATAAATCTTTCAACGGTTTATTCTAATTCATCTCCATATTTATTTTGCTGGTTCAGGTAAATCTCTCAACGGTTTATTCGTATTCGTCTCCAGATTTTTACTGGTTCAGATAAATCTCTCAACGGTTTATTCTGATTCATCTCCAGATTTATTTCGCTGGTTCAGATAAATCTCTCAACGGTTTATTCTGATTCGTCTCCAGATTTTACTGTTTCAGATGAATCTCTCAACGGTTTATTCTGATTCATTTCCAGATTTTATTGGTTCAGATAAATCTCTCAACAGATTATTCTTATTCATCTCCAGATTATTTCGCTGGTTCAGATAAATCTCTCAACGGTTTATTCTGATTCGTCTCCATATTTTATTGTTTAAGATAAATCTTTCAACGGTTTATTCTGATTTGTCTCCAGATTTTACTGTTTCAGATAAATCTCTTAACAGTTTATTCAGATTCATTCCCAGATTCCTATTGTTTCAGATAAATCTCTCAACGATTTATTCTGATTCGTTTCCAGACTTTTACTGGTTCAGATAAATATCTCAACGGTTTATTCTGATTCGTCTCCAGATTCTTAATGGTTCAGTTAAATCTCTCAATGGTTTATTCTGATTCGTCTCCAGATTTTTACTGTTTCAGATAAATCTCTCAACGGTTTATTCTGATTCATTTCCAGATTTTTACTGTTTCAGATAAATCTCTCAAAGGTTTATTCTGATTCATTTCCTAATTTTTATTGGTTCAGATAAATCTCTCAACGGTTTATTCTGATTCATTTCCAGACTTTTACTGGTTCAGATAAATCTCTCAACGGTTTATTTTGATCTGTCTCCAGATTCTTACTGGTTCAGTTAAATCTCTCAACGGATTATTCTTATTCATTTCCATACTTTTACTGGTTCAGATAAATCTCTCAACGGTTTATTCTGATTCATATCCAGATTCTTACTGGTTCAGTTAACTCTCTCAATGATTTATTCTGATTCATCTCTAGATTCTTACTGGTTCAGTTAAATCTCTCAACGGTTTATTCAGATTCATTTCCAAATTTTTACTGTTTCAGATAAATCTCTCAACGGTTTATTTTGATTCATTTCCATATTTTTACTGGTTCAGATAAATCTCTATACGGTTTATTCTGATTCATCTCCATATTTATTTTGCTGGTTTAGATAAATCTCTCAACGGTTTATTCTGATTTGTCTCCAGTTTTTTACTGGTTCAGATAAATCTCTCAACGGTTTATTCTGATTCATCTCCAGATTTTTACTGGTTCAAATAAATCTCTCAACGGTTTATTCTGATTCATTTCCAGATTCTTACTGGTTCAAATAAATCTCTTAATGGTTTATTTTGATTCGTCTCCAGATTTCTACTGTTTCAGATAAATCTCAACGATTTATTCTGATTCGTCTCCAGATTCTTACTGTTTCAGATAAATCTCTCAACGGTTTATTCTGATTCATCTCCAGATTCTTACTGGTTCAGATAAATCTCTCAACGGTTTATTCTGATTCGTCTCCAGATTTTACTTTTTCAGATAAATCTCTCAACGATTTATTCTGATTCATTCCCAGATTTTACTGGTTCAGATAAATCTCTCAATGGTTTATTCTGATTCATCTCTAGATTTATTTCGCTGGTTCAGATAAATCTCTCAACGGTTTATTCTGATCTGTCTCCAGATTTTTACTGGTTCAGATAAATCTTTCAACGGTTTATTCTAATTCATCTCCATATTTATTTTGCTGGTTCAGATAAATCTCTCAACGGTTTATTCGTATTCGTCTCCAGATTTTTACTGGTTCAGATAAATCTCTCAAAGGTTTATTCTGATTCATCTCCAGATTTATTTCGCTGGTTCAGATAAATCTCTCAACGGTTTATTCTGATTCGTCTCCAGATTTTACTGTTTCAGATGAATCTCTCAACGGTTTATTCTGATTCATTCCCAGATTTTATTGGTTCAGATAAATCTCTCAACAGATTATTCTTATTCATCTCCAGATTATTTCGCTGGTTCAGATAAATCTCTCAACGGTTTATTCTGATTCGTCTCCATATTTTATTGTTTAAGATAAATCTTTCAACGGTTTATTCTGATTTGTCTCCAGATTTTACTGTTTCAGATAAATCTCTTAACAGTTTATTCAGATTCATTCCCAGATTCCTATTGTTTCAGATAAATCTCTCAACGATTTATTCTGATTCGTTTCCAGACTTTTACTGGTTCAGATAAATATCTCAACGGTTTATTCTGATTCGTCTCCAGATTCTTACTGGTTCAGTTAAATCTCTCAATGGTTTATTCTGATTCGTCTCCAGATTTTTACTGTTTCAGATAAATCTCTCAACGGTTTATTCTGATTCATTTCCATATTTTTATTGTTTCAGATAAATCTCTCAACGGTTTATTCTGATTCATTTCCTGATTTTTATTGGTTCAGATAAATCTCTCAACGGTTTATTCTGATTCATTTCCAGACTTTTACTGGTTCAGATAAATCTCTCAACGGTTTATTTTGATCTGTCTCCGGATTCTTACTGGTTCAGTTAAATCTCTCAACGGATTATTCTTATTCATTTCCAGACTTTTACTGGTTCAGATAAATCTCTCAACGG
Organism: Vicia faba; assembly: GCA_948472305.1. Taxonomy (NCBI): domain Eukaryota; kingdom Viridiplantae; phylum Streptophyta; class Magnoliopsida; order Fabales; family Fabaceae; genus Vicia; species Vicia faba. The sequence continues at coordinate 589,878,941 of OX451735.1, forward strand.
TTTATTCTGATTCATATCCAGATTCTTACTGGTTCAGTTAACTCTCTCAATGATTTATTCTGATTCATCTCTAGATTCTTACTGGTTCAGTTAAATCTCTCAACGGTTTATTCAGATTCATTTCTAAATTTTTACTGTTTCAGATAAATCTCTCAACGGTTTATTTTGATTCATTTCCATATTTTTACTGGTTCAGATAAATCTCTATACGGTTTATTCTGATTCATCTCCATATTTATTTTGCTGGTTCAGATAAATCTCTCAACGGTTTATTCTGATTTGTCTCCAGTTTTTTGCTGGTTCAGATAAATCTCTCAACGGTTTATTCTGATTCATCTCCAGATTTTTACTGGTTCAGATAAATCTCTCAACGGTTTATTCTGATTCATTTCCAGATTCTTACTGGTTCAAATAAATCTCTTAATGGTTTATTTTGATTCGTCTCCAGATTTCTACTGTTTCAGATAAATATCTCAACGATTTATTCTGATTCGTCTCCAGATTCTTACTGTTTCAGATAAATCTCTCAACGGTTTATTCTGATTCGTCTCCAGATTCTTACTGGTTCAGATAAATCTCTCAACCGTTTATTCTGATTCGTCTCCAGATTTTACTTTTTCAGATAAATCTCTCAACGATTTATTCTGATTCATTCCCAGATTTTACTGGTTCAGATAAATCTCTCAATGGTTTATTCTGATTCATCTCTAGATTTATTTCGCTGGTTCAGATAAATCTCTCAACGGTTTATTCTGATCTGTCTCCAGATTTTTACTGGTTCAGATAAATCTTTCAACGGTTTATTCTAATTCATCTCCATATTTATTTTGCTGGTTCAGATAAATCTCTCAACGGTTTATTCATATTCGTCTCCAGATTTTTACTGGTTCAGATAAATCTCTCAACGTTTTATTCTGATTCATCTCCAGATCTATTTCACTGGTTCAGATAAATCTCTCAACGGTTTATTCTGATTCGTCTCCAGATTTTACTGTTTCAGATGAATCTCTCAACGGTTTATTCTGATTCATTCCCAGATTTTATTGGTTCAGATAAATCTCTCAACAGATTATTCTTATTCATCTCCAGATTATTTCGCTGGTTCAGATAAATCTCTCAACGGTTTATTCTGATTCGTCTCCATATTTTATTGTTTAAGATAAATCTTTCAACGGTTTATTCTGATTTGTCTCCAGATTTTACTGTTTCAGATAAATCTCTTAACAGTTTATTCAGATTCATTCCCAGATTCCTATTGTTTCAGATAAATCTCTCAACGATTTATTCTGATTCGTTTCCAGACTTTTACTGGTTCAGATAAATATCTCAACGGTTTATTCTGATTCGTCTCCAGATTCTTACTGGTTCAGTTAAATCTCTCAATGGTTTATTCTGATTCGTCTCCAGATTTTTACTGTTTCAGATAAATCTCTCAACGGTTTATTCTGATTCATTTCCAGATTTTTACTGTTTCAGATAAATCTCTCAACGGTTTATTATGATTCATTTCCTGATTTTTATTGGTTCAGATAAATCTCTCAACGGTTTATTCTGATTCATTTCCAGACTTTTACTGGTTCAGATAAATCTCTCAACGGTTTATTTTGATTTGTCTCCGGATTCTTACTGGTTCAGTTAAATCTCTCAACGGATTATTCTTATTCATTTCCAGACTTTTACTGGTTCAGATAAATCTCTCAACGGTTTATTCTGATTCATATCCAGATTCTTACTGGTTCAGTTAACTCTCTCAATGATTTATTCTGATTCATCTCTAGATTCTTACTGGTTCAGTTAAATCTCTCAACGGTTTATTCAGACTCATTTCCAAATTTTTACTGTTTCAGATAAATCTCTCAACGGTTTATTTTGATTCATTTCCATATTTTTACTGGTTCAGATAAATCTCTATACGGTTTATTCTGATTCATCTCCATATTTATTTTGCTGGTTCAGATAAATCTCTCAACGGTTTATTCTGATTTGTCTCCAGTTTTTTACTGGTTCAGATAAATCTCTCAACGGTTTATTCTGATTCATCTCCAGATTTTTACTGGTTCAGATAAATCTCTCAACGGTTTATTCTGATTCATTTCCAGATTCTTACTGGTTCAAATAAATCTCTTAATGGTTTATTTTGATTCGTCTCCAGATTTCTCCTGTTTCAGATAAATCTCTCAACGATTTATTCTGATTCGTCTCCAGATTCTTACTGTTTCAGATAAATCTCTCAACGGTTTATTCTGATTCGTCTCCAGATTCTTACTGGTTCAGATAAATCTCTCAACGGTTTATTCTGATTCGTCTCCAGATTTTACTTTTTCAGATAAATCTCTCAACGATTTATTCTGATTCATTCCCAGATTTTACTGGTTCAGATAAATCTCTCAATGGTTTATTCTGATTCATCTCTAGATTTATTTCGCTGGTTCAGATAAATCTCTCAACGGTTTATTCTGATATGTCTCCAGATTTTTACTAGTTCAGATAAATCTTTCAACGGTTTATTCTAATTCATCTCCATATTTATTTTGCTGGTTCAGATAAATCTCTCAACGGTTTATTCGTATTCGTCTCCAGATTTTTACTGGTTCAGATAAATCTCTCAACGGTTTATTCTGATTCATCTCCAGATTTATTTCGCTGGTTCAGATAAATCTCTCAACGGTTTATTCTGATTCGTCTCCAGATTTTACTGTTTCAGATGAATCTCTCAACGGTTTATTCTTATTCATTCCCAGATTTTATTGGTTCAGATAAATCTCTCAACAGATTATTCTTATTTATCTCCAGATTATTTCGCTGGTTCAGATAAATCTCTCAACGGTTTATTCTGATTCGTCTCCATATTTTATTGTTTAAGATAAATCTTTCAACGGTTTATTCTGATTTGTCTCCAGATTTTACTGTTTCAGATAAATCTCTTAACAGTTTATTCAGATTCATTCCCAGATTCCTATTGTTTCAGATAAATCTCTCAACGATTTATTCTGATTCGTTTCCAGACTTTTACTGGTTCAGATAAATATCTCAACGGTTTATTCTGATTCGTCTCCAGATTCTTACTGGTTCAGTTAAATCTCTCAATGGTTTATTCTGATTCGTCTCCAGATTTTTACTGTTTCAGATAAATCTCTCAACGGTTTATTCTGATTCATTTCAAGATTTTTACTGTTTCAGATCAATCTCTCAACGGTTTATTCTGATTCATTTCCTGATTTTTATTGGTTCAGATAAATCTCTCAACGGTTTATTCTGATTCATTTCCAGACTTTTACTGGTTCAGATAAATCTCTCAACGGTTTATTTTGATCTGTCTCCAGATTCTTACTGGTTCAGTTAAATCTCTCAACGGATTATTTTTATTCATTTCCATACTTTTACTGGTTCAGATAAATCTCTCAACGGTTTATTCTGATTCATATCCAGATTCTTACTGGTTCAGTTAACTCTCTCAATGATTTATTCTGATTCATCTCTAGATTCTTACTGGTTCAGTTAAATCTCTCAACGGTTTATTCAGATTCATTTCCAAATTTTTACTGTTTCAGATAAATCTCTCAACGGTTTATTTTGATTCATTTCCATATTTTTACTGGTTCAGATAAATCTCTATACGGTTTATTCTGATTCATCTCCATATTTATTTTGCTGGTTTAGATAAATCTCTCAACGGTTTATTCTGATTTGTCTCCAGTTTTTTACTGGTTCAGATAAATCTCTCAACGGTTTATTCTGATTCATCTCCAGATTTTTACTGGTTCAGATAAATCTCTCAACGGTTTATTCTGATTCATTTCCAGATTCTTACTGGTTCAAATAAATCTCTTAATGGTTTATTTTGATTCGTCTCCAGATTTCTACTGTTTCAGATAAATCTCTCAACGATTTATTCTGATTCGTCTCCAGATTCTTACTGTTTCAGATAAATCTCTCAACGGTTTATTCTGATTCATCTCCAGATTCTTACTGGTTCAGATAAATCTCTCAACGGTTTATTCTGATTCGTCTCCAGATTTTACTTTTTCAGATAAATCTCTCAACGATTTATTCTGATTCATTCCCAGATTTTACTGGTTCAGATAAATCTCTCAATGGTTTATTCTGATTCATCTCTAGATTTATTTCGCTGGTTCAGATAAATCTCTCAACGGTTTATTCTGATCTGTCTCCAGATTTTTACTGGTTCAGATAAATCTTTCAACGGTTTATTCTAATTCATCTCCATATTTATTTTGCTGGTTCAGATAAATCTCTCAACGGTTTAATCGTATTCGTCTCCAGATTTTTACTGGTTCAGATAAATCTCTCAACGGTTTATTCTGATTCATCTCCAGATTTATTTCGCTGGTTCAGATAAATCTCTCAACGGTTTATTCTGATTCGTCTCCAGATTTTACTGTTTCAGATGAATCTCTCAACGGTTTATTCTTATTCATTCCCAGATTTTATTGGTTCAGATAAATCTCTCAACAGATTATTCTTATTTATCTCCAGATTATTTCACTGGTTCAGATAAATCTCTCAACGGTTTATTCTGATTCGTCTCCATATTTTATTGTTTAAGATAAATCTTTCAACGGTTTATTCTGATTTGTCTCCAGATTTTACTGTTTCAGATAAATCTCTTAACAGTTTATTCAGATTCATTCCCAGATTCCTATTGTTTCAGATAAATCTCTCAACGATTTATTCTGATTCGTTTCCAGACTTTTACTGGTTCAGATAAATATCTCAACGGTTTATTCTGATTCGTCTCCAGATTCTTACTGGTTCAGTTAAATCTCTCAATGGTTTATTCTGATTCGTCTCCAGATTTTTACTGTTTCAGATAAATCTCTCAATGGTTTATTCTGATTCATTTCCATATTTTTACTGTTTCAGATAAATCTCTCAACGGTTTATTCTGATTCATTTCCTGATTTTTATTGGTTCAGATAAATCTCTCAACGGTTTATTCTGATTCATTTCCAGACTTTTACTGGTTCAGATAAATCTCTAAACGGTTTATTTTGATCTGTCTCCGGATTCTTACTGGTTCAGTTAAATCTCTCAACGGATTATTCTTATTCATTTCCAGACTTTTACTGGTTCAGATAAATCTCTCAACGGTTTATTCTGATTCATATCCAGATTCTTACTGGTTCAGTTAACTCTCTCAATGATTTATTCTGATTCATCTCTAGATTCTTACTGGTTCAGTTAAATCTCTCAACGGTTTATTCAGATTCATTTCTAAATTTTTACTGTTTCAGATAAATCTCTCAACGGTTTATTTTGATTCATTTCCATATTTTTACTGGTTCAGATAAATCTCTATACGGTTTATTCTGATTCATCTCCATATTTATTTTGCTGGTTCAGATAAATCTCTCAACGGTTTATTCTGATTTGTCTCCAGTTTTTTGTTGGTTCAGATAAATCTCTCAACGGTTTATTCTGATTCATCTCCAGATTTTTACTGGTTCAGATAAATCTCTCAACGGTTTATTCTGATTCATTTCCAGATTCTTACTGGTTCAAATAAATCTCTTAATGGTTTATTTTGATTCGTCTCCAGATTTCTACTGTTTCAGATAAATCTCTCAACGATTTATTCTGATTCGTCTCCAGATTCTTACTGTTTCAGATAAATCTCTCAACGGTTTATTCTGATTCGTCTCCAGATTCTTACTGGTTCAGATAAATCTCTCAACCGTTTATTCTGATTCGTCTCCAGATTTTACTTTTTCAGATAAATCTCTCAACGATTTATTCTGATTCATTCCCAGATTTTACTGGTTCAGATAAATCTCTCAATGGTTTATTCTGATTCATCTCTAGATTTATTTCGCTGGTTCAGATAAATCTCTCAACGGTTTATTCTGATCTGTCTCCAGATTTTTACTGGTTCAGATAAATCTTTCAACGGTTTATTCTAATTCATCTCCATATTTATTTTGCTGGTTCAGATAAATCTCTCAACGGTTTATTCATATTCGTCTCCAGATTTTTACTGGTTCAGATAAATCTCTCAACGTTTTATTCTGATTCATCTCCAGATCTATTTCACTGGTTCAGATAAATCTCTCAACGGTTTATTCTGATTCGTCTCCAGATTTTACTGTTTCAGATGAATCTCTCAACGGTTTATTCTGATTCATTCCCAGATTTTATTGGTTCAGATAAATCTCTCAACAGATTATTCTTATTCATCTCCAGATTATTTCGCTGGTTCAGATAAATCTCTCAACGGTTTATTCTGATTCGTCTCCATATTTTATTGTTTAAGATAAATCTTTCAACGGTTTATTCTGATTTGTCTCCAGATTTTACTGTTTCAGATAAATCTCTTAACAGTTTATTCAGATTCATTCCCAGATTCCTATTGTTTCAGATAAATCTCTCAACGATTTATTCTGATTCGTTTCCAGACTTTTACTGGTTCAGATAAATATCTCAACGGTTTATTCTGATTCGTCTCCAGATTCTTACTGGTTCAGTTAAATCTCTCAATGGTTTATTCTGATTCGTCTCTAGATTTTTACTGTTTCAGATAAATCTCTCAACGGTTTATTCTGATTCATTTCCAGATTTTTACTGTTTCAGATAAATCTCTCAACGGTTTATTCTGATTCATTTCCTGATTTTTATTGGTTCAGATAAATCTCTCAACGGTTTATTCTGATTCATTTCCAGACTTTTACTGGTTCAGATAAATCTCTCAACGGTTTATTTTGATTTGTCTCCGGATTCTTACTGGTTCAGTTAAATCTCTCAACGGATTATTCTTATTCATTTCCAGACTTTTACTGGTTCAGATAAATCTCTCAACGGTTTATTCTGATTCATATCCAGATTCTTACTGGTTCAGTTAACTCTCTCAATGATTTATTCTGATTCATCTCTAGATTCTTACTGGTTCAGTTAAATCTCTCAACGGTTTATTCAGACTCATTTCCAAATTTTTACTGTTTCAGATAAATCTCTCAACGGTTTATTTTGATTCATTTCCATATTTTTACTGGTTCAGATAAATCTCTATACGGTTTATTCTGATTCATCTCCATATTTATTTTGCTGGTTCAGATAAATCTCTCAACGGTTTATTCTGATTTGTCTCCAGTTTTTTACTGGTTCAGATAAATCTCTCAACGGTTTATTCTGATTCATCTCCAGATTTTTACTGGTTCAGATAAATCTCTCAACGGTTTATTCTGATTCATTTCCAGATTCTTACTGGTTCAAATAAATCTCTTAATGGTTTATTTTGATTCGTCTCCAGATTTCTACTGTTTCAGATAAATCTCTCAACGATTTATTCTGATTCGTCTCCAGATTCTTACTGTTTCAGATAAATCTCTCAACGGTTTATTCTGATTCGTCTCCAGATTCTTACTGGTTCAGATAAATCTCTCAACGGTTTATTCTGATTCGTCTCCAGATTTTACTTTTTCAGATAAATCTCTCAACGATTTATTCTGATTCATTCCCAGATTTTACTGGTTCAGATAAATCTCTCAATGGTTTATTCTGATTCATCTCTAGATTTATTTCGCTGGTTCAGATAAATCTCTCAACGGTTTATTCTGATATGTCTCCAGATTTTTACTGGTTCAGATAAATCTTTCAACGGTTTATTCTAATTCATCTCCATATTTATTTTGCTGGTTCAGATAAATCTCTCAACGGTTTATTCGTATTCGTCTCCAGATTTTTACTGGTTCAGATAAATCTCTCAACGGTTTATTCTGATTCATCTCCAGATTTATTTCGCTGGTTCAGATAAATCTCTCAACGGTTTATTCTGATTCGTCTCCAGATTTTACTGTTTCAGATGAATCTCTCAACGGTTTATTCTTATTCATTCCCAGATTTTATTGGTTCAGATAAATCTCTCAACAGATTATTCTTATTTATCTCCAGATTATTTCGCTGGTTCAGATAAATCTCTCAACGGTTTATTCTGATTCGTCTCCATATTTTATTGTTTAAGATAAATCTTTCAACGGTTTATTCTGATTTGTCTCCAGATTTTACTGTTTCAGATAAATCTCTTAACAGTTTATTCAGATTCATTCCCAGATTCCTATTGTTTCAGATAAATCTCTCAACGATTTATTCTGATTCGTTTCCAGACTTTTACTGGTTCAGATAAATATCTCAACGGTTTATTCTGATTCGTCTCCAGATTCTTACTGGTTCAGTTAAATCTCTCAATGGTTTATTCTGATTCGTCTCCAGATTTTTACTGTTTCAGATAAATCTCTCAACGGTTTATTCTGATTCATTTCAAGATTTTTACTGTTTCAGATCAATCTCTCAACGGTTTATTCTGATTCATTTCCTGATTTTTATTGGTTCAGATAAATCTCTTAACGGTTTATTCTGATTCATTTCCAGACTTTTACTGGTTCAGATAAATCTCTCAACGGTTTATTTTGATTTGTCTCCGGATTCTTACTGGTTCAGTTAAATCTCTCAACGGATTATTCTTATTCATTTCCAGACTTTTACTGGTTCAGATAAATCTCTCAACGGTTTATTCTGATTCATATCCAGATTCTTACTGGTTCAGTTAACTCTCTCAATGATTTATTCTGATTCATCTCTAGATTCTTACTGGTTCAGTTAAATCTCTCAACGGTTTATTCAGATTCATTTCCAAATTTTTACTGTTTCAGATAAATCTCTCAACGGTTTATTTTGATTCATTTCCATATTTTTACTGGTTCAGATAAATCTCTATACGGTTTATTCTGATTCATCTCCATATTTATTTTGCTGGTTCAGATAAATCTCTCAATGGTTTATTCTAATTTGTCTCCAGTTTTTTACTGGTTCAGATAAATCTCTCAACGGTTTATTCTGATTCATCTCCAGATTTTTACTGGTTCAGATAAATCTCTCAACGGTTTATTCTGATTCATTTCCAGATTCTTATTGGTTCAAATAAATCTCTTAATGGTTTATTTTGATTCGTCTCCAGATTTCTACTGTTTCAGATAAATATCTCAACGATTTATTCTGATTCGTCTCCAGATTCTTACTGTTTCAGATAAATCTCTCAACGGTTTATTCTGATTCCTCTCCAGATTCTTACTGGTTTAGATAAATCTCTTAACAGTTTATTCTGATTCGTCTCCAGATTTTACTTTTTCAGATAAATCTCTCAACGATTTATTCTGATTCATTCCCAGATTTTACTGGTTCAGATAAATCTCTCAATGGTTTATTCTGATTCATCTCTAAATTTATTTCGCTGGTTCAGATAAATCTCTCAACGGTTTATTCTGATCTGTCTCCAGATTTTTACTGGTTCAAATAAATCTTTCAACGGTTTATTCTAATTCATCTCCATATTTATTTTGCTGGTTCAGATAAATCTCTCAACGGTTTATTCGTATTCGTCTCCAGATTTTTACTGGTTCAGATAAATCTCTCAACGGTTTATTCTGATTCATCTCCAGATTTATTTCGCTGGTTCAGATAAATCTCTCAACGGTTTATTCTGATTCGTCTCCAGATTTTACTGTTTCAGATGAATCTCTCAACGGTTTATTCTTATTCATTCCCAGATTTTATTGGTTCAGATAAATCTCTCAACAGATTATTCTTATTTATCTCCAGATTATTTCACTGGTTCAGATAAATCTCTCAACGGTTTATTCTGATTCGTCTCCATATTTTATTGTTTAAGATAAATCTTTCAACGATTTATTCTGATTTGTCTCCAGATTTTACTGTTTCAGATAAATCTCTTAACAGTTTATTCAGATTCATTCCCAGATTCCTATTGTTTCAGATAAATCTCTCAACGATTTATTCTGATTCGTTTCCAGACTTTTACTGGTTCAGATAAATATCTCAACGGTTTATTCTGATTCGTCTCCAGATTCTTACTGGTTCAGTTAAATCTCTCAATGGTTTATTCTGATTCGTCTCCAGATTTTTACTGTTTCAGATAAATCTCTCAACGGTTTATTCTGATTCATTTCCAGATTTTTACTATTTCAGATAAATCTCTCAACGGTTTATTCTGATTCATTTCCTGATTTTTATTGGTTCAGATAAATCTCTCAACGGTTTATTCTGATTCATTTCCAGACTTTTACTGGTTCAGATAAATCTCTCAACGGTTTATTTTGATTTGTCTCCGGATTCTTACTGGTTCAGTTAAATCTCTCAACGGATTATTCTTATTCATTTCCAGACTTTTACTGGTTCAGATAAATCTCTCAACGGTTTATTCTAATTCATCTCCATATTTATTTTGCTGGTTCAGATAAATCTCTCAACGGTTTATTCGTATTCGTCTCCAGATTTTTACTGGTTCAGATAAATCTCTCAACGGTTTATTCTGATTCATCTCCAGATTTATTTCGCTGGTTCAGATAAATCTCTCAACGGTTTATTCTGATTCGTCTCCAGATTTTACTGTTTCAGATGAATCTCTCAACGGTTTATTCTTATTCATTCCCAGATTTTATTGGTTCAGATAAATCTCTCAACAGATTATTCTTATTTATCTCCAGATTATTTCGCTGGTTCAGATAAATCTCTCAACGGTTTATTCTGATTCGTCTCCATATTTTATTGTTTAAGATAAATCTTTCAACGGTTTATTCTGATTTGTCTCCAGATTTTACTGTTTCAGATAAATCTCTTAACAGTTTATTCAGATTCATTCCCAGATTCCTATTGTTTCAGATAAATCTCTCAACGATTTATTCTGATTCGTTTCCAGACTTTTACTGGTTCAGATAAATATCTCAACGGTTTATTCTGATTCGTCTCCAGATTCTTACTGGTTCAGTTAAATCTCTCAATGGTTTATTCTGATTCGTCTCCAGATTTTTACTGTTTCAGATAAATCTCTCAACAGTTTATTCTGATTCATTTCAAGATTTTTACTGTTTCAGATCAATCTCTCAACGGTTTATTCTGATTCATTTCCTGATTTTTATTGGTTCAGATAAATCTCTTAACGGTTTATTCTGATTCATTTCCAGACTTTTACTGGTTCAGATAAATCTCTCAACGGTTTATTTTGATTTGTCTCCGGATTCTTACTGGTTCAGTTAAATCTCTCAACGGATTATTCTTATTCATTTCCAGACTTTTACTGGTTCAGATAAATCTCTCAACGGTTTATTCTGATTCATATCCAGATTCTTACTGGTTCAGTTAACTCTCTCAATGATTTATTCTGATTCATCTCTAGATTCTTACTGGTTCAGTTAAATCTCTCAACAGTTTATTCAGATTCATTTCCAAATTTTTACTGTTTCAGATAAATCTCTCAACGGTTTATTTTGATTCATTTCCATATTTTTACTAGTTCAGATAAATCTCTATACGGTTTATTCTGATTCATCTCCATATTTATTTTGCTGGTTCAGATAAATCTCTCAATGGTTTATTCTAATTTGTCTCCAGTTTTTTACTGGTTCAGATAAATCTCTCAACGGTTTATTCTGATTCATCTCCAGATTTTTACTGGTTCAGATAAATCTCTCAACGGTTTATTCTGATTCATTTCCAGATTCTTATTGGTTCAAATAAATCTCTTAATGGTTTATTTTGATTCGTCTCCAGATTTCTACTGTTTCAGATAAATATCTCAACGATTTATTCTGATTCGTCTCCAGATTCTTACTGTTTCAGATAAATCTCTCAACGGTTTATTCTGATTCCTCTCCAGATTCTTACTGGTTTAGATAAATCTCTTAACGGTTTATTCTGATTCGTCTCCAGATTTTACTTTTTCAGATAAATCTCTCAACGATTTATTCTGATTCATTCCCAGATTTTACTGGTTCAGATAAATCTCTCAATGGTTTATTCTGATTCATCTCTAGATTTATTTCGCTGGTTCAGATAAATCTCTCAACGGTTTATTCTGATCTGTCTCCAGATTTTTACTGGTTCAGATAAATCTTTCAACGGTTTATTCTAATTCATCTCCATATTTATTTTGCTGGTTCAGATAAATCTCTCAACGGTTTATTCGTATTCGTCTCCAGATTTTTACTGGTTCAGATAAATCTCTCAACGGTTTATTCTGATTCATCTCCAGATTTATTTCGCTGGTTCAGATAAATCTCTCAACGGTTTATTCTGATTCGTCTCCAGATTTTACTGTTTCAGATGAATCTCTCAACGGTTTATTCTTATTCATTCCCAGATTTTATTGGTTCAGATAAATCTCTCAACAGATTATTCTTATTTATCTCCAGATTATTTCACTGGTTCAGATAAATCTCTCAACGGTTTATTCTGATTCGTCTCCATATTTTATTGTTTAAGATAAATCTTTCAACGATTTATTCTGATTTGTCTCCAGATTTTACTGTTTCAGATAAATCTCTTAACAGTTTATTCAGATTCATTCCCAGATTCCTATTGTTTCAGATAAATCTCTCAACGATTTATTCTGATTCGTTTCCAGACTTTTACTGGTTCAGATAAATATCTCAACGGTTTATTCTGATTCGTCTCCAGATTCTTACTGGTTCAGTTAAATCTCTCAATGGTTTATTCTGATTCGTCTCCAGATTTTTACTGTTTCAGATAAATCTCTCAACGGTTTATTCTGATTCATTTCCAGATTTTTACTATTTCAGATAAATCTCTCAACGGTTTATTCTGATTCATTTCCTGATTTTTATTGGTTCAGATAAATCTCTCAACGGTTTATTCTGATTCATTTCCAGACTTTTACTGGTTCAGATAAATCTCTCAACGGTTTATTTTGATTTGTCTCCGGATTCTTACTGGTTCAGTTAAATCTCTCAACGGATTATTCTTATTCATTTCCAGACTTTTACTGGTTCAGATAAATCTCTCAACGGTTTACTCTGATTCATATCCAGATTCTTACTGGTTCAGTTAACTCTCTCAATGATTTATTCTGATTCATCTCTAGATTCTTACTGGTTCAGTTAAATCTCTCTACGGTTTATTCAGATTCATTTCCAAATTTTTACTGTTTCAGATAAATCTCTCAACGGTTTATTTTGATTCATTTCCATATTTTTACTGGTTCAGATAAATCTCTATACGGTTTATTCTGATTCATCTCCATATTTATTTTGCTGGTTCAGATAAATCTCTCAATGGTTTATTCTGATTTGTCTCCAGTTTTTTACTGGTTCAGATAAATCTCTCAACGGTTTATTCTGATTCATCTCCAGATTTTTACTGGTTCAGATAAATCTCTCAACGGTTTATTCTGATTCATTTCCAGATTCTTACTGGTTCAAATAAATCTCTTAATGGTTTATTTTGATTCGTCTCCAGATTTCTACTGTTTCAGATAAATCTCTCAACGATTTATTCTGATTCGTCTCCAGATTCTTACTGTTTCAGATAAATCTCTCAACGGTTTATTCTGATTCGTCTCCAGATTCTTATTGGTTCAGATAAATCTCTCAACGGTTTATTCTGATTCGTCTCCAGATTTTACTTTTTCAGATAAATCTCTCAACGATTTATTCTGATTCATTCCCAGATTTTACTGGTTCAGATAAATCTCTCAATGGTTTATTCTGATTCATCTCTAGATTTATTTCGCTGGTTCAGATAAATCTCTCAACGGTTTATTCTGATCTGTCTCGAGATTTTTACTGGTTCAGATAAATCTTTCAACGGTTTATTCTAATTCATCTCCATATTTATTTTGCTGGTTCAGATAAATCTCTCAACGGTTTATTCGTATTCGTCTCCAGATTTTTACTGGTTCAGATAAATCTCTCAACGGTTTATTCTGATTCATCTCCAGATTTATTTCGCTGGTTCAGATAAATCTCTCAACGGTTTATTCTGATTCGTCTCCAGATTTTACTGTTTCAGATGAATCTCTCAACGGTTTATTCTGATTCATTCCCAGATTTTATTGGTTCAGATAAATCTCTCAACAGATTATTCTTATTCATCTCCAGATTATTTCGCTGGTTCAGATAAATCTCTCAACGGTTTATTCTGATTCGTCTCCATATTTTATTGTTTAAGATAAATCTTTCAACGGTTTATTCTGATTTGTCTCCAGATTTTACTGTTTCAGATAAATCTCTTAACAGTTTATTCAGATTCATTCCCAGATTCCTATTGTTTCAGATAAATCTCTCAACGATTTATTCTTATTTGTTTCCAGATTCTTGCTGGTTCAGATAAATCCCTCAACGGTTTATTCTGATTCATTTCCATATTTTTACTACTTCATATAAATCTCTCAACGGTTTATTCTGATCCATTCTCTATTCATATTTAGTTCAAACTTTCCGTCAACAATCACCTTTGGATGGCATCTATAAGCCCATCTCTGACAATTCTCCTCTATTTCTAAAAATGGCATCTTTAAGCCCATTTCCGTACACAATCAAATCAACGCGTCATCAAGTGCAAATTTTAGGGCACTCTAGTGTTCAATTATCTTCTACTTTTAAGCCACAAACGACAAACATGTCGATCTCTCTTTTCAAGTTTAAGAAAATTGAACAGGGGCAGCTGTTTTACCCCAAAATTTTCCCTCCCATTTTTCATAGAAGACACAACCCTAGGGTTTCTCAGATATTCAAGTTGGCTCAGAAATCAACCAGACAGATTCTCTTCTGTGGCAGTAAACCAACAATTAGGGTTTCTTGCAATTCTTAAAAGAAAATGAGTTCTCAAAAATTCAATTGGCTTTCACAGGTCTTCATGCTTCCTCAGGTTTACTGAAAAGATAATGTTTGTTCTCAGAGCATGGTTTGTTTGGGACAAGAGATGGAGGTCAAGACTGTCATTTAAGACAATCATGATTGTGGGATCCAGGTTGACCAGATAATTTATGTCCTTAAAAACATTTGTTTGGTTAGGAAATGGAATATACAGTGTGTGTTTGTTTGGAATGCAGTTACAAAATTACAGAATTATTGGGATTTAAGTTACCAGACTGGAGCATTTTATTTCAAATATCTAGATTGGGAATTTCAAAAATCAAATAGGATGCAAAGAGAAATTACAAGTTGTTGTTGATAAAGGATTTCAAGTTATTCAAGTGATACCAGAACATTTCATAAGATTTTCTCCAATTTCATACATTGTTACAAAACTATTTATTCTTTTAAATACTTTATGTTTTACAAATTATCATTTTTGAAGATGAATTGGTATAATTATTGGATATAATACAAGAATGATTTTTCTAAATTACAAATAAAATCCAAATGTTTGATTGGCCTAGGAAAATTAATCTATGCCTAAGTTTATCTGAAGATTAAAGTCGTATCAAATTCTTTTGTTTATGTCCAAAGACCTCCATGCTTGCCACAAATTTCTTGCCTTCCTTGCTTTGTCATATCCATTTTTCTCACATGAAAACAAGAAAAGAAAAACATGGTTAGTACGACTTATTTAGGCATGAACAAAATTTTCCAAAAACTATTCATCATTAAGGTTTGCAAAAATGGAATCAGAATGCCATTTTATTTCATCACAATCTATTTCCCATTTGCAAATCACAAAAAAGTTACCCTTATTGGTTCACAAAAAGAAAGAGGAAAAGAAATGCTACAAACTGTCCAAACAAAATGCAAGAAAACTGTCCAAACATAAATACTACAAGTTGTCCAAACAGAAATACTACAAGCTGTTCAAACAGAAATACTACAAGTTGTCCAAACAAGAAGAAATTCGCAAGCAAACAAAATGTTACAAACTGAATCAGACAAACAACAAACAGCTTTGTCAAAACAACAAACAACATCAACAAAAAACGAGGCAGCAATATAGCAAGTAAACAAATAGCTAAGTCAACAAAAGCTAAAACAGGGAGTAGTACAAAAGTATGGCAAAATAAGCAACTAAGCAAAGTTTGCTCAAGAAGCAAAGTCATCATTTTCCATGCAAACCTTTCAGAATTGGAAAAAAGGCAAAAGAGCAATTTGATTTCTTATTGTCATTGAGAGAGAAGAGAGGAAAGAAGTCACCTAGGTTATTGGAATGCACAACCTTGCTGCCCTGCCTGTCACAAGTTGCATGGAATGTGCTAAAAAACAAAACTGCAACAAAAAATCCATAAGGACAACATACTAAAATATTCAATTTTTGGTTTCTCACCATTTTGAATATGGATAACAGAAGCAGGGTCAATATAACAGGTAGCAGGTCTCAAGCTGAAGAGAGGAGTCTCAAGCAAAAAAAGATAGAAAGATTATCAAACTCAAAAAAACTTGAAACAAGTTTCAAAGACAAAAACCATTAGTAAGTATCAAACTCCAAAAGTCTCAAACTAAAAAACCTGCTGAACCCTCATCACAACAGAAACAGTAAACCATCAAAACTCTCAAAAACCAATCACCATCTCAAAACTCATAAAACCTGTAACAAGCCTAGAACCCTCATCAAAACCAAAAAATATAACCTCAAAACTCCAAACCTGCGCCCAGTTTCACAAACTCAAAAAACCAGTAAGCCACCATAACCAAACTCAAAAAACCAGTAAGCCACCAAAACAAAACAAAAATAGTAAGCCACCATAACCAAACTCAAAAAACCAGTAAGCCACCAAAACAAAACAAAAACCAGTAAGCCACCATAACCAAACTAAAAAAAACAGTAAGCCACCAAAACCAAGCCAACCAAACCTGTAAAACCTCAAAACTCAAAACCTGATAATCATCAAAAATCCCAAACCTGCTAAGCCTTCATCAAAAACAAAAAACCATTAACCATCATCAAAAAACATAAAATACAGTAGCAAAGCCCCAAAACCAAAAACCTGTAATAGAGCCAGTAAAACCCACAAAAACCATCAACCATCATCAAGAACAGAAAATACAGTAGCAAAGCCCCCAAAACTTAAGGCCAGTTAACCATCCAACAGAACCATCGCAAAAATCCCAAAACCAGAAGAATAATAACCAGCATCATCATCATTCAAACACAGAGATAAGAAAAGATTACCGACGAGTCAGAAAAGCCACACCCTCATCTCTTCCCCTCGCGCGACTTCTTCCGCCACTGAACACAGTCACTGTCTCGCCTCTCCCTTTCTAAATCACAAGAAATCGTAAAGCTCCAACAGGTATGGATTCTTCATCTTTCTCATAATTTCATAACATATTTCTCTGCATCTAAAATCATGAGCTTAATTAACAGAAAAAACATGATAAGACAATAAAATCAATGAATTTGTAATCTTACCCTTTTTCAAAGAAAATCTTTAGAACTCGACTAGGGAGGCGAGAACAACTGTATTCCAGCAACAGAGAGTTTAGAGAGGGCAAGGACGAATCAATTTCATTTCTTTTAGGTTTAGATCCGAAACTAGGGTTTCAAAGAGACACAAATCGCGATGAGATAAGGAGGTAGAGGAGGGTGATTCGGTCATGAGGTCAAACAGGGATGGTTCATGAGAAATTTAGAGGTTTCAGCAAGATGAACATAGATGAGCGAAGAAGATGAAGAGCAGCGCTGTGAGTGACAAAGGGTTCCAAGAACCCTAATTTCGTTTTCTCACCTTAATCAATAACTAAGCATGGTTAGAGACTTGGGCTTGTTTTGTTTGTAATTTCCCTTAAGCCCATTCGCGTTTTGCTGGTTTCGCACCCCCCTTGGCTTGTTCTTTGTTACAGCAAGATTAGTATGTAACTTCTTTGGGCCTCATTCTCAAAATCATTTAAGCCCATACATTTTTTTTAATTGGTTTTCTTCTTATCTTCTTTTTTGTTATACAAAATGATAATAAAATTTAAAATATATTTTTATTAGTTTGATTTAGGTTTTGTAAATAATTTTTACCATTTTCTTTCTTTAATAAATTTTGCTTTAGATTTACTTTAACATATAATAAAACACCTAAACAAAGTAATTTAGTTTGTTTTCTTTCTTTAGAATTTACTTAAATTAATAAAATATAATAAATAAAGATTTTAATTTAATCAATTATTTTTTATTTTTTAGAATAGGTTTTACTTTTCCCTTTTCAAGTAAATACTTAACATTTCATTTCCATATTTTGTTGCTTTTATTTTCATGGATTATCATAGCTTTACATAAATCGCACAAAATTCGATTTGGTTGTATTGTTTGATATTTGGACCTTCCTATCTCATTTGATTCATCCCCATTTGTAAAAATTGTACCCCCATTCCCGAATATTTTGTAATAGCGTAGAATTTCAATTCCCGCAATTTATTATTTTCCATATACTGTATAGTAATTAGGCGTGTATGACAAGATTCAAAACTCAATCGCTAGATGACCTAATCAAAGAATAAAATAACTTGAAACCAACACACCTTTTCACACGCGTACCTCTAGGGTAACCTCGCTCGTTGCCTCAGAAATACAATCATGTCCCTCGAATATGGGACTCTTTAGCAATGACCCTTCGATAAAAAAAGACCGTAGTCCCTCGATGACCCTCGATGTTACCTTCGATTAAAACGATCTCGTCCCTTAGAAAAATTGCTAAAGTGTCTCCTAAGTTGCCTTCGATGATTGTAAAATTGACCCGCGCTTGTCCTTTCACATCCAACAGTGGGGCTTCTTACCAAATTACTGGTAAGATAACACCATTAAAAGGATGAAGAAAAGAACAATCTAAGACCTTTCGAGTAGATATATTCGCTCTTAGTTACTCGCTTGCTCACGATAAAAACTTTTCACACCTACACTTTCATTTCAAAAACATTTTCAAAAAGATAAAATGTTTTGTATACGTTCTTATAGAGACGGGAACCATTGCAAAACATCTTTTTTCAAAACACTTTCCGAAACACGATTCACAAACACATCTTTGAACCACTTTTCGAAACAAAACTTTGTACGCGTTCTTATAGAGACGAGAACCATTACAAAGAGATTTTTCAAAATACTTTCAAAGCCCACACCACAAGCACACTATCAAATGAAAGAAATTGATCTAAACGAGTAACTAAGAGACCATGGAAAACCATGGATGAAAAGGGTGCTAATACCTTCCCTTTTCATAATCTACCCCCCGAACCCGAGAAATAATCTCGAAAGGTCTTTCCTGTACTTTTTTACCTTTCCTTTTGGATAAAAGAAAAGTCGGTGGCGACTCTTGCTATCCGCAAAAGTGCGATCGAAACAAAAAACATCAAGTCAGTTCTCCCACTGTATCATAGAACTGGCGAATCTGCTGGGGAATTATAAAAAGTGGGGTTACCTTAGGGATAGATCACCTTTAATCGCTTTCATTATTTGATTTGTGTGCTTTATATTTAGTTCTTTGTATTGGGCTTGCTTTGATCCTCCACCCGGATTTGGGGCACCTTTTTAGGTAAGTAGAAATAAACTGCGAGGGAATTGTGCGGTGTATACCGACACAGTTGAAGCAATAGCTATGTTGATGTGGAACTTTGGTTGGTACCGGTAACCCTTGAGTCGAATGAAGGAGAGTACGAGGACGCCGCGTGGTGTCGTGAAGCATCAACTGACTTTAGAACCCTAATTGAACCAACTTGGCCATTAGGACGTAGTGAGATAACCGGTTTCGGTGTAGAGCTGAAAATTGGTTGATACTCGATGCTACACTCATTGAGACCAGACTTTTGGGATATCTCGGCCGCAAGAAAATATTGATTGAGCTGAGACAATTCCTAAAAGAAAGGTCAATGATATTGAGACCCCTTAGAACCTGGTTACTATTAACTAGGACAGGTTGAGCCAACTAAACTTCAAGAGGGTACTTACCTACAAAACTCCATGAAAGCCTAAAACTAAGGGTTTGTTTGCTTTGTGTGAATATGATTATTTGTATATAAACTTGCTTACCTCGCATATCTGTACATAACATCATAACATCATACCATAGCATTTTCAATAACCATTTCAAGGATCTCGAGGGTCTTTGATGCAGGGTCACGTTGAACCAGACGTCTACCAAAGGGCAAGAGGATTCATTTTCCTCTAAAAAAACGCCGTCTAAGATCAAGTACAACAACTTGAGTAAAGGTCTATGACCCACTTGACATGGTGAGCTTAATTCTCGTGGAAAGACATCCGCCGATACAAAGTTCTCCAATCAAAGTAGTTGATCGAAGTTCAACTTTTAACATTTTTTTGTGTTTACCCCGCGAGATCCTTGAAAACATGAATCCACATATCATGCACCATATCATGAAAGGTTTCTCCCATTCAAGTCTCCTTATCTTCCTACTGTTTATTTCAGTAGAAATGGCTCTAGAACAGACTATCAAGGACATTCATGCTTAAAACGCTTAACTTCAAGAGATGTTCTTGAACCTATCTAAGGGGCAAGAAGAAGTGAAATCTCTCCTCACTAGGGGCATGATCATGGGGAATCCTGAGGGTAACAAAGATGATCAGTTGGAGCTGCTACGAACTGAGATAGCCATAATGAAAATCTAGATGATGGGACAACTGGTGGGCCAAATGGCTCTCATCCAAAACTTGGCACAAGGACAAGAAGAACAGAGAGTCCTCATCAACAAGCTTCATCAAGACGGATGTAACCAAATGGAGCAAACAACTAGAGTTGAAGATCAAGTCATCATTCAACCTCCCTTGAGACAAGAAGCTGAGAGAAGACCTCCCCAATTTGCTTCAGGGTCACGAGCCCAACAAAAACCTCGCCAACAACAACAGGGTAATCAGCGTAGGCGGAATACATCTGAAAGATGCTTTACTGAGATTGACATGTCATTATCTCTAGTGCTGCAACACCTGTTGGAAGCCAAGCTGGTTGTATTAAAGGACCCACCTCAGAATCCCAACACAGCCTCTCCAAGGTACAATCCAAATGCAAGGTGTGCGTACCACTCCAACAGTCCTGGAAATGACACCAATAGCTGTTGGACATTGAGAAACAAAATTTAAGATCTGATTGAAGAAGGAATGCTGGAGTTCACACAAGATGGCCAGATTAAAATCTTCCGCTGAGGGTTCTCCACCTAAAATGACAAGTTCGAACAAAGAGGCTTATGTTCATTTTGAATTTCCAATTGTAATTTCTTTTGTTATTCAAACAATTATCTATTAATGACAAACTCTGTTTCATTAATGCATTGCATATGTTTGTCTTGAATTCATCTTTTTGTTTTCACTATATTTAAACTATGCTTTTTATTCTTCTTATGACATTTAACTCTTGCTAAAAGTTACAAGCCTTTAGAGGGAGGATGATGAAAACAATGCCATAGTCTCATGCAGTATGCTTTTGGGCAGACCTTGCTAACGATGTACAGGCGTTTATTTCAAATCCTAAACACTGGAGTTATAAGGAAGATAATCCCTAGTAAACCCCTTCGAGCCAAAGAAATAAAAGTTTTTTGTTTTAACACAAATTGAAACCTTTAATCAAAACCTGGGGCAGGGTAGTCTCTCAGTTAATTCAAACGCATGTTAAAGCCGTAAACTCTCATCTTGTAATACAACGAATGACATCAAAAACATTCCTCTGGAATCAAAAGACGGTGATGGTTCCCTATCACATAGGCAGTCATTATCTCTCAAAAAAAATCCCACTAAGTCAGAACCAACAAAGGAGACTTAAGAAAAACTGGGGCATCCTGCTGACTGTAATCTCAAAAAATAGGAACATTCAGGAAAAAATTAGGGATAACAAATCAAAAGAAAGAGGTCACTACAAATCCTCAACATAAAAAATAATAATGTTGCAAAAATGGCTGCCTTCCAACAAACTTTACTTGTTTGAACCATCACCAAAACGTCATTCCAGACTCATTTGGAGTTCAAACGTACAATTAACTGAGCTTAGGACTGAAGAATATCACGAAGAACGGGTGGGTACAAATACATTTGAGCCTTTATCCTTTATTTCCTAAACCGTGAACCAAGCTAAGCTACAACCCCTCAAAAGTCCTAATTGAAGCATGGGTTAGTTCGAAAGCATACTGTTACAAAAGGTATCCTGACTCCTGTAAAGCTTTACTCTAAATCCCGAGTTGAATTTTTCAAACAAAATTCTTTACTTGCCAAAATGCATTTTCAAAAATCTCAAGGCAAGCATAAACTTTGCCCTATTTTAATATTGCTATTTGCATATGTCTATTTGCTTGGAAACAGAGAAATTCACACGACGAATATTCAGCAGATGAAAATTCTCTCAATAAACAAAATCACTTTAGTTGGAAAGACGCTTCCAATGATGGATCTCTCATAACCAAGGGGCACGGCATGACCATTTTCCAACACATCTGGGGCAGTCAAGTCGAGATTCAAAGAATCTCTCAAGGAAATGTTGAATCACTCAGGGGGCAATGTTACGTTGATCATGAGTTTGAATAGAATCCACTATGAAGACTCCCGGTACCATCAAGTCGCTTGTCTGTACTTTCAGTATCAGATGGTGTCAGTATCATGTCTTCGGATCTTCCCATGATAGTTCTTGGAGAATTATGAGACTTGACCAAAGATCTTGGGTACCACCAATTTGTGCGTTTGTGCCAGTAGTACCAGATGGTGTCAGTATCAGGTCTTCGGTTTCTTCCATAACGGTCTTAGAAAGTATCCCTATAAAGTTCAGGGCTACCAGAAATGTGATCCAAATCTCAAACGTCGAGGTGCACCGAATTAACTTTAGGGGCAAACTGGCTCTCACATATAAAGGGTCATGTGTGACCAAGAAAACAATCTCTGGAATTACTACAAAACTTACTACTGTAGACAGTGACAAATCCCTACAAAATACCCTTCATAAGGTGATCCCCAGTGAAGTCGTCAGAGTCACAAGGCTATCCCAGACGAGTGCAGAAACATCTTTAAACAAGAATGGGGCATCCTCCAGCCGTGGACATAGTCAAACTCGCCAAAAAAGGGAGGATTTTTAACCCTCTCCCAACAAACGCATACATCACACTAGCTCCCAAAACAGAGGATACAATTCTCTTACAGATATGATTCAAATACGATCCAGATATGGATGTCTTTCTAATACTCATTCAATATTTCCTCAGATACCATCAAAGCTTGAATCATTCTGACATTCCTCAACTGAGCTGGTCTTAATTGAGTTAAAAAGCCTCATAGAGTTTTTTCCCGAAGCGCCCTTCCGGAAGATTGGCGAAAGGGTTTATTTCCCCAGAAGGAAAGATTGCCCAAGTTGAATTTGCTTCCCAGACTATCATAAATCAAGGGACCACAACTCCTCTTCCCCAGCAGACTGCTCTAAAACCCTCGCAGGTACTTTCTCCAGCCAGAGCAAAAATTTCCAACCACTGGTCCAAAGTATCCCCAGCAAGTTGCCCAACTTCTCAGATTTCCCAGCAGATTATCACAAGTAATCTCTGGCTTTTCAATTCTGCAACAGATTTTTTACCTCGAAATTTACCCATCAGTACTTTAGAGGGGATTTATTTTCCCCACTTCCAGCAACGCTACGGCACAAACAATCTTTTACTTTTCATACATTCACATACATACGTCATAACATTGGCAACTCAAGTGCATATAGTGCAATCTCATTTATTTTAAGAGGAAAACATCACACCATGCATCGCATACATCATAGCATTACATTCAGTTACCTCTTCACCTTTTTAAAGGAAAGAGACATTTGACAGTTATTGTCAACAAACTTCCGACAGACACAAATCTTCAGCAAGCCAAATACAGATCAGTTTATGAGAAAAGGCTGATTTTTACTAGTTCAGATAAACCTCTCAACGATTTATTCTGATTCATTTCCAGACTTTTACTGTTTCAGATAAATCTCTCAATGGTTTTTTCTGATCTGTCTCCAGATTCTTACTGGTTCAGTTAAATCTCTCAACGGTTTATTCTGATTCATTTCCAGACTTTTATTGGTTCCGATAAATCTCTCAACGGTTTATTCTGATTCGTCTCCAGATTCTTACTGGTTCAGTTAAATCTCTCAACGGTTTATTTTGATTCATCTCCAGATTCTTACTGGTTCAGTTAAATCTCTCAACGGTTTATTCTGATTCATTTCTAGACTTTTACTGGTTCAGATAAATCTCTCAATGGTTTATTTTGATTCGTCTCCAGATTCTTACTGGTTCAGTTAAATCTCTCAACGGTTTATTCTGATTCATCTCCAGATTCTTATTGGTTCAGTTAAATCTCTCAACGGTTTATTCTGATTCATTTCCAAATTTTTACTGTTTCTGATAAATCTCTCAACGGTTTATTCTGATTCATTTCCATATTTTTATTGGTTCAGATAAATTTCTCAACGGTTTATTCTGATTCATCTCCATATTCTTACTGGTTCAGTTAAATCACTCAACGGTTTATTCTAATTCATTTCCAGATTTTTACTGTTTGAGATAAATCTCTCAACGGTTTATTCTGATTCATTTCCAGATTTTTACTATTTCAGATAAATCTCTCAACGATTTATTCTGATTCATTTCCAGACTTTTACTGGTTCAGATAAATCTCTCATCGGTTTATTTTGATTCGACTCCAGATTCTTACTGGTTCAGTTAAATCACTCAATGGTTTATTCTGATTTGCCTCCAGATTTTTACTGTTTCAGATTAATCTCTCAACGGTTTATTCTGATTCATTTCTAGATTTTTATTGTTTCAGATAAATCTCTCAACGGTTTATTCTGATTCATTTCCAGATTTTTACTGGTTCAAATAAATCTCTCAACGGTTTATTCTGATTCATTTCCAGAGTTTTACTGGTTCAGACAAATCTCTCAACGGTTTATTTTGATTTGTCTCCAGATTCTTTCTGGTTTAGTTAAATCTCTCAACGATTTATTCTGATTCATTTCCAGACTTTTACTGGTTCAGATAAATCTCTCAACGGTTTATTCTGATTCGTTTCCAGATTCTTACTGGTTCAATTAAATCTCTCAACAGTTTATTCTGATTCATCTCCAAATTCTTACTGGTTCAGTTAAATCTCTCAACAGTTTATTCTGATTCATTTCCAAATTTTTACTATTTTAGATAAATCTCTCAACAGTTTATTCTGATTCATTTCCAGATTTTTACTGGTTCAGATAAATCTCTCAACGGTTTATTCTGATTCATCTCCAGATTTATTTCGCTGGTTCAGATTAATCTCTCAATGTTTTATTCTAATTCGTCTCCAGATTTTTACTGGTCCAGATAAATCTCTCAACGGTTTATTCTGATTCATCTCCATATTTTTACTGGTTTAGATAAATCTCTCAACGGTTTATTCTAATTCATTTCCAGATTCTTACTGGTTCAGATAAATCTCTCAATGGTTTATTTTGATTCGTCTCCAGATTTTTACTATTTCAGATAAATCTCTCAACGGTTTATTCTGATTCATCTCCAGATTCTTACTGTTTCAGATAAATCTCTCAACGGTTTATTCTGATTTGTCTCCAGATTTTTACTGTTTCAGATAAATCTCTCAACGGTTTATTCTGATTCATTTCCAGATTTTTACTATTTTAGATAAATCTCTCAGCGGTTAATTCTGATTCATTTCCAGATTTTTACTGGTTCAGATAAATCTCTCAACGGTTTATTTTGATTCATTTCCAGACATTTATTGGTTCAGACAAATCTCTCAATGGTTTATTTTTATTTGTCTCCGGATTCTTACTAGTTCAGTTAAATCTCTCAACGGTTTATTCTGATTCATTTCCAGACTTTTACTGGTTCAGATAAATCTCTCAACGGTTTATTCTGATTTGTCTCCAGATTCTTACTGGTTCAGTTAAATCTCTCAACGGTTTATTCTAATTCATCTCCAAATTCTTACTGGTTCAGTTAAATCTCTCAACGGTTTATTCTGATTCATTTCCAGATTTTTAATGTTACAGATAAATCTCTCAACAGGTTATTCTGTTTCATTTCCAGATTTTTACTGGTTCAGATAAATATCTCAACGGTTTATTCTGATTCATCTCCAGATTTATTTCGCTAGTTCAGATAAATCTCTCAATGTTTTATTCTGATTCGTCTCCAGATTTTTACTGGTTCAGATAAATCTCTCAACAGTTTATTATAATTCATCTCCAGATTTTTACTCGTTTAGATAACTCTCTCCACGGTTTATTCTGATTCATTTCCAGATTCTTACTGGTTCAGATAAATCTCTCAATGGTTTATTTTGATTCGTCTCCAGATTTTTACTGTTTCAGATAAATCTCTCAACGGTTTATTCTGATTCGTCTCCAGATTCTTACTGTTTCAGATAAATCTCTCAACGGTTTATTCTGATTCGTCTCCATATTCTTACTGGTCCAGTTAAATCTCTCAACGGTTTATTCTGATTCGTCTCCAGATATTTACTGTTTTAGATAAATCTCTCAACGGTTTATTTTGATTTGTCTCTAGATTTTTACTGTTTCAGATAAATCTCCTAATGGTTTATTCTGATTCATTTCCAGATTTTTTCATGGTTCAGATAAATCTCTCAATGATTTATTCTGATTCATTTCCAGACTTTTACTGTTTCAGATAAATCTCTCAACGGTTTATTCTGATTCATTTCTAGATTCTTACTGGTTCAGATAAATCTCTCAACGGTTTGTTCTAATTCATCTCCAGATTTTACCGTTTCAGATAAATCTCTCAACGGTTTATTTTGATTTGTCTTTGGATTCTTACTGGTTCAGTTAAATCACTCAACAGTTTATTCTGATTCATTTCGAGATTTTTACTGTTTCAGATAAATCTCTCAACAGTTTATTCTGATTCATTTCCAGATTTTTACTAGTTCAGATAAATCTCTCAACGATTTATTCTGATTCATTTCCAGACTTTTACTGGTTCAGATAAATCTCTCAACGGTTTATTCTGATTCGTCTCCATATTCTTATTGGTTCAGTTAAATCTCTCAATGGTTTTATCTGCTAGGGATTTTTCTAAAAGTGGGGTTACCTTAGGGTTTTAGATCACCTTTACATGCTTATCTTGTTTGCCTTGTATGCTTTACTTTTTCGTTCCTTGTTTGGGGTTTGTTTTAAATCCTACACCCGGATTTGGGGGCACCTTTTAGGTAAGTAGCAATAAACTGTGAGGGAACTGTGCGGGGTATACCGACATGGTTGAAGCAGTAGCTACATTGATGTGGCACATTGGTTGGTACTGGTAACCCTTGAGTTGAATCAAGGAGAGTACGGGGCCGCCGCGTGGTGTCGTGAAGCATCAATTGACTTTAGAACCTTACTTGACCATCTTGGCCTTTTAGGGTGTAGTGAGATGACCGGATTTGGTGCAGTCCGAAGTTTGTAGATACTCGATACTACACTCATTGAGGGTTGTTTTCTTAGAATATTTTGGTCGCCAGTAAAGTGGCTAAACTGAAACAATGAACACAAAAAATAATCCGGTGATATTGAGCTCCTTAGAACCTGGTTACTATTTCTAGGACAGGTTGAGCCAACTAGACGTCAAGAGGGTACTTACCTATGAACCCCATGCAAGCCTAAACCTAAGGACTTGTCTGCTTTATGTGAGTGTGATTATCTGTATATACACTTGCTTACTTTTGCATACTTGTACATAACATCATAACATCATACCATAGCATTTTCAATAACCATTTCAATGATCTCGAGGGTCTTTGATGCAGGGTCGCGTTGAACCAGGCGTCTACCAAAGGGCAAGAGGATTCATTTTCCTCTAAACAAACGCCGTTAAAGATCAAGTACAACAACTTGAATCGAGGGTTATGACCCACTTGACATGGTGAGCTTGATTCTCGTGGAAAGACATCCACCGATACAAAGTTCTCCAATCAAAGATGTTGATCGAAGTTCAACCTCTAACATTTTCTTGTGTTTACCCCGCGAGATCTTTGAAAACATGCATCCACATATCATGCATTGTATCATGATAGGTTTTATCCTTTCAGGTCTCCTTACCTTCCTACTGTTTATTTCAGTAGAGATGGCTCTAGAGAAGACTATCAAAGATATCCAGGCTCAAAATGCTTAATTCCAACAAATGCTTTTGGCTATGGGTAAAGGGCAAGAGGACCTGAAAGCTCTCCTTCTCAAAGACAAGAAGAAGAAGTCCAAGAGGACAGTAGGCGCCCTGAACTTGAGAAGAAGACATAAAACCCTAGATCTTTCAACTCCATCCAACATGGGGGATAGTCTTGAAGAAGACCACAATTTGGAGATTGATGAAGTTAAAGCTGACTACTCCGAAGAACAATATGCTACCGCTGATGACAAATATAAACAATTGGAGGATCGCCTCAATGCAATGGAGATTCAACAGATACCTGGCTTAGATTTAGGAGACATGGGTTTAGTTTCTGGATTGGTCATCCCGCCAAAGTTCAAGGTCCATATCTTTGCCGTGTACGATGGATTCTCTTGCCCTAAGATGCACTTAAAGTCTCATGTCTGCAAGATTCAACCATACACAAATGATCCAAAGCTTTGGATCCATTTCTTCCAAGAAAGCCTGGTAGGGACCCAACTCGAGTGGTTTTATCAATTGGAGAGTTCTCGCATCCACACATGGGAGGATTTAGCTGCTGCTTTTTACAAACAATATCAGTACAACGCTGATCTTGCACCAACTCGTGTGCAATTGCAGAACATGACCATGGGTTCCGACGAGAACTTCAAGGGATACACTAAAAAATGGAGAGATCTGGCTGGTAGGGTACAACCTCCTTTAACTGACAGGGAGCTGATTAACATCTTCATGGGAACTTTGACAGGGCCTTTCTTCAATCACTTAATTGGAAGCTCCTCAGTCGGGTTCACCGAGCTAATACTAACCGGCGAAAGGGTCGAATCTGGCATCAAAAGTGGAAAGATCCAAGGAGCTACACCCTCTAATGCTCAGAAAATTCCCTACAATGGGAATAAAGAGTCCAATGCTGTGAATAGTCAAAAGAGTCACCGTGACCAACACGTAGGGGCAGTCCTGATCTCTGGTTCTGCGTCACACCAACAACAGCAAAAGGGAAATCAACAAAGGCCAAACGAGCCTAAAAGACAGTTCACCAACATCAACATGCCGTTGTCTCAAGCGCTGCAACACTTGTTGAGGATGAATCTGATTGCATTGATAGGACCTCATCAAAACCCCAAGACTTCTTCTCCTAACTAAAATCCTAATGCGATGTGCGCTTATCATTCTGACAGTCCCGGGCATGATACTAACGATTGTTTGCCATTGAAGTACAAGATTCAGAATTTGATTGATGCCAAGGAGATTGAGTTTGATCCTCCAGAGACTCTAGCATAATCACTGCTCCTTTGACGAATCATTGAGAGCGTCTTTGGTTCATTTGAATTTTCAAAGTGGTAATCTTTTTTGTTATTCAAACATTTATCTATTAATGTCAAACTCTATTTCATTAATGCATTGCATATGTTTTGTCTTGAATTCATCCATTCGTTTTCACTATACTTGAACTATGCTTTCTACTTTCTTTATGACATTTAACTCTTTCTAAAAGTTACAAGCCTTTAGAGGGAGGATGACGAAAACAATGCCATAATCTCATACAATATGCTTTTGGACAGACCTTGCTGACGATGTACAGGCGTTTCTTTCAAATCCTAAACATTGGAGTTATAAGGAGGATAATCCCTAGTTAACCCCTTCGAGCCAAAAAAGTAGAAGTTTTCTGTTGTAAACACAAATTGAAACCTTTAATCAAACTTGGGGCATGGTAGTCTCTCAGTTAATTCAAAATGTGCGTTTAGCCACAAACTCTCAAGTCGTAATACAACGAATGACATCAAAAACATTCCTTTGGAACCAAAAGACATTGATGGTTCCTTATCTCATAGGCAATCATTATCTCTCAAAAAGAAAATCCCACTGAGTCAAAACCTACAAAGGAGACTTGCGAAAGCTGGGGAATCCCGCTGACTGTAATCTCGAAAATAGGAACAGTCAGGCAAAAATTAGGGATAATGAATCAAAAGAAAGAGGTCATTACAAATCCTCAACAACATGAAAAATGTTGCAAAAAAAATGACTGCCTTCCAACAAATTCAACTTGTGTGAACCATCACCAAAAACGTCGTTCCAGACTCATTTGGAGTTCAAATGCACAATTAACTAAGCTTAGGATTGAAGAACATCACGAAGAGCGGGTGGGTACAAATATACTTTGAGCCTTTATCCTTTATTTCTTAAACCATGAACCAAGCCACGTTACAACCCTTCAAAAGTCCTAATTGAAGCATGGGTTAGTTCAAAAGCATACTGTTACAAAAGGTATCCTGACTCCTGTAAGGCTCTGCTCTAAATTCTTAGTTGAATTTTTCTTATAAAAAGTTTTCTGCTAAAAAACGCATTTTTCAAAATTTCAAGACAAGCATGAACTTTGCATTATTTGAATATCATCGTTTTCATATGACTATTTGTTTGACAGCGAAAAAATTCACACAGTGAATGTTCCGATGAACGAAAGCTCTCTTAGTGAACAAAATCACTTCAAGTGGGATGACACTTCTGTTGCAAAAATCTCCTATCAACAAAAGGGGACTTGGCATGGCATTGTCCAATAAACCTGGGGCAATCCAGTCAAGATTTCAAGAAATCTCTCAAAATCCAATTAACCTGGGGCAGTCCAGTCAAGATTTTAAGAAATCTCTCAAGTGCAGAGCAGCCAGGGGCAAGTCTCCGTCACCATCACTTGGGGCATTAAACGTCAATCCCAACAAAGGGTTACATATAGTCAAACATTTGATACTAGGGGCAATGACGAATCTCTCCAAAATCATTCTAAAAAGAAATTCAAGAATCCTCGAGAAGTTCATCACCTTTCTAGCAGACCAGCGGTCATGGGTTTATTTCCCCAACACTTATCAAGGATTTATTCTCTAAAACAAAATTACATTTCAACAACATTCATAACATATGCAGATTGATTGGCAGTCGTCAAAGATTCCTTCATTACCTTTTGGAGTAGTAGTCATCAAAGATTCCTTCATTACCTTTTGGAGTAGCAGTCATCAAAGATTCCTTCATCATCTGGTTAAGTCAAAGTTAATCCAAGACCCTCTTTGGTTCAGTCAGATCGACACTAAGATCCCCCTGATTCTTATTCCAGTGGAAGATATCCCAGATTTTGCTGTTTCAGATAAATCTCTCAATGATTTATTCTGATTCACTTCCAGATTTTTCACTATCAGAGACGAAGAATCCAACTCTTTTCTCCATCACCAGTTCGGGATTTATTTTCCCCAGCGGAGGGAAGATGCAATCAATTTCTCACAAAATTCGTATCGTGAAGCCTGTACGTTGACCAGATAACGATACAAGACTATGAAACCTGGTTGTTGACCAGATAACAGTAAGGTATACTGTAAAACTTGGACGTTGACCAAATAGCAGTTTACTCGGCCAATTACTTTGAATCCTGGATTCGACCGGATATTAGTAGGCCCCAAAATCAAAAGGGAAACCCGGATGTTGACCGGATAACCATTTGATATTCTTTTGAAGACTGGACGTTGACCAGATAGGAAGTAAGGTATTATGAAACTTGGATGTTGACCAGATAACAATATAACACTGTGAAACCTGGATGTTGACCAGATAACAGTAAGGTATATTGTGAAACTTGGACGTTGACCAAATAGCAGTTTACTCAGCCAATTACTTTGAAGCCCGGATTCAATCGGATATTAGTAGGCCCCAAAATCAAAAGGGAAACCGGATGTTGACCGGATAACCATTTGATATTCTTCTGAAGACTGGACGTTGACCAGATAGGAAGCAAGGTATTGTGAAACCTGGATGTTGACCAGATAGCAATGCAACACTGTGAAACCTGGACGTTGACCAGATAACAGTTAACCGTTAACAGAATAAAGATCCCCATTCTTGAAACCTCAGAAGATTGGCATACTCCCAAGCTCCTGATATCGTTAACAGAATCAACATTCTCATCCTTAAAACCTCAGAAGATTGGTATACTCCCAAGCTCCTGATACCGTTAACAGAATGAAGATTCTCATCCTTGAAACCTCAGAAGATTGGCATACTCCCAAGCTCCTGATACCCTTAACGCCTGAATGAAGATTCTCATTCTTGCTTACCCAAAGTGGCATACAACCCGAGTTCCTGATATTCCCGACAGAATGAAGATTCTCATTCTCAAAGTGGCATACAACTCCTGAACTTCTTCCAAACAGGAATAAGCTTTTCCCAGAGTCCAGAGCTTACTCTCCAGCAGGATAGCTACTCTTCAGCAGTATAGTTATTCCCCACATAGTTTTCACTCCCCAACAAAATCAAGATTCTCATCTTTGATTCTCCAGTGAAGTTGCCAGAGCTTTCTTTACTCTCAGCATGAATTTTTCAGAGTTTTTAACCCCCTGCAGATCGAAGATTCTCGTTCTTAACTCCTCAGCACAAATTCCCCTAGCAGAATGAAGATTCTCATTCTCAATTCCCCAGAGTTTTCAAATATTTGCCAGTGGAGTTCTCCTCAAACAACAAAACAGGAATCCCTGGCATAAATATTCGAAGCAAAACTTGAAGACACACATACTCTTCAATAGCAGTCTAGGATCTAGAGACTCCCTGACATTTGTCAAGGATTTATTTTCCTAGACGAAAATACACTTCAATAAACATGTCGTATTTCATACATCATGACATCGCATACAATTAACATTTTACCTTCTTCAGCAAAAGGTCAATAGTAGCCTTTTCAAGTTCCATATTAACACATGTAACAAGCCAGGACAACTATCTACTTGACCATCATGAAGAAACCCTACACCAGTTCCTTCTCAATTCCAGATGCAGTTTTACACGGACTCATCATCAGGAAACCCTACACTGATTCCTTCCATTTCAGATGCAGTTTTACACGGACTCATCATGAAGCAACCCTACACCGGTTCCTTCCATTTCAGATGCAGTTTTACACGGACTCATTATCAGGCAACCCTACATCGGTTCCTTCTCAATTCCAGATGCAGTTTTACACGGACTCATCATCAGGCAACCCTACACCGGTTCCTTCTCAATTCCAGATGCAGTTTTACATGGACTCATCATCAGGCACCCCTACACCAGTTCCTTCTCAATTCCAGATGCAATTTTACACGGACTCATCATGAAGCAACTCTACACAGGTTCCTTTTTAGGAAATTTCGGATGAAGTTTTACACGGACTGATCATTATTCAAACTCAAGGATCATGAAAATAGTTTACGGATGCCTCCAAACACGGATGCTAATCTATTGCTTGTTCAGATTCAGCTCATGAAAACAGTTTACGGATGCTCCAAACACGGATGATAATCTATTGCTTATTCATACCCCCATCTCAAAGACGTTCTAGACATGGATACCTTTCTGATACTCATTCTTTCACCTACAACATACAATTCAATAAACGTTCTTGGATGGCATCTTTAAGCCCATCTCCGATAAGATTCTGTCGCATCTCCAAATGGCATCTTTAAGCCCATTCCCTCAAACTTTGCTTTGACAAGTGAAAATTTATGGGCACTCTAGTGTCCAATCATCTTTTACCTTCGAGTCGCGAACGGCAAACTCGCTGATCTAACTCTTCAGGTTCAAGAAGATTGAACAGGGGCAGCTGTTGTACCCCAAAATTTTCCCTCCCTTTTTCACAAGAAATCACAACCCTAGGGTTTTTCTCAGATTTTCAAGATTGGCTCAGGAATCGATCAAACAGACTTTTCTATGGCAGTAAATCAAGAATTAGGGTTTCTCTCGCATTTCTCAGAAGAAACTGAATTCTCAGAAATTCAGTTAACTGTCACATGTTTTCACACTTTTTCAAGTTTGCTGAAAGGTTACTGGTTGTTCTCAAGGCTTGTTTATCTGGAATAAGAGATAAGAGCTGAGATGGTCATTTGGAATATTCAGGTTTTATCTGATCCAGGTTAACCAGATAATGTGTGTCTGCTAAAACGTTTGCTTGTTAATGGAATGAAATGCTTGCTTATTTATCGGAATACACAATGCGTATTTTGATTGGAATGCTGTTGCAAGGTTACGAGACTACAAAGTTATTGGATTACTTAAAGTTTAAGTTATCTGTATTAGAATTGTTGGAATGCAATTTCAATTATTTTGATCTGAGAATCTTAAAGGATTAAGTGAAGACTTGAAGGAAGAATTGCAAGATATTGGACAGTAGAAGATTTTATTGGATGTCAGATTGCCTCACAAATATTTGTCAGATGTTGATACAAAAATAATTTATTATTTGAATACTGTAGGTTTTACAACTTATAGTACTTGGAAAAATAAATTATTACAATAAATGGAAAATCTATCTAAGGAAAAAGTCTAAGCTTCCATTGCTCCATTGCTCCCATGCTCAAAGTCTTCTGCTTCCTCTGCTTTGTCATCACCCAAGTTGTGCTCACATGAAAGAAAAAAAACAAAGAAAAGAGGATTAGTAGAGTTGATTAATTAGATTTTTCAAACAGAAAGAGAAGGAAAATTTTCATCATTAAAGTTTGCCGTCTGGAATCAGAAGTGCTATTGTTCATCACGTTTTTATTTTCCTCTTTGCAAATCACAAGAAGATTGCTCTTCTTGGTTCACAAAAAGAAAAATAAAAAATGCAAAAAAGAAGAATGCAAACAAAGCAAGTTTCAAATGCAAAACAGCATGGAAAAGTATTACAAAACAAGGCCAAGTTGGATGCAAGACAATTTCAGGCGCCAAACAACATTTACAAAACATAGGCCAAACTGTCAAGCTGCATTACAAAACAAAACCAAACTGAATGCAAACTGTCAAGTAAGCAAACCAAGCATTGCAACTAAACCAAACAGCATTGCAAAAAAAACTAAACATTGCAGCATACAAACTGAACAAAGCAACTGGATGCAGCAGCACAAGTAATGCAGTCAGGCAAGTACACAATGCAGCAGAATAGCAGGCTAAAAGTAAAAGGCAGGAGGTAAACCAAATCACAAGCAAAAAGCTTGTCATAGATTTTCATCATCTTCCAGATAATAGGCAAAAAAATTTAGAAAATAAGAAAAAAGCAAAAAGTGCTTTGTCATTGAGAGAGAAAGAGAGAAAAGATATCACCTTTTTGGTGAGAGTGTACAGTTTGGCAAAAGGCTGTCACAAGTGGCAAAACAAAAAGCAAAAGGATATAACAACACAAAGTCAGAAGAGAAAAGGGAGAGAACATTTTGGTCCAAGCTTCAACAAATATCAAAACTGTTAACAAGTTTCAAAAGACCAAGCCAAGCCAACAAGCCTAAAACTGCACAACCAAATCTGTGAAACAAACAAGTTTGCAAAACTGTACACCAATTCCCAAACAGAAACCACCAACTCCAAGCAAAACCAGAAACTGCATAATAGTTTGAGAGCAACAAACTCCAAAACCTGCTAAACTACAGACCAGTTCCCAAACATATCAAACAGAACCGCAAACAACTACAACAAAAAACTCCCAGACCTGTGCAAACATAACAAAATTTCCAAAACCTGCCTAACTGTTTTCAACCAGCTGCAAAACATACCAAACAAACAATCACAAAAACCCTGTGAACCACAAAACTTGCAGAACCAGCCTGAAACTGCAACAAATTCAAAAGGCCAACCAACTGTAACAAACAGAAAAAACATACACAAGCTCCCAAAACTTGCAGTTCTCAAACAAAGCAAGTTTGCCAAACTGCATAGCAAAAAAACTGCAACAAATCACATTCCAACAAATCTCAGAAAATAAACCAAAACTGTAGGATTC
Source organism: Vicia faba (assembly GCA_948472305.1). NCBI lineage: Eukaryota > Viridiplantae > Streptophyta > Magnoliopsida > Fabales > Fabaceae > Vicia > Vicia faba. The sequence continues at coordinate 589,914,557 of OX451735.1, forward strand.
AAAATGAAAGCTTCCAAAAGCCTGTTAACATTTCAACATGCCAACAACCAAAAATCACGAAACCCTGTGAAACCAAAGCTAGCATACCAAAAACTACCAGCAAAATAGAGTTTCAGAATCATCATCACAAACCATTATCCAACAATAGAGTATCAAGAGAACAACTTAGCATTCAAGTTCAAATCAGTTCAATCATCAGGAGAAGCAATAACAATCAAAGGTTTCGGAAACCATCATCAACATTCAAATTCAAGAGGGAGGAAGAAGTTTCAGAATAGAATCATCAACATTCAAGAGAGAGGAAAGAGTTTCAGAAGCAACAACAAACAAAAGAGTTTCAGAACTATCATCATCAACTAACATCAACAAAAGGGTTTCAGAACAAGTATCATCGTCAATAAAGAAAACAACAATAGCAAAGGAAAGAAATCACCAGAAGCGCTTAGCCATCATCATTTCCTCTAGCCACCAAGGAACGCCACCAACTCCATCTCCTCTTTCCTCTCCATTTTTCCAGAAAGTCCCAAGGTATGCTTCTCAAACCCTTTACTGTGTTTTAGGCATATAAAAACCATAGGTTAAACAACTAAGCAAATCAAACTAGAACAAAGCAAGCAAACATGAACGAACTGTAAAACTCAAACAAGACGAACCATACTGTTTCACCAAGGCCAGTGGTCGTTAGGAGGAGGTTAGAGAGTGAAGGACGGTGCTCCGGCAACCTTAGAGGAGGGGAAGATTAGAGTTGTTTGAGGATGAAGGAGATAAAGATCAGAAACGAGAGAGAGAGAGAGCGGCGCCGCTGAAAATACACACAAACCCTAACAAATTGTACAAGTTTAAGCGTTGGGCCTTAAACTCCCAAATCCATTAAGCCCACACTATTTGCTAATGCACCCCACCTCCATTCTGACTTTCTTTCCCTTCTCTTATTTTTGTTTTGGGCCAAACACAACCCTAAAGCCCATTTGTTTTAACTTCAATTTGTTTTCTTTTTTTAGTTAATAATAACAATAATAACATATTAAAACTTTGTTTTCTTTTAAGTTAGTTGTATTTTATTCTTTATTAATTAATCTTTCTCCATTTGATAAAATACCAATAAAAAACATTTAGCTTGATTTAATTAATTTTGCTTTTCTTTAAACCTTTTTTATTGATTAATAAAAGTACAAAAGTAATGGAGATTTTGTTTAATTGAATTTTCTTTCTTTAAAACTTTTTTTTCCTTTTAAACATAATAAAAATACAAAAAATAATAATAATAATTCTTAATTTTTTTAAAATAGAGTTTATTTATCTCTTTTTAATAAATACATGCATTTCATAATATTATTGATTTCTTCATTTGTTATAGCTTCACATTGAATCGCGACAATTCGATTTGGTTGTAATATTTGGACTTTACTATTCTTATGAGATTCATCCCCATTTTTAATAATTGTACCCCCATTCCTGGATAATTTTGTAATAGCTTAGACTTTCAATTTCCGTAATTTATTGCTTTCAATATACTGTGTAGTAATTAGGCGTGTATGGCAAGATTCAAAAATCAATCGCTAGATGACCTAATCCAAGAATAAACAACTTGAAATCAATACACTTCTCACACTTGCACCCCTAGGGTTTCATCCATTTGTTGCCTTTGAAAAGGGCCATGTTATGCATGTTGAGTACTTTGGCAAAACAAAAAGAAAACAAAAGATCATAGTCCCTCGATGACGCTATCTTAGTTGCCTATACAAAATGATCTAGTCCCTCGGAAAATTGATAAAGATACTTGGAAATATTGCTATCATGGTCAAAACGATGACCCGCGACTGTCCCGTTTAACATCCTAATACAAGGTTGTTTACCAAATGCAATGGTAAAACAACACTGTCAAAAGGGTTAAAAATGTGTAGGAGAGATTTTTGAGTAAAATAAGGTAGACAACTCTTAGTTACTTGATCAAAACTTGCAAAACATCCTTGCTATTTTCAAACACACTTCACAACACAATTTCAAAACATTTCCAAAATCAAACTTTCAAACATTGAAATATCTTTTCAAAAGACAAACACCTTTGTATATATTCAAACAAGAATCATTACAAAGGTTGCCTAGACAAGGCCTCTTTTTCAAAGCATTTTCAAAAACCACACACAAAGCACCATTTCAAACAATTGAAAAGCAAAAGAAAGTGATCTAAACAAGTAACTAAGAGCCCATGGATAACCATGGATGAAAAGGGTGCTTGCACCTTCCCTTTTCATAATCTACCCCCCGAACCCAAGAAAACATCTCAAAGGTCTTTTCTGTGCTTTTTGACCTTTCCTTTGGATAAAATAAAAATTCGGTGGCGACTCTTGCTAAACTGAAACAATTGCGAACACAAACGCAAAACCTCAAGTCAGTTCTCCCACCGTATCACAGTACCGTCAAAGGTTCATTTGAGCTTGGGGCATGGTGAATAAAATGGATAGCAAGACATTATGGCATAAGAACTCCATCCCTTTAGAGCCTTATCTTAAGTGGGTGCGAGAACGCACTCAAAATATCATGATGCCTTACCCAACCATTTTACCTATCATCATGGAACCTATTGTCGAAGGAGATGTTCCATATAATGTCTTCTATCCAGATATGCTAACAAACTTCGAAGAATTAAAAAAGTCTTGGGTCCAGCTCAAAGAAGAAAGATATACCTTTGAGACCCAATTCTATACCAGTGAGAAGAAAGTTCTAGAGCTCACAAAATAGCTTCATGAAGAGCGAAATTTGAATGCCTACGTCGCACTGAAGAGGATGCGCTTGAATTTTTGTCTTAAAAAGTTGTTTTTATGTTTATTCCTTCCATTGTAATTCCAAGAGGCATGTTTGTAATCGAATCAAACTTATTAATACAAATGATGCTTATTCTTTTTTCTAAACAAATTTAAATCTTCTAATTCCTTGAAATCATTTGCATACGCATTTTCATGCACCATGACATAAACAGGTTCTCCACAACAGGCTTCCTTATCTCTCTACTATTTATTTCAATAATATGGATATCGAACAAACAATAAAGGACTTACAAGCGCAGAATGCCCAATCCCAAGCAACTTTGTTGACTCTGGCCAAGGGACAACAAGATATGATGGCAATGCTAACAACCAAAAAGAAGACCAAAAAGAAGGCCCTCATCAACACGGATAAGAGATTTAAAGGTTCGGTTCGTCAAGTACAAGTAGTTGAAGATTCATCTGAAGAGGACGAAGATCAAGAGAAGGAGGTAAGGAACACCTATGCCGAGGTTGCAAATAATCAAGCTTCTGAAGATGAAGACTACTTTGATGAGCAATACCCACCTGCCGAGGATAGATACAAACAATTGGAGGATAGGCTAAAAGTTGTTGAAATTCAAGTTGTACCTGGTTTGGATTTTGGCAATTTGGGTTTAGTGCCTGGGATCATCATTCCCCGTAAATTGAAAATACTAGTTTTCTCCAAATATGATGGGGTCTCCTGCCTAAAACTTCACCTAAGGTCTTACGTGCGCAAGATGTAACCGCACACCACCGACAAAAAGCTTTGGATCCACTTCTTCCAAGAGAGTCTGACGGGGACTCAACTAGAATGGTTCTATCAATTGGAGGGTTCCCGTATCCACACATAGGAAGATCTAGCCACCACTTTCTATCATCAATATCAATACAATGAAGACCTGGCACCAACGAGAGTTCAACTTCAAGGTATGAAAATGGGTGCAAATGAGGGGTTTAAGGAGTATGCACAAAAATGGAGAGATCTCGCTGGTAGGGTCCAACCACCGCTCACTGACAGAGAATTAATTGACATGTTCATGGGTACATTGACTGGCCCATTTTTCAACCTATCAATTAGCAGTTCCTCATCTGGCTTCACTGAATTAATACTAACCGGTGAAAGGGTAGAAAGCGATATTAAGAGCAGAAAAATCCCAATGACATCTTCTTCCACTTCCAATACTGTAAAGAAGCCTTTCGCTGGAAATAAAGAAGCAAATGCTATGTATGGGGCAAGGGCCCACACCAAGAAGGATCATCGAACTTCTGTTATGTTGTGTTAATATCCAACCCTTCGTCTGCTCAAAGACAATCCTTCAACAATCAACAACCTGAAATGCCACAAAGACAATTCACGAAGATTAGCATGTCACTGTCCCAAGCCTTGCAACATCTGTTGAAGGCCAATCTAGTGACACTGCGTGATCCACCACCCAATTCGAACACTTCATCACCTAAATACAATCCAAATGCCAAGTGTGCATATCATTCCAACAGCCCCAGGCATGAAACCGATTAGTGCTGGGCTCTAAAGAATAAGATTCAGGATCTGATAGACAACAAGACAATTAAATTTGATCCACCGGCTACTCCTAATGTGATAACCGCACCGATGCCAAACCATGGAAAAAGTGTTAATGCAGTTGATGATACCACTTTCGCTTCCTCCATTGAAGATTTAACAACTCTGTTAACTATTGTGAAGGTTAACTTGTTAAAAGCCAAGGATTTCCCTGGTTGTTCTAAAGATTGTGTCTACTGTGATCAACAAGTGAGTGGGTGCAAGCGATTGTAGGAAGGTGTACAACACTTGGTAAATAGCTACAAGATTCTGTTTGAAAATACTTTTTCCATTAAGAGTTTGACCAACAGAATTGAAGACCTGTCTGTGATTATAATTTCCAATAAGCCTTTTAGGATCCCCTCAAAGGGTCCTATTAGGATTTCAAATGAACCAACCATCGCCCCTTCAATAATCACGGCCGCCGGGCCCATCCCATATTCCTCTGATAGAGTAGTTCCATGGAACTATGGTGCTAAGGTTTATTACCACGGGATAAAACAAGATTCTTAGATCGACGAAAATAAAGCTGATGTCACCAACATCCCTAGTTCTAGTAAAGTAACGAGAACAGGGAGGATCTTTTCCCCTGATATTTCACCACCCGTTACTACAACAATTCTCACCCGCATAACCAATAACAAGTCCAGTACCACCACTAAAGTCAAAGAGAGAGAAGGTGAGCCTGTTAGGATAGAGGCACCTACCAAAGAGGCTAATGCTGAAAAACCCTCCAATCAAGAGATGGAGGAAATCCTAAAAATCATAAAGAAAAGTGACTTTAAAATAGTAGAGCAGCTGGGGCAAACCCCTTCCAAAATTTCCATGTTGTCATTATTACTTTGTTCATACATTCATGCCCAATCCTTGATCAAATTCTTGAAGAAGGCCCACGTGCCTCAGGAAACCACCGCTAACCAGTTTGAGAATTGTATGGCAAGTTTAACGGTCGGTAACAGATTAGGATTCTCTGACGCTGATCTGACTCCTATGGGAAGAAATCACAACAAAGCCTTACATATCTCTATTGAATGCAAGGGAACTACCCTAGCTCATGTCTTAGTTGATACTGGCTCATCGTTAAATGTGCTACCCAAGGGTGCTTTGGATCACCTGGATTATGAAGGACTGGTTTTAAAGCCAAGTGATATTATCGTGAGGGCTTTCGATGGGACTAAGAGATTAGTTCATGGAGAGGTGGATCTCCCAATTAAAGTTGGTTCATAGACTTTCAAATCTACCTTTTACATAATGGACATACGTCCCGCCTATTCTTGTCTGCTTGGACGCCCTTGGATATATGGGGCAGGGGATGTGACATCCACCCTTCATCAAAAACTAAAGTATCCAGTCCAAGGGAAGATCGTTATTGTTAGCCGTGAAGAAGAATTTATGGTGAGCCATCGTAATTCCTTCAAATATGTAGAAATGGATGGCGAATTCATAGAAACTCCATGCCAGGCCTTTGAAATTGTTCCTCCTATGGTTGTCGCCACCAAAGCCTCCTCCATTGTGTCAAAAGCTAATAAAGTTGTACCAAGAATGATTTCGCTCAAGGATGCCCGTGCCGTGGTCGAGGAGGGAGATTGTACTATTTGGGGCCAGCTTCCCGACATCCCGTTCAAAACAGACAAGTTCAGATTGGGTTTCACCATTCAAGCTCAAAAAGAGGTTAAACGTGCTCGTGTGGGAAAGGTACCTCTCCGCATGAGAAATCATGAAGTAAATGCTGTAGAAGATTCCGACGATGAATTCCCTTTTGAAGAATGGATTTACCCTACTGTCAAAGGAAAGCTCACCAATTGGCAGGAGAAAGACTTCACACCCATCTCCTTCTTAGAGGAGTATTTACTGTTTACCATTTTCCGCCAATTCAAGAATTTCTGTCTGTAATCTTAAATTCCAATGTAATGACTTTTAAGCCATGTGCCTTGCCCGAGGCACTTTGGTCTATGTTGTTAAAGGGTTTTGTTCATGTTCATCTATCATATGATTATTTAATATAAACCATTGGAACTTTTGGAATTCAAATTTCGGCGTTCATTGTCTTTCTTTCCCTTTATTGCATTTTTCTCAAATAGCCATGTACCTTACATGCGTGCGCACACACACACACACACACACACACACACACACACACACACTTGCAGATCGTCATCCACTCCGGATCTCATTGCCTATAAATCTACTATTGCCAGTTATAATTTTGAACATCCAGTTAACCAAGCCGAAGACGAAGGCGAGAAATATTGTGAAATACCAGGAGAATTAGCCAGACTTCTAATACAAGAAGATAAAGCTATTCAACCTCATGAAGAATCAGTTGAATTTATCAACTTAGTTACAGAGACAGATAAAAGAGAGGTCAAGACCGGTGCCAACCTAAAAAATGGTATTAAAAGTAGATTGGTTTAGATGTTACATGATTATGTTAAAGTCTTTGCTTGGCCGTATGAAGATATGATCGGGTTGGATACTGACATTGTGGTGCATCGTCTTTCAACGAAGGAAATTTTCCCTCCTGTTAAGCAAAATGTTCGTCGCATGTGGCCTGACATGTCCGAAAAGATAAAAGCCGAGGTAATGAAGCAGTTTGATGCAGGTTTTCTGGCTGTCACATCTTATCCTCAATGGGTGAAAAACATGGTCCCTATGCCAAAGAAATATGTAAAGGTTCGCATGTGTGTGGATTATAGAGATCTGAATAGGGCAAGCCCCAAGGATGATTTCCCTCTACCACATATTGACGTCTTGGTTGACAACACCGCTGAATAAAAAGTCTTCTCCTTCATGGATGGATTTTATGGCTACAACCAAATCAAGATGGCTCCCGAAGACATGGAAAAGACCAATTTCATTACCCAATGGGGCACCTTTTATTATAAAGTTATGCCATTCGGATTAAAAAATGTAGGGGCAACATATCAAAGGGCTATGGTAGCTTTATTTCATGATATGATTCATCATGAAATAGAAGTCTATGTGGATGATATGATTGCAATATCACAAACCGAAGAAGAGCATCTCGATCACCTACACAAGCTATTTGAGAGGTTAAAGAAGTACAAATTAAGGTTGAATCCTAATAAATTCACATTCAGAGTAAGGTATGGAAAGCTTCTAGGTTTCATCATCAGTGGTAAAGGAATCAAAGTTGATCCTGCAAAATTAAAGGCCATTCAAGAAATTCAAGTTCCCCATTCTGAAAAGGAGGTCATAGGATTCTTGGGTCATCTTAATTACATTTATCGCTTCATCTCTCATTTAACTGCTACTTGTGAGCCAATCTTAAAACTCTTGAAGAAATATCAAGTAGTCAAATGGAACGACGACTGCCAAGTTGCCTTCAACAAAATTAAGGAATATTTGCAAGAGCCTCCTATCCTCATGCCTCCAGTTGAAGGAAGACCTTTGATCATGTACTTGACTGTGCTAGATAATTCTATGGGGTGTGTGGTTGGGCCAACATGGCGAGTCTGGCCGAAAAGAGCATGTAATTTACTACCTGAGCAAAAAGTTTACCGACTGTGAAACCAGATATCCACTACTCGAGAAAAATTGCTGTGCTCTAGCATGGGTTGCTCCCTGGCTAAGACAATATATGTTAACTCACACCACTTTATTGATCTCTAAAATGGACCCTATCAAATACATCTTCGAAAAGCCTGCTCTCTCCGGACGGATAGCTAGATGACAAATGATTCTGAATGAATATGAAATCCAGTATACAACACAAAGGCCATCAAAGGAAGTCTATTAGCAGATCATTTGGCTCACCAAGTTGTTAATGACTATCAACCAATGAACTTTGAATTCCCGGATGAGAATATCATGTTAGTGACTGACTGTGCAAAACCTGGACCGTATGATGGACCTGAACAAGGATCTCGATGGATTATGGTTTTTGATGTGGCTTCCAATGCTCTGGGTAACGGAATTGGCGCTGCGATAATCTCTCCTGAAGGCTGCCACACTCCTTTCACTACTAGATTATGCTTCGATTGCACGAACAACATGGCTGAGTACGAAGCATGCTTCTTAGGTCTGAAGGTTGCCATTGACTTGAGGATCAAACACTTGGAGGTATTTGGAGATTCCGCTCTAGTAATTATCCAAGTAAAGGGAGAATGGGACACCAAGCATCCTAACCTCATTCCATATAAGGAGCTTGTGTTAACTCTGATTCCATACTTCTAGGAGATCACCTTTTAGCATTTCCCTAGGGAGGAAATTAGTTAGCCGGCACTTTGGCCATAATCTCTTCCATGTTCAAGGTCAAATGGGACAATGAAGCTCCTATGATAACAATCGAAAGATTCGACGAACCTGCACACTGCTACGAGCTTAACACTGATGAAGAGAAACCATGGTATCATGAGGTGAAAAGATATCTTGAAGCACAAGAATATCCCGAAGGGGCTTCCGTCAACGATAAGAAGATTTTGTGAAGATTCTCAGCCAAATTCTTTCTAAGAAACGGAACCCTATACAAGCGCAATCATGATTCTACTCTACTCATATGTGTGGACAAGAAGGATGCATAGAAAATTATGGAAGACATGCACGATGGCCTCTTTAGGACCCACTCTAGTGGACATACTATGGCCAAGAAAATCCTGAGGGCTGGTTGCTATTGGTCCATAATGGAAACTGATTGTCATCATCACTCAAGAACTTGCCATAAATGTCAAATCTATGCTGACAAAGTCCATGTACCACCTATTCCCCTAAATGTCATGACTGCTCCGTAGCTGTTTGCGATGTGGGGCATTGACATGATCAGAGAAATCAAACCTACTGCCTCAAATGGACACCATTTCATTCTTGTTGCCATTGATTGTTTTACCAAGTGGGTCGAAGTTTCTTCACATGCCTCAGTTACCAAGAACGTTGTAGCCAGGTTTATTAAGCATAATCTCATCTGCCGTTATGGCATCCCTGAAAGGATTATCACCGACAACAGAACTAATCTCAACAATGCTATGATTACAAAACCTTGTACTCAGTTCAAAATCAAGCATCACAATTATTCTCCATGCAGACCCAAGATGAATGGCGCAGTGGAAGCTGCTAATAAAAATATCAAGAAGATTGTGCAAAAGATGGTGGTAACCTACAAAGATTAGCATGAGATGTTACCATTTGCTCTCCATGGCTATCGTACTTCATCTCACACGTCAACTGGGGAAAATCCTTTCTCTTTGGTCTATGGCATGGAAGTCGTCTTTCCCATAGAAGTCCAAATTCCTTCTTTAAGGATAATGAAAGTAGCAGGTCTAGGCGAGGATGAATGGATTCAAACTAGGTTGGATCAACTAAACTTGATTGACGAGAAACAGCTGGTTGTTGTTTGCCATGGTCAGATGTATCAAAGGCGTATGATCAAAGCGTTCAAAAAAAATCAAGCCTCAAGTGTATCAAACTGGCAAATTGGTAATAAAACACATCATTCTTCCACAAAATGACCCTAGGGGCAAATGGACTCCCACTTACGAAGGACCATTTTTTGTAAAGAAAGTCTTCTCGATGGTGCCATGTTGTTGACTACTATGGATGACGAAAATTTTCCACATCCCGTAAACGCAAACATAATTAAAAAATACTATGCATTAAATGACCCGCTAGGTTGACACACCTAGGAAAAAATAAGGGCATCCCGGTGGACCAAAAGGGTTCGGGAAAAAATTAGGGATATATGCAAAAGATTATACACCCGGCAAGTCGAAAACCTGAAAGGGCGACTTGGGAAAAAATGGGTATCCTGGTGGGCTGAAAACCCGAAAGGGATGTCCAGGCAAAAGTTAAGGATTAAAGCGTATGATTAGGACCCGTGGAATCCCTACAGCCAGTTTTATTACCAAAAGACCGAAGTTCAAATGGTCCAGGATCAATGCAATCGACTTTGTTCAACGATAAAGGTTTACTCAAAGACATAAAGGCAATAGTAGTGTGGGGACAATGAGATCACTTTCATACAACTATTATTTTTGTTTTCACTCTGTACACTTTTGGCAATTTCCTCTTACTAGAATTTTTGTCTCTTTGTATAAATAGCCTATTCATGAGCAAAATATCAATACAAATATACTTTAAAGTACAAACTTTTTGTTTTTTCTGTTTTGAATGCGAAGAGGTCCAATGACTAAAATTGAATGAACATATGCATATGAACATAATTAAACTTTTTAGCAAACATATGCTTCAAAATAGTAACAAACATCTCTCTAGTTACATTCCAGACATCCCTACAGAGTTTTTCCATTAGCATTATCCTCATAAAGTTGGATCCATAAACTCCCCAGTCAGAGTTTCAATCCCTGGAAAACTCTCTTCCCAACGGAGTTGGTCATAAAAAGAAGTCTTGAGGAGTTTTGTCAAAAGAATACATCTCCCCCAGCAGCTCAGCAAATATTCCTTAATAGGGTTTATTTCCCCAACAAACTGCAAATTCCCTAGCTGAGTCTGTCTTCCTCGGCTGAGTCTGTCCTCTCTAGCTTAAGTTTACCTCTCAGACTATTATGAATCAAGGGACTACAACCCCTAATCCCCAGTGAAGTCACCAATAGAGTCTTTTCTATTCCCGAAAGTTGCTGAAAAGCCTGGAACCCGGCCAGATAACAATCAACTTCATCCTTTCAAGCAAGTTACTATGAAACCTAGACCCGACCAGATACTAGTTCAACTTCATCCTACCCTCAACTTACTGTGAAAACTGGATCCGATCAGATAACAGTAAAACCATTTTGCCAAGTTACTAAAGCCTGGACCCGACCAGATAACAGTTAACCACTAGTCCAACTTATTGTGAAGACCGGATCCAACCGGATAACAGTAAAACCACAATTCCAAGTTGATAAAGCCTAGACCTGACCAGATAATAGTTTAACTTCTTCATGTGCTGAAACCCGGATCCGAATGGATAACAGTGAATCCCTTTTTAAGTTGTTGAAGCTAGGACCCGACTAGATAACAGTTAACCACCAGTCCAACTTACTCTAAATACTGGATTGACCGAATAACAGTAAACCACAATTCCAAGTTACTGAATCCTGGACCCGACCAGATAACAGTTAATCTCGTTTCGATTTGTTGAAACCCAGATCCGAACAGATAACAGTCAATCCCATTTTTTAAAGTTGCTGAGGCCTGGACCCGACCAGATAATAGTTAACCTCCAGTGCAAGATTGTTAAAACCTGGACCCGACCAGATAAAAATTTGACTTTTACAAATCACTAAACAAAACTCCTCTTCCCCAGTAAACTTTTCTACAATCCCCGACGAGTTGTTGTAAAGCCTATAAAATAACCAGATAACCGTCAACTTCTTTATCCCCAGCAAGTCGTTGTGAAGCATGGAGTCCGACCAGATAACAACTGACTTTCAAGAGATAATTCCCCAGTAGAGCAATGGACAATTAAGCCTCCTTATCTCTTTTCCCCAAATAGGAGATCAACACTCTCCTCAAAGTCTTCTCAAACAAAACAACATTCCCCGGCAGAAACATCCTAAAACAAAGTCTGAAGAGGAGTGTGCTCTTCATCCCAACAACAGTTCGGGATTCAGCTCCCCAAGACTCCCCAGCATTTGTCAAGGATTTATTTTCTAAGACAAGGATGCAATTCAAACATATTTCATCTTCATGCATCATACATCATACTTATACAGCATAATCTCATTTATTTTGAGAACATCATTACGCCATGCATATTTCTGCATGCAACTAACCCTCTTCCTTTCAGGAAAAGACAGGCAAAACAACTAAGTTTTCTATCACTATGGATGGCATCTGTAAGCCCATTTCCAACAAATCTCCATCATCTCTCCAAATGTAATCTATAAGCCCATTCCCAATTCAACACGTCAAAGGCAAATTTCTGGGCACTTTAAGTGTTCAATCATCTTTCACCTTCAAGTCACGAAAGGCAGATCTGCCAATCTCACTCTTCAGGTTCAAGAAGATTAAACAGGGGCAACTGTTGTACCACAAAATTTTCCCTCTCATTTCAAGGAATTTTCTCACAAGGATTCAAAAGCTCAAAATTTGCACAAGTACAAAGAAGACAAAAAGGGAAAAACAGATAAAAAATGATTTTTCACAAAATTGAAGAAAAACAAGCTTGCTTCGACTCATTCATCCTTCGAGTGAACATTCTGGCTTCTTCGATGCAACCTTGATTCACACGCTTCGACTGAACATGAGGCCTTCTACATGCAAGCCTTAACTCAGAGAGCAATGAGCTCTTACAGGCAAGCTTCGATTGGGCAAGGATTACCTTCTCACAAAGCTTCGATTGGGGTAACATTTCCTTTCAAAGCAACATATATCGAATCAAACTCTGGACCCATTCATGCATCCTTTGGTCCACAAGCGTCATTCAAGTAATAACCTCCTGCATGTTTTCTTTAATTCACAGAAATGGCTCCTACATGCAAGCTTCAATTCAGAGAGCAATGACCTCCTGAATGCTTGTCTCACAAAGCATTTTCCTTCTGCATACTAGCTTCGACTAGGCATTATGACCTTCATAGAAACATCCTTCGATTCCGAAAGAGTTGATCTTATGAAATCTTTCTTCGATTCAGAGGGCAATGGCCTTCTGAAGGTTTTCCATTTACATAAAGCATGGACCTCCTGCATGTTGGTTTCGATTGCACCATTGGCTCCGTACGTGTTTTCTTTGATTCACAAGGAAGGGGTTTTCCTCATGTTAGCGTGCACAAGGTATTTTCACCTGCATGTATCCTTCAAATACGCTTACATGCTGGCTTCGAATCAATCTTTAGGCTTGTTTCAAATCCATTTTCATGTAACCTTCGAATCCTCCTACAAACTCTCATGCACAAGGCAGGAGTTTCTCTCATGCTAGCACCCACAAAGCAATGGTTCCCTTTTAAATTGCTTCTAATACACCTACATGCTGGCTTCGAATCCACCTTCAAGATTTTTTAGAGTCACCTTCATATCACTTTCAAATCCACCTTTCAATATTGTCTTGAATCACTTTTGTATCACCTTCGAATCCATCTGCAAACCCTTCAACATACATAGCACTGCATTATGATAAACAACTTGGTGGCCCATTCGAAGGACTTGCCATGGTTGGGAAATAATTGGTTCTGTTTACTTTTGAGTCTGGTCAAAAAGTTGGGCCTAAGTGCTCAAAAGCAAGAAGACTCAGTGGCATATTCAGCTGAAGGTGGCCCATTCGAAGAACACACAGTTGGTCTATTCGAAGGACACACAACTGGTGGAAACAAATGCTGCTTTGTTAAGTCTGGTCGAAGGCTATGGAAAAATGAAGGATTCGATTCAAAGAGTCAAGTTGTCCATAGGTAAGGCTACCTAGGCCTCTAACTTATGCCTCACTCCATATTAAATTGTTCTTCAAGCCAACTTGCCCTTGATGATATCACTACCTTTTTTATAAAGTTCTTGAGCCTTGCGCCTGCCTCTTCTGCACACTTTCCCTCTATAAACTAGAAGCCACCCATCTCAACCATTGATTTTAGTGCTTTTATCTTTGGATTATAAAAATTTGACACAAGTTGATGTTGGCCTTTCAAAGAAACTATATTTAATTCCTTCACAAAGCTGTTCATTCAAAAATTTTCTCTATAAATAAAGAGTTCACTTACACTTCAAAGGGGCTAGAAAAGAAAAAGAAACAAGAAGAACGCTGAAGAGGATTTTGGTTGTGTGTAAAAGAATCATCAAAAACTCTAAAAACTCTGAAACACTTCACACCCTCCCAAACCCAGAACTTGAAAAAGCACCACCATTGTTTCTTTAAAATCCAGAAATAAACAAACACAAATAAAATTTTCTTGGTTTTTGAGTCTAGCCAAAGAAACACCACGTTTATTTCTTCCCCTTCGAATTCAAGAGTGCCCAGGGAAACAACTCAAGTCCAAGACCCACATTCAACTTCAAGCAAGGTAAGTTCTCTTGACCTTAACCTCTCATTCAAGCATAACATGTGAATACTCATTTCTTTTCGTTTAAAGCATCATCATTACTTTTTTGTTTGTCTTTATTTTCACCTTCTTCATTTTCTTTCTTTGCTAAGTCTTTTGGTTTGTTTTCTTTATTTATCAAACATATCTTTAAGAATTAATCTGGCCATGAAGCAATATTAGCATTGCCTCACCCCATGCTTCTACTTAGTCCCGAAACAAAGAAAACAGGAAGAAGGTTGTCTGAATCGAAGCCTTATAGGCTTCAACCCATGTCGTTATCTAAAACAAAAGAGGTGTGGTTGAAGGACATATGTTCATTTTGCCTTGCAGGTCCAATCGAAGTAAACAGAAAAAAAGGAATGATCGAAGGATACATATACATTAATTTATGTTTTGCAGGCCCAGTCGAAAGAAGCTGAAACAGGGTGAATCGAAGGAGCATAATTCCTAGGTCGAAAGACTCACTTTTCCTCTTTTTATTTTGTTTTTCATGGTTGCAATAGCTTAGGATTTATTCTTTGCATTTTTATTGTTTCCTTACATTATTAGTAACTAGGCTATATGGAAAAATGAAATCAACAAATAAATAACTTTCAAATTCAAGACAAAAATGCATGAAATCAAACACACTATTCACACACATGAACCTTTAGGGTAATCTCACTTGTTGCCTCAGAAAATAGTCATGTCCCTCAAATATGGGCGTTTTAGAAAAAGTCCCTCGATAAAAGATCATAGTCCCTCGATGTCCCTTAATGTTGCCTTCGGTAAACGATCTAGTCCCTAAACAAAAATTGCTAAAATGTCTCATAATTTGCCTTCTATGACTATACAACTGACCCACGCCCGTCCCTTTACATCCAAAGATAAGGCTTCTTACCAATCAATGGTAAGATAGCAATATCAAAGGAAGAGAGAAATGAACAAAAGACTTTTGAGTAAGTTAGAATGTTCTTAGTTGCTTGCTCACAATCTATTCAAACACACCAAACACTTTTCAAAAACATGAAATATTTTCAAAAAGTCCAACACTTTGTATACATTCTTATAGAGACGAGAATCATTACAAAGTTTGCCTAAACGAAGGCGCTTTTCAAAAATACTTTCAAAATCCACCACAAACACATTTTCAAACAAAAGCAAGTGATCTAGCAAACAACTAAGAGCCCGTAGATAACTACGGATGAAAATGGTGCTAACACCTTCCCTTTTCATAACCTACCCCCCGAACTCAAGAAAATATCTCAAAGGTCTTTCCTGTTCTTTTCACCCTTTCCTTATTTGATAAAAGAAAATTCGGTGGCGACTCTTGCTATCTGCAACAATTACAATCAAACACAAAATAAACCAAGTCAGTTCTCCCACACTAACCAAACTTGAATTCCTTGCACGACTTATTTGTAGTCACTACCTTACACTTTTTCTTGGTGCATAGCATAGACATCATAACATCATACCATATCATTCTCACTGACCAGTTCAAGGATCTAAAGGGCCAGTTGTTGTACCCCAAAATTTTCCCTCTCATATTTCTCAAAACATTGCAAGAAAAATCTCCAAGTTACTCAATTTTGCTCAAGAGTTGGACAGTCAAGCTATCTCCTAAGGCAGTCAACCCCAAATTAGGGTTTCACATTGCATCAAGATCCTTGATTAAAAATGACCTCAAGTGTTCCTCAATGTCCTAATATGTTCTCAAGGTCATCCGTGTCAAGTTTCAAGCCTTGCAGAGGAAGTTTGGTTAGTCAATTGCTCAAAGGGTCCAAAAATCGACTGTGCTAGGGCAAAAGTCAACTGTGACCTACAAACAATCAAACTTCAATATTTTTTGTCAAAATTCTCATTTTGAAGGACATTTCATAATTTGATCAAGGGTTGATCATGATTGATCAAGGATTGCTCAAAATTCATCAAGATTCAAAAGTTGCTAAATTAGGGTTTTGTAGGAAAAGTCAACTCAACTTTGACCAAGCATAACTTTTCGATACTTTATGAGAAATGACCCATCCAAAGCTCATTTTTAAGAGGATGCAATTTTTTATAATCTATCTTCATACCCCAAGATCAGAAAATGCACTCACAAGAAGTTATAAATTTGGACATTATAGGTCATTTTTGAAAGTCAACAAAAACACCTTTTTTTCCAAAGCTGATAACTTGAGCATGGAATATCAAAATGAGATGAGATCAAAATCGTTGGTTAGAGGACATCTCAATCTTTCTAAAAAGTCCAAGAACGCTTCCAAAAGTTCAAAACTGAAGAAGTTATGCATTGTTGAAGTTGGGCATTTTTGCAAAGTTGCCAAAAGTCAACTATCCCCAAAACTTCAAATTTTGTCAAATGGGCCCATTCTTTTCCCACTTGATTTGAGCTTGCATCATTCTCCACGTGTCCTAGCTTCAGCCATGTGTCCATTTATCAATTTTATTATTTTATTTGATTTTTTATTGAATTATTTCATTTTAAATCAAATTAAATCAAATTAAATCCCAAACTTTGATTACATGAGATTTTTTGCTATTTTCAGGATTGGATTCTCATCAATATCATCATCAAATTCGTATCACACAAAATCATGTGCAAAAAGATGGTTTTTTGACAAATTTGGCAAGCTTTCAAATGGAAATCAAATCAAATATGCAAGCCATGATGGGAGAAGATTTGGACCATAATTCTTAACCTAATGCATTCCACAATACATAAGGAAGCTTAAGACACGAAAACAAGGGTTAGAGGCTGGAAGAACAAAGAGAACAAAACTTGAAAAAGTGGTGAAAAAGTTGGAATTTGAAATCATAGCAAGAGAGATTTTCAGAAGCAAAGAGTTATCCCAATCGATTGGTGGGTGTTCACTCAACCTTCTGGGATCAAAAGCACGCATTTTCAACTTCCTAGAGCGCTGTAAGTGTCACGCGATCCCCTTCTATATTTGATTTCGTATTTCAAAAATCATGCATTATTACAAAGAATCAATGGCATATTTGTAACCACCAGATCATTTCCAAGCTTTCTGTATTATTTGATTTCATTTATTTGCTATGTGGTGCAAAACGCCATTGTTAGGGTTTTGCCTCTTGGATTAGGGTTTTTTGTTACAGGTAAAATTAGCCTTAATGATGGCTATAGACGTGATCGGGAGAGGAAGACGAATGCAACCATGGTCTTGGGAGGAATTTATATGGCCTGAGGTGAATTTTAGGAATGGCCTATGCTTTTAGCCGCGGATTCAAATCCGCAGGTAACTTTGTTATAGGCCTGAGGACAGGGATGAGATCGTGTCCTCCTCTGATTGGCCCTTTTCAAATTTTCGCGCATTTTTTTTATTTGCTGGCATATTAACGTGTTTTAGCATATTATGTTTTGTTTGTATTTTATTAACAATTGAAGCAAAGTTCCCCAGTGGTTAGCGTGTCTATTTCTAAGGCGTTGATGGCTGGAGGTCAGGGGTTCGATCCCTGCCTCCAGCGCTTTGTATTTTCCTTTGTTTTTTCATGCAATCAGGTGCAAATCTAGGCTTGCAGCTCACCATGTGCCTTCACACGTTAAAGTGCCAGATGGCCAAAGGCCAGATCTGGTGATCCAAATTGAGAGTCCACCATGGAGCCAAGTCCAAATGCGCACAGGGAATCAAAAAAAGTCAAACGAGGCCAGGTTCAAATGGGCCCCAAATTGCTTCTCAAACCACCCTTTTCAGGCCCAAATCCCCTATCTCTTTCTATTTCATTTATTTTATTATTGTTTTATTATATTTTTTATTATTTTCTAACCAATCAAATTTTTTTCCTTTATAAAATTAAAACCACAAAATATTTTCTTCATAAAATCAAATTTTTATTTTTTTTAATAAACATTAATTTAATTAATTTAGACTTTAATTAGAAATAACTTTAATATATTTTTGTAAATAACTAAAATCAATTAGACTTAATTAAGTTTTACTAACATTAATTAATTTTTATTTCTTTCTTAAAATACCAAAAGACCAAAAATAATTTATTTTTTATTAATTAAGTTATTTTAATTTAATTTAATAATTAACTTAGGTAATTTCTTTCTTAATTCAAAAACAAACAAAAAATCTTTTCTTTAAATAACAAAGGGTCAAAACCCTAAACTCACACTCGAATTAATTTTCCGCACGCGATCTATTTATTGAATATTGTACTTGTTCCCGGAATGTAATAGATAATTAGGACCATTTAATTGTTTTTATCGCTTTATTTATTTTTCCGCATTTAAATTTCAAAGGGTTGCTTTTGACGATGTAAATACCCGACGCCTTGTAATTTAATTTCCGCAATTTATTTTTCGCAAAATATAACTGTTAGATGTTTGATAATAGGGATGCATGACAAGACTAAATGTTCTAAACCTAAAATCAACTTAGATCATCATTTACATGTACAAAGATAATTAATTGAAAACGACACACTCGCACATGCGCACTCTTAGGGTACACCCCACTTGGTTGCCTTCGTACGCGGTCATTGAGTATAGGTCACTGTAGAGGTCGTCCTCTTGTCTAAAGATCATAGTCGCCTCGAAACAGTTGCCTCGAATATTGTTGCCTCAAAACAAATGATCTAAGACATTAGGGTTACCCCTAAGGCGTCCTAACATTGCTTTGGTGACCGTAAGTCCCTCATTTGAATTGACCCTTAAACTCCAACGACGGTGCTACCTACTCATCAATAGTGGGATAACATTGTCTAAAGGAAGATAGCATAGAACAATTCCTTTTTCGAGTAGGTAGATGGTTCTTAAGTACTTTCTCTTTCAAAAACAAAATCTTTTTTACACTTACACTTTTCTAACAAAGTTTTCAAAAACACTTCATACGCTCTTGAGGACAGAAGCAAGAGTTAAATTGAAGTTTTCAAAATAAAAACTTTTTCAAACCCACACGCACAAAGAAAACAATTTTGAAAACAATATGAGCAAGTACCTAAGAGCCCGTGGATAACCACAGATAGAAAGGGTGCTAATACCTTCCCTTTCTATAATCTACCCCCCGAACCCGAGAAACATCTCGAAAAAGGAATTTTTCTGTGCTTTTTTCCTTTCCTTGTTGGATAAAATAAAATTCGGTGGCGACTCTTGCTTACCACGACATTTTGCAAACACAAACGCAAAACACGAACCATCATTCCAAAAAACAGTCAGTTCTTCCCACCGTATCACAGAACTGGCGACTCTGCTGGGGACATACTTATAAGTCGGGTGTACCTTAGGAATAGTTCATAATGTTTTCAATTGCTTGACTTGTATGCTTTATCTTTGGGGGTTGAATCGGAGTTACTATAGATCCTAACCCGGATCTGAGGGATACCCTTTAGGTAAGTAGCAATAAACTGTGAGGGAACTGTACGACGTAGACCGATACGGTTGAAGCAGTAGCTACGTTGGTGTGGCACTTTAGTATGTACCGATATCCCTTGTGGCACAACGAGGAGAATATGGGTCTGCTAAGGGGTCATCAAGCACCAACTGACCTTAGAACCTTTAAATTGACCAACTTGGCCATAGAACAGTAGCAGTATGCTACACTCATTGAGACTAAACTCTCGCGATGATTCCAGCCGCAAGAAAAGGTTGCTAAACTGGAATTATGAACGATCGAGGGTAGTCAGTGATATTGAGATCCTCTAGAACCCGGTTACTATTTTTAGGACAGGTTTGAACCAACTGAACTGAAAGAGGGTAGTACCTAAGCTCCTTGCCAGCCTGAAATCTAAGGGCTCTCTGTGTGACTTGTGTGCCTTTACCATGTTTGCTATTTGTGGATACTTGTGGTGTGCTTTCTATCATGACATCATGACATCATAACGTTGCATACATCTTACATTGGACTAACCTATTTCAAAGACAGGAAGGATTCATCTTTGTTTTGTTTCGTAGGTCATGGCACCTATGTGTAGGAATACCATCCAGATCAACTTTGTCCAGGTTCCCACTATGCTCAAAGAATTGGTTGCAAAGATGTCTGATACTACCTCCTTCATCAGAAGACATGGTGTTGTACCCCAAAATTTTCCCTCCCATTTTCTTCAAGATTTGCTAAGAGCATGCTTCAAAATCTCCCAAGGGTTGCACAGTCCAATGGCCTCCTAACAGTCAAAAATTAGGGTTTTGGTTCTGGCAAAGAAATTGAAGCTTCCAAGGGTCCAAACAAGTCCCACATGCCTATAAACATTGTCAAGCATCCATATGCTAAGTTTCAAGACTCACAGCACAAAATTGCACAATCAAAAACCCTAATTGCTTCACAGTCAACTGCATGGGCAAAATGGTCATTTGACAGTCAAAAGTCAAAATTTTTAGTCAATATCTTATTTTGAAGCCACAAACATCATTTGATCAATTCTGGATCATGATTCTCAAGGCATGGCTCAAAAAGTCTCAAGATGCAAAAGTTTCTATTTTTGGACAGTTGGAAAAGTCAACTGCAAATTGACCAGGGCATAACTTCCACATGGTTTATCAGAAAAATTCATCCAAAGCTCATTTTGAAGAGAATGAAATTTCCTACAACTCATCTTCACACTTCAAGTCCAAGAAATGCTCTCACAAAAAGTTATCAATCTCAACATTATAGGTCATTTTCAAAAGTCAACAAAAAGGCACTTTAAGTCAAAGACCATAACTTGAGATTGGTAAATCAAAATGACATGGGACCAAAGGAGTTGGTTAGAGGACTTCAAGACCTTTCCAAAATGTCCAAGAACATTACCAAAGCTTAAAAATTGAGCAAGATATACCTTGTGGAAGTTGGGAAATTTTTGGGAATTTTGAAAAGTCAACTTTGCTTCAAATGCCTCAAAATTGCTAATGGGCCTCAATTTCTTCCATGAATCATCACCCAAAGGCTATGAACGACCCATTGACATCCAAGGGAGTTATTTTCTCATTTTTGATTAATTATTTGAATTATTATTATTATTAATTCACTTAATTAAAATTAAATGTGACAAAAATATCAAATGCCACCTTTCAAATCTTTTTATGCAGCATATGCACTCTTTATGTACTCAATATTCGTGTATCATCCAAAAGGGAAAGAATCTCCCATGATTGGCAATGGTTTGATGGCAAAAAGGATTGAAAAAGATCATGGAAAATCAAATATTGAAAAGCATTAAAACATGGATTTTGGGCTGGTTTTTTGACCTAGTTCTACTCACATACATAAGCACAATTGAACCCTAATGAAAAGAACACAAAAGCTGCGCTGAGAACAAAGAACACATTGCAACTTTTTGACAAAAAAAATTGAAAATTGAAAACTGAATTGCAAGGTGTTTCAAGGCCTCAAAACCATTCCAATCCACTCCTGACACTACCAGGGAGCTTTTCCAATCAAAATCACGCCTCCATACTCAAGGAATTGGTAGATAGAAGCCTGACTTTTCTTTAAAATTTTCATATTCGTGTTTCACTTTTCATGCATGATTACTGTGTTTTAACGATTGGGTTATACTAATATGATCTCTCTGAAGCTATTGGTACCATCCAATTGAATTATAGGCGCCTGTATAGAAAGTTACCATGGACATATTTTAGGGTTTTAGGAGCTCTGAAATAGGGATTCTTTCATATGGAACAATTGGCCATTCAAACCTATACTATTGGAATCAGGACCTCCCAACGAACGGAATCCACCCATCGCGCCCTTTTTCTTTTTGACCATACGCTAATCGCTATTTTTCAGGTTTAGGGTTAGTGGGGGTTTAAAACCCCCGCTATCTCTTTGTTATTTTCAGTCAAAACGAAGGAACAAGGAAGGAGACGCTGAGCTGTTGGAATATGGTTGGCTAGTTTGAAGCTTGGCGCGTTTTTTTATTATTACAGCATAATAGTGTTTTTCACATATATTGATCATTGTCCATTATACATACAAACTAACGCGTTGGCTCAGTTGGCTTGTGCGTTGTCCTACAGGCATTGGGACCTGGGTTCGATTCCCAGGTCCCCCACTTCTTCCATAATTTTTCTTGTAACATGTTTCTACGCAGCGCTTCATCAAGAGACTACCATACAACTCCATCTCCTGGTTTGCCACGCGCCCAGAAATTCAATCTGATGGCTACCAACAAGCGTCCACCATGTGCCTCAGTCCATGAAGGAGCATTCAAGTTGGAAAAGTCAACGTGGCCAGCTTTCTAATGGGCCAAACTGCTTCAACAAAACCTCCAAATTGGGCAGAAACCCCCCCTTTGTTTGTATTTTCTTTCTCTCATTTTTTTTCTCTTTTATTTATTTTAATTTAATTATTTTCTTTTAATTCACCAAATTAATTTTCATAATACAAAAATACAAAAAATCCAGAAAAGTCAAAAATAAAAATATGTATACTTAATTTTTGATTCATTAATAGTTTTGTAAATAAATTTTAATAATCAAATTAGTTTAATTTTAGGTTTCCAACTTTAATGTTTTTTTCTTAAATAAACTAAAAAATGTAGAAATTAGGGTTTTAGTATTTTTATTCTTTTTCTTAATAAATAAATTTTTATTCCTATCATTATTAATTATTAATTATTTTGTAAATAAACTTGTAATTAATTAATTAGGGTAAATTAGGTCAAAATTTAAATATTTTCTTTAATAATTAAAAACAATTTAGAATTAGGGTTTTATTTAATTTCTAATTTTAATCAATTTTCTTTATTTTCATAAATACCAAAAACCATAAAAAATAACCTTTTTTCTTTCTTTAATCAATAATTAATTCACTTTCAATTTCAATTTAATTTCTTTAAAGGGCCCAACGCCCTCGCACTCGATTCTAATTCCTTTTCGCACGTTTATTTTTATTTCCCTTTTAAAATTATGTAATTGCCCCAAAGCCTTGTAATAGTAATTAGGACATTTACTTTCCGCACTTTTATTCAAAATCGGGTCTTTGTTAATTTGGCGATGTATAGACCCGCGCCTTGTAATAGCGTAGGACTTTTATTTTCCGCATTTTAATTTCCACACCTTTTAACTGCTAACTATCACAGAAAGAATGAATGGCCCCAAATAAAATCAAAGCGTAGCTCACCAAATGCATGACAAGATAAAATATAACTGAAAATGACACACGATTCACACACCACTCCTAGGGTACGCCTCACTGTTGCCTTGCCCCTCGAAACGTGGTCGTCGAGTATAGGACGTCTTAGTGAGTCCTTATGTTCCATTGATCTAGTTGCCTCGGAACGGTTGCCTCGGAATAGTTGCCTCGAAACAGTTGCCTCGGAATAAAAAGATCAATGGCATAAGGGTAGTTTCTAAGGTGTCCTACTGTTGCTCGGTGACCACACTGTCCCTACAATCGAATTGACCTGAACACCTCCAACGGTGGTGCTACCTACCTCTCAATGGTGGGATGGCACTACCTTAAGGACATTTACACAGCCTAATTCCTTAGGGTAGGTAGATGACTCGTAGATACTTGCTCTAATTCAAAACAAATCAAAAACTTCTTTTCACACCGACACTTTTCAAAAAGCTTTCAAAAACAATTTTTCAAACACTCTTGAGGACTGATACAAGAGTCGATCTGAAATTTTAAACGAAACTTTTTCAAACTCACTCACGATTGAAAAGCAAACAAACATTTTGAAAACACAAATGAGCAAGTATATAAGAGCCCATGGATAACCATGGATAGAAAGGGTGCTAACACCTTCCCTTTCTATAAATCTACCTCCCGAACCGAGAACTAATCTCAATAAGGAATTTTTCTGTGCTTTTGTCCTTTCCACATTGGAGAAAATAAAAGACGGTGGCGACTCTTGCTTCCGCGACATTTCGCGAACCAGCGTTAAACAGTCAGTTCCAGATCCACCGATCACACATGGGCATCTTCTTAGTTTGGTTACCTCCAAATTGGACGAGCAGATGATGAGTATCCTAGTCCAGTTCTTTGATCCATTGTACCATTGCTTTACTTTTCAGGACTACCAGTTGGTCCCTACCTTGGAAGAGTTCTCTGATCTGCTCGGTATCTCTATACTGGAGCAGACCCTGTTTACAGGTTGGGAGAAGATCCTTAGGCCAGAAGAGATTGCTTCAGCCCTTCATATGACAAAGGATGAGGTAATGACTAATTGGGAAACTCGTAGTGGAGCAAAGGGCTTTCTGACTAAGTTCTTGGTTGGTAAGGCTAATCATTTCTGGGATAGTCTAGACTTCCAAGAATTTGAAGATATTCTAGCTCTCCTGATATATGGCTTGGTATTGTTTCCTAACTCTGACTCCTTTGTTGATGTGAATGCGGTAAAAATCTTCATCTCTAGTAATCCTGTACCCACTCTCTTGGGTGACATTCTTCATCAGCTTTATGCCCGTACTGCTCGGAGGCGGGGAACCTTGATGTGTTGTGCTCCGTTATTGGCGAGGTGGTTTATTTCTCACCTCCCCAAATCAATTTTAAAGAACAAAGAAGGCATGGGCTGGGCCTACCAGATTATGTATCTCTCTCACAATGACATCATTTGGACTATTAAGGGTATGGACGAGGTGGCTATTATTGATCATTGTGGGGAATACCCCAATGTTCCACTGATAGGAACCAATGGAGGAATTACTTATAACCCATGATTGGCCTTACGTCAGTTTGGGCGAGCCATAAGGGAAGGACTTCATGAGCTGCTAATGCCTAGTATAATCTTTGATTTCCAAGGGGATAGTGACGAGCAACGCCGCAAATTCATAAGGGCTTGGGATAGAGTACACAGATCTGATCCACATGAGCTGGGTATGAAGACTTCTCTACCAATGGAACTGTGATACGATGGGAAGAACTGACTGTTTTTGGAATGCTGGTTTGCGTTTTGCGTTTGTTTTTGCAAAATGTCGCGGTAAGTAAGAGTCGCCACCGACTTTTATTTTATCCAACAAGGAAAGGAAAAAAGCATAGAAAAATTCCTTTTTTGAGATGTTTCTCGGGTTCGGGGGGTAGATTATAGAAAGGGAAGGTGTTAGCACCCTTTCTATCCGTGGTTATCCACGGGCTCTTAGGTACTTGCTCAAATGTTTTAAAAAATTGCTTTTCTTTGTGTTTGTGGGTTTGAAAGAGTTTTTGTTTGAAAAGTGTAAGTGTGAAAAGTTTTGTTTTTTGAAGGAGCAAGTACTTAAGAACCATATACCTACTCAAAAAAGGAATCGTTCTATGCTAATGTCCTTTAGACAATTCTATCCCACTATGAATGAGTAGGTAGCATCGTCGTTGGAGTTTAAGGGTCAATTCGATTAAGGGACGTGCGGTCACTAAAGCAATGTTAGGACGCCTGAGCGGTAACCCTAATGTCTTAGATCATTTTATCTGAGGCAACTTATGATCTTTGGACAAGAGGGCGACCTCTAAAACAACCTATACTCAATGACCGCATACGAAGGTAACCAAGTGGGGTGTACCCTAAGAGTGCGCATGTACGAGTGTGTTGTTTTCAGTTATTTTGTCTTTGTACATGTCAATGGTTATCTATGTTGATTTTAGGTTTAAACGTTCAATCTTGTCATGCATTCCCTATTATCAAACATCTAACAGTTTATAAGTTGCGGAAATTAAATTGCGGAAATTAAACTAACTATTACAAGGCGTCGGGTATTTACATCGCCAAAAGCAACCCTTGAAATTAAAATGCGGAAAATAAATAAAGCGGTAAAGATAGTCCTAATTATCTATTACATTCCGGAAACATATACAATATTGAAATAAAATGGATCGCGCGTGGGAAATTAAATCGGGCGAGTTCTAGGGTTTTGACCCTTTGTTATTCAAGAAAAGATTTTTTGGTTATTTTTTTAATTAAGAAAGAAATTAATCTAGGTTAATTATTAAATTAATAAATTAATTAATTAATAAAAATATTTTTGGGTTTTTTGGGTATTTAAAGAAATAAAAATAAATTTGATCAATGTTAATAAAACCTAATTGTCTAAGTAAATTTTAATTATTGCAAAATATATTAAAAGTTATTCCTAATTAAAACTAAATTAATTAAATTAATATTGTTAACAAAAAAAATAAAATACTGAAATTTAACTTAATAAATGAAATATTTTTTGTTTTTATTTTAATGAAGAAAAATATTTAATAGGTTAGTTAATATAAAAATAATAACAATAAATAATTAAAAGAAAAAAATAATAAAAGAAAAGAGAAAGGGTTAGGAGGTTTGGGCCTGCTTAGGGGGTCTGATTAGCAGTTTTGTGGCCCAATAATCCACAGGCCTGGTTGACTTTCCTGGATTCCATGTGGCACTTTGACTTGGTAGCATGGTGGACATCTCATCTGGACCACCAGATCTGGCCTGGGGCCATCTGGCAGGTGATTGAGTGAGGGAGGATGGTAAGCTACAACTCCTGAAGCGCGCTGGAATACCTGAAGAAAAATAACAAATGCAAATGGGGGGATCTGGGATTCGAACCCAGGTCCTGTTGGTACTTGAACGCACGCCGCTACCACTCAGCCACTATGTCTCAATTGTCAATATATTAGATAATAATAATAATATGGGATAACGTGATAATATGCCAGAATAAAAAATAAAAACGCGCCAAGTTTGAACCGTCCAACCAGGGGGAGACACGTTTGTCGTCCCTAACCTCCAGCCCCCTGTAAATTTACCTGCGAATTTATATCTGCAGCTAAATTCGTATGTTCATCCTAAAATCAATTCTAGGCCATGAAAATTCCTCCCAAGACCATGGTTATCCTCGTCTTCCTCCTCCGGTCACGTCTATGTCCATCAATGGAGATAATTTTGCATGTGAAAGAAATGCCCAAAAACAAACTACAAAACCCTAGGTTCGGCTATGGGGTTACAGTCCATATAAATGCAATCAAACAATGCCAAAAGTTCAGAAATTTTATAAGCATCACAAATATGTCAAAGATTTTCCAAGAAAATGCAAGAATATGGAGTTACGATTTTGAATACAGGGCCATGAAACGTGATGCTTACAGTGCATTTTGATGGCTGTGAGAGCTTGCTTTGGATTGATTCTGACTCAGTGATTGTCCAGCAAGCGATTAGTGTTGAGTTTCGCTTCTTAAAATGCCTCCAAGGGTGATTTCAGTTTCACACTTTTTCCACCTTTTTTTAAGTTTGGTTCTTGATATTCTTGCAGCCTCTAGGTCTGATTTCGTGTTCTTTGGCTTGTATATGTAATATACAATGCATTAGGTCAACAAATTTGTCCTGAATCTTTCCACATCAATGCCTTGAGATTGGATTTGATTCACCATTGATAACTTGCCTAATTTGACAAAAACTCAATCTTTTGCACATGGATTACTTGATATGAGTTTGATCATGATATTTATGGTGATTAAGTCCTGAAAATAGAAAAAGATCTCATGTAATCAAGTTTTGGGATTTTATTTGATTTAAATTGTTTTAAAATGAAATAATTCAATAAAAAATCAAATAAAATAATAAAATTGATAAATGCATACAAGGCTGAAGATAGGACACGTGTGGAATGTGGCAATCCCAAATCAAGTGGAAAAGAATGGGCCCATTTGACAAAATTTGATGTTTTGGGGATAGTTGACTTTTGGCAATTTTTAAAAAATGCCCAACTTCAACAATGCATAACTTCTTCAATTTTGAACTTTTGGAAGTGTTCTTTGACTTTTTAGAAAGATTGAGATGTTCTCTAACCAACCCTTTTTGTCTCATCTCATTTTGATATTCCATGCTCAAGTTATAAGCTTTTGCAAAAGAGGTGTTTTTGTTGACTTTCAAAAATGACCTATAATGTCCAAATTTTTAACTTTTTGTGAGTGCATTTTCTGATCTTGGGGTATGAATATGGATTGTAGTAAATTGCATCCTATTCAAAATGAGATTTGGATGGGTAATTTCTCATAAAGTATGAGAAAGTTATGCTTGGTCAAGGTTGAGTTGACTTTTCCTACAAAACCCTAATTTAGCAACTTTTGAGTCTTGATGAATTTTGAGCAATCCTTGATGAATCATGATCAACACTTGATCAAATGATTAAATATCCTTCAAAATTAGAATTTTCACAAAAAATATTGAAGTTTGACTATATTTAGGTCACAGTTGACTTTTGCCCTAGCATAGTCGATTTTGGACCCTTTGAGCAATTGACTGAGCAAACTTCCTCTGCAAGGCTTGAACTTTGACATGAATGACCTTGATGACATATTAGGACATTGGGGAGCATTTGAGGTCATTTGTATTCAAGGATCTTGATGCAACACAAAATTCTAATTTGAGGTTGACTGTTTTAGAAGATAGCTTGACTGTCCAACTCTTGAGCAATCTTGAGCCACTTGGAGATTTTTCTTGCAACGTTTGGAGAAATATGAGGGGGTAAATTTTGGGGTACAACAGCTGCCCCTGTTCAATCTTCTTAAACCTGAGGATATAGATTGGCTTTCGTGCCTTTCGTGATCCGAAGGTGGAAGATGATGGAACACTAGAGTGCCTAGAAATTTGTACTAGCATGAAGTTGTATCAGCCTTGTGATATCGGGAATGGGCTTACAAATGCCATTTGGAGACTGTTGATAGGTGTTATGGACTTCGACTGGAATATGAATCAGGGAGATCTTAGCGTCGATCTAACTGAACCAGAGAAGGTCTTGGATTAACTTTGGCTGGATAAGAATCAGAAAAATCTTCGAATCGATTTAGCTGAACCAGACAAAAGTCTTGGAATATCTTCAACTGGAATACGAATCAGGGAGATCTTAGCGTCGATCTGACTGAACTAGAGAAGGTCTTGGATTAACTTTGGCTGGATAAGAATCAGAAAAATCTTAGGATCAATTTAACTGAACCAGACAAAAGTTTTGGGATATCTTCAACTGGAATATGAATCAGGGAGATCTTAGCGTCGATCTGACTGAACCAGAGAAGGTCTTGGATTATCTTTGGCTGGATAACAATCAGAAAAATATTAGGATCGATTTAACTGAACCAGACAAAAGTCTTGGAATATCTTCAATTGGAATACGAATCAGGGAGATCTTAGCATCGATCTGACTGAACCAGAGAAGGTCTTGGATTAACTTTGGCTGGATAAGAATCAGAAAAAATCTTAGGATAGATTTAACTGAACCAGACGAAAGTCTTGAAACATCTTCAACTGGAATACGAATCAGGGAGATCTTAGCGCCGATCTGACTGAACTAGAGAAGGTCTTGGATTAACTTTGGCTGGATCAGAATCAGAAAAATCTTAGGATCGATTTAACTGAACCAGACAAAAGTCTTGGAACATCTTTAACTGGAATACGAATCAGGGAGATCTTAGCGTCAATCTGACTGAACCAGAGAAGGTCTTGGATTAACTTTGACTGGATAAGAATCAGAAAAATCTTAGGATCGATTTAACTGAACCAGACGAAAGTCTTGGAATATCTTCAACTAGAATACGAATTAGGGAGATTTTAGCGTCGATCTGACTGAACCAGAGAAGGTCTTGGATTAAATTTGGCTGGATAAGAATCAGAAATATCTTATGATCGATTTAACTGAACCAGATAAAAGTCTTGGGATATCTTAAACTGGAATACGAATCAGGGAGATCTTAGCGTCGATCTTACTGAACCAGAGAAGGTCTTGGATTAACTTTGGCTGGATCAGAATCAGAAAAATCTTAGGATCGATTTAACTGAACCAGACAAAAGTCTTGGAATATCTTCAACTGGAATACGAATCAGGGAGATCTTAGCGTCGATCTGACTGAACCAGAGAAGGTCTTGGATTAACTTTGGCTGGATAAGAATCAGAAAAAATCTTAGGATCGATTTAACTGAACCATACGAAAGTCTTGGAATATCTTCAACTAGAATACGAATCAGGGAGATCTTAGTGTCGATCTGACTGAACTAGAGAAGGTCTTGGATTAACTTTAGCTAGATCAGAATCAGAAAAATCTTAGGATCGATTTAACTGAACCAGACGAAAGTCTTGGAATATCTTCAACTGGAATACAAATCAGGGAGATCTTAGCGTCGATCTGACTGAACCAGAGAAGGTCTTGGATTAACTTTGACTGGATCCGAATCAGAAAAATCTTAGGAGCGATTTAACTAAACCAGACGAAAGTCTTGGAATATCTTCAACTGGAATACAAATCAGGGAGATCTTAGCGTCGATCTGACTGAACCAGAGAAGGTCTTAGATTAACTTTGACTGGATCTGAATCAGAAAAATCTTAGGATCGATTTAACTGAACCAGACAAAAGTTTTCCATATATGTAGTTTTTCTTTTGAGGGGACTACTAGGTCATATGAGTAGTCGGCGGTGTTTACTGATTCTTCTTTCCCTGAAACGATAAAGAGTCAGTCATATGCAATGTCATGATGTATGAAATGCATGATATATACCAAGCAATGATGCTCTCAACATAAATGAGATTGTATGGAATGATGCGTATATGCATGTATCATGATGTATGGAAATGTAATGTTTTAGCTAGGGAAAATAAATCCCGGACAGCTGCTGGAAACAAGAGTTGGATTCTTCGCTTTCGCTGGGGATGGTGAACGAAGGTGATTGCGAGAATAAACCTGCAGGAGAAGATAACTCCGTTGGGGAATAAACTGATGATCGAGATTATTCTGTGGGGAAGAGATGCTCTGCTGAGGATTCCACTGATAAATTCCATCAGGATGAATTATCATTGCTGGTGATATTGAATTTGCTGAGGATTGAATTCCTGTTTGTGAAAGGGAAGAACTCCGCTGGAGACGATCTCTTAGTGGCGATGTTACTGGGGATAACCTGTTAGACTTTTGTGGGGATAATCCTCTGAATTCTGCTGGGAATGATCCTTTGAACTCGGCTGGGGAGATTTATTTTATACTCCACTGGGGGATAAACTTCCAGAGTCTACTGGGGATGATGCTTCAACTCCGTTGGGGAAGCTTTTTCAGATTGCGCTGGGAGAATTTTAACTCCAATGGGGATATCTTGTATTCTGCCGAGGAACATTCTTATACTCCTCTAGGGAATATTAAGACTGTCGGGGATATCAAGCTTTTTTAGTATTGATGGTAGCTCAACTCTGCTTGGGGAGAGCATTGCTGATTTGTTTATAGTTTCAAGTCCCAGCTGGGGGAGAGCTACCATTACTACCTTACTCTGCGGGGAGTGAAGGTATCTTAGCCATATTCTTCAAATGAATTTACCCGGTACCTGGTGGACAAAGCAACTATACAGTTTGGACAATTTTTATTGCCCCTGTTTCTGATATTACCCGTAATCGTCTTTTGTTTCGCCCGTAAATATTTATGTGCAGCAATTAATGTCAAATTCATATATCAAAAATGAACATTGGACGTTCTTTGCAAAACAAAATAGATAAAGGAAAAACAGTTTGAAATTTCTTTGAAAATGAATTGTATTGATTTTGAAGTTTGGGCTGTAAATAGGCGTTTTTGTACAAGAGGCTGACGTCCTAGTAAGAGAACGCCGTCGAGAAGATAGAATTTACACAAATTATGAAAAACAAAACAGCTATGTGAACAATCCCACTGGGTTCCAACTCTGCTATTGCCTTTATGTCCTCGAGCATCTCATCACTTTGCTACTTGGTTGAAGGTAGATCAGATTGATTAGTGTCGTCCGAGCTTAATAGTCGATACCGAAGTCTGGATGCAAGGTGATCCAATGAGACATAGTGTTACACTTTGATCCCTAATTTTTGCCTGGACCGCCCTTTCGGGTTTTTAGTCCACCAGGATACCCTTTTTTGCCCAAGCCTCCTTTTCAGGTTTTTGACTTGCCGGGTGTACAGGTTTTTTTCATTTTCGTCCCTTATTTTTGCCCGAACCCTTTTGGTTCCCCGGGAAGCCCCTATTTTTGCCTAGGCCAGTCAACCTAGCGGGTCTTTGTTTATGCGTAGTATCTTTTCACTATGTCTGCATTGACGGGGTGAGGAAGGTCATCACCATCCATGGTGGTTAGAATCATAGCTCCTCCTGAGAAAATGTTCTTAACCATAAGTGGCCCTTCGTAAGTAGGGGTCCATTTGCCCCTGGGATCACCTTGAGGTAGAATAATGCGCTTGATAGTTAGGTCCCCAACTTGATACTCTTGTCGTCTGACTTTCTTGTTAAACGCCTTGATCATCCGCTTTTGATACGTACGACCATGACAAATAGCAGTAAGTCTCTTTTCGTCGATTAGGTTTAGCTGATCAAGTCGGGTCTGAATCCAGTCATCTTCGCTCAAACTTGCATCCTTCATGATCCAAAGAGAGGGTATCTGAACTTCAATGGGAAAGACTGCCTCCATGCCATATACCAAGGAATAAGGTGTTGCCCCTGTTGACGTTGGTGCTGAGGTACGGTACCCATGAAGAGCAAACGGTAACATCTCGTGCCAGTCTTTGTATGTCAATGTCATCTTCTGCACAATCTTCTTAATGTTCTTATTAGCCGCTTCTACAACCCCATTCATCTTTGGTCGGTAAGGAGAAGAGTTATGATGCTGTATTTTGAACTTCTTGCAGAGCTCGGTGATCATCTTGTTATTGAGATTGGTACCATTGTCTGTAATGATCCTCTCTGGTACACCGTATCGACAGATCAGATTATGCCGAATGAACCGTGCCACGACATTCTTGGTTACTGTAGCAAAGGAAGCTGCTTCAACCCACTTCGTAAAGTAATCAATAGCTACCAGGATGAAACAATGTCCGTTAGATGTCGTAGGTCTGATCTCGCCGATCATATCAATTCCCCACATTGCAAAAGGCCAAGGTGCCGTCAAGATGTTCAGAGGAACTGGAGGTATGTGCACCTTATCAGCATAGACCTGGCACTTGTGACATGTCCCAGAATGCTGATAACAGTCGGCTTCCATAGTGGACCAATAATATCCTTCCCGTAGGATCTTCTTTGCCATGGTGTGTCCACTGGAATGAGTTCCGAAAGTACCTTCATGTAACTCTGTCATGATCTTTTCTGCTTCGTTCTTATTCACACAACGCACTAAGGTCGAATCATGGATACGCTTGTAAAGAATACCATTACTGATGAAGAACTTTGCTGCGAACCTCCTCAGAAACTTCTTGTCATTAACAAATGCACCCTCGGGGTATTCTTGAGCCTCAAGGTACCTCTTTACTTCATGAAACCAGGGCTTTTCTGCTACCTCTTCAGTCTCAATGTCACAATAATGTGCAGGTTCATCCAATCTTTCAATGATAATCCGGGGAGCTTCATTGTCCCAATTGACTTTGAACATAGAAGACATCGTAGCTAACGCGTCCGCCAACTGATTCTCCTCTCTAGGGAAGTGTTCAAAGGTTATCTCTTCGAAATGGGGAAGCAAAGTCAACACATACTTCTTGTAAGGAATAAGATTAGGGTGTTTCGTATCCCACTCGCCTTTGATATGACTAATCACAAGAGTGAAATCTCCAAAGACACTTAGAAACTTAATCCTTAGGTCAATTGCTGCTCGAAGACCCATAATGCACGCCTCATACTCCGCCATGTTATTGGTGCAGTTGAAACATAGTCGGGCGGTGAACGGAGTATGAGAGCCTTTAGGAGATATGATCATGGTGCCAATTCCATTGCCCAAAGCGTTTGAAGCTCCATCAAAGTACATAGACCATCGGGATCCTTGCTCAGGTCCTTCATCCGGTCCAGGTGTCTCACAGTCAGTTACTAGCTTGATATTCTCGTCCGGGAATTCGAAGTTCATAGACTGGTAATCATCCACTGCTTGATGTGCCAAATGGTCTGCCAATACACTTACTTTGATTGCCTTTTGGGTCGTGTACTGGATGTCATACTCAATCAAGTTCATCTACCATCTCGCTATTCTTCCGGACAAGGCAGGCTTTTCGAAGATATACTTGATTGGATCCATCTTCGATATCAATAAAGTAGTGTGAGTCAGCATATATTGTCTCAGCCGGTGAGCATCCCATGCCAAAGAGCAGCAAGTTTTCTCGAGCAGTGAGTATCGGGTCTCACAGTCGATAAACTTTTTGCTAAGGTAGTAAATTGCATGCTCTTTTCAGCCAGACTCGTCATGCTTCCCCAGCACACACCCCATTGAGTTGTCGAGTACTG
Source organism: Vicia faba (assembly GCA_948472305.1). Classification (NCBI taxonomy): domain Eukaryota; kingdom Viridiplantae; phylum Streptophyta; class Magnoliopsida; order Fabales; family Fabaceae; genus Vicia; species Vicia faba. The sequence continues at coordinate 589,948,931 of OX451735.1, forward strand.
TCAAGTATAAGATCAGAGGTCTTCCTTTAACTGGAGGCATCAGAATAAGTGGCTCTTGGAGATACTCTTTGATCCTTTCGAAAGCAGCCTGGCATTCTTCATTCCAACGTACCACTTGATCTTTCTTCATCAACTTGAAGATTGGCTCACAAGTAGCAGTCAGGTGTGAGATGAATCGGGCAATGTAATTTAGCCGTCCCAGAAAGCCTCTGACTTCTTTCTCTATTTGGGGAGCTGTCATCTCTTGTATGGCCTTCACTTTTGCCAGATCCACTTGAATACCTTTGTCGCTTACAACGAAACCCAACAGTTTACCAGATCTCACCCCGAAGGTGCACTTGTTCGGGTTTAACCTCAGCTTGTACATCTTCAACCTGTCAAATATCTTCTGAAGGTGGTCCAGATGTTCTTCTTCAGTTTGAGATCTTGCAATCATGTCATCGACGTATACCTCAATCTCATGATGGATCATGTCATGAAACAAAGCAACCATGGCACGCTGATACGTTGCCCCGATATTCTTCAGTCAAAAAGGCATGACCTTGTAGCAAAAAGTACCCCACTGAGTAACAAAAGTTGTCTTCTCCATGTCTCCGGGAGCCATTTTAATCTGATTATAACCGGAGAAACCATCCATGAAGGAGAAGACTTTATGCTGAGCGGTGTTGTCAACCAGAACATCAATATGAGGTTGAGGGAAGTCATCCTTGGGGCTTGCCCTGTTCAGATCCCTATAGTCGACACACATTCGAACCTTACCATCCTTCTTCGGCATAGGAACCACATTGGCCACCCATTGTGGGTAAGAAGTAACAGCTAGAAAACCGGCGTCAAACTGTTTCATAACTTCAGCCTTGATTTTCTCAAACATCTCTGGGCGCATTCGGCGGACCTTCTGTTTCACTGGAGGACAGTCTTCCTTTGTAGGTAGGCGATGAACCACAATATCAGTATCTAACCCAGGCATATCTTCATAAGACCAGGCAAAGATCTCAACGTAGTTATGCAGCATCTGGATCAACCGTTGTTTCACACTAAGCTCCAGGTTTGCACCGATTTTGACCTCTTTCTTGTCTTCCTCTGTACCCAAATTTACCGATTCCACTGGCTCTTCGTGCAGATGAATGGCCCTCTCTTCTTGGAGTAGCTGTCTTGCAAGTTCACCAGGCACTTCTCAATCATCTTCACCTTCGTCTTCGGCTAATTTGATTGGATTTTCGAAGTCATAACTGGTAGTAGCAGAGTCGTTACCAGTGAGATCCAGAGTGGATGTAGACCTGTATATGTGAGTGTGTGTGTAAAATAGCTGTTTTGCAATATACAATAAAAGAAAGACAAGGAGCACAAAATTTGAAATGCAAGAAAACTTCCAATGCTTTTATTAATGATATATGAAAATGACACACATAAAGCCCTCACAAATGAAGCCACGGTGCTCCGGTTAAGACACCGGGCCGTAAAGTCTAACACATTGTCTGTTACAAATTTAAAATAAAAAGTCTCATTACTGGGTAACAAAAGAAATAGGGATGAAGTCCTTTGCTGTCTAGTTGCTTGGTCCACCGTTGGTAGTAGGATAGATCCAGCTGTTGAATTCAGACTCCTCCACATCGTCTTCAATGGCATTCACTCCCGAATTGCTGATGAACATGAAAGGTCTTCCGATCCGTGCATTCTGAACAGCCCTTTGAGCTTCTGCAGTGAAACCTAAACCAAACTTGTTAGTCTTCTGTGCAAAATCAGGGAGTTGTCCCCAATTCACACACCCACCTTTCTCGACAACAGCCTGGGCATCCTTAAAGGAATCCATCTTCATAGGAGAATCTTCAACAATAGTCTCAGTTGACGCCAGCGTCTGGGGAACCTCTTCAAAATGCTGAAATGGGGTCTCAATGAACTCCTCATCCATCTCTACATATCGGAAAAAGTTAAGGTGGCTCACCATGTACTCCTTCTCTCCTTGTACTGTCACAATATTCCCCTTCACTGGGTATTTCAGCTTCTTGTGGAGCGTAGACGTCACTTCCCCAGCTTTGTGGATCCATGGTCGTCCCAGCAAACAAGAATAAGATGGGCGAATGTCCATCACATAGAATGTAGATGCAAAAACCTGAGAACCAACCTTAATCGGGATATCAACTTCTCCGTGCACCATCCTCTTAGACCCATCAAAGGCCCTGACGACAATGTTGCTTGGTTTCAGCTCTAACCCTTCACAATCCAACCAGTCTAGAGCTTTCTTAGGAAGGACATTCAATGAGGAACCAGTATCCACTAATACATGAGCAATAGTAGTGCCCCTGCATTCAATGGAGACATGCAGGGCATCGTTGTGATTCTTCCCTTTAACAGTCAAGTCAGCGTCAGAGAAACCCAACCCATTATCAGCACTCAGACTAGCCACGCAATCTTTAAACTGATCAGCCGATGTCTCTTGCGGTACGTGCGCAGTCTTCAGGAATGCAATCAGAGCCTTGGCATGGGCCTCTGAGCATAGCAACAGTGACAACATAAAGATTTTGGACGGGGTTTGCCTCAGCTGTTCAACTACATTGTAGTCACTCTTTTTGATGATCTTTAAAATCTCTTCCATCTTCTGTCTAGAAGCTTCAACAGTAATTGTCTTTGGTGCCTCTGTCTGGGCAGGCTCACTGGTGGTCCCCTTGCCCCGAGTGTCAGATGACTCGGCGACAGGGGTAAGAATAGGAACTTGAACAGGAATAGTAGCAGGTACACTTGCAGGTGTAATAACAACAGGTTTTCGGGTAGTTGGTGGAGAGATATCAGGTGAGTAAAGTCTTCCGCTGCGGGTGACTTTAGCAGGACCAACAATGTTGCTGACGTCAGTATCAGCATCCAAATCTTGTTTAACTCCATAAAAATAAACATCAGCCCCGTAGTGCCAAGGGACAACTTTATCAGATGTATAGGGGATAGGCCCCGAAACAGTGATGATCAATGGTGCGATTCTTGGAACAGATGTAACTCTAACAGGCTTCCTCGAGGGAGCCTTGGAAGAATTGTCGAAAATGGTGATAATGGCAACTTCTTCAGTATGAACTAAAGCAACAACAGTCTTCTCAAATAGAATTTCTTTACTATCCATCAGGCATTGGACACCTGATTTCAAAAGATGGCAACTGGTTGGTAAGGTAGAACACATACGGCAGCCTTCGTCATAGCCCGGAAATAAACCGGCTAGCAAAAGGTTCTTCTTCACAGTCATCAAAGGGGTAACAATGTCGTTCACAGAAACTACAAACGAGTCTTCTTCTATAGCATTTACTCCATGCTTGGGCATAGGAGCAGTCACAACATTAGGTCTTTTGGGCGCCTCGAACTCAATCTCCTTAGCATCAATTAAGTCTTGTATTTTGTTCTTCAAAGCCCAACAATCATCTGTATTATGTCCCGGGCTATCAGAGTGAAAAGCACAGCAGGCATTAGGGTTGTACTTAGGTGATGCAATGTTGGGATTCTGCGGAGCCTCCCTTAGAGTTACTAGATTGGTCTTTAATAACTTCGGTAGAGTCTGAGACAAAGTCATGTTGAGATGGGTGAATTGCCTTCGAGGTATCTCGGCCTTTTGTTGATTGTTGCGCTGAGGAGCACCAACAGGTCTTGAAATAACAACCGCATTAACAGCTTGGCGGCGTTCAGGTCTATTCTGGCTTTTCGAACTATAAACAACATTGGAAACCCAGACGAAGAGCTTCCAATCAGATGGTTGAAAAATGGACCAGACAAGGTCCCCAAAAACATATCCACAAGCTCCCGATCAGCCAATGGTGGTTGCACTCTTCTGGCGAGGTCCCTCCACTTCTGAGCATAATCTTTGAAACCCTCACCCGTTCCCATAGACATACCCTGGAGTTGGGTACGCGTGGGAGCGAGGTCGGAATTGTATTGGTACTGCCTGTAGAAAGCAGTAGCCAAATCTTCCCAATTGCGGATACTGGCTCCGTCCAACTGGTAAAACCATTCAAGCTGAGTCCCTGAGAGACTGTCTTGAAAGAAGTGGATCCATAGGTTCTTATCAGCGGTGTACGAATGAATCTTCCTTACATATGACCAGAGGTGCAGCTTCGGACAAGAAACTCCGGCATACTTAGCAAAGGCTGGTGCCTTAAACTTGTGGGGAATTACAACCCCAGATGATGGACCTAGATCACCAAAGTCCAGACCAGGCACTTTTTGAACTTCCATCGTACTTAACCGGTCTTCCAGTTGCTTGTATCTATCCTCATCCGAAGGATACTGGTCTTCGTCGAAGTCCGTCTCATTGTCTGAGACCATAGGGCTAGGAGCCCTTCTTTCTTCCTGACTATCTTTCCCTCCAGATGAGGTGGTCAAATCAACTTCATCTCGTAGCCTGTTTCCAAACCTGTGACCTGTGTTAAACAGGACTGTCCTTTTCTTCTTCTTCTTCTTCTTCTTCTTCTTCTCTTTCAGAATCAGGGTCTTCAGATCTTGCTGACCCTTAGCTAGATTCATGAACAACTCTTGGAATTGGGCATTCTGGGCCTGTAAAGCCTTGATTGCTTGTTCAGTTGATGGTTCAGCAGACATGATGCTGAAATAAACAACGAAGAAGATAAGAGACCTGTAATGGGTACCTGTTATGAAGTCCGTGGGATGAAATGCGTATGACATGATTTCAAAGACATCGGGAGATTCAAATTCGTAAACAAGGAATGAAACACACTTTTATTAGATAAACTTTGAAATTCAAATTATTCAACAAATGCCCTTAAGGCGTTACAAGAAAGGAAATACTGAAAAGGAAATAAAAACTGGAAAGGAAATAATCAAAGGACAATCAGTGCTCCCATGGTCGCTTCTTGTCGGTGCGGACATAGTCATTGAGAATCCGCTCGTTCTCCAGCTGCCTAATCAACTTCTGGATCTTCTGCTCTTGCTCGTTAAACTTTTCTCGGTAAGCATCCCGCTCTTCTCTCAGCTGCATCCAAGACCTTTTCAGTGCTCCAATGTCAATGGGCATGTAAGGATGGAGGATGGTAGGAAGAACACCCTCTTCATTAGCATCTTCAACAATGATAGGCAAGATGGCTTCATACGGCATACCCAGCTTTTGGGCACGGATACGAACCCATCTGAGATATGGCTCCATTGGAAGAGAAGTCTTTGGACCCAGCTCATGTGGATCAGATCTGTGAACTCTATCCTAAGCCCTTATGAATCTGCGGCGTTGCTCGTCACTATCCCCTTGAAAATCAAAGATGATACTAGGCATTAGAAATTCATGAGGTCCTTCTCTTCTGGCACGCCCAAACTGACGTAAGGCCAAGCATGGATTGTAAGTAATTCCTCCATGGGTTCCTATCAGTGGAACATTGGGGTATTCCCCACAGCGATCAATAATGGCCACCTCGTCCATACCCTTGATAGTCCAGATGATGTCATTATGAGAGAGAGACATAACCCTATAAGCCCAGCCCATGCCTTCTTTGTTCTTCAGCATTAATTTGGGGAGGTGCAAAATAAACCACCTCGCCAATAATGGAGTACAACACATCAAGGTTCCCCACTTACGAGCAGTACGGGCATAAAGCTGATGAAGAATGTCACCCAAGAGAGTGGGTACAGGATTACAAGAGATGAAGATTTTCACTGCATTCACATCAACAAAGGAGTCAGGATTCGGAAACAATACCAAGCCATATATCAGAAGATCCATAATATCTTCGAATTCCTTGAAGTCTAGACTATCCCAGAAATAATTAGCCTTACCAACCAAGAACTTAGTCAGAAAGCCCTTTACCCCACTTCTAGTCTCCTAATTAGCCATTACCTCATCCTTTTCCATATGAAGGGCTGAAGTAATCTCTTCTGGCCTAAGGATCTTCTCCCAACCAGTAAACGGGGTCTGCTCCAGAATAGAGATACCGAGCAGATCAAAGAACTCTTCTAAGGTGGGAACCAACTGGTAGTCCTGAAAATTAAAGCAATGGTACAGTGGATCATAGAATTGGACTAGGACACTCATCATCTACTCGTCCAATTTGGAGGTAACCAAACTGAGAAGATAACCATGTCTTCTGATGAAGGAGGTAGTATCAGGCATCTTTGCAATCAATTCTCTAAGCATAGTGGGAACTTGGACAAAGTTGATCCGGATGGTATTCCTACGCATGGGCATCATGACCTACAAAACAGAACAAAGATGAATCCCTCCTATCTTTGAAATAGGTTAGTCCAATGCAAGATGTATGCAGTGTTATGATGTCATGATAGAAAGAACACCACAAGTATCCAAAAATAACAAACATGGTAAAGGCACACAAGTCACACAGAGAGCCCTTAGATTTCAGGTTGGCAAGCAGCTTAGGTACTACCCTCTTTTATTTCAGTTGGTTCAAACTTGTCCTAAAAATAGTAACCGGGTTCTAGAGGATCTCAATATCATTGACCACCCTCAATCGGTCATAATTCCAGTTTAGCAACCTTTTCTTGCGGCCGGAATCATCGCGAGAGTTTAGTCTCAATGAGTGTAGCATACTTCTACTGTTCTATGGCCAAGTTGGTCAATTTAAAGGTTCTAAGGTCAGTTGGTGCTTAATGACCCCTTAGAAGACCCATATTCTCCTCGTTCTAACACAAGGGATATCGGTACAAACTAAAGTGCCACACCAACATAGCTATTGCTTCAACTGTATCGGTCTACGCTGTACAGTTCCCTCACAGTTTATTGCTACTTACCTAAAGGGTATCCCTCAGATCCGGGTTAGGATCTATAGTAACTCCGATACAAGCCCACAAATATAAAGCATACAAAGCAAAAAATTGAAAACACAATGATCTAATCCTAAGGTACACCCCACTTATTAAGCGTCCCCAGCAGAGTCGCCAGTTCTGTGATACGGTGGGAAAGAACTGACTGTTTTTGGAATGCTGGTTTGTGTTTTGCGTTTGTTTTTGCAAAATGTCGCGGTAAGCAAGAGTCTCCACCGACTTTTATTTTATCCAACAAGGAAAGGAAAAAAGCACAGAAAAATTCCTTTTTCGAGATGTTTCTCGGGTTCGGGGGTAGATTATAGAAAGGGAAGGTGTTAGCACCCTTTCTAGCCATGGTTATCCACGGGCTCTTAGGTACTTGCTCAAGTGTTTTCAAAATTTGCTTTTCTTTGTGTTTGTGGGTTTGAAAGAGTTTTTGTTTGAAAAGTGTAAGTGTGAAAAGTTTTATTTTTTGAAGGAGAAAGTACTTAAGAACCATCTACCTACTCAAAAAAGGAATCGTTCTATGCTAATATCCTTTAGACAATGCTATCCCACTATGAATGAGTAGGTAGCACCGTCGTTGGAGTTTAAGGGTCAATTCAATTAAGGGATGTGCAGTCACTAAAGCAATGTTAGGACGCCTGAGCGGTAAACCTAATGTCTTAGATCATTTTATCCGAGGCAACCGTTTCGAGGCAACTTATGATCTTTGGACAAGAGGGCGACCTCTAAAACAACCTATACTCAATGACCGCGTACAAAGGCAACCAAGTGGGGTGTACCCTAAGAGTCCGCATGTGCGAGTGTGTTGTTTTCAGTTATTTTGTCTTTGTACATGTCAATGGTTATCTATGTTGATTTTAGGTTTAAACGTTCAATCTTGTCATGCATTCCCTATTATCAAACATCTAACAGTTTATAAGTTGCGGAAATTAAATTGCGGAAATTAAACTAACTATTACAAGGCGTCGAGTATTTACATCGCCAAAAGCAACCCTTGAAATTAAAATGCGGAAAATAAATAAAGCGGTAAAGATAGTCCTAATTATCTATTACATTCCGGAAACAGATACAATATTGAAATAAAATGGATCGTGTGCGGGAAATTAAATCGGGCGAGTTCTAGGGTTTTGACCCTTTGTTATTCAAGAAAAGATTTTTTGGTTATTTTTTTAATTAAGAAAGAAATTAATCTAGGTTAATTATTAAATTAATAAATAAATTAATTAATAAAAATATTTTTGGGTTTTTGGGTATTTAAAGAAATAAAAATAAATTTGATCAATGTTAATAAAACCTAATTGTCTAAGTTAATTTTAATTATTGCAAAATATATTAAAAGTTATTCCTAATTAAAACTAAATTAATTAAATTAATATTGTTAACAAAAAATATAAAATACTGAAATTTAACTTAATAAATGAAATATTTTTTGTTTTTATTTTAATGAAGAAAAAGATTTAATTGGTTAATTAATATAAAAATAATAACAATAAATAATTAAAAGAAATAAATAATAAAAGAAAAGAGAAAGGGTTAGGAGGTTTGGGCCTGCTTAGGGGGTCTGATTAGCAGTTTTGTGGCCCAATAATCCACTGGCCTGGTTGACTTTCCTGGATTCCATGTGGCACTTTGATTTGGTAGCATGGTGGACATCCCATCCGGACCACCAGATCTGGCCTGGGGCCATCTGGCAGGTGATTGAGTGAGGGAGCATGGTATGCTACAACTCCTGAAGCGCGCTGGAATACCTGAAGAAAAATAAAAAATGCAAATGGGGGGATTTGGGATTCGAACCCAGGTCCTGTTGGTACTTGAACGCACGCCACTACCACTCAGCCACTATGTCTCAATTGTCAATATATTAGATAATAATAATATATGGGATAACGTGATAATTTGCCAGAATAAAAAATAAAAACGCGCCAAGTTTGAACCCTCCAACCAGGGGGAGACACGTTTGTCGTCCCTAACCTCCAGCCCCCCTGTAAATTTACCTGCGGATTTATATCCGCAGCTAAATTCATATGTTCATCCTAAAATCAATTCTAGGCCATGAAAATTCCTCCCAAGACCATGGTTATGCTCGTCTTCCTCCTCCGGTCATGTCTATGTCCATCAATGGAGCTAATTTTTCCTGTGAAAGAAATGCCCAAAAACAAACTACAAAACCCTAGGATCGGCTATGGGGTTACAGTCCATATAAATGCAATCAAACAATGCCAAAAGTTCAGAAATTTCATAAGCATCACAAATATGTCAAAGATTTGCCAAGAAAATGCAAGAATATGGAGTTACGATTTTGAATACAGGGCCATGTAAAGTGATGCTTATAGTGCGTTTTAATGGCTGTGAGAGCTTGCTTTGGATTGATTTTGACTCAGTGATTGTCCAGCAAGCGATTAGTGTTGAGTTTCGCTTCTGAAAATGCCTCCAAGGGTGATTTCAGTTTCACACTTTTCCACCTTTTTTTAAGTTTGGTTCTTGATATTCTTGCAGCCTCTAGGTCTGATTTCGTGTTCTTTGGCTTGTATATGTAATATACAATGCATTAGTCAACAAATTTGTCTTGAATCTTTCCACATCAATGCCTTGAGATTGGATTTGATTCACCATTGATAACTTGCCTAATTTGCCAAAAACTCAATCTTTTTGAACATGGAATACTTTATACGAGTTTGATCATGATATTGATGGTGATTAAGTCCTGAAAATAGAAAAAAGATCTCATGTAATCAAGTTTTGGGATTTTATTTGATTTAAATTGATTTAAAATGAAATAATTCAATAAAAAATCAAATAAAATAATAAAATTGATGAATGGACACAAGGCTAAAGCTAGGACACGTGTGGAATGTGTCAAGCCCAAATCAAGTGGAAAAGAATGGGCCCATTTGACAAAATTTGACGTTTTGGGGATAGTTGACTTTTGGCAATTTTGCAAAAATGCCCAACTTCAACAATGTATAACTTCTTCAATTTTGATCTTTTGGAAGTGTTCTTGGACTTTTTAAAAATCTTGAGATGTCCTATAACCAACCCTTTTGGTCTCATATCATTTTGATATTCCATGCTCAAGTTATAAGCTTTGGTAATAAAGGTGTTTTTGTTGACTTTCAAAAATGACCTATAATGTCCAAATTTGTAACTTTTTGTGAGTGCATTTTATGATCTTGGGGTATGAAGATGGATTGTAGGAAATTTCGTCCTCTTCAAAATGAGCTTTGTATGGGTCATTTCTCATAAAGTATGAGAAAGATATGCTTAGTCAAAGTTAAGTTGACTTTTCCTGCAAAACCCTAATTTAACAACTTTTGAGTCTTGATGAATTTTGAGCAATCCTTGGTGAATCATGATCAACCCTTGATCAAATGATGAAATATCCTTCAAAATGAGAATTTTGACAAAAAATCTTGAAGTTTGACTATATTTGGGTCACACTTGACTTTTGCCCTAGCATAGTCGATTTTGGACCCTTTGAGCAATTGACTGAGCAAACTTCCTCTGCAAGGCTTGAAATTTGACATGGATGACCTTGAGGACATATTAGGACATTGGGGAGAACTTTAGGTCATTTGGATTCAAGGATCTTGATGCAACACAAAACCCTAATTTGAGGTTGACTACCTTAGGAGATAGCTTGACTGTCCAACTCTTGAGCAATCTTGAGCCACTTAGAGATTTTTCTTGCAATGTTTGGAGAAATATGAGGGGGGAAATTTTGGGGTACAACAGGAACCATATCTCCTATGGGTTCGCATACGTGCCCAAAAGCTGGGAATACCCTATGAATTCGTCTTGCCTATTATTGTTGAAGCTGCTGATGAGGAAGGGGTTCCTCCTACTATCTTACACCCTTACATGCCTACTGACATTGGGGAATTGAAGAGGTCCTGGATGCAGCTGAGAGAAGAGCGAGATACTTACCGAAAAGTATCACGAGCAAGAACAGAAGATCCAGAAGTTGACTAGGCAGCTGGAGAAGGAGCTGATCATCAACGACTATGTCAGCACTAAAGGCAAACGACCATGGGAGCGTCGATGTCCTTTGATTATTTCCAGTTTTTATTTACTTTTCAGTATTTCCTTTCTTGTAACGCCTTAAAGGCATCTGTTGAACAATTAATTTCAAGCTTATCTAATAAAAGTGTGTTTCATTTCTTGTTTACGAATTTGAATCTCTCGACGTCTTTGAAATCATATCATACGCATTTCATTCCATGCATATCATAACAGGTACCCTTACAGGTTTTCTCATCTTGTTCGCTGTTTATTTCAGCATCATGTCTTCTGAACCATCAACTGAACAAGCAATCAAGGCTCTGCAGGCTCAAAATGCCCAGTTCCAGGAATTATTCAAGAATTTGGCTAAGGGTCAGCAAGATCTGAAGGCCCTTATCTTAAAAGAGAAGAAGAAGAAGAAGAAGAAGAAGAAGAAAACAGTCTTGTTTAACATGCGCCACAGGTTTGGAAACAGGCTACGAGATGAAGTTGATTTGACCACCTCGTCTGGAGGGAAAGATAGCCAGGAAGAAAGGAGGGCTCCTAGCCCTGTGGTTTCATACAACGAGACGGACTTCGACGAAGACCAGTATCCTCTGGCTGAGGATAGATACAAGCAACTGGAAGACCGGCTGAGTGCGATGGAAGTTCAGAAAGTGCCTGGTCTGGACTTTGGTTATCTGGGTCTATCATCTGGGGTGGTGATTCCCCACAAATTCAAAGCACCATCCTTTGCTAAATACGACGGAGTTTCTTGCCCGAAACTTCACCTCCGGTCGTATGTTAGGAAGATTCAGCCATACACCGCTGCCAAGAATCTCTGGATCCACTTCTTTCAAGACAGTCTCTCAGGGACTCAGCTTGAATGGTTTTACCAGCTAGAAGGAGCCAGTATCCGTAGTTGGGAAGATTTGGCTCCTGCTTTCTACAAGCAGTACCAATACAATGCCGACCTTGCTCCCACGCGCACCCAACTCCAGGGTATGTCAATGGGTGCGGGCGAAGGTTTCAAAGATTATACTCAGAAGTGAAGGGACCTCGCTGGAAGAGTGCAACCACCCTTGGATGATAGGGAGTTAGTTGATATGTTTCTGGGGACCTTATCTGGTCCATATTTCAACCATCTGATTAGGAGTTCATCGTCCGGATTTACGGAGCTGATTATGACCGGGGAAAGGATTGAGGCTGGTATTAAGTATGGTAAAATACAGAAGGGTGCTTCATCAGGCACCGAGAAGAAGCCTTTTAAGAAGGAGTCCAGCGCTGTTTACAGTTCGAAAGGCCAGAATAGACCTGAACACCGCCAAGCTGTTAATGCGGTTGTTATTTCAAGACCTGTTGGTGCTCCTCAGCACAACAATTATCCAAAGGCCGAGAGACCGCGAAGGAAATTCACTCAACTCAACATGACTTTATCTCAGATTCTGCCACAGTTATTGAAAACCAATCTAGTGATTCCAAGGGAGGCCCCGAAGAATCCCAACACTACATCACCAAAGTATAACCCTAATGCTTGCTGTGCTTTTCACTCTGATAGCCCGGGGCATGATACAGATGATTGTTGGGTTTTGAAGAACAAAGTACAAGACTTGATTGATGCTAGGGAGATTGAGTTCGAGGCACCTGAAAGACCTAATGTTGTGACTGCTCCCATGCCCAAGCATGGAGTAAACGCTGTAGATGAAGACTCGTTTGTGGTTTCTGTGAACGACATTGTTACCCCTTTAATGATTGTAAAGAAGAACCTTTTGTTAGCCAGTTTATTTCCACGATGTGACGAAGGTTGCCGTATGTGTTCTGTCCTACCTACCGGTTGCCATGTTTTGAAGTCAGGTGTCCAACGCCTGATGGATAATAAAGAAATTCTATTTGAGAAGACTCTTGTTCCTTTGATCCCTACTGAAGAAGTTGCCATTATCACCATTTTCGACAATTCTTCCAAGGCTCCCTCGAGGAAGCCTGTTAGAATTACATCTGTTCCAAGAATCGCGCTGTTGATCATCATTGTTCCAGGGCCTATCCCCTATACATCTGATAAAGTTGTCCCTTGGCACTACGGGGCTGATGTTTATTATCACGGAGTTAAACAAGATTTGGATGTTGATACTGACGTCAGCAACATCATTGGACCTGCCAAAGTCACCCTCAACGGAAGACTTTTCTCCCCTGATATCTCTCCACCAACTGCCCGGAAACCCGTTGTTATTACACCTACCAGTGTACCTGCTACTATTCCTGTTCAAGTTCCCATTCTTACCCCTGTTGCCGAGTCGTCCGACACTCGGGGCAAAGGGACCACTGATGAGCCTGCCCGGACGGAGGCACCAAAGAAAATTACTGTTGAAGCCTCTACACAAGAGATGGAGGAAATTTTGAAGATCATCAAAAAGAGCGACTACAATATAGTCGAGCAGCTGAGGCAAACCCCATCCAAAATCTCCATGTTATCACTGTTGCTATGCTCAGAGGCCCATGCCAAAGCTCCGATTGCTTTCCTGAAGACTGCACACGTACCTCAAGAAACATCAGCTGATTAGTTTAAAGATTGCATGGCCAGTTTGACTGCTTATAATGGGTTGGGTTTCTCTGACGCCGACTTGAATGCTAAAGGGAAGAATCACAATGACGCCCGACATGTCTCCATTGAATGCATGGGCACTACTCTAGCCCATGTATTGGTGGATACTGGTTCCTCATTGAACGTTTTACCTAAGAAAGCTCTAGACCGGTTGGACTGTGAAGGTTTAGAGTTGAAGCCAAGTAACATTGTTGTTAGGCCCTTTGATGGGTCAAAGAGAATGGTACATGGAGAAGTTGATATCCCGATTAAGGTTGGTTCTCAGGTTTTCGCATCTACATTCCATGTGATGGACATTCGGCCATCTTATTCTTGTTTGCTGGGTCGCCCATGGATCCACAAAGCCGGGGCAGTGACGTCTACGCTCCACCAGAAGTTAAAGTACCAAGTGAAAGGGAAGATTGTGACAGTGCAAGGAGAAGAGGAGTACATGGTGAGCCACCTCAACTCTTTCCGATATGTAGAAATGGATGGGGAGTTCATTGAGACCCCATTTCAGCATTTTGAAGAGGTTCCCCAGATACTGGCATCAACTGAGACTGTTGTTGAAGATCCTCCAATGAAGATGGCTTCCTTCAAGGATGCCCGGGCTGTTGTAGAGAAAGGTGGGTGTGCAAATTGGGGACAACTCCCTGATTTTGCATAAAATACTAACAAGTTTGGTTTGGGTTTCACTGCAGAAGCTCAGAAGGCTGTTCGGAATTCCCGGATCGGAAGACCTCCCCTGTTCATCAGCAATTCGGGAGTGAATGCCATTGAAGACGATGTGGAAAAGTCTGAGTTCGACAGTTGGATCTATCCTACTACTGATGGTGGACTAGGCAACTGGACAGCAAAGGACTTCATCCCAATTTCTTTTGTTACCCAGTAATGAGACTTTTTGTTTTGAATTTGTAACAGACAATGTTTTAATCTTTATGGCCCGGTGTCTTACTCGGGGCACCGTGGCTTCATTTGTGAGGGCTTTATGTGTGACATCTACATATATCATTAATAAAAGCATTGGACGTTTCTTGCATTTAAAATTTTGCGCTCCTTGTCTTTCTTTTATTACATATTGCAAAACAACTATTTTACACACACATATACAAGTCTACATCCACTCTGAATCTCACTGGTAACGACTCTGCTACTGTCAGTTATGACTTCGAAAGTACGATCAACTTAGCCGAAGACGAAGGTGAGGATGATTGTGAAGTGCCTGGTGAACTTGCTAGACTGTTAATTCAGGAAGAGAGGGCTATACAGCCTCATGAAGAGCCGGTGGAAACGGTAAATTTGGGTACAGAAGAGGACAAGAAAAAGGTCAAGATCGGGGCAAATCTGGAGCTTAGTGTGAAGCAACGGTTGATTCAGATGTTGCGTGACTACGTTGAGATCTTTGCCTGGTCTTATGAAGATATGCCTGGGTTGGATACCGATATTGTGGTTCACCGCCTGCCTACCATGGAAGACTGTCCTCCAGTAAAACAGAAGGTCCACCGAATGCGCTCGGATATGTCTGAGAAAATGAAGGCTGAGGTTATGAAACAGTTCGATGCCGGTTTTCTAGCAGTTACTTCTTACCCACAGTGAGTGGCCAACGTGGTTCCGGTACCGAAGAAGGATGGTAAGGTTCGAATGTGTGTTGACTACAGGGATCTGAACAGGGCAATCCCCAAGGATGATTTCCCTCTACCTCATATCGATGTTCTGGTTGACAACACCGTACAATATAAGGTATTCTCCTTTATGGATGGTTTCTCCGGTTATAATCAGATTAAAATGGCTCCCAAAGACATGGAAAAGACAACCTTTGTTACTCAATGGAGTACATTTTGCTACAAGGTCATGCCTTTTGGATTGAAGAATGCTGGGGAAACGTATCAGCGCGCCATGGTTGCTTTGTTTCATGACATGATCCATCACGAGATTGAGGTATACGTCGATGACATGATTGCAAGATCCCAGACGGAGGAAGAGCATCTCGACCACCTTCAGAAGTTATTTGACAGGTTGAAGTTGTACAAGCTGAGGTTAAACCTGAACAAGTGCACCTTCGGGGTGAGGTCCGGTAAGCTGCTGGGTTTCTTCATAAGCGATAAAGGTATTCAAGTGGATCTTGCAAAGGTGAAGACCATACAGGAAATGCCAGCTCCCCAAAAAAAGAAAGAAGTCAGAGGCTTTCTGGGACGTCTGAACTATATTGCCCGATTTATCTCACACCTGACTGCTACTTGTGAACCAATCTTCAAGTTATTGAAGAATGATCAAGTGGTACGATGGAACGATGAATGTTAAGACGCTTTCAAAAGGATCAAAGAGTATCTCCAAGATCCACCTATTCTGATGCCACCAGTCGAAGGGAGACCTCTGATCTTATACTTGACAGTACTCGACAACTCAATGGGGTGTGTGCTGGGTCAACATGATGAGTCTGGCCGAAAAGAGCATGTTATATACTACCTTAGCAAAAGGTTTACCGACTGCGAGACCTGATACTCGTTGCTCGAGAAAACTTGTTGCGCTTTGGCATAGGCTGCTCGTCGGCTGAGACAGTATATGCTGACTCACACTACTCTATTGATATCAAAGATGGATCCAATCAAGTATATCTTCGAAAAGCCTGCCTTGTCCGGAAGAATAGCAAGATGGCAGATGATCTTGACTGAGTATGACATCCAATACACAACCAAAAAGTCAATCAAAGGAAGTATGTTGGCAGATCATTTGGCACATCAGACAGTGGATGATTACCAGTCTATGAACTTTGAATTTCTGGATGAGAATATCATGATCGTGACTGACTGTGAGACACCTGGACTGGATGAAGGACCTGAGGAAGGATCCCGATGGTCTATGTACTTTGATGGAGCTTCAAACACTTTGGGTAATGGCATTGGGTCCATGATCATATCTCCTAAAGGCTCTCATACTGCGTTTACCGCCCGACTATGTTTCAACTGCACCAACAATATGGCGGAGTATGAAGCGTGCATCATGGGTCTTCAAGCTGCTATTGACCTAAGGATTAAGTTTCTAAGTGTTTTCGGAGATTCCACTCTCGTGATCAGTCAGATCAAAGGCGAGTGGGATACGAAACACCCAAATCTTATTCCTTACAAGGAGTATGTATTGGCATTGCTTCCCCATTTCGAGGAGATAACCTTTAAACACTTCCCAAGAGAGGAGAATTAGTTGGTAGATGCGCTGGCTACGATTTCTTCTATGTTCAAAGTCAACTGGGACAACGAAGCTCCCTGGATTATCATTGAAAGATTGGACGAACCTGCACATTGCTGCGACATTGAAACTGAAGAGGTAGCAGATAAACCCTGGTTCCATGAGGTGAGGAGGTATCTTAAGGCTCAGGAATACCCCGAGGGTGCATCTGTTAATGATAAGAAGTTTCTAAGGAGGTTCGCGGCAAAGTTCTTCATCATTAATGGTATCCTTTACAAGCGCAACCATGACTCAACCTTACTGCGATGTGTGGATAAAAACGAGGCAGAAAGGATCATGGCAGAGTTACATGAGGTTACTTTCGAGACTCATTCCAGTGGACATACCATGGCAAAGAAAATCCTATGGGTAGGATATTATTGGTCCACTATGGAAGCCGACTGTTATCAGAATTCTCGGACATGTCACAAGTGCCAAGTCTATGCTGATAAGGTGCACATACCTCCAGTTCCTCTAAACGTCTTGATGGCACCTTGGCCTTTTGCAATTTGGGGCATTGATATGATCGGAGAGATCAGACCTACAACATCCAACGGGCATCGTTTCATCCTGGTAGCGATTGATTACTTCACGAAGTGGGTTGAAGCAGCTTCCTTTGCTACAGTAACCAAGAACGTCGTGGCACGGTTCATTCAGCACAACCTGATCTGTCGATATGGTGTACCATAGAGGATCATTACGGACAATGGTACAAATCTCAATAATAAAATGATCACCGAGCTCTGCAAGCAGTTCAAGATACAGCATCACAACTCTTCTCCTTACCGGCCGAAGATGAATGGGGTTGTAGAAGCGGCTAATAAGAACATTAAGAAGATTGTGCAGAAGATGACCGTGACATACAAAGACTGGCACGAGATGTTACCGTTTGCTCTCCATGGGTACCGTACCTCAGCACGGACGTCAACAGGGGCAACACCCTATTCCTTGGTATATGGTATGGAGGCAGTCTTGCCCATTGAAGTTCAGATACCCTCTCTTCGGATTATGAAGGATGCAGGTTTGAGCGAAGATGACTGGATTCAGACCCGGCTTGATCAGCTGAACTTAATCGACGAAAAGAGACTTGCTGCTATTTGTCATGGTCAGACGTATCAAAAACGAATAATCAAGGCATTTAACAAGAAAGTCAGACGACAAGAGTATCAAGTTGGGGACCTGGTTATCAAGCGCATCATACTACCACAGGGTGATCCCAGGGACAAATGGACCCCTACTTACGAAGGGTCGTTTATGGTTAAGAACATTTTCTCAGAAGGAGCTATGATTCTAACCACCATGGATGGTGACGACCTTCCTCACCCCGTCAATGCAGACATAATGAAAAAATACTACGCATGATCAAAGACCCGCTAGGTCGACTGGCCTAGGCAAAAATAAGGGCTTCCCGGCGTACCAAAAGGGTTCGGGCAAAAATAAGGGTTGAAAATAAAAATATGTACACCCGGCAAGTCGAAAACCTGAAAAGGCGGCTTGGGCAAAAAGGGGTATCCTAGGTGGACTGAAAACCCGAAAGGGCGGTCCAGGAAAAAAATAGGGATCAAAGCGTAACACTATGCGTCATTGGATCACCTTGTATCCAGACTTCGGTATCGACTATAAAGCTCGGACGACACTAATCAATCTGATTCATCTTCAACCAAGTAGCAAAGTGATGAGATGCTCAAAGACATAAGGGCAATAGCAGAGTTGGAACCCAGTGGGATTATTCACATAGCTGTTTTGTTTCTTTTTCACAAATTGTGTAAATTCTATATTTATTCGGCGGCGTTCTCTTACTAGGACGTCAGCCTCTTATACAAAAACGCCTATTTACAAGCCAAACTTCAAAATCAATACAATTCATTTGCAAAGAAATTTCAAGCTATTTTTCCTTTATCTGTTTTGTTTTGCAAAGAACGTCCAATGTTCATTTTTGATATATGCACTTGACATTAACTGTTGCTCATAAATATTTGCATGCGAAACAAAAGACGATTACTTGTAATATCAGAAACAGAGGCAATGAGAATTGTCCAAAATGTACAGTTGCTCTGTCCACCAGGTAAAAGGTAAATTCAGTTGAAGAATATAGCTAAGGTACTTTCACTCCCCGCAGAGTAAGACATTAATGATAGCTCTCCCCAGCTGAGACTTGCAACTATGAATGAATGAATCGGTAATATTTTCCCCCAAGCAGAGTTTATCTACCATCAACACTGAAAGGGCTTAATATCCCCAGAAGTCTTAATATTCCCCAAAGGAGTATAAGAATATTCTCCGGCATAATACAAGATATCCCCAGTGGATTTAAAATTTTCCCAGCAGAGTCTGAAAAAGCTTCCCTAGTGGAGTTGAAGAATCAGCCCCAGTAGACTCTAGAAGTTTGTCCCCGGCGGAGTATAAAAATAAATATCCCCATCTGAGTTCAAAGGAAGTTTGCCCCCATAAAAGCTCAAAGGATTATCCCCACAAGAGTCTAACAGGTTATCCCCAATGAAGCCGCAAATGGAAGTTTGTCCCCAGCAGAGTTCTTTCCTTTCACAAACAAGAATTCAATCCCCAACAGGATTCAGTATCGCCAACAACGGTAATTCGTCCCCAACGGAATTTATCAGTGGAATCCTCAGCAGAACATCTCTTCCCCACAGAGTAATCTCCTCATCAGTATATTCCCCAACGGAGTTATCCTCCCCTGCAGGTCTATTCTCACAATCATCTTCGTTCGTCATCCCCAGCGGAAGCGAAGAATTCAACTCTTTTCTCCAGCAACTATCCGGGATTTATTTTCCCCAGCTAAAACATTACATTTCCATACATCATGACACATGCATATACGCATCATAAAATACAATCTCATTTATTTTGAGAACATCATTGTTGGATATATATCATGCATTGCATACAACTGACCTTTACTTTTCAGGAAAGATACAGTTAAAGTTCTTAGCCATGTCGAAGACCTGACCGGTTCTTGAATCTCAAATGAATTATCCTCGGTTGAATTTCAGATAAGGTTCTAAATCTCGACAATTTTCCTCCGTCATAGTGTGGACGAGTTCTACAATCTCAACAGTATACTCTATTGAAGACCAGACAGTTCCTAGATCTTGATGAAGATGTTTTCCTCCGTCATAGTGTGGACGAGTTCTACAATCTCAACGGTATACTCCGTTGAAGACCAGACAGTTCCTAGATCTTGACGAAGATGTTTTCCTCCGTCATAGTGTGGACGAGTTATACAATCTCAACAGTATACTCTGTTGAAGACCAGACAGTTCCTAGATCTTGATGAAGATTTTTTCCTCCGTCATAGTGTGGACGAGTTCTACAATCTCAACGGTATACTACGTTGAAGACCAGACAGTTCCTAGATTTTGATGAAGATGTTTCCCTCAGTCGAAGAACTGACCGGTTCTTGAATCTCAACTGAATTATCCTCGGTTGAATTTCAGATAAGGTTCTCAATCTCGATAATTTTCCTTCGTCATAGTGTGGACAAGTTCTACAATCTCAATGGTATACTCTGTTGAAGACCATACAGTTCCTAGATCTTGATGAAGATGTTTCCCTCAGTCGAAGACCTGACCGGTTCTTAAATCTCAATTGAATTATCCTCGCATGAATTTCAGATAAGGTTCTCAATCTCGACAATTTTCCTCCGTCATAGTGTGGACGAGTTCTACAATCTCAATGGTATACTCCGTTGAAGACCAGACAGTTCCTAGATCTTGATGAAGATGTTTCCCTCAGTCGAAGACCTGACCGGTTCTTAAATCTCAACTGAATTATCATCGGTTGAGTTTCAGATAAGGTTCTCAATCTCGACAATTTTCCTCCGTCATAGTGCGGACGAGTTCTACAATCTCAATGGTATACTCCATTGAAGACCAGACAATTCCTAGATCTTGATGAAGATGTTTCCCTCAGTCGAAGACTTGACCGGTTCATAAATCTCAACTGAATTATCCTTGGTTGAATTTCAGATAAGGTTTTCAATCTCGACAATTTTCCTCCGTCATAGTGTGGACGAGTTCTACAATCTCAATGGTATACTCCGTTGAAGACCAGACAGTTCCTAGATCTTGATGAAGATGTTTCCCTCAGTCGAAGACCTGACCGGTTCTTAAATCTCAACTGAATTATCCTCGGTTGAATTTCAGATAAGGTTCTCAATCTCGACAATTTTCCTCCGTCATAGTGTGGACGAGTTCTACAATCTCAACGATATACTCCGTTGAAGACTAGACAGTTCCTAGATCTTAATGAAGATGTTTCCCCCAGTTGAATTACGGACAAGTTCTTAAAACTCAGCAAAGATGTTCTCTCAGCTGAGGTACAGGCAAGTTCCTAAATCTCAATAAAAGTTAGACATCCCCAGCGGAATCTTCTACAACAACAGGTATGCAAGTTCTCGCTAAGGAATATCTTATGCGATCGACGCTCCTGCAGATGGCATCTGTAAGCCCATCCTCCTACAAACAATCTCAAAATGGCATCTATAAGCCCATTCCCGACATCACAAGGCTGATACCACTTCATGCGAGTGCAAATTTCTGGGCACTCTAGTGTTCAATCATCTCCCACCTTCGGATCACGAAAGGCACGAAAGCCAATCTACATCCTCAGGTTTAAGAAGATTGAACAGGTGCAGCTGTTGTACCCCAAAATTTGCCCTCTCATATTTCTCAAAACATTGCAAGAAAAATCTCCAAGTTACTCAAGTTTGCTCAAGAGTTGGACATTCAAGCTATCTCCTAAGGCAGTCAACCCCAAATTAGGGTTTCAAATTGCATCAAGATCATTGATTCCAAATGACATCAAGTGTTCCTAAATGTCCTAATATGTTCTCAAGGTCATCCATGTCAAGTTTCAAGCCTTGCAGAGGAAGTTTGGTCAGTCAATTGCTCAAAGGGTCCAAAAATCGATTGTGCTAGGGCAAAAGTCAATTATGACCTACAAACAGTCAAACTTCAAGATTTTTTGTCAACATTATCATTTTGAAGGAAATTTAATCATTTTATCCAGGGTTGATCATGATTCATCAAGGATTGCTCAAAATTCATCAAGATTCAAAAGTTGCTAAATTAGGGTTTTGTAGGAAAAGTCAACTCAACTTTGACCAAGCATAACTTTCTCATACTTTATGAGAAATGACCCATCCAAAGCTCATTTTGAAGAGGATGCAATTTCCAATAATCCATATTCATACCCCAAGATCATAAAATGCACTCACAAGAAGTTATAAATTTGGACATTATAGGTCATTTTTGAAAGTCAACAAAAACACCTTTTTTTGCCAAAGCTTATAACTTGAGCATGGAATATCAAAATGAGATGAGATCAAAAGGGTTGGTTATAGGACATCTCAAGCTTTCTAAAAAGTCCAAGAACACTTCCAAAAGTTCAAAATTGAAGAAGTTATGCATTGTTGAAGTTGGGCATTTTTGCAAAATTGCCAAAAGTCAACTATCCCCAAAACATCAAATTTTGTCAAATGGGCCCATTCTTTTCCACTTGATTTGAGCTTGCATCATTGTCCACGTGTCCTAGCTTCAGCCATGTGTCCATTTATCAATTTTATTATTATTATTTTTTTATTTTTTATTGAATTATTTCATTTTAAATCAAATTAAATCAAATAAAATCCCAAACTTTGATTACATGAGATTTTTTGCTATTTTCAGGATTGGATTCTCATCAATATCATCATCAAATTCGTATCACACAAAATCATGTGCAAAAGGATGGTTTTTTTGACAAATTTGGCAAGCTTTCAAATGGAAATCAAATCAAATATGCAAGCCATGATGGGAGAAGATTTGGACCATAATTCTTAACCTAATGCATTCCACAATACATAAGGAAGCTTAAGACACGAAAACAAGGGTTGGAGGCTGCAAGAACAAGCAAAACAAAACTTGAAAAAGTGGTGAAAAAGCTTGAATTCGAATTGATACTTAGAGGCAATCTCAGAAGCCAAGAAGCATCCCAATCGATTCCTAGAGGTTCACTGAGTTGAAACCAATCAAAAACAAGTTCCCATACACACCCAAACACGCTGTAAGTATCACGTTTCTTAGCCCTGTATTCGAAATCATAACTCTCCATTCTTGCATCCTCTGGGCAAATCGTTGATATATTTGTGATCCTCATGACATTTCAAAGCTTTTTGCATTAGTTAATTGTAGTTATCTGACCTGTAAAGCCGAGTACCATAGCTAGGGTTTCGTGGTTTGTTTTTGGGTATTTCTCTTTCAGGAAAAATTGGCTGACGAGAAAGGCATGGTTACACTCAAGGGAGGGAGACGAACCTAACCATGTCTTTAAAGGTCGTTTTTATGGCCTGGAAGTGATTTTCGGATCGAGCTACGTATTTAGCTGCGGATCCAAATCCGCAGGAAATATTACAGTGGCTGGAGGTAGGGACGATGACGTGTCGCCTCCCCAGTGGCCAATTCAAACCATGGCGCGCTTAATTTTGTTGTGCTGGCATATTAGTTTTTTTTTCTTATTATTATTATTTTGTATATAATTAACAAATGGAACAAAATAGCCAAGTCGTAAGCGTGCTTGCCAATGACCAACAGGACCTGGGTTCGAATCCCAGGTCCCCCATGCGCTTTGTTATTTTTCTTCTTCATATAATCAGGTACAAATCCAAGCGTGAAGCCTATCATACATCCTCAAGCGTCTGATGGCCAGATGGCCATAGGCCAAATCTGGTGGCCAGAAGTTGTTGGTCTACCATAGACCCAGTCAACGTGTACCCACTGAACCAAGAAAGTCAACCAAGGCCAGCGTCTAATGGGCCTCAGATTGCTTCTCAAACCACCCTTTTTAGGCCCAAACCTCCTATCTCTTTCTATTTCATTTATTTTATTTAATTGTTTTATTATTTTTTTTTAAATTATTTTCTAACCAATCAAATTTTCCCCTTTATAAAATTAAAACCACAAAAATATTTTCTTCATAAAATCAAATTCTTATTTTTTTTAATAAACATTAATTTAATTAATTTAGGCTTTAATTAGAAATAACTTTAACATTTTTGTAAATAATTAAAACTAATTAGACTTAATTAGGTTTTTACTAACATTAATTTATTTTATTTTATTTCTTTAAATACCAAAAAACCCAAAAATATTTATTTTCATTAATTAATTAATTTATTCACTAATTTAATAATTAACTTAGGTAATTTCTTTCTTAATTCAAAAATAAACAAAAAAATCATTTTTTTAATAAAAAAAAGGTCAAAACCCTACTTGCGCTCGATTTAATTTTCCCGCACGCGATCTATTTATTCAATATTGTATTTGTTCCCGGAATGTAATAGATAATTAGGACCATTTAATTATTTTTATCGCTTTATTTATTTTTCCGCGTTTAAATTTCAAAGGGTTGCTTTTGGCGATGTAAACACCCGACGCCTTGTAATTTAATTTCCGCAATTTATTTTTCGCAAAATATAACTGTTAGATGTTTGATAATAGGGATGCATGACAAGATTGAATGTTTAAACCTAAAATCAACTTAGATAACCATTAACAAGTACAAAGATAAAATTAACTGAAAACGACACATTCGCACATGCACACTCCTAGGGTACACCTCACTTGGTTGCCTTCGTACACGGTCATTGAGTATAGGTCACTTTAGAGGTCGCCCTCTTGTCCAAAGATCATAGTCGCCTCGAAACGGTTGCCTCGGATATTGTTGCCTCAAAATAAATGATCTAAGACATTAGGGTTACCGCTAAGGCGTCCTAACATTGCTTTGGTGACCGTAAGTCCCGCATTCAAATTGACCCTTAAAACTCCAACGACGGTGCTACCTACTCATCAATAGTGGGATAGAATTGTCTAAAGGAATGTAGCATAGAATGATTCCTTTTTCGAGTAGGTAGATGGTTCTTAAGTACTTGCTCTTTCAAAAAAACAAAATCTTTTTCACACTTACACTTTTTCGAACAAATTTTTTTTCAAAAAACACTTCATATACTCTTGAAGACAGAAGCAAGAGTTAAATCGAAGTTTCAAAACAAAATTTTTTTCAAACCCACAAGCACAAAGAAAACAATTTTGAAAAACAATATGAGCAAGTACCTAAGAGCCCGTGGATAACCACGGATAGAAAGGGTGCTAATACCTTCCCTTTCTATAATCTACCCCCCGAACCCGAGAAATATCTCAAAAAAGGAATTTTTCTGTGCTTTTTTTCCTTTCCTTGTTGGATAAAATAAAAGTCGGTGGCGACTCTTGCTTACCGCGACATTTTGCGAATACAAACGCAAAATGCAAACCAGCATTCCAAAAACAGTCAGTTCTTTCCCACCGTATCACACCAGTGATGTAGGTTATCATAAACCAACGTCTAACAAGGGGAAAAGGGATCTATTTTCCTCTAACCCATGATGTCAAACACCAAAGCACGTTATCTTGAGTCAAAGGTTATGACCCACTCGACATGGTGAGCTTAATTCTCATAAAAGGACATTCAACGATACAAAGTTCTTCAATAAAAACTGCCTTCAGATTCGACTTCCAACATTTTCTTCTGTTTACCCCGCGAGATCCTTGAAAACATTGCATCTACATATCATGCATCATGTCATAATAGGTTTTCCCCATACAGGTTTTCTCATCTGCTTACTGTTTATTTCAGTAAAAGATGGCTCTAGAGAAAACCTTCAGAAATATCCAAGCTCAAGACGCTCAGTTCAAGAAAATGTGCCTGAACCTATCCAAGGTGCAAGAAGAATTGAAAGCACTACTCACTGAGAGTATGACCAAGAAGAATCCTAAAGACAACAAGGATGACCAGTTGGAACAATTGCAAGCTGAGATGGCAACAATGAGAATCCATATGTTGGGAAAGATGACCCTTATCCAAAACCTAGCTCGGGGGCAAGAAGAGTTGATAACTCTCATCAACAAAATTCATCAAGACGAATACAATCATATGGGACGAACGGTTAGAATTGGGAATCAAGTCATTAATCAGCCTCCGATAAGACAAGAAGTTGGCTTGGCCGAGAGTAGGCCTTTTCGGATTACTACTACATCGCAAGTCCAACAACGTCCTCGCCAACAACGACAGGGGAATCAGTGTAAGAAGGATGCACCCAAAAGATAATTTACCGAGATCAACATGTCTTTGGCTCAAGATTGCAACATATGTTAAAGGCCAAGCTGGTTACATTGAAGGATCCTCCTCAAAATCCCAATACTTCTTCTCTCCATTACAATCATAAAGAAAGGTGCGCATACCACTCCAACAGTCCTTGACATGACACTAACATCTATTGGACGTTGAAGAACAAGATTCAAGACTTGATCAACGAAGGAGTGTTAGAATTAACACAAGATGGACAAATTGAATTTTTCTGTCATCCCTCAAAGGCACACCATATGAAGTGACAAATTCAAGCGGAGAAGCTTTTCATTCATTCGAAATTTAGTTTGTAATTTCTTTAGTTTGCTCAAACAATTATCCTTATGTTAAACTTTGGTTATTACCATTAATGCATTACATATGTTTATCTTGAACTAATCCATTCGTTTTCACTATACCAAAATTTTACTTTTTTATGATATGCAACTCTTGATTAGAAGCTATAAGCATTTAGAGGGAGGATGATAAAAATAATACCATAATCTCTATAGTATTCTTTTGAACAGACCTTGCTGACAATGTACAGGCGTTGTTTCGAACCGTAACCAGTGGAGTTATAAGGAAGATAATCCCTAGTCAACCCCTTTGAGCCTAAGAAGTAGGAGTTTCTTTTTCGCATAAGTTGAAACCTTTAATCATAACCTGAGGCAGGGTAGTTTCTCAGTTAATTCAAATGCGTGTTTAGTCGCAAACTTTCACTTTGTACCCAACAAATGAAATCAAAAACATCCTTCTGAATCAAAAGATGGTGATGGTTCTCTGCAAAATAGGCAGTCATTATATCTCAAAAGAAAAGCCCGCTGAGTCAAAACCTATGAAGGAGACTTAAGAAAAACTGGGGCATCCCGCTGACTGTAGTCTCAAAACAAAAATAGTTAGGCAAAAATTAGGGATAATAAATCAAAAAAGGAGTTCGTTACAAATCCCAACAATAGAAAAATGTTGCAAAAATGATTGCCTTCTCAAATAAACTTCCAGTATCCGAACCATCACCAAAATATCATTCCAGATTCTATTGAGAGATAAACGCACAATTAACTGAGTATAGGGCTGAAGAACATCATGAAGAACGAGCGGATACAAATAAACTTTGAGCCTTATCCTTTGTTTCTTAAGCCGTGAACCAGGCCACGTTACAACCCTTTAAAAGTCCTAATTGAAGCATATGTTAGTTCTAAAGCATACTATTACAAAAGGTATCCGGATTCCTATAAGGCTTACTGTAAATCCCGAGTTGAATTCATATTCTTACAAAAATTTATTGCTTGTTAAAAAATGCATTTTTCAAAAAAATTCAAGACAGACATAAACTTTACATTGTTTGAATATTGCTGTTTGCATATAACTAATTGCTTGACAACAGATAAATTCACATGATGAATATCCAATGAACGAAAATTCTCTCAATGAACAGAATCACTTCAAATGGAAGGAAACTTCCAATGACAAATCTCCTAAAATCAAGGGGCATGACATGATCATTGTCCAACACATCTGGGGCAGTCAAGTCGAGATTCAAGGAATCTCTCAAAAAGTGATGAATAGCCAGAGGCAGATCCCCATCTGAATCACTTGGGGCATGTTACATTGATCAGGGTTCCAACAAAAAACCACTTTGAAATTTGATCAAAAACTTTTTGGTATCTTCAAATTGCTTATCCGTACCAGTAGTATCAAATGGTGTCAGTATCATGTCTTCGGATCCTTCTATGACACTTCTTAGAAAAATACCGACGAAGGTCAAAGACTATCAGAAAATTGATCAAATAAAACTTTCTGGTATCATCAAATTTCTTATTTGTGCTAGTAGTATCAGATGGTGTCAGTATCATGTCTTAGGATCCTTCCATGACAATTCTTAGAAAAATACTATCGAAGGTCAAAGACTATCAAAAACTTGATCAAAAAAACTTTCTGGTATCATCAAATTACTTACCTGTTTCAGTAGTATTAGATGGTGTCAGTATCATGTCTTTAGATCCGTCCATGACAGTTTTTAGAAAAAATACTGAGGAAGGTTAAAACTATCATAAATTTGATCAGGGGCACCAGACTAACCCTATAGGAAAACAAGCTCCCACACATAAAAGGTCACGCGCGATCAAACAAACATTTTCTGGCATTACTGCAACACTTACCACCATAGAAAATGATAACTCTCTGCACCCCATGAACACGGACATAGTCAGAAGATACTATGCATAAAAGAGACCCGCTAGGTTGACATGCCTAGGCAAAAATAAGGGCATCCCTGTGAACCAAAAGGGTTCGGGAAAAAATTAGGGATATACATATAAAAGATTGTACACCAACAAGTCGAAAATCTGAAAAGGCGGCTTGGGCAAAAAAGGGTATCCCGGTGGACTGAAAATCTGAAAGGACGGTCCAGGAAAAAGTTAGGGATTAAAGCATACGACTATGTCCCATTATCTCATCACTTGTCTATCAGTAAGAGATTTGTCACTTTGATCAGCATTTACTAAGAACTCCAGGAGATAAGACAAAGTTCAAGCTGTCCACAAATCCCCACACGGCCATTTCCATGGATTATCCCCATAATGTAATCTTCACAAAACACGAGGCTATCCCCGAAGAGTGCAGAAGCACCTTCAAACAAAAAGTGGGGCATCCTCTAGCCGATGACATAGTCAAACGCACCAGCGGATAAAGAAGTTTGATCTTCTCCCAACGAATGCACACATCATGCCAATTCCCAAACAGATGGAGATTGTCGGCAATTTATCATCTTCTAGATAAAGTGCAGATACAATCTAAATATAGATTCATTCGGGCACTCATTCTAGACTTTCTTCTAGATACAGTCCAGATACAATCTAAATATAGATTCATTCTGACACTCATTCCTGATTCTCTTGCAGATACAGTTCATATACGGTCCAGACATGGATATCATTCTGATACTCATTCAAATGCATCTTCCTAGATACAGTTCAGATACAATCTAAATACAGATTCATTCTGACACTCATTCTAGATTCTCTTTCTGATACAGTACATATACAATCTAGATATAGATTCATTCTGGCACTCATTCTCTTTGCGATACAGTTCAGATACGATCCATATATGGATGTTATTCCGATACTCATTCAATACATCCTCAGATACAATCAAGGCTTGGATTTATTCTGACATTCTCCAGTCAAGTTTGTCTTCCAAAATTGAAGGAGAAACCTTGCGAATTTCTTCCCCAATAAAACGTGTTTTCCTAGTGAAGCCGCCAGAATATATTCCTCAACATGGTTTATTTCCCAAAAAGACTACAATCTCCCCAACTTGAGTCTATTCCTCAGACTACCACAAATCACTAACAAAACTCCTCTTCCCTAATAGAGTTGCCACTATCCCCATAAAGTTGCTGCAAATCCTGGAATCCGACCAGATACCAGTTAACTTCATCCTCCCCAAACAAGTCGGAAGATTATCCATCTCTTTTATCCTCGGTCAGGGTATATAAGAAATAAATTCCTCAGTAAAGCAACAGACAACCAATGTTCCTAAACTTTACTTCACGGGCAGAAATCAATGCATCCCCTATAGAGTTTCCTCAAGCAAGCAAACAAGAATCCCTGGCGGAAGCATTCCATACAAGATTGAAGATACACATACTCTTCATCCCTGACATTAGTCTAGGGTTTATTTTCCCAAACAAAGATACTGCGCGGGTTTACAGACACACTTCAATACATTCCACATTCATACATCATAACATATATAGCACAATCTCATTTATTTTGAGAACAACATTTTGCAATGCATCTCATGCATCATGATATTGCATACACTTAACTCTTTTCCTATCTAGGAAAGATCAATCAATAAATGAAGGACCTCTTCTATTTTAGAATTATTTCTTCCAGTTAAAAACAGGCGAACAAAATACCTCTTTTGGTAAAGATTTATTTCTTCCAGTTAAAAACAAGCGAACAAAAGACCTTTGTTAGTTCAGTTTAAATCGACCAATGATTTATCCTGATTTGTTTCCGGTAGACACTTTCTCTAGTTCAGTCTAAGTCGATCCAAAGATTTATTCTGATTCTTATCTAGTTAAATACATTCAAGACATCTGTTGGTTCAGTTTAAATCGACCAATGCTTTATCCTGATTTGTTTCCGGTAGACACTTTCTCTGGTTTAATTAAATCGATCCTAATATTTATGCTGATTCGTTATCTAGTTAAAGACCATTCAAGACCTTTGCTGGTTCAGTTTAAATCGACTGATGATTTATCCTGATTTGTTTTCGGTAGACGCTTTCTCCGGTTCAGTTAAATCGATCCTAAGATTTATGTTGATTCTTTATCTAGTTAAAGACCATTCAAGACCTCTACTGGTTCAATTTAAATCGACCAATGATTTATCCTGATTCGTTTCCGGTAGACACTTTCTATGGTTCAGTTAAATTGATCCTAAGATTTATGTTGATTCATTATCCAGTTAAAGACCATTCAAGACCTATGTTGGTTCAGTTTAAATCGACCAATGATTTATCCTGATTTTTTTCCGGTAGACGCTTTCTCGGGTTTAGTTAAATCGATCCTAAGATTTATGTTGTTTCATTAGCATAGAAGGGTCAAAACCCTAGTTCACATTCGATCTAATTTGTCATCGTACGCTTTATTTTATTTTTTTTACCCCAATTATTGTATCTGCTCACAGTTTGTAATAGTTTAAATTAGGACTTTATTTCCATTTACCGCTTTATTTCAAAGGGTTTGTTTTTGGCTATGTAAATACCTGAAGCCTTGTAATAGCTTAGTTTAATTTTCGCACTTTAAATTCCGCAAAATATTAAACTGTTAGATGTATGATATTAGGATGCATGACAAGAATGTATGTTTAATTTTAAAATGGGTAGATAACCCTAAAATGTGCAAAGATAAATAATCTGAAATTGAATCACTCGCACATGCACACTCCTAGGGTACACTCCCACTTGGTTGCCTTCGGTAAACAGTCATTGAGTATAGGATGCTTTAGTGGTCTTCCTTTTGTCCAAAGATCAAAGTTGCATCCGAAAGGTTGCCTCGGATATTGTTGCCTCGGATATTGTTGCCTCGGATAATTGATCTAAGACATTAGGGTTATTACTAAGACTTCCTAACATTGCTTTAGTGATTGTACATCCCTTTTTGAATTGACCCTCAAACTCCAACGACGGTGCTACCTACTCACTAATAGTGTGATAACACCGTCTAAAGGAAATGAATACAGAACGATTCTTTTTTCGAGTAGGTAGATTAGTTCTTAAGTACTTGCTCAATCAAAATAAACTTTTTCACACTTACACTCCTTTACAAACAAGTTTTCAAAAACACTTCATTACACTCTTGAAGACATAAGCAAGAGTTAAATCAAAGTTAAAACAAAAACTTTTCAAAACCCACAAACACAAAGAAAACAATTTTGAAAATGATGAGCAAGTATCTAAGAGCCTGTAGATAACTATGGATAGAAAGGGTGTTAATACCTTCCCTTTCTATAATCTACCCCCCGTACTCAGAAATATCTCGAAAAAAGGAATTTTTCTGTGCTTTTTTCCTTTCCTTGTTGGATAAAATAAAAGACGGTGGAGACTCTTGCTTACCGCGACATTTTGCAAACACAAACGCAAAATGCAAACCAACAAATTCCTTAAAAAAATAGGGAAACACGTCCCGGTTCTGGCCACCGTATCACAAGGCTGATAATACCGGTATCAAAATGGAACATCAACCAAGGAACGAACAGAATAATCATCAACAAAAATAACCATTAGAACCAGAGTCACCAATAGAAAAAAGTCATCAACAGAACCTGTGATAATAATCCATCTCCACTCACAGGTAAAAACTAGGTCAGGGTAGGCAAAGGTGACGTGGAATCATGGGTCTTCTTGAGAATACTATCGTCGTTACAAAAGATGTGCGTGATGATATCAACTTATTTTAACCTCAACCAAGCACAGAACACATGACCATTCTAGTATGAACCTGGGTCTAGTAGCAGTCATGCTCTGCTATATTCCTAGTGTTCTTGTTGTGCACTGCTCCGACCTGGGTACTAGGCCTTTTAACTCATGGTAACACCCATCCAACATGGAAAACCAACAGATCCAGCACAATAGATTAACAATATGGAAAGCGGTTAAATGCAATGCAAACATATGCTCAGATAAACATGTACAAATAAATAAACTGAAGCATAAAAACAAACACCTAAAAAAAGAAAATAAGAGCTAGGGGCGACTCCGGGATAGACCAGCAATTGGTCAATCTTTCCTTAGTGAAGTTTCTAGTTGAAGCTACTGGATAAATCATCAAAATAAACAATGAAGTCACCATCAAACATTTTTTATCCTGTCGAAGGGAAAGGTAAATATCGAGTAAACCTAAAGGGTGAAATCACGGTCTTGCGACCATATAGATCGTGTAAGGGAGTTTGTTATGCGAGAGGAAGGTATTAACACCCCATACGCCCGTAGTACTCTACAATATCCACTCTTGTTGTCTAATCTAAAGAGTGTGTTCAAATCTAAAGCTTAAGAGCTAAAAATAAAATGCAAAGAGGGAATGCATGCAAAAGAAAACACAGGGAAAAGAAGGAAATATTTACAAAGTTTTTCTCAGCTGAGCCCCATGACTAGATGTATACATATCCTTTTTAGGGAATCAGAGCGTCGTAACTTGGCTCACATGTTTCAGTTTGTTTTATGTTTTTTATTGAACAATGTTGAGTTTCACATTCTACCTGTAGCTCGACCTTTGGAGATGCACGCATCTGGAGTAGAAAAGAACTAACATGCTCTACCTAATTAGGTATTTTCAAAAGAAAAGTGGCTGAAGGCGGATAATGCTACATTCGCAACTCCCGCAAGTAGACATGGTGGAACCCGACCTTTGGGGAATTACGCGTCGTATTGCGTGAAGAGGAATTAACACATCCTTTTGGGTATTTCGATGAAAGGCCCGAAGGCTAAACAAGTTTGGATTATTTTGGTTGATTTCATCTTGAAGAAGTTATTTTTTGTAGTTTTAGATTGTTTTGAAGTTTGAAAAGAAAAAGAGAAGGTTTTGTTTTAATGCATATGCAAAAGAGAAATAAAATGCTAAGGGAAACTAACTAGTTTCTAGTCTTAATGTTAACATGTGATGTTGATCCTAAGGTTAAGGATAAAAGGGAAATCCTAAAAATGCTAGAATACCAAAACTTAAGGGCGAGGATAACTATCATATAGGATGAAGAATGGAAAAACACAAGAATGGGGGCTGAATTGGGGTTTTAAAACTAAAAATAATAGAAATGTTGTTTATCCTGGTTCGTTTGAACTCAAACTACTCCAGTCCACCCACCAAGGTGATTTCGCCTCTCTCAAACGAGGTCTTAATCCACTAATCAGAACTTGATTACACAAACACAATGACAACTATCAATGTCTTCTTGAGTCTAAATGACAACTTGGTTTTCTTAGGGAATTACAAAGTAATATAATTGAAAGTCTGTACAAAGATGTTTTCAAGATAAAACAATATCACTACAGTGATGTATTACACAATTGAAGAGCACAAGGTAGAACTGGGTAATTCTATTTTTCTTTTTGTTGCGCAGTTATTGTTGTTTCATTTCTTATTCACATTTTCTTTATATAGGAAATGCATGAGAGACATAATAAGATGCTTTTGGAAGGTTGATAAATAGTAGTTAATGTACTTTCCAAACAAAGAGATTCTTGTCTTCTTTCATCCGTTACTATTGATTAGCCATGAATAAAATGTAACGCTTCAGAACATGCTTACTAAATATCACATCAGAAGATCAATGTTACCATTGAGAATCCTTTAGTTCTTACCAGAAGTTTACGTATCAGAATATCAGTGTTCTTGTTTTGGAACGTTGGTGCATTCAGAAGTTGTAACATCATAACTTCTTTATTTAAGAGTGTTACACAGATTTGCTTCTAAGTAAGATGTGTCATAACAGAGCTTTTAACAATGATATTTATCATCTTCTATGCTTCTTAAATCAGAAATTCCCTGCATATTAAAATACTTTATTAGAGAGCATATTTGTCCTTTATATATATATCATGTGTTTGTTATCATCAAAACTCTTACATGGATGTAGAACCAAACTATGTTCTAACAATCTCCCCCTTTTTGATGATGAAAAAAACTTGTATATTTTGATAGAATACTTAAAGAACATAAATCATTAAAGTCTCCCCCTGAGTTGGATACTCAGATAAAGAAAAAATACTTCCCTGAAGATTTTTGATCAGAGCTTTGAGAAGGAGGTTTTTGCAGAAGTTACTTTCAGAGTTTGCTTTTCAATAGATTTTTCTTGTTTGCTTTCAAAGGATAAAAAACAGTTATGATATTAAAAAATGTTTGAGACTGAGTCTCGATACTGCTATATTCAAAATATCTTGCATTCTCCCCCTTTTTTGTCAAGAATCAAAAAGCAGTAAAAACACGAGAAAAACAGAGGATTAAAATGAAGTTCCTAGGAAAAGAAAAATAGTTTTTTTAGATCTTCTAAGGTTGAGGAGGTGGAAGTTGTGTTTGTGAAGTATAAAAAATCCATCGAAAATAAAATGGAGTTGATTTCAATTTGAAGGTGTTAAGGAAAATGATTACATACATTTAATTATTCCTGAGAAGAGGGATAGCGTGAAGATATGAAACAATTACCAATTTAACTCGATCCTCAATGCATTAACTCAACTGTTTCAGTCTCTTCAGAATCTGAACACGTGTTCAGTCTTAGAGGAAGACCTTACGTTTAGAGTTGACAGATGTTGATATTGTGAACTGCATGCTTCTATCTTTGAAATAAACCATTTTTGGAGAATGTTCAGATCTTTTGGATAGATCCTGATACAACTTTCCTTCTCACTTTTGAAGAACTATTGATCAGATGTTCACAAAAAATTAAGGCCTAAAGTTCTGAGGATAAAATGTTAGAGAGCCACTCATACCTCTGCAGAGCTTCTGTTCTACTTTCTTATTTACCTCTACCTTTTCAAAAACATATTTTTCAGGTGTGTTAAGCTACTTCTGGATTGTCTTTTCTTTGAGACCTGTGTAACCTCCAAATTTAAATCTCGGGCTTTGGAATATATGCTTTCTTCCCGTCATGTGTAGAGAGCATCCAGGGTCCAGGTGTTAAAATTGGTGTTTCAACCTTCTGATTAAAAACATATGTAACATAGATGATTTTATCCTTTGGTACCCATATCTTTTTGGGTCCTTGATTGTTAGAGTTTCCAAAATTCTATTTGAATTTTGGTTTAGCAGAAAACACATTACTAGTATATTTTATATCATGTGTATGTCCATAGGTGAAGTGAGAATGAAGAGATGTGTGTTTTATTACTATATCATTAACTTTATTTGGTTGAGATTCTTTACCCTTATATCCTACCCCTTTTCTGCCATTTATGCCAACTCCATAGATCATTAAAGTCATCTTGCTCTTATCTATGTTTTTAGCTAGAAATTTATGAAAGCTATGATCATATTCTTTTATGATCCTATCAGAGTTACTAGAAACTTCAGAGACAGTTTCTTTCTGAGCTTTTTGTAATTTATTTTTAATAACATAATTATCTTTTTCGAGTTTAGAAATGGTTTCTTTTAGCTCAAAGTTTTCTGTTTTAAGTTTCTTAGTTTCTTCAAAGTCAGATACTAGATCCTTTTTCAGGTTCTTGTTTTTTACTCGAATTTGCTGTTATCTTTCAAGAATTTCTGACAGACTTTCCTCTAATTGAGATCTAGAAAAGTTAGAGAATACCTCTTCTACCTGAGTCTGACTCTGATTCGGATGATTCAATGTCATATGATATGTTGGCCATTAGGGCTATGGTGGCTCGTTCATCTTCTGATTCTGTTTCAGCTTCAGAAGATTTTGAGTCATCCCATATTGCCATAAGGCTTTTCTTCTTTTCTTTGAAGAACTTCTTTTTAGGTTTTTATTTTTGAAGATTTGGACAATCGCTTTTGTAATGACCTTTTTCATTGCATTCATAGAAAACAATGTCTCTGTTACTTGATTTTTTGTATCCAGAAGATGGTTCAGAATGATTCCTTGTTTATCTGGGAGTTCTGAACTTCCTCTGCATGTGCTTCCACAATTGATTGAATCTTCTGGAGAGAAGCGATAGTTCATCTTCTTCTGATGAGGATCCACCAGAGTTTTCTTCTTTTTCCTGAAAAACTTTAAGTTTATATTTTTATTAGATTTAAGAGCGAGAGACTAACCTTTCTTCTGGGGCTCATCTTCTTCTAGATTTATCTCATGACTTCTCAGGGAGCTGATAAGTTCTTCAAGATAAATTTTATTCAGATCTTTGGATAGTTTTAAGGATGTGACCATGGGTCTCCATTTCTTGGGTAAACTTCTTATGATATTCTTTACATGATCTGCTATGGAGTACCCTTTTGTCCAGAACTTTTAATCCTGCAATTAGAGTTTGAAATATTGAGAACATTGTCTCGATAATTTCTTCTTCTTCCATTTTGAAAGCTTCGTACTTCTGGATGAGTGTAAGAGCTTTGATCTCTTTGACTTGAGTGTTACCTTCGTGCATGATTCTCATAGAGTCAAACATGTTTTTAGCAGAATCTCTATTTGTGATCTTCTCATACACAGTATATGAGATAACACTCAATAAGATTATTTTGGATTTATGATGGTTTCTGGATTCTTTCTTTTGTTGATTTGACATTTTCTTTTTGTTAATCTTCTGACCATTTTCATCACTGGGATGAATGTATCCATCAGTCACCATATCCCAGAGATCAACATCATGAGCTAGAAAGAAATTTTTGATTATGTATTTCCAGTAATCAAACTTTTCACCGTCAAATATTGAGGGAGTGCCATTGATTCTGTCTTTATCATTATTGTTGTTCTGTATTAGTTCCCCCATAGTGTTTTTCTTACTTGGATCTTTTTCTGACACAGTTAAGTATTTGCACCCAGAACCAGGTGCTCTGATACCAATTGAAAATGGAAAAACACAAGAAGGGGTTGAATTGGGGTTTTAAAACTAAAAATAATAGACACGTTGGTTATCCTGGTTCATTTGAACTCAAACTACTCCAGTCCACCCGCCAAGGTGATTTCGCTTCTCTCAAACGAGGTCTTAATCCACTAATCAGAACTTGGTTACACAAACACAATGACAATTGTCAATGTCTTCTTGAGTCTAAACCACAACTCGGTTTTCTCAAGGAATTACAAAATAATATAATTGAAAGTGTGTACAAATATGTTTTCTAGATAAAACAATATCACTACAGTGATGTATTACACAATTAAAGAGAACAAGGTAGAACTGGGTAATTATATTTTTCTTTTTGGTGCACAGTTGTTGTTGTTTCATTTCTTCTTCATGTCTTCTTTATATAGGAAAGCATGAGAGACATAAGAATATATTTTTGGAAGGTTGATAAATAGTAGTTAATGTACCATCCAAACAAAGATATTCTTGTCTTCTTTCGGCTGTTACTATTGACTAGCCATGAATAAAACGCAACACTTCAGAACACGCTTACTAAAGATCACATCAGAAGATGAATGTTACTTTTGAGACTCCTTTAGTTCTTTCGAGAACTTTACGTATCAGAATATCAGAGTTCTTGTTTCACAGCGTTGGTGCATTCAGAAGTTGTAACATCAGAACTTCTTTATTTAAGCGTGTTACACAAATTTTCTTCTAAGTAAGATGTGTCATAATAGAGATTTTAACAACGATCTTTATCATCTTCTATGCTTCTTACATCAGAACTTCCCTGCATATTAAAATACTTTATTAGAGAGCATATTTGTCCTTTATATATATCATGTGTTTGTTATCATCAAAACTCTTACAGGGATGTAGAACCAAACTATATTCTAACATAGGGAACATGTAATGAGACCAAAGTCGTTATCTAAATTCTAATTGAGTGACATCATCAATCATCAACAAAGGAAAATGATAAAATCCTAAGGGGAGCATGCAAATATCGAAGTCGTTATCTCAATTCTAATTGAGTGACATCATTGATCGACAAAAGAATAAAGCCGTGAAACCCTATGGGGAGCATGCAGAGATCGAAGTTGTTTTCTCATTTCTAACTGAGTGACATCATCAATCGTCAACAGATGAAGGAAAACATAAGCTCAAACACAAATAGTAAAAAAGTGTGAAATGCCTCCTACGGGTCTTTAAACAGCAACTTCGAGCACACTCTTTAGTTCCTACTTCTCATGATATCTAGAAAGCGATAAAAGAGTGTGGGAATAAAACAATTAAGAAGTATACCAAACAAATATCAATCCATAAATACTAAGTAATAATAACAGAAACCCAAGAACTTGGCGAGCAACTAACATCAATCAACAAATTAATCAGAATATGTGCCAAAGCATCAATAAGCAAGATCAAAATGTGTGTCAGACACGTCCTAATATCAATAAGTGAACATGCATAAGATAAACATCCGAGTAAGCAATAACAGTATATAAGATGTATAATGCAGAATGTGTGTCGATACATATCCGCATACCAAACAGCGTGCCTACACCAGATATCAATCCAAGCAACTAAACAAAACGGAATATGTATCAAACACATCCGAGTAACAAATAGAACACATGCACGAGATATCAATCTAGACAAGTGATACACAAAAACAACATAACACGAAATGTGTGTCAGACACATCCGTATAATAAAACAGTGTACCTACACAAAATATAATTTATGCAAGTAATATGAAACATCATATTACATGAAATGTGTATCAGACACACCCGTACAATAAGAGAGTACCTGCACAAAATACAGTTCATTCAAGTAACATGAATCACACAATTACACGAAATGTGTGTTGGACACATTCGTATAATAATATAGTACCTACACAAAATCCAGTTCATGTAAGTAACAAACAAAATTAAAGAAAAGATAATACACTTTGTGTATCAAACGCAAGTGTGCACCACAAATTAGTAACGCAAACATGTTTTTTGATCGCATAATCAAGCGATAATTACATGATCAAAAACTATCTCAAAGTATCTTGTACAAGTGAACAAAAGTGTTAGAAATAACAAGGAAGCACTATCAGAAGTAAACATCACTATCACGATTCAAAAGAAGGCTAAATCATGACAAAATGGGAATCAAATGCACATTGGAAGTACAAGAAAGAAAATCGGGAAGCCACACGGTTAAAATATAAATTGAATCGAAAAATGTAACAGAAGCGGACAAACATGATCACAATTATTCATAAATAAGTATTAAAGCATAAACATGCATTAAGTCAAAGCAACAACTCAAAATTCAAACTATTATGGCTAAAAAGTGTCATATTCGAAAATTAGGCAGGAAAATTACCATCATGGAATTGAACGAAAATCACATGTTTGCTCCCAAACGTGCCAACAGACTCAAAAATATATATGGCTAGAATTAAATCCAAGTCGAAGTGCTACTTTCATGCACGGGGCATCAACTTGTATTTTTGTGCAATTTAACCAAAATTTTGATTCAAACATGAAAAAAAGGTAATCAAATGTGCTCAATGGATCAAGTATTCAATTAAAAATCATGCACAAGTGGTAAGCAAGAGAATGCAAAAGTTGATTTGAAACCGGGCAAAAAATCAACAATTATGTATTGATGTAATTATCACCAAATTGGAGTTTTATGTGTGGAAAAGAATTGAATTATCCAACAATTAGTGTCAACCAACATCAACGCATAATGTTACACTAAACTCTAACCAAACAAGAATGTGAACTTCAACATTATTTAACAAAA
The DNA here is from genome assembly GCA_948472305.1 of Vicia faba. Classification (NCBI taxonomy): domain Eukaryota; kingdom Viridiplantae; phylum Streptophyta; class Magnoliopsida; order Fabales; family Fabaceae; genus Vicia; species Vicia faba. The sequence goes on from OX451735.1 coordinate 589,988,442, forward strand.
ATATGCACCAAAACTCAATCATAATCAAGTTATATATTTCCAAAATTATGCTAAAAACCAATGGTGAACACCACCTCCAAGTTTCTCAACAACTAACCATTCTTTAATTCCAAGAAACAACACTTATTCATTAATTACAACAAGGATATAGCCTATTCCACACTTTTCCATCATCACAAAATCAAGTGCAAACTCTAAAATTCAATTCTCAATTCAAATTATCTCTTAGGTATTTTAGCAAACATCTAAACTACACTAATTATGCATCTCAAGAATTGAACCATTCTACATCTCAGGAATCCTCCATTATGCCAAAATAATTCATGGACATAATTAAACTAAGGATATCTATCATATTCTAAACCTAATTGTCATCAATTATGAAATTAACAATAATTAAAATTCAAATCTCAACAAGTTTCACAACTTAGGCATTTTAACAAACACCTAATCTACATTAAAATTATCACATCAACTTCATAATTCCAAGCCAAGATTTACATCAATTATTCAATTAAAGATAACATAACAACACTTAATCTCAAGATTCAATTAGATTTATCTCAACCTTTCAACATTATAATTCAACTTCAATTTACATAACGAATCAAATAAACAAAGTATGATGAGCTTACCAAAGATGTCGAAGAGGAAGTTGATACAAGGACCGGAAAAATGCACACGGTCTGTGGGAGTATGTTATGTTAATTCACGATGAAGAGAGGGAGTGGAGGCCGGCCAAATCGCGACAGAGGGAGAGATATGCAGGCGAACTAGCAACGATAATGGGAGGAAGAGGGCAGTAGCTAGAGGCGGTCTTCGGCCGGAGAGAAATCCGACCAGGAGTGAGAGAGAGGAGAAGAGATCAAGTTTCTTTGATTTTTGGATTTTTGTGTTATGGTGTTCTTGAAATTAGAGAGAGAGAGAGAGAGAGAGAGAGAGAGAGAGAGAGAGAGAGAGAGAGAGAGAGAGAGAGTTTTTGGTGTTTGTGGGAGTGAGTGTGTTATGAGAGAAAAAAATCATATTTGAAAATATATAGTGTAGCATAATGGGCCTTTGATTTGTAATTGGATTGAGCCTTATTTTGATAGTGTTAGCAAATGTGAGTATAAAATTCCACGTCATCAATGGTGTGAAATCTCGACTCGAGCTCAACATGAAAAATGAAGATAATAAACTTTGTGATACGCTTCCAAAAGAACAGGCTCAATCGGATAAATGACGAGAAAGTTATGAATTTTTAAAGATGTGCAGACACTGCCTCCAACAAACTTTATTCTGGTTTTCAGTTTTTTTACCGTCTCACTTGCAAATCAGACCATAAACGAAATAAGTCTTTAGAGTACCATTCGAACTCGAGGTCTGAAGAAAAGTTGAAGCTAACAAAATTTTCAATCCAATGCTTCAAGAACCAGCCCGATACGATATAAATTGAGAGAGTTATGAATTTCTGAACATCGAGAAAATAAACAACTGTCAATCTTTTTCCACTTTAAAAATCTCTGGTAATTTTCACTTTCAGAAACTTTCTGAATAGAAATGGCTCCTGACCTGAACATACGAATGCAGGAGACATCAAGACGAAATTTATGGCGAAAGAATGACTCAAAAACATTAAACCGGATGAAAGTTATGAACTTTTGAGCGTGTGTAAAACAACGGTTCAACACACTTTTTCATTGTATTTTTCACTGTACATCTTCAAGGGATTCACACATTCAAAGATCCTCTTCAAAGAATTAGCTCTTGGCATGAACACGTGAATTAGAGAAGATATCAAAACATATTTTATGGTGAAAGAGCCGCTCAGAGATGTTGAGCCAGCCAGAAGATACGAATTTTCGAACATCCAAAACACAATGGACCAGCAAAACCAAAGCTCTGGTTATTAAAATATTCGGAGGTCATCCTCACAAAATTGGCTTTCGATCTGAACATATGAAGTGTAGAAAATACCAATATGAACCCAATGTCCAAAGAACCACTCAAAAATCCTTTTCTTACCAAAAGTTATGAATTTTCAAAGTCCACCGTAAAATATCGATTTTCTGCTTAAACTATTCCGGAACGACCGAAACACATGATCTCCTCTGACGTTCAAGGCGTGTTGAAATACATGACATCTTGTCATGAAGAGAAATTGCTTGGTCACTAATAAGCAGCATGGAGAACTATCTGAGCACATTTACTGACGAAATAAATGCCATCCATAACCTGATGAGGCTTGAAAGAAAAACATTGATCCCATAACCATAAAACCAATGATATGTATGCATATGATGATGAAATATAAGCCAAATAATGTCAAAATGAAGAGGGTAAATTTTGGGGTAGAAAACACTGCTTATGACATGTGTGTGCTCTCTTGAGCTTGTTGATTGCTTGTTTGCTTTTCATCTTTGTATATACCATGTTCCCTTAGGTTTTAAACCATTGTATGCTCCTTTAGGATTCACTTTTTTTTGTTTCCGATGCAAGCTAGACATTAGGATCATTATCCATGCATGCTAACATAGGTAGAGATTTTCCTTTCAAACCCGACCTTAAGACCATCATTGTATGATAACATTAGGGATAAAGTTAGATAGTCTCCCTTAGATGTTTTTCTTTCTTTTTGAATCCTTAAAACTAAAAGTTCCCTTTTCTTGGCAAATGCATAAAGCACCTAACAATTTTCAAATCCATTTCAAGGTATAAAATATCAACCCATGCAAACTCTTTTTTTCCTTCAGGCTTTTTCTTTCAAGCTTTCAAAAAGAATATGCTAATTCATTTATGTGCTGAAGCGTGAGTCTCCAAAGGTCGAGCTGCGGTAGAAAGAAAAGTTAATATTATTCATTAAAAAACACAAACCAAACCGAAACATGTGAGCCGAACTACCACACACGGATTCCTTAAAAGGGATACATAGGCATTTGGTCGTGAGGCTCAGCCGAGCAAAACTTTGTAAATATTTTCCTTCTTTTCCCCGTGTTTTCTTTTGCAGGCATTCCCTCATTGCATTTTTTATTTTAGCCCGTTCGCTTTATATTATAACACACCCTTTGATTAAAACAACAAGAGTGGATCCCTTGGAGTACCACGAACGTGAGGGGTGCTAATACCTTCCCCTCGCGTAATTGACTCCCTTACCCAATCTCTCGGTTGTTTGATCATGATTTCACCCTTCTAAAGTTTACTCGATGTTTACCTTTCCCTTCCCGTGGGATAGAAAACATTCAATGGCAACTTCATTGATCTCATCTTGATGTTATTTTGTCGGTTGCTTCAGCTGGCAACTTCACTAAGGGCAGATTGACCAAATACTGGTCCATCCTAGAGTCTCTCTTAGCTCTTGTTTTCTTTTCGTTGGGTGTTTATTTTATTATGCTTTCAGTTTATTCATTTATCTGAGCATATGTTTGCATTGCATCTTTATTATTTTCCATATACTGCTGTTGTGCTGGATTTGCTGGTTTTTTAGGTTGGGTGGGTGTTACTATGATGTAAAAGGCCCAATACCCAAGCCAAGTGACAACAATAGGAACACTAGGAATACAGTGGACCACGACAGATGGGGGATGTAGATTACCCTAGAAGATTGTGACTTCCATGCTCAGATGAGGTTTTAATGACGTGCTATCATTATCACGTAGGTGTACGATGATAGTATTCTCAAGAGAACTTGGGATTCTGGGCTACCATTATCCTTACCTTGACCTAGTCTTGACCCATGAGTGGGGTGGGAATATCTTTACAGGTACAAATGGTGACTACATGTTTAAATGGTGACTCTATGGTTTTTTATGGTTCTGGATTTCCATTGGTGACTATGGGTTTTTTGTGGCTTATGTTATGGTCCTTTGATCATGTTATAATGCATTATATGACATTGCATAACATTTGTATCCTTTGCATCATGCATACATCCAGGTGGTCCAAGATCTCACTCCCAATTGTTTCTTTCTTCTAGTTAGTTATCTATCGTCAAGTTGATTCATCTATGCAAGTACGTGTTGTACCCCAATTTTAGCCCCTAAGATACCTTCATCATACCATGTTGATTCATTCACAACAAGATCACACTAGGATCTTGGTTCCCCTCCCTATATTTTTCTTTTCCCTTTTTGAAGAATCACCAAGAACCCTGACTTATGTTCTTTTGTGATCATGAATATTGTTTTTGGCTTGATTTCTTATTTTAACTAAATAAAATGCAATGTTGGTTTGTCTTGCTTGTTATCCATGTAGGTAAAGGCAATGGGATTTAACAAGTTACCCCACGGGTTCATGAGTTTATTTCCATGCCGTAGTCAATAAAGCTTGAGAAGTTCAAACCTCACAATTTTATTGGTTTTGGAAGAATTAGAATGGCAAGATTTTTTTGGTTCATCACATTTCAAGGTTATCAAATTTGGTTGAAAAGCACAAGGGATTGATTGGAGAAGTTGTCATGGTTGGAAAAGATTTTATTCCATTTGGTCACAAGGGAATATTTCTCTCAATGTTCAAGATATGGAAGTGGTTTTGGTGGTTATAATTTCTCATTATCATCCTCAACAACTTCTATTTACAAATCATGTGTGTTGGTATAATAAGTTTGTTCAAAATTGTCAAAGTTCCTCAAAGCATTCTCTTGATCTAAGGAGATAGGGTTTTGAACTTCAAAGGAATATATGTTGCTCATCTCTTGGTATTTTTGAGTGATTCCAAATACATCTTTCTCTTAAAAGGTTTATAAACAAATCACTACAAATGTTTCAAGGAGTTGTCATGAGGAAGAGATTTAATGAGGAGGAAAGATTACAAGTCCTCCAGCTGGATCCCCAATTTTCCATGTGTGACTTCAAATGATCATAACTTGGTCAATTTTTATCACCTTGAGCCTATTCTTTTTCCATAATTATCTTGAACGTGTGAACTTTATGCCTTCTTTTATGTGAAAAGTGATAAAATGGATGGAAGTTGCCTTAAGGATGCAAAAGATTATAGGTCATTTCATGATTTTTTTCCAACTTCAACAATTCATTACTCTCTCAATTTTTGGATATTTTGAATGGTTCAAGTTTCAAAATGTCATTCAATAGATCTACTTCATGCCATCTTTTTTGGTCAAGAGCAAATTCCAAGTGGAAGGCCTTGTTTGGATGCAAGACATTATAAGTCATTTTTGAAGAAGAACTTGAAATATTTCCAAGTATGGAAAGTCAACTCTTTTTCTCCAACTTTGACTCAACACAAAATTCAGCTTAAGCATCCATTTGACTCCATTCTTTTTCCATTACAAAGCTTGTAACCTCATCTTTCTAAAGCATCAACAATCATGCCTTAAGACCCCTTGAATTGAGAATGCCATTGTTTCAAAAGTGGTAACTTAGAATTGATGTTTCATTGTAAGTCAGGATTTGAATTTTATGTTACAACCTCTAAACCTCAAATTAGCACGCGTTTTGGGTCTAAACATGATTATCCAACTTTCCCAAGTTGATTAGTGCATCAAAGCGCGCGCTTTGGATGAGTTTTGACAAAAGAGAAGTCGCATTTTCTTCATGATGCAGACCCACACGAATTTCCTCCAAAATGCATAATTCACTCTTCCTTTTGATCCCATTTGCTTCTCCTATAAGTACATGAACTATCCCATTCGTTTTCTCAAGCTTGGATAGCCAGAATCACCCTGCAAAACTTGTTCCACAACTCAGAATTCAGTAACTTCAAAATCCATTCTCAAGCCTTTTTCAATCCAATTTTTCCATCAATTCACCTTCCTTGATCTTCCCTGAAGCTAACCACATAATTACATTCAAGAATCGTGCCTTATACTGCTCCATAGAAGTCCAGTTTTAGAGCTCTCCAACTCAACTTCAATAGGTAGATTCCTTCATCAATTCTTCAAAACTCTAATATCATTGTGTTGATCTTATTTCCCTGGTTCTAGTCGCAACATTTACGTTTTACTGGAAACACGTTTTGACCATGAAATTTCAAATCCCTTTTCAAAACTTTCCTTCCAAATTGCTTGAGCTACAATTTATATAAATTTGGCGCGAGGGTGTGGTTGTCTTCGTTTTGAAGAGATGAAGCCAATGGCATAGGTCTGAGCTTCTTATTTTACAGTTTGAGAGACCTGCAAATCACGTTGGCTGGAGGTTGAATATGATCTACGTGTCTTCTTCCAACCAATGATGGCACGCCACTTCTTATTTTTGAAAATCTGATTTATATTTGATTTTGTACTTTATTCACTAATGACCATGATATGCACAACGTGCCAGATCCCTTGGATTTGATTATTAACGCGTTTGACTCTCATCCAGTGGTCCACATATTTTTACTTTTATTTTCTTTTCTGATTTTTATATTTTAATTGTTTTAAATTTTAAAAAATCATAGAAAATTCATTTTAAGTCCAAAGAATCTGAAAAAATCATGAAAAAATATTTTGATTATTCTCTTTCTGATTTTTATTTTTTCACAATTTAATTTTGTGTTTTGGTATTTTTTATAAATTTACACTTTATTTTAATTGTTTTAAATGTTTAAAAATACTTTTATACATTTTTAAATTCTGAAAAAATTATGGAGTGATCTAATGATATTGTGACAAATATTGGTGACCTTATTTTATTTGTGTTTATGACTTTACTATTTTTTATAATTTTTGGTTTATTTTACCCATTTCTTTTAATTTTAAAAATAGATTCTGACTTTAAAAAATTACCAAAAAATTTTGTACAATTATTTGAGCCTTTTTCTGATTTTTCTATGGTCTTACTTTTTATTTCTTGATTAATTTGAACATAGTTGATATATTTTTTTCTTTATTTTTTATTTTTAAACATTATTTTTAAACCCTTTTGTATATATTAAAATGCAATATTATTTTGTGACTACTTTCTGGCTGATCTTGGGTTAAATTTTGGATCATGAACTTTATTAACATCATTGGATGCATGGTGTTGAGTTTAACTCCACAAAAATGGATGAATGATTTTAATAATAGTTTGATTAAATTTAATTCAAAAGTGGTTTGTATATTCTCTCCCATCCCTCTTTATCTCATCCCCTTCTTATTGGACTAAATGTTGTTGGAGCATGATCATTATATCATGTATCAGAACAAATGGTGCATAGATTGATATTGACCGGCCTCAAAATAGGTGCGACTTCTATATAACTCCATTTACGATTACTTAACATAGCGCTAAATTTTGTCCCGATTAGAATAAATGATCATTCGTGGCCCAAACTTATGTTTGCAAACCCAAGTATGTTAATTTGATCTCTTTGATCCAATAACCTTGAGATTCATTGTGTAGAGGCTTCAGTCCTACCAATCCTCTAATGGATCTACAACACCTTTGGTCAACGCAGATCACTTAAACATTATTGATCATTAAATGGCACTTGTGAGAATTCCAAATGGATGATATACTTGACAAAAAGCAAATGCAACTTGTTTTGTGGAGGCTTTGGTTCTACCAATCCTCTAATGATTTCCAAATGCAAGCTTCAAGATGGTCATCCAACTAACCACTAATTATTTACTTGTTTTACTTTATGCCTTTATTTTTTTTATGCTTTATGTACCATTTACTTTTAGAATTTATATTTCATACCATTTTCATCTTTGTTCATTTGAGCATTTACTTTCTTGTCATTTTTACTTTGCTCACTTGAGCTTTTATTTTCTTTTTTTAAGATACTTAATAATCAACAAAAACCATAAAAATATTTAATAGTACTTGGACAATTTGGTTACTATCCTTGGCATTATGGAGCACGGGACTTTTTTTCTTGGACTTAGGATTAGAAACCTTGGCCTATCTTGGAGACCTTGTGATCTTATCTGATTATTTTGTTTGGAGTTCTTGAGGTTTACCTCAAGACACTGGGTTGCTTGTTTCTTTTTGTGTGCAGGTTTTTGTGATTACACCCTTTGTTTGTAATCTGGAATCACCCGTATATAGCCGTTACTCTGCCCAATTTTTGTGAAGACTTAATACATTTGAAGTTTGGTTCTCTCAAGAGGTCTAGTAATTTTTTGCTTGATTGGTTTCAATCCAAGGAATGAGAATTCTATCTTGGCTCATAATGTCAAGTATTGGCTTCTTGTTGGTTAGATGGTTCTTATCCCTAGCTTTTACCTTATGCTTTAGGATAGTCCCTTCTTCTCCTCCCATCTTCTTTAATTTCAAAAATCTTCTTCCTCCTTTTGAAAACTCATCTTGTTTTTAAATTTGAACCACTTTCATAATAAACTTGGACTTATGTCCATGCATTTTCAAAACATTTTCATAAATAAACTCCAATCAACTTAATAATACTTTGACATTTTTTGTGAGAAGACTAAAAGCCAATCAATCTCATTTCAAACCATTTTGCCACTTTGGCTTTTATCTTTAAACTTTTCTTAAAAGATTGAACTCTTGTCAATCCTTGTAGTGATGCAAACAATTGTACTTCTACAATATGTAGTGAAGAGAGATATTTTCCACTTGGGTTTTGAGTGAGGCATTGTTGATTTTAAGATCCAGGCCATATCCTCCACTTTGAGATGATGAAAATTCTCCTTTCTCATAATTGTGGGTAGTAGGTATGTTTTCCACACGGGCAGTTACGATGATGTTTTATCTCATAAAATTAACCAACACATTTGTGTTTTTTTTTAATTTTTAAAAAGAGGAACTACGTGTACCCTGATCCCCTATTACACGAAAAGGTGGTATGTAGGCACTAAAGGTTCGCAACCGCGGTGGGTGCAAAACAATTATAAAATAAATATATTTATTTTTTCACCTCCACCATCCATTTTTACACAACATTTTTTATAGCCAAAATATACAGATTTTTATAAAGAGGCTCCTGCGGAGTACTGTAGATGTTTAGGGTGCTAATACATTCCCTTTGCATAACCAACCCCCTTACCTTGAATCTTTCCCCCTCTTTTTGGGTTATTCTCTCTTTTCCCATTCCTTTGGAAACAATAAAGCGCGGTGGCGATTTTTATTTTGATTTATATAAAGTCTAGGCAACCCAATGGCTTAGTCTTAAACATTTCTACTGCTACAGAAAAATGGCGACTTCACTGGGAAAAGATTGATCTCTTGCTGGTCCATCCCTAAGTGGGTTAAGCTTATCTTTGTTTATATTTGTATATGTGTTATTACTGTTTTTTGTGTTATATGTTTTATATATGTTTGTCTGGATTTTCCTGGTTGTCAGGGTGCTTGGTGATTACTCATAAGTCCTATACCCGGACTTAGGCAAACTTTAAGATAGGACAGGCAGTATAGTCAAGTTAACTTTGAGGGAGTAATCCCAAAAAAGGAGGCATGAGATCCCCCACTCAGTGGAGGCCCTTTTGACTGTAGTGTCATTTACCGAGTAATCGGGAAGACGTACTGCTTTTGACCTGGGAGTCTGCTGAAACTGAGGACCGTAGAATACCAAACCCATATTGGCCTTTTAGGTGTAGTGCGGAAGCTATGACGGAGTAATCCGGAAATAGTTGTCACGTGATACTACGCTCGGACGAGTCTTTCTTGAGAATATTACTAACTACCAAGTTAATCGGGAAGTTGGTAATATCTGAAGGAAGGATGTAGACTCTGGGAACCTCTAGAACCTTGTTCGGCAAGTGATAGCTTTTAGACCGACACCTTATGGGTAGTACCTTCGACCTCATGCTCGTGACATTGAAACTATGAACCCTATATGTGTTATCTTGTGTGTGATTGTTGCATCATTAATCCATGCACTCATAAGCATCTTTTAAAGAAACCATATTTCAAGGGATTTAAAGGTTGACCATTTGTGAATATCTCAGGTACTTTCTAAACATGGATTCTGGAAAGATAAATACCGAGAAATACAGTTTCAAGGATCCCAAAATAGATGAGTTAATCAGTCTAATTCCCGAGATCGAGTGTTCTGCAGACTTTCGGAAGAAGTATGGATCCATTATTCCTCTCATAAAGCTGAAGATGAAGGAGGGTATTCTCTCGACCTTGGTCTAGTTCTATGATCCGATGTATCATTGCTTTACTTTTCTCGACTATCAGTTGATGCCCACACTGGAGTATTCTTATATATTAGATTTACCTGTTACCGATCGTGTTCCTTTTACTTGTTTGGAGGGTGAGCCAAAACCACATGAAATTGCTGCTTTGATTCATCTGGGGAAATCTGAGGTGGAAGCCCATATGACTACTAAAGGAGGAATTAGAGGATTACCATCTCAGTTCTTATTGGAGAAAGCTCGTTACTTTTCCAGAATGAAGAGTACAGTTGCTTTTGAGGCCATATTTTCTCTACTTTCTTATGGGTTATTTTTATTTCCTAATATGGGCAAGTTTGTTGACATTAATGCTATCAGGATCTTCATGATTGGAAACCCAGTTCCTACATTGTTGGGTGATGCTTATTACTCTATTCATCTTCTGAATTCTTATCATGGGGGGATGATTATCTGTTGCACGCCTCTGTTGTACCGGTGGTTTATCTCTCATATGCCTCAGTCTGATGCTTTTTGGGATGTCAAGAGGGAACCTCGTTGGGCTCCTAAGATTATGGCACTTACTCACTCGGATATTGATTGGTATCACCGAGCTTACCAGGATATAGAGATTATTGACAGTTGTGGTAGTTTCCCCAAGGTACCTCTTCTTGGTACAAAGGGAGGAATTAACTATAACCTTGTTCTTGCACGGCGGAAGCTTGGTTATCCGATGAGGGATAAATCGAATAGTATTCATTTGAGTATTTTCTTTCTGACAGAAGGATAAGACCATATGGAAGCTAGGGAGCATATTGCGAAGGCATGGTGTCACATTCATAAGAATAGTAGGAAGAATTTGGGACCTAGGGGTGTTGTTTCTTTGGAGCCATATCTTCAATGGGTCCAATCAAGAGCTATTTAGTTAAAGATGTCGTATACCCGGGAGACACCCATGCCTGATCTATTTATGAAGACCGCTCCTCCCTTATTAGATGATCTAGAAGAGCTGCAACTTGCTTTGGTTAGGATGCAACAGGAAAAGGATGCTTGGAAGAACAAGTTCCAAACTTTAGAGAGTTCCTATAAAGCAGACTTGAAGGAGAAAGACGACTTGATTGAGATCCTTGAGAGTCAAGCGGTATATTCTATGGAGAGGCAAGGGGATTTATTTTCTCCTAAGCCTCAATCAGGTGCTGATTACTCACTTCTTGATTCAGATGATTGGAAGGAGGTTGCCATCAGACATGCGGAAGAAAACCAGAGGTTGAAGGCTCAGATTTCCAGGCTCACGGGGAAGCGCCAACGTATAGAGTAATCTCCATCAGTTCTATTTCTTAGGGTTTCAGATTTTATTTTCATCATGTACTTGGGATCATTGAAACTTGTAATCCATTTTGGAGTTGTTATAGTAAAAAATTTCAGTATTTCAAATGCGTTATTACTTTGATATTTGCAATATGTCCATAAAATTTAAATCCCTTGAAATATTAAATAGTAAAAATAATAATGTGCATTACATATCATGCATCATATTTCACATTTTTCTTGCATTTGTTATGCATATCCAGGTGTCTTACCAAGCTTCTTTACTTCGTTCAGCAAGCTGACTCATCACTACAACACTCGGGCTAATTTCAGAAAGAAGATGGACAACTTAGAATAAGAGAATCGTGAGCTGCACGAGGAAGTTTCTGCTTTGAAGGTCGGCATGGACAATCTGACTACTCTGATGAAAGCTCTGGTGGCTTCTCAGAATCAGCCACCGAGTGTTCAACCTTAACCAACAAGGGCAACTACAGAAGCTCCGACTGTTCTTGTATCTTCTACTCCAGCTATTATTCAGAATCGCATGCCCAAAGGTTATCCATGGGGAATGCCAGAGAATTTTGCACCTGAAGGTTTCAATCTTGGTCCTCAAGAGACTCCAGTTGTTCAGACTATTGTTACTCCTGCACCTCCTGTGGTGCATGTTCATGCTGCACCTCCTTCGGTGAATATGATTCTGTTTGTTAATGATGATGTGTGTCGTCCTTTCCCTCCACCAAGTGAAGACTTGGGTCTTTATGAAAGAATGGATGATTTTTAAGAGCAGTTTGAAAAGATGCAAAGAGAGATGAAGGTCCTCAAGGGAAAAAGAGCTATTTAGGCAGAATGTGAATGAGTTATGCTTGGTCCCGAATGTTAAGATACCTGCTAAGTTTAAAGTCCTGGAGTTTGAGAAGTATAAGGGAAACACTTTCCCTCGTGCTCACCTAGTGATGTACGTAAGGAGAATGTCTACCCATACCGATGATCAGCGTCTACTGATTCACCTTTTTCAATATAGTTTGACTGGTGTTGCGCTGAAGTGGTATATGAGGTTGGATAGCGCCAATATCCATACTTTTAATGATTTTGGAGAAGCATTCATCAAAAATACAAGTACAACATGGACATGGCGCCTGACCATGATCAACTCAGGGCCATGGTTCAGAAAGATAAGGAATCGTTCAAAGAATATGCACAGAGATGGCGTGAGGTAGCCGCCCAGGTGATTCCTCCCATGGAAGAGAAGGAGATGACTAAGATTTTCTTGAAGACGCTGGGTACTTTCTACTACGAGAGGATGGTAGCAAGTGCGCCAAGTGACTTTACTAAAATGGTAGGAATGGGTATTCGCTTAGAAGAGGCTGTAAGAGAAGGCCGTTTAACAAAGAGTGAAGGATCTAGAGGTGCGAAGAAGCCATCTTATGGTTTTACCAAGAAGAAAGAATGAGATGCAAATGTTGTTATACAAGAGAGGAGGGTAAACACTCTTGGAAGGAATTATCAACGTCATCAGCAAGTTGCCTCAGTTACTCCCGTTATGAATGCCGCTCCAACTACCGTTTCTTATCATAGACCGTCCCAGCAGGGGAATCAAGGGTATAATCAACGAAGGGAGAGTTATGACCCTAATCCCATGAGCTATATAGAATTACTGCCGGCATTGATTCAAAATAAGTTGGTTCAGACCCGACCACCTCCCGCCGTACCATCACGATTGCCTTGGTATTACAAGGCAGGTCAAACATGTGCTTTTCATCAGGGAGCACCAGGGCATAATGTTGAGAATTGTTACCCTTTGAAGACTGAGATATAGAAATTGGTGAAGTCTAGTGTTCTATCTTTCAAGGACATGGGACCTAATGTGAAAGATAATCCTCTACCCAAGCATGGGGGAGTAAATGATGTGAATATGGTATCCGATTGTCCAGGCGACTTCCGGATTTTTGATATTAATTTGGTTAGAGGAGATTTGGTGAAAATGCATTTAGACCTCTGAATTTATCAATTATACGCATGACCATGCCAGTTGTGTTATTTGCAGTACAGGCATACAGGGTTGCGATAACATAAATGCTTATTTATAGGAGATGATAGATGAGGGCCTAATCCATATAATCAGGCCTAGGGCAGAGTATGAAGAGGAATTGAATATGGTTTCTGGATGTCCTGGAGAATTCAGAATTTTTGATGTAGAGTATATGAATGAGGACCTCGTGCAGTTGTATGCTACCTTCTGCCATACGGCTGGTCAGGTGGAGCACCAATATAGATCTTGTCAAGTTTGTTGTCGAGACCCCCGGGGATGTTCAATCATGAAGAAGGGTGTTCAGTTGTTGTTAGACAATGGAACTATCAAGGACACAGGTCAGAGGGATGATTACCATAAAGTTGATATAATTGAGGTTTGTTTGACTGAAGAAGAGTCAGATGAAGAGTATGCCTCCGCAGATGGGCGTTTCTCTTCAGACGAAGATTTGTTTTCCAAAAATAACTTATTAATGACTGATTATGTTGAAAAAGGGGTAAACGTCATTGTGCCTTGTTTTGGTGCACCCGCCCATTTTGAAGTTGAGTATCATAGCAAGCCAGCTGTTACCCCATTGGTGATTAGTTTGCTGGGTCCTATCCCCTACAAGTCAGATAAGGTTTTACCTTACAAATACAACGCTACAATATTAGAGGATGGAGTGGAAGTTCCCATCCAGCCAATGCCTGAAATTGGAAATATAGCTGAAAATAGCAGGGTGACCCGCAGCGGTCGTGTGTTTGCACCAGTTGTTCGAAGAGATGTTGGTGCTGGAAAGAAAATTGCTGAGAATGATGAACCTAAGAAGGCTATGGGTGAGACTAGTGGAGCTATGTAAGAGAAGGAAGTGGATGATATTTTGAAGATAATTAAGATGAGCGACTACAAAATTGTAGATCAGCTACTGCAGACTCCTTCAAAAATATCTATCTTATCTTTATTGATGAACTCCTCTGCTCACAGAGAATCCTTGATGAGGGTACTGGACCAAGCTTTTGTGGAGAGTGATATGCCAATAGACCAATTCAGTAGCGTAATAGGAAACATTACTTCATGTAATAACTTGAGTTTCTGCGATGATGAATTACCAGATGAAGGAAGGAATCACAACTTGGCCCTCCACATCTCTATGAACTACGAGAATGATTCACTATCCAATATGCTGATTGATAATGGATCCGCGTTGAATATTATACCGAGCAGTACGCTTATGAAGTTGAAATATCAAGGAATTCATATGCGCCCGAGTGGCATCATTGTGAAAGCATTTGATGGGTCAAGGAAATCTATTATTGGTGAAGTGGACTTGCCTATTCATATAGGACCACATTTGTTTCAGATAACTTTCCAGGTCATGGACATTGTTCCCGCTTATAGTTGTTTTCTAGGACGGCCATGGATACGTGAGGCAGGGGCTGTCACTTCAACTTTACACCAGAAGCTGAAGTTTGTACATGAAAGAAAAGTAGTGATCATAAATGTGGAGCAGGCATTATTGATATCTCATATGTCCTCTTTCAGCATTGTAGAGGCGGATGAAGCTGTTGTTGGAACCCAGTTCCAAGCCTTATCCATTGACAACATAAGAGGAAATGAGAACTCCATGTTTTCGCTTAAGTACGCACAGCAAGTTGTGCGTAATGCTCATAATGAAGTTTGGGGATGAATTATGGATCCACCTGTGAACAAGAACATAACTGGCTTGGGGTTCTCTTCGAAGAATGACAAAGGTAATGGCATGAAACCGAAGTCTTCTACAGACAAGTATCAAGACATTTTCCGTAGCGGGGGTTATCTTCATCCGACTGTTTCCAGGATTAACGCCATTGTGGAAGATGAAGCAGAGCAGGAAATGTCGAATTATGTGACGCACGGAGTTAGGGTTCAGAACTGGATCACCATTGATGTTCCCTCTTGCATACATGTTTCAAAGTAATTTGTTTTGTTAATCTTTTTGAAACAGATTTCAGTCTGCCCAAGGTGGAAGTATTAATGTTGTAGGGCTTATCTGTTTGCCGTGACTTTTAAAATCAATAATAAAAGTTGTCTTTGTTTCCCAAATTATGTCTTTATTTTCTGCTTTTTCTTGGAAAATGGTAATCAGAAAGAAAAAAACCCTTTCAAAATAAATAATAACTGAAATTCAATCTGCATAATCACTTTTTATATCTGTCAGTTTCTAAATGAAATCACAAATCATATGTGCAGATTAATTAAAAAACCCGTTGAATACAATGACCCTGCACCCTCTCCCAACTTTGAATGTCCTGTGTATGGGGCTGAAGAAGAAGATTATGATGAGATTCCAGAAGAGGTCTCATGGTTGCTTGAGCACGAGGAAAATACCATTCATCCATATACAGAGCCATTGGAAGTGATCAATTTGGGTTCAAAAGAAGATCCAAAATAAGTCAAGATTGGATCATTGTTGCATCCTGATGTGAAGAGCATGTTGATTGAGCTGTTGAAAGAGTGTGTGGATATTTTTGCTTGGTCTTATCAAGATATGCCTTGTCTAGATATAGATATTGTAGAGCACCATTTGCCGTTGAAGCAAGAGTGTCCGCCAATTAAACAAAAGTTGAGAAGAACTCACCCAAATATGGCAGTAAAAATCAAAGAGGAGGTTCTAAGGCAAATTAATGTTGGTTTTCTTGTGACGTCAGTGTATCCTCAATGGATTTCCAATATTGTCCTAGTACCGAAAAAGACGGAAAGGTCCGCATGTGCGTAGATTACAAAGATCTAAATAAATCTAGTCCAAAAGATGATTTTCCATTGCCAGACATTGATATGTTAGTGGATAGCACAGCAAAATTTCAGGTATTCTCGTTCATGGACAAATTTTTCGGGTATAATCAAATAAGAATGGCTCCGGAGGACATGGAAAAAACAACTTTTATCACACCCTGGGGAACATTCTGTTACAGAGTGATGCCCTTCAGGTTGAAAAACGCTGGTGCAATGTACCAGAGGGCTATGACAACCCTATTCCATGATATGATGCACAAGGAAATCGAAGTATATGTTGATGATATGATTTCCAAATACCAGACTGAAGAAGGGCATGTAGAAGATTTGTTGAAGTTGTTTCAGCATTTGAGGAAGTATCGTCTCCGCTTGAATCCAAATAAATGTACCTTCAGTGTCCGGTCAGGGAAATTGTTGGGTTTCATTGTTAGCCAGAAAGGAATTGAAGTTAACCCTGATAAAGTCAAGGTGATTCAAGAGATGCCATCACCAAGAACTGAAAAGCAAGTCAGAGGTTTCCTCGGGCATTTGAATTATATTTCCAGATTCATCTCCCACATGACTGCAACATGTGAACCGATCTTTAAGTTGTTAAAGAAAGATCAAGGTTGTGTGTGGATGGATGATTGCCAAAGGGCATTTGAAAGTATTAAAGAATATATGCTTGAACCTCATATCTTGCTCTATCCTGTAGAAGGAATATCGTTGATTATGTATTTGACAGTGTTAGATAAATCCATGGGATGTATTCTGGGACAACAGGATGAAACAGGGAAGAAGGAGTTCGCCATTTATTATCTCAGTAAAAAATTCACTGATTTTGAGTCGCGGTATTCCATGCTGGAAAAAACATGTTATGCTTTGGCCTGGGCCGCAAAGCGTTTGCAGCAGTATATGTTGAATCACACTACTTGGTTGATCTCCAAAATGGATCCAATCAAGTACATTTTTGAAAAGCCTGCTCTTACTGGGAGAATTAACCGCTGGCAAATGTTGTTATCTGAATATGATATCGAATATCGCACTCACAAAGTTATTAAAAGCATTGTGTTGGCATATTATCTTGCTCACCAACCAGTGGAGGATCACTAGCCTGCAGAATATGAATTCCCCGATGAGGATGTGATGTTCCTGAAAGTGAAAGATTGTGATGAACCATTGCCTGAGGAAGGTCTTGACCCTAAATCTCGTTGGAGTATGATATTTGATGGAGTTGTGAATGCTTATGGTAAAGGAATTGGTGTTGTGATTGTCACTCCTCATGGATCGCACATTCCTTTTACTGCAAGGTTAACATTTGACTGTACTAATAATATGGCCGAATACGAGGCTTGCATCATAGGTCTCGAAGAAGCTATTGATCTCAGAATTAAAATTCTAGATGTGTATGGTGATTCAGCTTTGGTAATAAATCAGATTAAAGGAGAATGGGATACTCGTCACCCTGACTTGATCCCTTACAAATATTATGCTAGAAGATTATTACCCTTCTTCAATAAAGTTGAATTCCATCACATTCCTAGAGATGAAAATCAAATGGCGGATGCTCTGGAAACTCTGGCTTCTATGTACCAAGTGAATACTTGGAATGATATACCCTGAATTACGGTTCGACGACTGGATAGGCCCGCTCATGTGTTTACAGCAGAGGAGGTAGCAGATGAAAAACCTTGGTATTATGATATCAAGAATTTTCTTTAGACTCGGGAATACCCGATTGGTGCGTCGAAGAAAGATAGAAAGACATTGAGAAGATTGGCAGGCAGTTTCTTCCTCAGTGAAAATGTGTTGTACAAGAGAAATTATGACATGGTCTTGCTCAGATGCATGGATAGACATGAAGCAGACATGTTGGTGCATGAGATTCATGAAGGTTTATTTGGCACTCATGCCAATGGACATTCGATGGCTAAAAAGATGCTAAGGGCAGGTTACTATTGGCTGACAATGGAGTTCGACTGTTATAATTTTTCAAAGAAGTGCCATAATTGTCAGATTTATGCAGACAAGGTCCATGTGCCTCCGACACTTCTCAATGTGATTTCCTCCCCGTGGCCTTTCTCTATGTGGGGTATTGACATGATTGGGATGATAGAACCCAAAGCTTCGAACGGACACTGTTTTATCTTGGTAGCAATTGATTACTTCACCAAGTGGGTGGAGGTTGCTTCATATGCCAATGTTACTAAGCAGGTGGTTGTGCGCTTCATTAAGAATAACCTTATATGTCGGTATGGTGTGCCGAGCAGAATCATCATTGATAATGGCTCGAAATTGAACAATAAGATAATGACAGAACTGTGCGAAGAATTCAAGATTGTCCATCACAATTCATCTCCATACAGGCCAAAGATGAATGGGGATGTTGAAGCTTCTAATAAGAATATCAAGGGAATTGTCCAGAAAATGGTTGTTACTTATAAGGATTGGCATTAAATGCTCCCTTTTGCTCTACATGGATATCGAACATCTGTCCGCACTTCAACAGGAGCAACCTCGTTCTCCCTGGTGTATGGAATGAAAGTTGTACTCCCTGTCGAGGTTGAGATTCCCTCTTTGCGTGTGATAATGGAAATCAAATTCACAGAGGCTGAGTGGGTCCAGAACAGATTTGACCAATTGAATTTGATTGAGGAGAAGAGGATGACGGCTTTATGTCATGGATAGTTATATCAGAAAAGAATGAAGAAAGCTTTTGATAAAAAGTTCAAACCTCGTGAATTCAGAGAAGGCGACCTCGTGCTCAGGAAGATCATATCTTTCAACACTGATTCTAGTGGAAAGTGGACTCCCAATTTTGAAGGCCCATATGTTGTCAAAAAAGCCTTCTCTGGCGGTGCATTAATTCTTGAAACTATGGATGGCGAGGAATTCCCACGTCCCATGAATGCTGATGTAGTCAAGAAATACTTTGCCTAAAGAAATAAAAGAATAGCTCGCTAAGTTGAAAACCCGAAAGGGTGGCTTAGGCAAAAAAGGAGCGTCTCGGTAGGCCGAAAACCCGAAAGGGCGGTCTAGGCAAAAATTAGAGACCTAAACATAATAAATTTCCCGCTAAGTTGAAAACCCGCAAGGGCGGCTTAGGCAAAAGTTAGGGACTTTCTTGGCAAGTAACTACGTCAGACAAGACTTGATCGTTGAAGCAACAATCTTGTCGGATCCTCACCATACTTCAACAGAAGCTGCTGCTCAGGATTTAAAAATTTGTTAGAGGGGATAGTGGTCATTGTATCTCAATGTATATTTTCCATTATATATTACCATTTTTCAAACTTTGTAATCATCTATGGAATCTCGCCATTCGTAGACTACCATTCTATTAATAAAATTTGAGCTTTTACCCAATTCTTTGTATTTCTTATTTTATTTAGCTTGCAAAGACTCCATTTATTATTGATAATAACTTTCAAAGCAAAATAATATTAAATAAAAAAATTGATTTTTCAAAAAAAGATTTTACAATCTGCTTTTACTTTGAGATTTGTGATGAAACAACGACAACAAAAATGGTGATCCCAGGAATGGACAAACTCCAGTTGTTCTGAGAAGTTTTTTTTCCCCTCGGGAAGGTTTACTCGAGATGTTCTCGCTGTATTGGATTTATGATTCCGGTATCCTCGGTCAAGTTTGGATTCATTTCTCCTCTTATTATAACTTTTCATGATGTGAAGTTTCAATCCGCATTTTCTCCAATGAAGTTTTCGTTTGGCCTAATAGAAGTTCTTTTTTCAGAGAAGTTGATATCATAACCACTCTTGAAGAACGCAGGTCCCTGGTTTCTCTAAGTGAAGGACGTATTGTGGTTTTTCCCTTTGTGGATGTGGTGTTAACCTCCCCAATGAAGTAGGCTTGAATTCCCCAGTGAATGTTTTGATGATTTGGTGTCAGTCTCTTTTACTTGAGATTGGTTTTTGCAATCTCCAGTAGGAATGTTACTTTTAAAAACACTTGTTTCCCCGGTTAAGCCTGAAGAAGCATGTTCTATCCCTGTATCTATACTATTCTGTCACTTCGTTTTGCTTACTTCCGGATTATGTCTCTCCCCAGTAAAGCTAAAGCTGCCAGTAGGTTTTGTTTCCTCAGTTGGCATTTACTTTTTCTTGGAATGATCATCTTGGATGAAGTTTAGCCGAGTGTTGTTAGTGCCCGAGGTGGTTTTGCCTGGTTATTCCCAATGTTGTATATCTGTTTTGTCAGCATACGCACGATAACACTCATACATTCATACATACATCATGCATAGCTAAAATTGGAAAATCATTGTTCATTGACATTTGTTAATATTTTTGTTGATATATCATCCTGTTTTGCAGAGTTATGTTGTCCTCTCTTTAATAGAGTGTTGACCTTAAGCAGAAAGCATATATTCTTTCAATTTCCCCACTGAGTTGTCCCTAGTGGAGGATTTTTTTTAGCCTTCTTGTACAGCTCCTGGTTTGGATGGATTTTGTTTTCCCTCTTGAGTTTATTTCTCAAAGGATGTATTCTGGTTGACCATTTTGTTCCAGTTTATTTCTGGTTTGAATATGTGGTTCCATAACAATATTATTTACTTTGGATTTCTGAAAACTTCTAGTTTTGGTTGGTGTATTTATTTTGCACGAGAAGACTTTATCTCCTCAGTAGGAATATTGTGTCATCTCTCCAAGAAGTCATATTTCTTTCTCCAAGAAATCATATTTCTCTCCCCAAAAAGTCATTTCTTTTTACAATCCTCCATGACAACAAGTAGCAGGTGTCTTTATTTGAGTAACTTGTGCTTCCGTGTAAAAGTCGACGTAACTTTTTTTTTGCTATCTCCTCTATGAGTGAATAGTTCGCAGTTTGTCATCAGATTACGCCAACGGATGGCAAGACTTTCAATATCACAGAAATAACTCATTGTGAAATCTTTGCAAATGGAAGTCTCTTTATTTGAGACAGCTTATATATTATACTTTCCAGGCGGATTGCCTTGGTTAAAGGAGAAGTTGAGACCCGTTCTAGGTGAAACGCCAGAATCTTAGGGAAACCTGTTATCTTTTTGCTACCCTCAGTGAATGTTAGTAGTTCATCGTCAGTGAACGGCGGAGCTATGATATATTCTCTTTCTACCTTCAGTGAAATTTGGTAGATCACCATCAATGAAAGTTGGTGTTTGTTATCTTTTTGCTACCCTCAGTGAATGTTGGTAGTTCATCATCAGTGAACGGCGGTGTTATGATATATTCTCTTTCTACCTTCAGTGAAAGTTGGTAGATCACCATCAATGAAAGTTGGTGTTTGTTATCTTTTTGCTACCCTACGTGAATGTTGGTAGTTCATCGCCAGTGAACGGTGGTGCTATTATATATTCTCTTTCTACCTTCAGTGAAAGTTGGTAGATCACCATCAGTGAAAGTTGGTGTTTGTTATCTTTTTGCTACCCTCAGTGAACGTTGGTAGTTCATCGTCAGTGAACGGCGGTGCTATGATAAATTCTCTTTCTACCTTCAGTGAAAGTTGGTAGATAACCATCAGTGAAAGTTGGTGTTTGTTATCTTTTTGCTACCCTTGGTGAACGTTGGTAGTTCATCATCAGTGAACGGAGGTGCTATGATATATTCTCTTTCTACCTTCAGTGAAAGTTGGTAGATCACCATCAGTGAAAGTTGGTGTTTGTTATCTTTTTTCTACCTTCAGTGAATGTTGGTAGTTCATCGTCAGTGAACGGCGATGCTATGATATTTCTTTTCTCTCTGCCTTCAGTGAAAGTCGGTAGGACATCGGCAGTGAACGTTGATGTTGGTTATCTTTTTGCTACCCTCAGTGAATGTTGGTAGTTCATTGTCAGTGAACGGCAGTGCTATGATATTTCTTTTCTCTCTACCTTCAGTGAAAGTCGATAGGACATCGGCAATGAACGTCAATGTTTGTTATCTTTCTCTTTGCCTTCAGTAAACATCAGTAGCTTCGCCTTCGGTAGAAGTTGGTGTATCCTTTGACCATTCTACCATCCTCTTTGATTCAGGTCTTTTGATCCACCAGTGATTTATTTTCTTGGTGGGGTTGCTCCCTTGTTTCTTTATTTTGTTACATCCCCAGTGGTGATCTGCGTCCCTTTGGAATTGTCCATGTACATTCATGATCATAAACATTTGCATGGCATCTTAGGGCTAAAAATAGGGTTTGTTTTATATTTAAGTATCTTCGATCGCGTCGACACGAAGATTTTTATCCTTAGTATCTCCGGATAGATAAACTTAAATAACGGCAGCTGTTGTACCCTAATTTTTTCCACTAAGATCCCTTCATCATACCATGTTGATTCATTCACAACAAGATCACACTAGGATTCTTGGTTCCCCTCCATATATTTTGCTTTTCCCTTTTTGAGGAATCACCAAGCACCTTGACTTATGTTCTTTTGTGATCATGAATATTGTTTTTGTCTTTATTTCTTCTTTTAACTAAGTAAAATGCAATGTTGGTTTGTCTTGCTTGTTATCCATGTAGGTAAAGGCAATGGGATTTAACAAGTTACCCCATGGATTCATCAGTTTATTTCCATTCCCTATTCAATAAAGCTTGAGAAGTTCAAACCTCGCCATTGGATTGGTTTTGGAAGAATTGGCATGGCAAGATTGTTTTGGTTCATCACATTTCAAGGTTATCAAATTTGGTTGAAAAGCACAAGGGATTGATTGGAGAAGTTGTCATGGTTGGAGTAGATTTTATTCCATTTGGTCACAAGTGCATATTTATCTCAATGTTCAAGATACGGAAGTGGTTTGGGTGGTTATAAGTTCTCATTATCATCCTCAACAACTTATATTTACAAATCATGTGTGTTAGTACAAGAAGTTTGTTCAAAATTGTCAAAGTTCCTCAAAGCATTCTCTTGATCTAAGGAGCTAGGGTTTTGAACTTCAAAGGAATATATCTTGCTCATATCTTGGTATTTTTGAGTGATTCCAAAGACATATTTCTCTTCAAAAGGTTATCAACAAATCACTTCAAAAGTTTCAAGGAGTTGTCATGAGGAAGAGACTTAATGAGGAAGAAAGATTACAAGTCCTCCAGATGAATCCCCAATTTTCCATGTGTGACTTCAAATGATCATAACTTGGTCAATTTTTATCACCTTGAGCCCATTAGTTTTCCATATTGATCTTGAAGGTGTGAACGTTATGCCTTCTTTTATTTGCAAAGTGCAAAAATGGATGGAAGTTGCCTTAGGGATGCAAAATGTTATAGGTCATTTCATGATTTTTTGCCAACTTCAATAATTCATAACTCTCTCAATTTTTGGAGATTTTGAATGGTTCAAGTTTCAAAATGTCATTCAAGAGATCTACTTCATGCCATCTTTTTTGGTCATGAGAAAATTCCAAGTGGAAGGCCATGTTTGGATGCAAGACATTATAGGTCATTTTTTACTCAACACAACTTTCAGCTTAAGCATCCATTTAACTCCATTCTTTTTCCATTGCAAAGATTATAACCTCATCTTTCTAAAGCATCAAGAATCATGCCTTAAGACCCTTTGAGTTGAGAATTCCATTGTTTCAAAATTGGTAACTTGGAATTAAAGTTTCATTGCAAGTCAGGATTTGAATTTCATGTTACAACCTCTAAACCTAAAATTAGCACGTGTTTTGGGTCTAAACATAATTAGCCAACTTTCCCAAGTTGATTAGTGCATCAAAACATGCGCTTTGGATGAAGTTTGACAAAAGAGAAGCCACATTTTCTTCATGATGCAGACCCACACGAATTCCCTCCAAAATACATCATTCACTCTTCCTTTTGATCCCATTTGCTTCTCCTTTAATACATGAACTATCCCATTCGTTTTCTCAAGCTTGGATAGCCAGAATCACCCTGTCAAACTTGTTCCACAACTCAAATTTCAGTAACTTCAAAATCTATTCTCAAGCCTTTTTCAATCCAATTTTTCCATCAATTCACCTTCCTTGATCTTCCCTGAAGCTAACCACATAATTACATTCAAGAATCGTGCCCTATACTGCTCCATAGAAGTCCAGTTTCAAAGCTCTGCAACTCAACTTCAATAGGTAGATTCCTTAATCAATTCTTCAAAATTATGATATCATCATGTTGATCTTATTGCCCTGGTTCTAGTCGCAACACTTGCCTTTTACTGGAAACACATTTTGACCATGAAATTTCAAATTCCTTTTCAAAACTTTCCTTCCAAATTGCTTGGGCTATAGTTTATATAAATTTGGCGTGAGGGTGTGGTTGTCTTCGTCTTGAAGAGACGAAGCGAATGGCATAGGTATGAGCTTCTGATTTTACAGTTTGAGAGACCTGCAAATCACGTTGGCTGGAGGTTGAAGATGACCTACGTGTCATCTTCCAACCAATGATGGCACGCCACTTGTTATTTTTGAAAATATGATTTATATTTGATTATGTACATTATTCACTAATGACGATGATATGCACAGCGCGCCAGATCCCTTGGATTTTATTACTAATGCGTTTTGACTCTCATCCAATGGTCCACATATTTTTACTTTTATTTGCTTTTCTGATTTTTATATTTTAATTGTTTTAAATTTCAAAAAATCATAGAAAATTCATTTTAAGTCCAAAAAATCTGAAAAAATTATGAAAAAATATTTTGATTATTCTCTTTCTGATTTTTATTTTTTCATAATTTAATTTTGTGTTTTGGTATTTTTTTATAAATTTACACTTTATTTGAATTGTTTTAAATGTTTAAAAATACTTTAATACATTTTTAAATTCTGAAAATATTATGGAGTGATCCAATGATATTGTGAAAAATATTGGTGACCTTGTTTTATTTTTGTTTCTGACTTTACTGTTTTTTATCATTTTTGGTTTATTTTACCCATTTCTTTTAATTTTAAAAATAGTTTCTGACTTTAAAAAATTACCAAAAAAATTTGTAATATTATTTGAGCCTTTTTCTGATTTTTCTATGGTATTACTTTTTATTTCTTGATTAATTTGAACATAGTTGATATTTTTTTTTCTTTATTTTCTATTTTTAAACATTATTTTTAAACCCTTTTGTATATATTAAAATGTAATATTATTTTGTGACTATTTTCTGGCTGATCTTGGGTTAAATTTTGGATCATGAACTTTATTAACATCATTGGATCCATGGTATTGAGTTTAACTCCACAAAAATGGATGAATGATTTTAATAATAGTTTGATTAAATTTAATTCAAAAGTTGTTTCTATATTCTCTCTTATCCCTCTTCATCTCATCCCCTTCTTGTTGCACTAAATGTTGTTTGAGCGTGATCTCTATATCACGTCTCAGAACAAATGGTGCATAGATTGCTATTGACAGGCCTCAAAATAGGTGCGACTTCTATATAAGTCCACTTACGATTGCTTAACATAACGCTAAATTTTGTCCCGATTAGAATAAATGATCATTCGTGGCCCAAACTTATGTTTGCAAGCCCAAGTATGTTAATTTGATCTCTTTGATCCAATAACCTTGAGATTCATTGTGTGAAGGCTTTGGCCCTACCAATCCTCTAATGGATCTACAACACCTTTGGTCAACGCGGATCACTTAAACATCGTTGATCATTAAATGGCACTTGTGAGAATTCCAAATGGATGATATACTTGACAAAAAGCAAATGCAACTTGTTGTGTGGATGCTTTGGTTCTACCAATCCTCTAATGAATTCCAAATGCAAGCTTCAAGATGGTGATCCAACTAACCACTAATTATTTACTTGTTTTGCTTTATGCCTTTATTTTCTTATGCTTTATGTACCATTTACTTTTAGCATTTACATTTCATGCCATTTTCATCTTTGCTCATTTGAGCTTTTACTTTCTTGTCATTTTTACTTTGCTCACTTGAGCTTTTATTTTCTTTTTTTAAGATACTTAATAATCAACATAAACCATAAAAATCTTTAATGGTACTTGGACTATTTGGTTACTATCCTTGGCATTATGGTGCATGGGACTTTTTTTTCTTGGACTTAGGATTAGAAACCTTTGCCTATCTTGGAGACCTTGTGATCTTATCTGATTATTTTGTCTGGAGTTCTTGAGGTTTACCTCAAGACATTGGGTTCCTTGTTTGTTTTTGTGTGCAGGTTTTTGTGATTACACCCTTTATTTGTAATCTGGAATTCACCCATATACAGCCGTTACTCTGCCCAATTTTTGTGAAGACTTAATACACTTGAAGTTTGGTTCTCTCAAGAGGTCTAGTAATTTTTTTCTTGATTGGTTTCAATCCAAGGAATGAGAATTCTATCTTGGCTCATAATGGCAAGTATTGGCTTCTTGTTGGTTAGATGGTTCTTATCCCTAGCTTTAACCTTATGCTTTAGGATAGTCCCTTCTTCTCCTCCTATCTTCTTTAATTTCAAAAATCTTCTTCCTCCTTTTGAAAACTCTTCTTGTTTTTAAATTTGAACCACTTTCATAATAAACTTGGACTTATGTCCATGCATTTTCAAAATATTTTCATAAATAAACTCCAATCAACTTAATAATACTTTGAAATTTTTTGTGAGAAGACTAAAAGTCAATCAATCTCATCTCAAACCATTTTGCCACTTTGGCTTTTATCTTTAAACTTTTCTCAAAAGATTGAACTCTTGTCAATCCTTGTAGTGATGCAAACAACTGTACTTCTAAAATATGTAGTGAAGAGAGATATTTTCCACTTGGGTGTTGAGTGAGGCATTGTTGATTTTAAGATCCAGGCCATTTCCTCCACTTTGAGATGATGCAAATTCTCCTTTCTCATAATTGTGGGTAGTAGGTATGTTTTCCACACAGACAGTGACGATGATGTTTTATCTC
Source organism: Vicia faba (assembly GCA_948472305.1). Classification (NCBI taxonomy): domain Eukaryota; kingdom Viridiplantae; phylum Streptophyta; class Magnoliopsida; order Fabales; family Fabaceae; genus Vicia; species Vicia faba. The sequence goes on from OX451735.1 coordinate 590,015,311, forward strand.
ATAAAATTAACCAGCACATTTGTGTTTTTTTTTTAATTTTTAAAAAGAGGAACTACATGTACCCTGATCCCCTATTATATGAAAAGGTGGTACGTAGGCACTAAAGGTTCACAACCGCCGCGGGTGCAAAAAAATCATAAAATAAATATACTTCTTTTCTCACCTCCATCATCTATTTTTATACAACATTTTTTATACCCAAAATATACATATTTTTACAAAGAGGCTCCTGCGGAGTACCATAGATGTTTAGGGTGCTAATACCTTCCCTTTTCATAACCAACCCCCTTACCTTGAATCTTTCCCCCTCTTTTTGGGTTATTCTCTCGTTTCCCATTCCTTTGGAAACAATAAAGCGCGGTGGTGATTTTTATTTTGATTTGTATAAAGTCAAGTCAACCCAATGACTTAGTCTTAAACATTTCTACCGCTACAGTACAGAACTAAAGCTGCTATCAGATTGAGAATGGAAAACCAAGAACAACACAACATGGAAGTAAGAATGGAAATTGATGAGCTGAAGTCAGGCATGACCAAGTTCACAGAGATGATGCAAGTTTTGATTTCCAAAGGAGAGCCACCTAAGAGGACGATTATCTTAGAAGTTACTTCTACTGTTGATCCTCAACCTATCCAATGTCCAGCCACTACTTGGCTAGAGTTTGGGTTATCTCAGAATTGCGCTCCACATGTTGCAACAACTCTAATGGTTGGCCAGTCTTCCCAACCAGTTTTTCAGGCTCTAATTTTCATTGAACCTCAGCCAAGCATTCATGTTGCTTCTCATCAACTTGTTGCCCAAGCTACTTATGGGAACCCTCTCTTTGAATACCATACTGCCAGTCCTTAAAGTGTGAGTCAGGGAGATTTTGGTGATATTGAAGAGGTTAAGAAACAATGTCATACTTTAGAAAAGACCCTCCGAGCTATGAAACGCAATGATGTCTTTGGTATTGTTGCTGAAAACATGGGCCTATTTTATGATCTAGTTATGCCTGCTAAGTTCAAGACTCCTGATTTTGAGAAGTATAAGGGGAATACATGTCCAAGAAGACACTTGGTGATGTACTTCTGAAAAATGTCTGCTTACATAAAGAATGACAAGCTGCTTATCCACTGTTTCTAAGATAGCCTGAGTGAAGCTTCATTGGAATGGTATATGGGACTTGAGAAAGACTGTATCCAATGCTTTCAAGATCTGATTGATTCTTTTATGAAACAATACTAGTACAACCTCGACATGGCTCCTAACCATCGTCAATTGTAGAACATGTCTCAGAATGGGAAAGAATCTTTCAAGGAGTATGCTCAACGATAGAGAGAACTTGCATCTCAAGTTGAACCACTGTTGGCTAATAAAGAGCTCACAAGTTTATTTATGGATACTCTTACCCCTTTCTTTTGGGAGAAAATGATTGGTAGTGTGCCTTATCGCTTTACATATTTGGTGATTATTGGCCAAAGGTTAGAAGAAGGAATCAAGAAATGAAAAATGTCTACTGCTGGTGAATCTTCCAATGGTGCGAAGAAATCCTTTGGCAACTTCCAAAATAAGAAAGAAATGGAAACCAATGTTGTCTACAATAAGATAAGAGGACCTCGCCGTAGGCCTCAGTATTATGATCAACCACAAGTAGCTTCTATTACTCCTGTGGTCAATTCTTAACCAGTTCAGGTTCCTCATTTTCAGGTTGTGAGACAAAATTAGAACCACAATGCAAGGGCTAGGCCTCAGTTTGACCCTATTTTGATGACTTACACTGAATTGTATCATCATTTTGTTCAGCTAGGTTTTATCACAATAAGGCCGCTAACTCCTCCAAATTCTCTCCTAGTCGGATTCAAGTCTGATCTTCACTGTGAGTTCCATCAGGGAGTTACTGGTCATGATTTGGAACATTGTTATGCACTGAAGTATAGGGTGCAAAAGTTGGTTAGAGGATAAGTGATAAATTTCGAAGACCCTACTCCGAATATTATCAACAATCCTTTTCCAAGACAAAGTGGCTGAAGATTGGGTCAAAGCATCTCAAGTTACTTCCTAAAGCCGATGTTTCATACATGACAACTCATCATTGTTGTTGATTAGTCACCAGTACATGTTTCTTCCCATTATCGTTTTCTTTTAATTGTATTGACTATTTCTTTCAAAATTTGTTTGTGCTTTCACGTTAATTATAATGAAATGAGCATTGCACTGTTTTGATTAATTCATTTTCATTTACTTATTTCTTTTTAAAAAAAATATCTCCTGTTTACTTTCTTTATCAAACTGTTGTTTATGCAAATATTGGAGGAAGGATCATGAAAACGAAATACCCATAATTGTTGTTGGTATGCTTTTGAATAAAACTTCACTGAGGATGTACAAGCATTGTTTCAACCCCTAAACACTAGACAAATAAGGAAGTTAATCCCTTATCAACCCCTTTGAGCCTAGAAGTTGTGGTTTCTTTCTATACGAAAAAACCCGCAATCTTAACCTGGGGATGGGTAGTTTCTCACTTAACTTAGTTGTGAATTCAATTATAAGAGAAATCATTCGAGATGCCTTTCAATGAAGGTTGTAATCAAGCTTTCCTTCACACAAAACAAAGAAGTGTCGAAGATGTCTTCCAAATCAAATTTTGATGATGGTTCATGTTGTACCCCAAACATTTTCCTCCCATTTTTTAGACAAATTAATTCAATATACCTCTTCATGCTCATGAAGGTCTCAAGTACTCAATACTACTTAAGAATTGATCAGATAGACTCGCCTCCTAAATAATTGACCTACAACTAGGGTTTTGTTTTTCTCAAGGAAAATGGAGCTTCTAATGCCTCAATTAGATTTCATGGTTTCTCATATGTCTCAAGGTACCCTCATACCAAGTTTCAAGCCTTACATCACATGTCTGCTCAGTCAATTAGCCAGATGATTGAAAGTTAACTATAAGGACAAAAAGTCATCTTTGACCAATCTATAGTCAAACTTCAAGATTTTTGGTCAACATCAAGATTTTGAAGTCAAATTCATCATTTGATCAAGGGTTGATCATGATTCATCAAGAAAACTCAAGATTCATCAAAAGTTAAAAGTTACTAAATTAGGGTTTTCTGTAGGAGAAGTCAACTAAACTATGACCAAGCATAACTTTCACATACTTCATCAGAAATTTCTCAACCAAAGCCCATTTTGAATGAAATTCAATTCTCTACAACTTTGTCTCTCTAAGCTCAAGGGAAAAAATGCTTCATTTGAGAGATATGAGCCAAAACATTACATGTCATTTTAAAAGTAAACAAAAACACATTTTTGCCAAAGCAATTTACATAAAGTTAAAGACTTCAAATGAAAAAATGACCAACATGAAAGTTGTAGGAGACATCTTTAGGTTTCCAAAAAGTCCAAGATAATCTTCATATAACAAAAATTAAGAGAGTTATGATTGGTGTAAGTTGAGCAATTTTAAGAAAATGCATGAAACCTAAATTGAGCAAACTTGAATTTTTAGGCTAATGGGCCTAAGTTTTCATGTCCAAACGTGATCATAACCTTATAAGGGACTCTTAAATCTACTCATGTATCTTTGTGTTTTTTATTTCTTTTGATTTTGATTTTATTCAATTAAAAGCAAAATAAATCAAATCAAATAACAAATGAATGATACAAGGCGTGTGGATATATTTTTTAATCAAATCATAAATCCAAAAAGCTGGTGACAACTTGCCAAAATCATGTGGATCATGAATATTTCATTTGGCCTAAAATAGAAGTTTTTCATGCAAAATTCCAAATCAAATATTATACCATGATTGCAGAAGATTTACCTCACAAAAGTTGACCTAATCTTATCTCTTATAAACACATAACATGTTCTGACATCAAGACCATGAAAAAGCTGTCTCAAGAACAAACCCTAAAAATTCCAAAATATCTCAAAACTATGGCATACTCAAAACCTTGTCTCCATCCATTTTCAATCAATTCCAAGCATCACACTAGCCTCCTGAAGATCCCAGGAGTTCATCCAATCATCCCTGAGGCCTGAAGCATGCCAGAACAACACATCTCAACATCACTGGTTTGGTAACTTTCTTGAAATTCAAACTTTTAATTCATGCAATTTAAATGAATTTGATGCATACATATATGTTCATGATGATGTTTGGAACTGTTTTGATCCATTACTTGCAAGCTTTGACACATGAATAACAAAACTCCATTGCTAGGACACTTTGAAACTTTTGCTTTAAAACTCACTCTACAAGCATTTTCAGGTCAAACCAATGCTTCCATTGGATTTGCAAGGGTCAAATTAAGGGGATAGGGTCCCTGTTATGATCTAACGTATGTGTTTTTACAGGATAGGGTTTTTGATCCATCAGAGAAGACCGAAGTTAGGGCTCTGACACCTCTCTGATCTAGCGTTTTTATTATATATTGATTTGTTTGTATTCTATAACACAAAAACACAGATGGCATAGTGGTTAGTGATACATTGGTATTACGTGAAAGCGTGGGTTCAATCCCAGCTTTTGTCAAAATTATTTTGTTTTTGTCAAACTAACGCGCAGGTTTACAATATGTTGACTGATTCCTATTCCATAATACAAATGCAGCGCTAGCACAGTGGTAGGAGGGCACGCCTGTGAGGCCAAGGGTGTGGGTTCAACTCCCACCCCATGCATTCTTTTGTTTTATTTTTTATAACCTTATTTTCACTCTATTTTCTTAATCAATCACTTTCTAATTAATCCTTAACAAACCTAATTTTTTTTAAAACCATGACAAATTAGGGTTAGGTTTTTTTATTAGTAATTAAAATTTTGACATATTTTTATTTACTAATTAATTAATTAATTAACTTTTTCTTAATATTAAAATAAATTATAATTTAGGTTTTAATTACTATTATTAACACTTAAATTATTTTCTATAAAAAACACAAAACATTAAAACATTTTTTATAACATATTTTCTTATTTCTTTTTCTATTTAATTTTCTTAGACAAAATTTATAGGTTGCACTATCAATGTAATAGCCTAGAATTATATTCCCGCATTTTTTGTTCTATTATGTATTTGCTCCGAGGATGTAATATCGTAGGTTTACTTTCCCGAAAATTTCTATACCTATGTATCTGCCCCAAAACCATGTAATAGTGTTGTACCCTAAAATTTTCCCTCCCATATTTCCCTACACATGGAAAGCGAGGTCCCCAAATTGCTCAAGGAAGTTCAAGAGTTGACCAGACAAAACTCTCTCCTAAGGCAGTATACCTCAAATTAGGGTTTCATTTTTCATCAAGATGCTTAAGTCCAAAGGATCCCAAATGCTTTCCAAGGCCCTAATATGTTCTCAATACCATCCATGTCAAGTTTCAAGCCTTGTAGAGGAAGTTTGCTCAGTCAATTGCTCAAAGGCCTAAAAATCAATTGTGTTAGGTCAAAAGTCAATTGTGGCCCACATACAGTCAAACTTCAAGATTTTTGGTCAACATCCTCATTTTTAAGTATCATTAATCATTTGATCAAGAGTTGATCATGATTCATCAAGGATTTCCCATAATTCATCAAAACCCAAAAGTTGCTAAATTAAGGTTTTGTAGGAAAAGTCAACTCAACTTTGACCAAGCATAACTTTCTCATACTTTATCAAAAATGACCCATACAAAGCTCATTTTGAAGAGGATGAAATTCTATACAATTCATCTTCATCTTCCAAGTTCAAAATAGGCACTTTTGTCCCCCAAAATTTGCCCTCTCCTTTTTATCAACATTTCTCATCACAAGGCCCTTGGAACTCAAGATCAAGCTAGGGTTTGCTCAGCTCAAGACACCTCCTTGCACTGTTGACCTTAATTAGGGTTTGAATTTGCACAGGGATGTTTTGACCTACAATGTCCAAAGTGACTTTCATACTTCATGTTGGACTCACCAGTTGGTCCATACCAAGTTTCAAGCCTTGATTCAAATTTTTGCCCAGTCAATTGGACAGTTGACCTAAAAATAAACTGTATTGGGGAAAAAGTCAATTGTGGCCAATTGACAGTCAAACCTCATGAATTTTGACCCACATCAACATTATGAACTCATATGAACCATTTGATAAAGTTTGGACCACAACTCCTCAAGAAATTTGATCAGATCATCAAAAGGGCAAAATGGTCATTTTTAGGGTTTTGACTGTGCAAAGGCAATTTTTGACTGTTTGACCTAGCCAATGGCAAAAAAGCTCAACCATGGACACAAGGACTCAATGACGTTGTCTTGACCCATTCAACAAGTTCAGAAGATCTCAATTGCATAGGATTGACGAATGAATTTTTCAGTCAACTGATCAAAATTTGACTGTATACTGAAAAGTCAAACTTTGACTTTTTGGTCAAAATCAAGTGCCAAGATTTATTTTTCATCAAGACATGTCAAATTATGAAACTTGTTCATCAAGAAACCCAAAAATGCAAATTAGGGTTTAAAATGAAAAAAATTCATAACTTGAAAATTTTCTAAGTTATGAAATTTTCTTATTTTTTCCTAACTTTGTCCTATTTTTTCACAAATATGAAAATGGATTCAAACAAAACTTGCAACATGAAAGTTATAGTAAATCACACATTCTACAACTTTTATTCACAGAGTTTTCCCAAAAGAAGCTTGTATCTCAAGTTATGATTTTTGGAACAAGGGTATCTAAAACTTTTAACTTAGAGAAAATTTGCCCTAATCTAGGCAGGATTTGGACCCATCTTCTTGGCCACTTTTCACATAGTTCCACTTGGAATTTTAAGTTGCATTACAAATATGGATTATATTACATGTTCCAAGCTTTCCAAATTGTCCAAAAACTCCTCAAACACACTTGTGGTTAGAGAGAATCGAATGCTTGAAGTTGGCAAAAACCCACTTTTGTCCATGGCCAATACATGTTCATAACAACTTGAAATTCTGATCTAGCTAGTTTGGTTCAACATTGCAGGCCTCTAAAACACTTCACACTCCATAATTTAATGCCAATACATCAGTCTAAGCCTTTGTTTTTTTCATTTGGACATTATACACAAGATTAAGCCTTAAGTAGAAAAAGGCAAATTTCCATTTTTGCTTAAGTATGCTTTATGTCAAACCAACAATCCTTGAGCATTGGTCCAAGATCTGTTGCAGCAAAAAAAATCAACAAATCAGAGGAGCCAAGAGAAATGTATGCAAATTTGACAGCCTATAGAAGCCTGTAACTTCACTTCCACATTTGAACTAAGAGTAGAGAAAACTTGCAAAACATAAGCAATCTTTCATTTCTGTTAACACAAGCTTAGACAAACATTGTAGACAAGTTCCATACCTCCCAACAAGCATAAAACACAACCCTTTCATCACTCAAACCTCCCCATACTCAGAACCACTGTTTTTCTGCAAAACAGGGCAGGTTCTGCATTTTGCAAGCCACAACAAAATTCCATCGTGCGTTTTGTCGCAAGATAGTTCCAACACCTTCCAATCAACTCACTTGAACTATCCCAGGCCCCATTGCAAGCTGTAACACCTCTAACACACTTTGCCATTTTCATTTCAAAGCTCTACAGGTTGAGTTCAACAGCACGATTCAAGTTGTCTCAAAGCAAGCCAAGCATTGGAGAAGCTTCCTTGGACTTCAGGCAAGCTCAACAGAAGCTCAAACACCATTGAAGGTTGCTACATTGCCCAACTCGAAGTTAACTGAAACAGGTATTTCATGGACTTCTATCTCTCTATTTAGGAATGGTTAGGCTTAGGTTTGTGAATGAAATATGTTGTACTCATAGCCCTGAAGCCATACATATGCTTAGTTTTCATTTACATTAATCGTGCTGAGAGAATTTCACTCATGAACTTGCTGAAAAAACGAGGTTAGAAATTAGGGCCAGAGAAATTCTCTCTGGTCTTTGAGAGTTAATCCAAGTTTTTTATATGGTTGAATTCGTTGTTTAATTCTCTACAATGTTCATGTTATGAGTTTTGTCAAAAAATCAAAGAATCAGGAGATAGCATTGGAAGTACAGAACGCGTGTTTTGTTTGAAACTGAGGAAGAAGATGAAGTTGCTTGGGCTGGGCCTGAGTTGCTTTTGCTTTCCACACATGCATATTCAGTTTGCACCCCCCGTGGCCCATTTGCTTGCACATTTGTCATTTTTTGCATCTTATTTCATTTTTTATTTTAATATTTTATTTTCTAACATAAAAAATACCTAAAAATTATTTTCCTAAATTTTTATATTTATTTGGAATTTATTCTAATTATTACTAGTATAAAAATATTTAAATTCTTTATATTCTTTTTATTAAAACCTAAAATAATGTAAAAATATATTTATTTTCATTTATTATTTTTTATTTACATTTTGAAAACATTTTCTTGGATATACACATTTTTGTAAATAAATACTTTCTATTTTTATATATATTTAATACACTTTATTTTATTAAATAATTAGGACAAAAATACAAAAATACTACATTTTCATTTGAATTAATATTTTGCACTAAAAATATTAGTTTTACAATATACTTTTATTTTTTGTATAAGTTAATGTATTATTATAAATAAATAATAAATAATGCTATTTATTCAAGAAAATTATGGTTTTTGCCCTAAATGAAAAAATAATTAAACTTGACTTTTTCTTTGTTTATTCTTACTTCACATATTAAAAACATTTTTTACATACATAAAAATCATTTTGTACATAATACATTTTATTTACATTTATTTATTGTATTTATTTCAATTATTGTACATTTAAATATTGTATCTTATACATTCAATTTGGTTGTAATAGTAATCTAGGGTTTAATTTCTTGTCAAATATCCCCAATTCAAATTTTTACCCCCCTCCCTATGTCATGTTGTAATAGTGTAGCATTTAAATTATCGCACATTTAAAAGCTTTCAATTATGCCATGCTTAGACCTAGGGTTTGTATGCAAATAAAACCAACAATTAGTTTGACCTAATCCAAGATAAATATGCATGAAAAAACAAACACAATGCACACTTGCACCCCTAGGGTTACAATCCACTTATTGCCCTCAAAAATGGGCCATGGTTGCATGTCAAGTACTTTGGCAAAACAAAAACAAACAAAAAGATCATAGTCCCTCGATGACGCTATCTGAGTTGCCTAAACAAAATGATCAAGTCCCCCAAGAAAATTGCCAAAGATACTTGACACTATTGCTATCATGGTCTATACGATGACCCACGCCTGTCCCGTTAACGTCCTAACACAAGGTTGTTCACCAAATACAATGGTGAAACAACACTGTTAAAAGGGTTAAAAACATAAGAAAGATCTTTGAGTAGAATAGGGTAGATAGCTCCTAGTTACTTGATCAAGCTTGCAAAAACATCCTTGGTATTTTCAAAACACACTTCACAACACAATTTCAAAACCCTACTTTCAAACAGTGAAAACTTTTCAAAAGATAAAAACACCTTTGTATACATTCAAATAAGAATCATTACAAAGGTTGCCACGACGATGGCCTCTTTCCAAAACATCTTTCAAAATCACACACAAAGACCATTTCAAATAATTGAAAAAGCACCATTTCAAACAATTGAAAAGCAAAGCAAGTGATCTAGCAAGTAACTAAGAGCCCATGGATAACCATGGATAGAAAGGGTGCTAATACCTTCCCTTTCTATAATCTACTCCCCGGACCCAAGAAAACATCTCAAAGGTCTTTCCTGTGCTTTTTGACCATTCCTTAGGATAAAATAAAAAGTCGGTGGCGACTCTTGCTAAACCGAAACATTTGCAAACACAAAACGGAAAATCCCATGTCAGTTCTCCCACCGTATCACATGCACTCACAAGAAGATATGAATTTGGACATTATAGGTTATTTTGAAAAGTCAACAAAAACACCTTTTGGGAAAAGGGTTCATACATGAACATGGAAAACCCATTTGAGTTGATACTAAAAGGGTTGCTTAGAGGACATCCTAAGCTTTCTAAAAAGTCCAAGAACACCTCTCTAGGGTCAAAATTGAGAGAGTTATGCATTGGCCAAGTTGACCTTTTTTGCAGAATTGCCAAAAGTCAAACATGCTCAAATTTGCATATTTTGCTAAATGGGCCCAACTTTTTATGCTTGCATCTCATTCATAACATAGTCCACGACCTATGGGACCCTCCATGCTTTATTTATTCATTTATTTAATTTATTTTGATTTTTATTCATTTAAATTTCAAATAAAATCAAATAAATCCTAATAAATTATATATTGTATTTTAGGGATGATTTGTGCATTGAAAAAAGATCTCATATGCTGTCAATTGAAGTTCAAATCGTGCAAAGGCAATTTGGTTTGAAAAATATTGGATTTGAGCAAAATTGGAAAGGAATTATATGCATTAAAAGATCAAATCAAATCTCCATAATTGATAAAGATAAAATGCATTTTTATTGACCTAATGTGTTCCACTACATATAGAGAGGAGATCCAATGCACAAGAGAGGGTTTTAGAGGTCGAAAAAGCTACAAGCAAGAATTAAAAATTGTCAAAAAAGTGGTAGGCTGATTTCCAGTTTAAAGGCCGATTCACAGACTTTTAAAGCCACCAATCGTTTCCTGGAATCTCTCTGAAGCTAGCACGACCGGTTGCACGCCTCCACACGCCCAGAATCGCCCTCTAGACGTCACACGGTTTGCATTCTTTTTCATATTTCATTGCTATGATTCTTGCATCATGAACATGTTTCAATGGCATATTTTTGTTTGTTATCATGTTTGCATCATGTCTGGATCATTTAATTGAAGTTTTAACACTTGTATGAACATTTTCCATAGCTAGGGTTTGCCTTGTTGTTTTGGGGCTTTCAAATGCAGGAACAATTGGCCCTAATGAAGGATACCATTGTGATCAGAGGGTCAAACCCAATTGATCCATGGTCTTGAATCTTATTTATATTGCTTATATGTAATTTTTGAAATGCACAGGGTTATAGCTACAGCGCCATGTCCGTAGGTAAAGATGTTGTTACCTAAAACGACGGACGGGAGGAAGAAGATGGATGCGTGGCACCCCCTGGTTGGGCAGTTTGAAATTCCGCGCGTTTTTCTTATTTAACCATCGTGTTTGATATATTGTGTATTATTATTATATGTACAACAGAAACGCGTAGCACAGATGGTAGCGTGGGGGTGGAAGTATGCTTAAGGACCTGGGTTCAATCCCCAGGTCCTAAACTTTGTTCATGCTATTTTGTTTTAGGAATTCAAGTGTACTACAACCTCCAGCGTCCACCATGTACCCTCAACATCTGGCCATCAAACGCATCTCTGACCCAGATCAACATGCCATCATTGGAGAGCCTACTATACACCCCAGGTGAACCCATGCATTGGATCAATTGGGATTTTCTTTTTTAATTTAATGGTTCCTTTATTTTCTTAAATAAACAAAACAAAATTTTTTTTTTAATTAATCGCAATTAGGTTTAGGCAAGGGTCAAAACCCTAATTATCTCGTATTCGATCCATCGCGCGGATAATATTTTATTTTGTTAATATTGTTGTAACTGTGCATAATTTGTAATAGTTTAATCTAGGATTTTTATATATTGCTTTTTTCTCGGGGTTTTTGGCTATGTAATTAATTCCCCTCCCCGAAGCCTTGTAATAGCATAGATTTACTTTCTCGCATCTTAATTTCTGCAAATATTTAACTGTCTAGATGTATGTTAATAGGATTGTATGACAAGATTGCATGATAATTTAATACAGTTAGAAAACCCTAATGTGCAAAGATAAATAACTGAAACTAATCACTCGCACATATAACTCTTAGGGTATACTCTCACTTCAGTTGCCTTCGGTAAACGATCATTAAGCATAGGGTGTCTTAGTGGTTGCCCTCCTGTCTAGCAAAGATCAAATGTCCCATTCGAATATTGCCTCGGAAATGTTGCCTCAAATATGATCTTAAGACTTTAGGGTTATTACTAATGTGTCCTAATATTGCTTTAGTGATTGTACGTCCCTTTCGAATTGACCCTTGCAAACTCCAACAACGATGCTACCTATTTCTCAATAGTAGGATAGCGCTATCTAAGGGAAACAAGAATAGAAACGATCCTTTTTCGAGTAAGTAGATGCTAGTATGTACTTGCTCAAATCAAAACCTTTCACACTTACACTTTTCAAACAAATTTTTAAAACAACTTCGTCACACCTTTGAGGACTGATACAAGGGTTATCACGAAGTCAAACTTTTCAAAAACAAAGCACATACACAAGCAATTTTAAAAATGAGCAAGCAACTAAGAGCCCATGGAAAACCATGGATAGAAATGGTGCTAACACCTTCCCTTTCTATAATCTACCCCCCCGTACTCAGAATATCTCGAAAAAAGGATTTTTTCTGTACTTTTTTCCTTTCTGGTTGGATGAAATAAAAGTCGGTGGCGACTCCTGCTTACCGCGACATTTTGCAAACAAAAAATGCAAAACACAAACCAGCATTTCAAAACAGTCGGTTATGCCACCGTATCACAGAACTGGCGAATCCGTTGGGGACTTATAAGTGGGGTATACCTTAGGATCTAGTTCATCATAATTGCTTCTCTTGATTGCTTTGATTGCTTTACTTTTAAGGGTTTTGTTTGGGAGTTACTATAGATCCTAACTCGGATCTGGGGACACCTTTTAGGTAAGTAGCAATAGACTGTGAGGAAACTGTACGGCGTAGACCGATACGGTTGAAGTAGTAGTTATGTTGATGTGGCACATTGGTTGGTACCGGTATCCCTTGTGGAGAAACAAGGAGAATGTGGGGCCGTTGCGTGGTGTCATTAAGCATCAACTGACCTTAGAACCTTTAATCGACCAACTTGGCCATTAGAAAGTAGTGAGATAGCCGGCCTCGGTGTAAAGCTGAGAACTGGTTGATACTCGATGCTACACTCATTGAGACCATACACTCGAGATGGTTTCGGCCGCAAGAAAATATTGCATGAGCTGAAACCATAACCGATGGAGGATGGTCAGTGATATTGAGATCCTCTAGAACCCGGTTACTTTTTCTAGGACAGGTTGAAAACAGCTTAACTTCAAGAGGGTATTAGCTTTGACCTCATGCAAGCCTTAAACATAAGGTATTTGTGTGATTTGATTGTGTTTGCAATATATGTGTTTTCTATACCTGTGGTTTACCATGACATCATGCATCATAACATGGCATTCATGCTTCATTACACTAACCATTTCAAAGACCAAGGGAATTTATCTTTGTTCTGTTTTGCAGATTATGGCTTCCGTGCGCAGAAATACCATCCGAGTCAACTTTGTGCAAATACCTGCCCAACTTAAAGAGCTAGCCTCAAGAGTTTCTGAGACTTCTATGTTCATTAAGAGACACGGTCAACTTCTCAGCCTGGTCACTTAAAATCTTGATGAGCAGATGATGAGTGTACTTTTCCAGTTCTTCGATCATGTGCATCATTGCTTCTCCTTTCCAGATTACCAGCTGGTTCCCACCTTGGAATAATTCTCTCACCTATTGGGCATATCCATTCTTGAACAGGTACCCTTCACAGGTATGGAAGAAGTTCCTAGACCAGAAGACATTGCCTCAGCTCTGCATTTGAAACGGGTTGATGTAGTATCCAATTGGGAAACACGAAGCGGGGTCGAAGGTTTCTTATCCAAATTTCTGATAGACCAGGCTCAGCTATTCTGGGATAATTTGGATTTTCAGGGTTTTGAAGATATCTTGGCTCTCCTTATCTATGGTTTGGTTCTCTTCCCGAATCCAGATTCCTTTGTAGATGTGAATGCTGTCAAGATTTTCCTTTCCCGCAACCCTGTGCCTACCTTGTTGGGAGATATCTTGCATGCTCTCCACACCCACACTGTGAGGAGAAGAGGGACTCTTATGTGTTGCATGTCGTTGCTGCCGAGGTGGTTTATTTCTCACCTCCCTAAGTCTGTGCTGAAGAACAAAGAAGGTTTGGGTTGGTCCTACAGAATAATGTCACTTGCCCATACAGATATTCTTTGGAGTTCCCGGGCTATGGAAGACATTGTTGTTATTGATCGTTATGGGGGATACCCTAATGTCCCATTGCTTGGAATCAGAGGGGGTATAACTTATAATCCTTGCCTAGCTTTACGATAATTTGGTCGTGCTCGGAGAGATGGTCCCCATGAGCTACTTCTTGAGGAAATTGTGTTTGACTACAAGGAGGACGTTAAGGAGCACCGCTGGAGGTTTATACGAGCTTGGGGCATGGTGAACAGATCTGACCCCCAAGAGTTGGGACCAAAGACTTCCCTTCCTATGCAGACTTACCTCCAATGGGTCCGAGCTCGTGCCCAGAAGCTTGGGATGCCCTATGAAGCCGTATTACCAGTGATTGTGGAGCCCACTAATGAAGAGGACATTCCTTACACGGTTCTCTATCCTTACATGCCCACTGATCCTAGGGAGTTGCAGAGGTCTTGGATTCAGCTGAGGAATGAGCGGGACACTTACCGAGAAAAGTACCATAAACAAGAAAGGAAGATTTTGAAGCTCACCAAGCAGCTTGAGGAAGAAAGAGTAATCAATGACTACATCGGCACAAAGAGGAAGCGTCCATGGGACTTTTGATTTTTCTTTTCTAGTTTTAGATTTGTTTTCTATTTACTTCTTTGTAACGCCTTAAAGGAATTGTTGAACCTTTCAAAGTTTAAAGCTAATAAAGTTTGGTTTATTTTTTTGGTTTGCGAATTTAAATCTCCCAAAGTCTTTGAAATCTTTACATGCACATCCCATTATCATGCACACCATTACAGGTACCCTTACAGGTTTCTCATCTTCTTCGTTGTTTATCTTAGCAGAAATGTCTTCTGATCAAGCCATCAAAGATCTTCAGGCATAAAACACCCAATTCCAACAGATGTTCTTAAGTCTAGCTAAAGGGCAAGAGGATCTGAAGACCCTTATTCTGAAAGAAAAGAAGAAGAAGAAGAAGGTCGGTATTCTAAACATGGGTAGAAGATTCGGAGAAAGGTTAAGACAACCAGTTGATCTGACCTCCTCATCCAAATATGGGGAGAACCAAGAAAGAGTAAAGGACCCTAGTCCTGCAGTTTCTGATAACGATACGGATTACGATGATGAGCAATATCCTCATGCCGAGGATAGATACAAGTAGCTAGAAGACCGTTTGAGTTCCATGGAGATTCAGAAGATCCCTGGTTTGGATTTCGGAGAACTAGGACTGGTATCGGGAGTGGTGATCCCTCATAAGTTCAAAGCTCCAGTTTTTTCCAAGTACGATGGAGTATCTTGTCCAAAACTCCATCTTCGCTCTTACGTAAGAAAGATCCAACCCCACACTGCTGATAGAAATTTGTGGGTACACTTCTTTCAAGATAGTCTGTCAAGGACTCAGCTTGAATGGTTTTATCAGTTGGAAGGAGCCAGTGTCCGAAATTGGGAAGACCTTGTTGCTGTTTTTTACAAGTAGTATCAGTATAACGCCGACCTTGCTCCCATTCGTACTCAGCTCCAGGGTATGTCCATGGGTGCAAGTTAAGGTTTCAAGGACTATGCTCAAAAGTGGAGAGACTTGGCTGGAAGAGTCCAACCACATTTGTCTGATAGGGAGTTGGTTGACATGTTTTTAGGGACTCTATCTAGTCCATTTTTCAATCACTTGATTGGAAGTTCGTCATCTGGGTTTACTGAGCTGATTTTGACTGCAGAGAGAGTAGAAGCTGGTATCCGAAGTGGTAAGATACAGAAGGGTGTTTCGTCAAGTGCAGCAAAGAAGCCTTTCACTGGTAAGAAGGAAGCTAGCGCAGTCTATGACCCGAGGGGCCAAAGCAGACCTGAACACCGTCAAGCAGTAAATGCTATAGTGATACCAAGACCCACAGTTGCTCCACAATGCAACAATCAGCAAAGGGTGGAAAGACCACAACGACAGTTTACCCGCATCAACATGACTTTGGCTGAAGTTCTACCTCATCTGTTAAAATCCAACTTGGCAACCTTGAAAGAGGCTCCCAAGATTCCAAACACTGCTTCTCCCAGATACAATCCCAACGCGCGGTGCGCCTACCATTCGGAAAGCCCATGCCATGATACAAACGATTGTTGGGCTCTGAGGAATAAAGTGCAAGATTTGCTGGAAGCTAAAGAGATTGAGTTTGATGCTCCGGAAAAGCCAAACATTATAACTTCTCCTATGCCCAAACATGGTCGTGGAGTCAATGATATGGACACCGATTCGTTTGTGACCTCTGTGGAAGAAGTTTCTACTCCTTTGTTGTTGGCCGGTTTATTTTCGGGATGCGGTGAAGGTGGCCACATGTGTTCAATTCTTCCTTTCGGTTGCTGTTTATTGAAATCAGGTGTTCAGCGCCTGATGGATAATAAAGAAATTTTGTTTGAGAAGACTATGATTCCGTTTGAAGATGTTGGCATTATCACCATTTCCGACAATCCTTCCAAGGTTTCCTCGAGAAAACCTGTTAGGGTTACACTTGTTCCAAGAATTGCTCTGTTAATAATCATCGCTCCAGGTCCCATCCCATATATCTCAGATAAGGCTATCCCATGGCACTACGGTGTTGATGTATAATACCATGGTGTTAAACAAGATCTAAGGGTTGAAGAAGTTGATACAAATATCAGTAATATTGTTGGGGCTAGCAAGGTCACCAGAAGTGGAACACTCTTTTCTCCTGAGATTTCCCCTCCGACTATCTACAAACATGTTGTCATTCCGTCTGCTAGTACATCAACTATTGTCCCAGTTCCTACTCCAGTTATCACCCCTGACGCTGAACCATTTGGGACTCGGGGAAAAGAAATCATAGGTGAGCCTGCCAAGACAGAGGCACCTAAGAAGATCATTGTAGAAACCTCGAAACAAGAGATAGAGGAAATTTTGAAAATTATCAAGAAGAGCGACTACAATGTGGTCGAGCAACTAGGGCAGACCCCGTCAAAGATCTCCATGTTATCCTTGTTGTTATGTTCTGAATCCCATGCGAAGGCTTTGATTGTGTTCCTCAAGACTGCGCATGTGCCACAGGAAACTTCTGCAGACCAGTTCAAATATTGTGTGGCTAGCCTAACTGCTGACAATGGGTTAGGATTTTCAGATGCAGATCTGACTGCTAATGGGAGAAATCACAACGATGCTATGCATGTCTCGATCGAGTGCAGGGGCACAACTATGGCCCATGTGCTAGTAGATATTGGGTCCTCACTGAATGTTCTACCAAAGAAAGCGCTAGACCGTCTGGATTGTGATGGTTTGATTCTAAAGCCGAGTAATATTGTGGTAAGGGCTTTTGATGGGTCAAAAAGAATGGTGCACGGGGAGGTGGACATCCCTGTCAAAGTGGGTTCTCAGACCTTTGGGTCCACCTTCTACGTAATGGATATCAAGCCATCATATTCTTGATTCCTGGGTCGTCCTTGGATTCATAAGGCTGGGGCAGTGACTTCCACACTCCATCAAATGCTGAAATATCCGGTGAAGGGGAAGATTGTCACGATACGAGGTGAAGAGGAGTATATGGTGAGCCATCTCAATTCCTTCCGCTATATGGATATGGACAGGGAATTCATAGAAACGCCTTATCAAAATTTCGAAGAGGTCCTTCAGTTCTCGACATCAACTGAAGTTACCACCAGCAAACCTCCATTGAAGATGGCTTCTCTCAAAGACGCCAAGGCTATAATTGAAGAAGGTGGGTGTACCAATTGGGTTCAGCTCTCTGATTTCACTCACAAAACTGACAAATTTTGTTAGGGCTTTACTACAGGGGCTCAAAAGGTTGTTAGGCACGCACGGATCGGAATACCTCCTCTACACATCAGCAATCGGGGAGTTAATGCAATCGAGGACAGTGAAGAGGATTCAGACATCGACAGCTGGATCTACCCAACAACCAATGGTGGACTGAACAACTGGACGGCGAAGGACTTCATACCTGTTTCTTTTATTTCGCAGTAATTGACTTTTTGTTTTAAGATTTGTAATAAACAGTTTAAAACTTTACGGTCCGGTGCCTTGCCCGAGGCACCTTGGCTCTGTTTGTGAGGGCTTATTATTTGTAATTTCACATATCATTAATAAAACATTGGACTTTTCTTGCATTACAAATTTTGCGCTCTTTGTTTTTCTTTTCTGTCTCTCACTTTATCAAAACAACTATTCTCTTACACACACTCACGTATCATAATGCAGATCCATATCCACTCTGGATCCCATTGATAACAACTCCGCTACTGCCAATTATGAATTCGAAAATCCGATCAACCAAGCCGAGGACGAAGGTGAGGATGATTGTGAGGTGCCTGGAGAACTCGCTAGACTGTTACTGCAGGAAGAGAGGGCCATACAGCCTCATGAAGAGCCAGTTGAGTCAGTGAATTTGGGTACAGAGGAAGACAAGAACAAGGTCAAAATAGGTGCGAATCTGGAGCCTAGTGTCAAGCAACGGTTGATACAAATGCTACGCGACTATGTTAAGATCTTTGCCTGGTCCTACGAAGATATGCCTAGTTTGGACACTGATATTGTGGTTCATCGCTTTCCGACTAAAGAAGACTGCCCTCTGATAAAGCAGAAGGTTCGCCGTATGCGCCCCGAAATGTCATAGAAAATCAAAGAAGAGGTCATGAAACAGTTCGAAGCAGGGTTCTTAGCTGTCACTTCTTATCCACAGTGGGTTGCCAACGTTGTTTCGGTACCTAAGAAGGACGGTAAGGTATGGATGTGTGTGGACTATAGAGACCTGAACAGGGCAAGCCCAAAAGATGACTTCCCGCTTCCTCACATTGATGTTCTAGTCGACAACACCGCACATCACAAGATCTTCTCTTTCATGGATGGTTTTTCTGGCTACAACCAGATCAAGATGGCTATTGAGGACATGGAAAAGACAACCTTCGTTACACAGTGGGGCACCTTCTGTTACAAGGTAATTCCTTTTGGGTTGAAGAATGCTGGGGCAACTTATCAGCGCGCCATTGTCGCTTTATTCCATGATATGATTCACCATGAGATCGAGGTTTACGTCGATGACATGATAGCCAAGTACCAAACTGAGGAAGAGCACCTTGATCATCTCCAGAAACTGTTTGACAGGTTGAAGGCGTATAAGTTGAGGTTGAATACGAATGAGTGTACCTTCGGGGTAAGGTCTGGTAAGCTTCTGGGTTTCATCATCAGTGATAAGGGTATTCAGGTGGACCCTGCAAAGGTAAAAGCCATACAAGAGATGTCGTCTCCCCGCATAGAAAAATAAGTCAGAGGTTTCTTAGGACGTCTGAATTACATCGCCAGGTTCATTTCACATCTGACTGCTACTTATGAGCCAATCTTCAAGCTGCTGAAGAAAGATCAAGTGGTAAAGTGGAATGATGAATGCCAGACTGCTTTCGAAAGAATCAAGGAATACCTTCAAGAACCACCAATTCGGATGCCTCCAGTTGAAGGAAGACCTTTGATATTATACTCGACAGTGCTGGATAATTCAATGGGGTGCGTGCTGGGGCAGCATGACGAGTCTGGCCGAAAAGAGAATGCCATTTATTACCTTAGCAAAAAGTTTACCGACTGTGAGACCCGATACTCATTGCTCGAGAAAACTTGCTGCTCTTTGGCATGGGATGCTCGCCGACTGAGACAGTATATGCTGACTCACACTACCTTGTTGATATCAAAGATGGATCCGATCAAGTATATTTTCGAGAAGCCCGCCTTATCCGGAAGAATAGCAAGATGGCATATGATCTTGACCGAATACGACATCCAATACACAACCCAAAAAGCAATCAAAGGGAGTGTATTGGCGGATCATTTGGAGCATCAGGCCGTGGATGATTACCAGTCCATGAATTTCGAGTTCCCGGATGAGAATATCATGTTGGTAACCGACTGCGAACAACCTGGACCGGGTGAAGGACCAGAGGAGGGATCTCGATGGTCTATGTATTTTGATGGAGCCTCAAACGCATTGGGTAACAGCATTGGCGCTGTAATTATATCTCCTGAAGGTTGTCATACTCCATTCACCGCCCGATTATGTTTTAACTGCACCAACAATATGGCGGAGTATGAAGCATGTATCATTGGTCTTCAAGCTGCTATTGACCTAAGGATTAAGTTTTTGAGTGTATTCGTAGATTCCGCTCTGGTGATAAGTCAGATCAAAGGAGAGTGGGATACGAAACACCCGAATCTTATTCCTTACAAAGAGTATGTAATGACGTTGCTCCCACACTTCGAGGAGATAACCTTTGAACATTTCCCCAGAGAAGAGAACCAGTTAGCGGACGCGCTAGCTACTATGTATTCTATGTTCAAAGTGAGGTGGGACAATGAAGCTCCCCAGGTTACCATTGAGAGGTTGGATAAACCCGCACACTATTGTAACATTGAGACTGAAGAGGTAGCAGATAAACCCTGGTTTCACGAGGTAAAAAGGTATCTTGAGGCTCAAGAGTACCCCGAGGCTGCATTTATTAATGATAAGAAGTTCTTGAGAAGGTTCGCTGCGAAGTTCTTCATCAATAATGGTGTCCTCTATAAGCGTAACCATGATTCGACCTTACTGTGGTACATTGACAAGAGCGAGGCAGAAAGGATCATGACAGAGTTACATGAAGGTACCTTCGGAACTCATTCCAGTGGACATACCATGGCGAAGAAAATCCTGCGGGCAGGATATTACTGGTCCACTATGGAAGTCAATTGTTACCATCACTCTCGAACCTGTCATAAGTGCCAAGTTTATGCTGATAAGGTGCATGTACCTCCGGATCCCCTGAATGTTTTGACAGCTCCTTGGCCCTTTGCAATGTGGGGCATCGACATGATTGGCGAGATCATACCTACTGCGTCTAATGGACATCGCTTCATTCTGGTAGCAATTGACTACTTTACGAAGTGGGTCAAGGTAGCTTCCTTTGCTACAGTAACCAAGAACGTCGTGGCGCGGTTTATCCAACACAATTTGATCTGTCGATATGGTGTACCAGAGAGGATCATTACAGAGAATGGTACAAATCTCAACAATACAATGATCACTGAGCTCTGCAAATAATTCAAGATACAGCATCACAATTCTTATCCCTACCGGCCAAAGATGAATGGGGTTGTTGAAGCGGCTAACAAGAACATCAAGAAGATTGTCCAAAAGATGACGTTGACGTACAAAGACTGGCACGAGATGTTACCATTCGCTCTTCATGGGTATCGTACCTCAACACGGACATCGACAGGGGCAACACCTTACTCTTTGGTGTATGGTATGGAGGCAGTCCTACCCATCGAAGTCCAGATACCCTCTCTCAGGATCATGAAGGATGCAGGTTTGAACGAAGACGACTGGATCCAGACCCGACTTGATCGGATGAATCTAATCGACGAAAAGAGACTTACTACTATTTGTCATGGTCAAACGTATCAAAAGCGAATGATCAAGGCTTTTAACAAGAAAGTCAGACGTCAAGAATATCAAGTTGGGGATCTAGTGATCAAACGCATCATACTACCGCAAGGTGATCCCATGGTAAAATGGACCCCCACATACGAAGGGCCATTTGTGGTTAAGAACATTTTCCCAGGAGGAGCTATGATTTTAACCACCATGGATGGTGACGATTTTCCTCACTACGTCAATGCAGACATAGTGAAAAGATACTACGCGTAATCAAAGACCCGCTAGGTTGACCGTCCTAGGCAAAAATAAGGGCTTCCCGGCGAACCAAAAGGGTTCGGGCAAAAGTAAGGGACGAAAATGAAACAAACTGTACACCCGGCAAGTCGAAAACCTGAAAAGGCGACTTGGGCAAAAAAGGGGTATCCCGGTGGACTGAAAACCCGAAAGGGCAGTCCAGGAAAAAATTAGGGATCGAAGCGTAACACTATGTCTCATTGGATCATCTTGCGACCAGACTTCGGTATCAACTATTAAGCTCAGACAGCGCCAATCAATCTGATCCATCTTCGACCAAGTAGCAAAGTGATGAGACGCTTGAAGATATAAAGTCAATAACAGAGTTGAAACAAGATGGGGTTGTTTCACATAGCTGTGTTTCTTTCTTTTACAAAAATTGTAATTTCTATCTTTCGGTGGTGTTCTCTTACTAGAGCGTCAGCCTCCTTGTACGAAACGCCTATTACGGGCCAATTTCAGAATCAATACAATTCATTTTCACAAGAAATTCCAATTTATTTTTCTTTTTTCTGTTTTGTTTTGCAAGAACGTCTAATGATTCATTTTTTATATATGCATTTGAAAATAATTGCTGCTCATAAATATTTACATGAGAAACAAAAGACGATTACTCGTAATTCCAGGAACAGGGACAAACAAGAAGTGCCCAAACCTTACAGTTACTCTGCCCATCAGGTACAGGGATAGATCCAGCTTGAGAACATGCATAGTGGTACATACACTCCTCACAGAGTAAAAAGTATCCAAAGACGGTGATGTCAGCTTCCCCAAGCAGGACATGACTCTCCCCATCTGAGGTTCACAATTGCGAGTGAGTCAGTAAATCACTCCCCAAGCAGAGTTTATTTCTCTCACAAACAGAAATCCAATCTCCAACATAATTCATCATCACCAGTAACAGTAATTCATACCCAGCTGAGTTGTTTCTCCAAGTTAGCGGATCTATCAACAGAGTATCTCCTCTCCAACATAGTTATTCCCCGTAGAGTTATCCTCAGACAGAATCTCGTCCGGCAGAATATTTACCAGCCAAGGGGAAAATCCCCAGCACGGTCATCTTTGTTCACCATCCCCAACAGAGGTGGAGGAACTATGGTTTTCATAGAAATCAGGGATTTATTTTCCCAGACTAAGATTATTATGTCAACATTTCATACATCATGACATGTTCATACATCACATATAACACAGTCTCATTTGTTTTGAGAACGCCAGCATATAATGCATCTCATGCATCACATATAACTAACCTTGTATTTCTTTCAGGAAAGACCAGTTATTATCAACAATTTCCAGCAGGTCCATGATCAACACTCGAAGCTAAACAGAGTGATTATCAGTGCGACAAAAGTAAACTTACCCAGCTTCCCTCTGCGTTTTTTCCAAACCCATTTTGAAGTAACCCTACTACCCAGGTTCCTTCTCACAGCCCTACTATCTAGGCTTTCATATCGAAGTAACCCTATTATCCAGGTTCCTTCTCACAGCCCTACTATCCAGGCTTTCATATCAAAGTAACCCTACTATCCAGGTTCCTTCTCACAGCCCTACTATCCAGGCTTTCATATCGAGTAACCCTACTATCTAGGTTCCTTCTCACAGCCCTACTATCCAGGCTTTCATATCGAAGTAACCCTACTATCCAGGTTCCTTCTCATAGCCCTACTATCCAGACTTTCATATCGAAGTAACCCTACTATTCGGGTTCCTTCTCACAGCCCTACTATCTAGGCTTTCATATCGAAGTAACCCTACTATCTAGGTTCCTTCTCACAGTCCTACTATCCAAGCTTTCATATCGAAGTAACCCTACTATCCAGGTTCCTTCTTACAGCCCTACTATCCAGGATTTCATATCGAAGTAACCCTACTATCCAGGTTCCTTCTCACAGCCCTACTATCCAGTATTTCATATCAAAGTAACCCTACTATCCAGGTTCCTTCTCCTAACCTTACTATCCGGGTTCGGCCTCCCTTATCCCCAGACAACAGTCCACAACACTGTAAGACCGGGACCCAATCAAACATAAATGATTTCACATTTCCCCAATAAGTTGCGATGCAGCATATACCCCGACCAAACACACAGTTCACTTCCGCTTCCCAAACCATAATTATTCCCCAGTAGAGTAACGGACAACTGAAGCTCCTAAAACTCTATTTCTCCCAAGATGGAGACCAACATTCCCCCACGAAGTCCTCCTCAACAACAGGTATACAGGTTCTCGCAAAGGAATCTCTTGTGTGATCGACACCCCTTCCGACGGCATCTTTAAGCCCATCTTCCGTCATCGACTTCCAAATGGCATCTATAAGCCCATTCCCGATATCGCAAGACAAGTTTCACTTCATGCGAGTGCAAATTTCTGGGCACTCTAGTGTTCAATCATCTTCCACCTTCAGATCACGAAAGGAAGATGAGCCAATCTACATCCTCAGGTTTAAGAAGATTGAACAGGGGCAGCTATTGTACCCCTAAATTTTCCCTCCCATATTTCCCTACACATGGCAAGTGAGGTCCCCAAATTGCTCAAGGAAGTTCAAGAGTTGACCAGACAAAAATCTCTCCTAAGGCAGTCTACCTCAAATTAGGGTTTCATTTTTCATCAAGATGCTTGAGTCCAAAGGATCCCAAATGCTTTCCAAGGCCCTAATATGTTCTCAAGACCATCCATGTCAAGTTTCAAGCCTTGCAGAGGATGTTTGCTCAGTCAATTGCTCAAAGGCCTAAAAATCAATTATGCTAGGTCAAAAGTCAACTGTGGCCCACATACAGTCAAACTTCAAGATTTTTGGTCAACATCCTCATTTTGAAGTATCATTCATCATTTGATCAAGGTTTGATCATGATTCATTAAGGATTGCCCATAATTCATCAAAACCCAAAAGTTGCTAAATTAGGATTTGTAGGAAAAGTCAACTCAACTTTGACCAAGCATAACTTTCTCATACTTTATCAAAAATGACCCATCCAAAGCTGATTTTTAAGAGGATGCAATTCCCTACAATTCATCTTCATCTTCCAAGTTCAAAATAGGCACTCACAAGAAGATATGAATTTGGACATTATAGGTCATTTTGAAAAGTCAACAAAAACACCTTTTGGGACAAGGCTTCATATAAGAACATGGAAAACCCAATTGAGTTAATACAAAAAGGTTTGCTTAGAGGACATCCTAAGCTTTCTAAAAAGTCCAAGAACACCTCTCTAGGGTCAAAATTGAGAGAGTTATGCATTGTCCAAGTTGACCTTTTTTGCAAAATTGCCAAAAGTCAAACATGCTCAAATTTGCATCTTTTGCTAAATGGGCCCAACTTTTTATGCTTTCATCTCATTCCTAACATAGTCCATGACCTATGGGACCTTCCATGCTTTATTTATTCATTTATTTAATTTATTTTGATTTTTATTCATTTAAAATTCAAATAAAATCAAATAAATCCTAATAAATCATATATTGTATTTTGGGGATGATTTGTGCATTGAAAAAAGATCTCATATGCTGTCAATTGAAGATTAACTCGTGCAAAGGCAATTTGGTTTGAAAAAGATTGGATTTGAGCAAAATTGGAAAGGAATCATATGCATTAAAAGATCAAATCAAATCTCCATAATTGATAAATATACAATGCATTTTTATTGACCTAATGTGTTCCACTACATATAGAGAGGATATCAATGCACAAGAGAGGGTTTTAGAGGTCGAAAAAGCTGCAAGCAAGAATTGAAAATTGTCAAAAAAGTGGTAGACTGATTTCCAGTTTAGAGGCCGATTCACAGACTTTCAAAGCCACCAATTGTTTTCTGGAATCTCTCTGAAGCTAGCACGACCGGTTGCACGCCTCCACACGCCCAGAATCACCCTCTAGACGTCACACGGTTTGCATTCTTTTTCAGATTTCATTGCTATGATTCTTGCATCATGAACATGTTTCAATGGCATATTTGTGTTTGTTATCATGTTTGCATCATGTCTGGATCATTTAATTGAAGTTTTAACACTTGTATGAACATTTTCCATAGCTAGGGTTTGCCTTGTTGTTTTGGGGCTTTCAAATCCAGGAACAATTGGCCCTAATGAAGGATACCATTGTGATCAGAGGGTCAAACCCAATTGATCCATGGTCTTGAATCTTATTTATATTGCTTGTATGTAATTTTTGAAATGCACAGGGTTATAGCTACAGCGCCATGTTCGTAGGTAAAGATGTTGTTACCTAAAACGACGGACGGGAGGAAGAAGATGGATGCGTGGCACCCCCTGGTTAGGCAATTTGAAATTCCGCGCGTTTTTCTTATTTAACCATCGTGTTTGATATATTGTGTATTATTATTATATGTACAACAGAAACGCGTAGCACAGATGGTAGAGTGGGGTGGAAGTATGCCTAAGGATATGGGTTCGATCCCCAGGTCTCATACTTTGTTCATGCTATTTTGTTTCAGGAATTCAAGTGCACTACAGCCTCCAGCGTCCACCATGTACCCTCAACATCTGGCCATCAAACGCATCTCTGACCCAGATCAACATGCCATCATTGGAGAGCTTACCATACACCCCAGGTCAACCCATGCATTGGATCAAACGAAGTCAAACAGGCCTTAGCCTTTTTTGGCCCAGAAATTCAGTTTTCACCCCTCTTTCAGCATTGCAACCAGGCCCATTTATTTCTTTTCTTATTTCTTTTCTTTGTTTTATTTAATTATTTTAATATTTCTTTAATCGTTTCAATTAACAAATTAATCTTTTTCATAAAAAATATAAAATCAAGGTCTCACAAGATTAGGATTAGTTTTTTTTATTATTTATCAAAATTAATTTAATTTAGTCTAAATTAGAAAATTTATAATTTGTTTTCAAAAATAAAATCAAATAGGAATTAGGTTAAACTTTTGATTTTTCTCAAATAAATAAAATTACAAAAAATAGGTTTTAGAATAAATTTATTTATTTTTCTTAATTTAAAATTAATTAGAAATTAGGATTTTATTTTTTAATTTAATGGTTCTTTTATTTTCTTAAATAAACAAAACAAAACCAAAAAACATTTTATTAATTAATCACAATTAGGTTTAGGCAAGGGTCAAAACCCTAATTATCTCGTGATTGATCCATCACGCACATAATATTTTATTTTGTCAATATTGTTTTAACTATGTGTAGTTTGTAATAGTTTAATCTAGGGTTTTTATTTATCGCTTTTTTCCCGGGGTTTTTGGCTATGTAATTAATTCCCCTCCCCGAAGCCTTGTAATAGCGTAGATTTACTTTCTCGCATCTTAATTTCTACAAATATTTAACTGTCTAGATGTATGTTAATAGGATTGTGTGACAAGATTGCATGATAATTTAATACAGTTAGAAAACCCTAATGTGCAAAGATAAATAACTGAAAATAATCACTCGCACATATCACTCTTAGGGTATACTCTCACTTCGTTTGCCTTCGGTAAACGATCATTAAGCATAAGGTGTCTTAGTGGTTGCCCTCCTGTCTAGCAAAGATCAAATGTCCCATTCGAATGTTGCCTCAGAAATGTTGCCTCGAATATGATCTTAAGACTTTAGGGTTATTACTAATGTGTCCTAATATTGCTTTAGTGATCGTACGTCCCTTTCGAATTTACCCTTGCAAACTCCAACGACGGTGCTACCTATTTCTCAATAGTAGGATAGCGCTGTCTAAGGGAAACAAGAATAGAAACGATCCTTTTTCGAGTAAGTAGATTCCAGTAGGTACTTGCTCAAATCAAAACCTTTCACACTTACACTTTTCAAACAAATTTTTAAAACAACTTCGTCACACCTTTGAGGACTGATACAAGGGCTATCACGAAGTCAAACTTTTCAAAAACAAAGCACATACACAAGCAATTTTTAAAATGAGCAAGTAACTAAGAGCACATGGAAAACCATGGATAGAAAGGGTGCTAACACCTTCCCTTTCTATAATCTACCCCCCGTACTCAGAATATCTCGAAAAAAGGATTTTTTTTCTATACTTTTTTCCTTTCCGGTTGGATGAAATAAAATTCGGTGTCGACTCTTGCTTACCGCGACATTTTGCGAACAAAAAATGAAAAACGCAAACCAGCATTTCAAAATAGTCGATTCTGCCACCGTATCAGAAATAGTGTAGGACTTTATATTCTACACTTTAATCTTATGTACATATTTAACTGTTAGTAACTAGGGTTGTATGGTAAGACAAGCAAACATAGATAACCCTAATTTTCAAGATAAAATAACTGAATTAACACACTTTGCACACTTGCACCTCTAGGGTAACTTCTATTGTTGTCTTACGATACTTTGGTCATATCCCTTAAACGTATGGATACTTTAGCAAAAGAGCCTCGATGAAATCATCATAGTCCGTCGATGACCCTCCGAGTTGCCTAAAAAATGATGATATTCCCTCTGATACAAATTGATAAAATATCCTTACATGTTTCCTTCGATGACCATACGATGACCCTACGCCTGTCCCTTCACATCCAATAGATAGGGCTACCTACCAACTAATGGTGTGGATAGTACTATCCCTGAAGGATAAGGAAAATAACAAGAAATACCTTTAGTGGGTAAGATCTCTTGAATGCTTGCTCACAATCTTTTTCACAACTTAAAGCATGTTCAAATATCACATTTTCAAAATAACAAATATTTTCAAAAAAACAGTATATACATTCTTGAGGACTGATACAAGAATTATTACAAAGTTAGCCTTACATTGGCATTTCATAATATTTTCAAACAAATCACACACACACACATAAAGCAATTTTTCAGAAGTGAGCTAAGCAATTAAGACCCTATTGGTAACTACAGATGAAAAGGGTGCTAACACCTTCCCTTTTCATAACTTACCCCCCGAACTCAAAATCTATCAAAGGTATTTCATGTTCTTTTCACCTTTCCTAAAATTTTGGATAAAAGAAAAGTCAGTGGCGACTCTTGCTAACTGCAACATTTGCGATAAAACCAAAAAAGTCAGTTCTCCCACCGTATTACAGAATTGGAGACTCTGCTGGGGAATACTTAAAAAAGAGGGGTTACCTTAGATTTTAGATCACTTTTACTTGCTTTAATTGTTTGAATTGTTTGCTTTACTTTAAGGGTTTGTTTGGATATCATTGCTTGTGAAAGATCCTACACCCAGATCTAATGATTCCTTAGGTAAGTAGTAATAGATCATAAAGATTGTATGGTGTAGACCGATATGGTTAACATGATAGCTATAGTTAGTGTGACACTTTGGATTGTACTAATGTTCCTTGAGTCAGTTAAGGATAAAATTAGGCTTCTGCATGGTTTCGTTAACATTAACTTACTTTTAGAACCTTAATTGACCCATCTTGGCCATTAGAAAGTAGTGAGATAGACGACTTTGGTGCAGTCCAAAGTTGGTTGATACTCGAGGCTACACTCATTGAGATTTGAATCTTGGGATGTTTTGGTGGAAAGCCAGTTGCCATGCTAAAATAAAGCCTACAAGAAAGATCTGTGATATGAGATTCTTAGAATTCGGTTACTATTTTAGGACAGGTTGAGCCAACTTAACTTCAATGGGGAAGGGTATTTACCTATGGACTTCATTCAAGCCTTTAAACCTAAGGCTCTTGTGTGACTTGTTTGTGTTTCTACTTATTTCTACCATGAACATAACATCATAATATCATATCTTCATAACATAACATTTCCACTAACCATTTCAAGGACCTAAGCATTTATCTTTGTTCTTTGTTGCAGGTTATGGCCTCCGCTCGCAGAAATATTATCTTAATCAACTTTGTAAGAGAACCTTCCAAGCTTAAGGAGTTAGTCTCAAAGGTTCATGATAACTCTCAATTCACCGAGAGGCATGGTTATCTACTCAGTTTGGCTACCTCGGGTTTTGAAGAAGACATGATGAGTGTTCTATTCCAGTTCTTTGATCCTAAGCATCACTGTTTTACTTTCCCATATTACCAGTTTGTACCCATAATGGAAGAGTTTTATAAGCTACTTGGAGTACCTATTCTTGATCAAACACCCTTCACCGGTTTAGATAAAGTTCCAAAACCTGAAGTTATTGCAGCAGCCTTAGATCTGAAGAGGTCAAACATTGTATCTAATTGGGAAACAAGAAGTGAAGTTAAAGGTATTCTTGCTAAATTTCTAATAGAGAAGGCTCAGTTGTTTCTAGATGCTATGAGTTTTCATGCTTTTGAAGAGATCTTGACTCTATTGATCTATGGTTTGGTACTATTCCCTAATCCATACCAACTCATAGATGTGAACGCCATCAAAATATTTCTTACTCATAATCATGTGCCTACTTTTCTTAGAGATATTTTGCATTCTCTTCGCACTCGTACTATGAGAAAGCGAGGGACACTCAGTGATGATAAATGAGCAATGTTTGAGGTGGTATCGAAGGATGATGTCACTCTGTCATTCAAATATCTATTGGTGTTCCCGATCTCAGGAGGACATTATTATTATTGATTGTTATGGGGAATTCCCTAATGTACTACTCCTTGGCATAAGGGGAGGTATTACCTACAACCCTTCTCTAGATCTACATCAATTTGGTTATGCTCGAAGAGACGGTCCTCATGATATGCTTATCCAGGGTATTGTATTTGATTACGAGAATGATCCTCAAGGTTACTATCAAAAGTTTATACGTGCTTGGGGCATGCTGAGTAAGATTGATAGCAAGACTTTGGGACAAAAAAACTCCCTTCCTATGGAGCCCTACCTAATATGGGTGCGATCTCGTGCTCAAAATATTATAATGCCATATCCTACTGTCCTACCAGTAATTGTGGAGCCTGTTATTGAAGAAGATATTCCTCATACCATTTTTCATCCAGATATGCCTACTGACCTTGAAGAGCTACATAAGTCTTGGATTCAATTGAAAGAAGAAAGGGATACCTTTGAGACTAAGTTATATGCTAGTGAGAAGGAAGTATTGGAGTTGACAAAATGACTTCATAAAGAGTAGATCCTTAACGCATATGTCAACACAAATAGGAAGCGTACATGGGAAACTTGAGTCATAATTTGTTTTGTTGTAACTCTTTTTGTTATAACTTGAACTTACTAACAAGAGCCTTTGTTTATGTTTCCTTTTGATTAACAAATTTAAATCCCACGAGGTCCTTGAACACATTGCATATACATCTACATGCCATACATATCATTGCATAACAGGTTTCCAAGACAGGTTTCCCATCTTCTTGCTATTTATTTCAGCAAAAATGGCTCTCGAACAGACAGTTAAAGAACTTCAGGCTCAAAATGCTCAGTTTCAAGAGATGTTCCTAAATTTAGCCAAGGGGCGAGAAGAAATGGAGGCGCTCATCAACGAGAAGAAGAAGAAGACAATGAAACCAATTGGCATCCTTAACATGGGGAGAAGGTTCAGAGGTCCAGTCAAGAAAGCTCAAGATCTTGATATCCCATTAGACGAAGATGGCGAACGGGAGGAAGACGGTAAGAGTGTCAAAACTGAAAAAAGCAATCATGGTTCTGACAAATATTCTGTTGAAGAGGAACATGATTATTTGGATTAACAATATCCCCCTGCTAGTTAGAAGTATAAGTTGTTAGAAGAGTGTCTGAAATCTATGGATATCCAGAAGGTGCTTGGCTTGAACTTTGAATATTTATACTTAGTCTTGGGAATCGTCATTCCTCCTAAGTTAAAAACTCCTACCTTTGCTAAGTATGATGGCGTTTCTTGCCCGGAGCTGCATTTGAGATCATATGTTCAGAAAATTCAACCACACACTGCTGATAAGAAATTCTGGTTGCACTTCTTTCAAGAAAGTCTGTCTAGAACACAATTAGAATGGTATTATCAACTCGAAGGTACCAATATTCATACCTGGGAAGATTTGGTTGTAACTTTCTATAGACAATATTAGTATAATTCTAATTTGGCACCAACCCGCATGCAACTATAGAGTATGTCCATGGGTTCTAAGGAAGGCTTTAAAGAGTATACACAGAAATGGAGAGATCTTGCAGGCAGAGTTCAACCTCCTTTAGCTCATAGGGAATTAGTTTACATGTTCATGAGTATGCTAACAGGTCCTTTCTATAATCATCTACTTGGAAGTTCCTCAGTCGGTTTCACTGAACTGATATTGACAGGGGAACATGTTGAAAATGGAATTAAAAGAGGTAAAATTCAGATGGCTACATCTTCGAATACTGCGAAGAAGTCATACAATGATAAGAGAGAATCCAATTTTATGTACGACTAGATGGGTTGTAATAAGAGTGACCGCAACCAAACCGTGGGGGCATTTTTGATCTCTAATCCTGCACCAATTCAATAACAACAAAAATGCAATCAACATAGGTAGAAGGAACCCAGGAGACAATTTACCAAAATCAACATGTCGTTGTCTCAAGCATTGCAACACATGGTGAAGGCAGAGCTGATTACATTGAAGGATCCTGCTCAGAATCCCAATATTTCCTCTCCCCGTTACAATCCCAATGTAAGATGTGTGTATCACTCCAACAATCCTGGACATGACACTAACAGTTGTTTGGTGTTGAAAAATAAGATTAATGATATGATTGACTCTAAGGAGATTGAATTTGACCCTCCTGAGACTTCTAATGTGATCACTACACCTATGCCTAATCATGAAAAGGCGTTAATGCTATTGATGATGTTTCATATGTTTCTATTGTGAGTGACTTGACTACTCCTCTGATGATTGTTAAGAAGAAGTTGTTGCAAGCCAGTTTATTTCTGGGTTACATTGAAAATTGCTACTACTATACATCCCAATCGAATGGTTGTGTACTGCTAAAAGAAGGTATTCAACATCTGATGGATGACCATGTAATTCTATTTGAGAAGACTCCTTCTATGAAGAGCTTATGTAAAAGTATGTCGAATCTTGAAGACATGCCCGTGATTAAAATTTCTGATACTCCTGTAAGGATCACTTATAAGGGTCCTGTGAAGATTACTGCCGAGCCTAGGGTTGCTCCTCTAATCATTACCGCACCTGGGCCAATTCCGTATTCCTCTAACAAAGATATCCATTGGAATTATGGAGCTGATGTCTACTACCATGGCGTAAAGAAAGAACCATTGACTGTCAAAGATGAAAATACTGAAGTCACTGATCCCAATGTTGATAATATTACCGGGACTAGTAAGGTTACTAGAAGTGGAAGGGGTTTCTCTCCAGAGATCTCTTCAAAGGCTACCACACCAGTCCGTATCACTACTACTGAATCAACTACTGAGACTCGAGGAAAAGAACAGATGACTGAGCCTGCCCAGACTGAGAACTGAAAGAGATTACTGTTGAAGATACCTCCAAGCAAGAAATGAAGGAGGTACTGCAAATTATTTGAAAGAGTGATTATAAGAGTGTTGAATAGTTGGGGAAGACCCCCTCCAAAATATCTATGTTATCTTTGTTGTTGTGCTATGAAGCCCATGCTCAGGCTTTGGTAAAATTTTTGAAATGTGCTCATGTCCCACAGGAAATCTCTGTTGATCAGTTCAAAAATTGTGTTGCTAGTCTGACAACCGATAATGGGCTAAGCTTTTCTGACGTTGATTTAACTCCCGCTGAAAGGAACCATAAATAGGCCCTTCATGTCTCTATTGAGTGTAGGGGCACTACCTTATCTCGTGTGTTAGTGGATACAGGTTCCTCATTAAATGTATTTCCAAAAGCTGTTTTAGACAAACTTGAATATAAAAGGATTATGCTAATAACCAGTGACGTTGAGGTGAGAGATTTTGATGGTTCAAAGAGAATGGTGCATGGAGAGGTTGACTTCCAATCAAAGTGGGTTCTTAGGTCTTCGACTCTACTTTCTATGTGATGGACATTCATCCAGACTATTCATGTTTGCTTGGACGCCCTTGGATTCATGTGGCAGGCGCTGTTACTTCTACTTTACACCAAAAGTTGAAGTATCCTTTGAAAGGAAAAATCATTACAGTTTATGGCGAAGAAGAATACATGGTGAGCCATTTGAAATCCTTCAAGTATGTTGAGATGGATGGTGAATTCCTCGAGACGCCTTGCCAAAACTTTGAATTTATTCCTCAGATAACCCCTGTTGCTAAAGCTGCTCCTACTGTTCCCAAGGTTACCAAGATTCCACCAAAAATGGCTTCTCTAAAAGACACTAAGGTTGTGGTAGAAGAAGGTGGTGGCACTATTTATGGTCAGCTTCCCGACATTCCTTACAAGTCCGACAAATTTGGTTTGGGTTTCACCTTAGAGGGATTTCTATCGTGCTCGTGCTAATTCTAGGAGACAGCCATTCCACATCAACAATAATGGAGTTCACAAAAATCAAGTCAATTCCGTGGAAGACGCTGATAGCGACTGTGACATAGAAAGTTGGATTTTACCTACTACCGGCAGTGGGCTCAATAATTGGAAGGCTGAAGACTTTATACCAATCTCCTTTAGTCAGGAGTAAATGCTATTTTCTATTTCTTGCTTTCAAGTTTTTGGTTATGTAATTTGAACAATAACTTTAAGCCTTGTGCCTTACCCAGGGCACAACATTCCATTTGTTAGGGTTGTCATTTTTTATCCACATATTTTCATTTAATAAATAATTCGATGTTTGCATTCAAATTTTGCGCTCTTTTTCTTTCTTTTACTTTATTGCTTTCAAAATAGTTATGTGTTCTTACACACACCCACATAACAAATTGCAGATTCACATCCACCCTGGGTCCCATTGACAAAAATTCTACTATTGCCAATTATGACTTCGAAAGTCCGATCTACCAAGTCGAGGACGAAGTTAAGGAAGATTGTGAAGTACCTGGAGAGCTTTCTAGACTGTTAGAGTAGGAAGAAAGAGCCATACAACCGCATGAAGAGCCAATTGAGGTTGTGAAATTGGGTACTAAAGAGGATAATAAAGAAGTCAAGATAGGTGCCAACCTAGAAGACAGTGTCAAAAAGAGATTAATCCAGATGTTACGTGACTAGGTTGAGATCTTTGCTTGGTCTTAAGAAGACATGCCAGGGCTTGATACTGACATTGTGGTTCACCGTCTACCGACAAAGGAAGTTTGTCCTCCTATAAAGCAGAAGGTTCGACGTATGTGTCCCGATATGTCTGAAAAGAACAAAGTTGAAGTCATGAAGCACTTCAACGCGGGTTTCTTAGTTGTTACGTCCTATCCTCAGTGGGTTGCAAATATGGTGCAGATACCTAAGAATGATGGTAAGGTGCATATGTGTATAGACTACAGGGATCTGAATAGGGCAATCCCCAAAGATGACTTTCCGCTTCCGCATATTGATGTTCT
Source organism: Vicia faba (assembly GCA_948472305.1). NCBI lineage: Eukaryota > Viridiplantae > Streptophyta > Magnoliopsida > Fabales > Fabaceae > Vicia > Vicia faba. The sequence goes on from OX451735.1 coordinate 590,050,351, forward strand.
CGTTGAGAACACCACTCAACATAAAATATTTTCCTTAATGGATGTTTCTCTGGTTATAATCAAATCAATATGACACCTGAAAACATGGAAAAGACTACTTTTATCACACAGTGGGGAACTTTCTGTTACAAAGTTATACCTTTTGGTTTGAAGAACGCCGATGCAATATATAAGCGTGCTATGGTAGCTTTATTCCATGACATGATCCATCATGAGATAGAGGTTTACGTTGATGACATGATATCCAGATCTCAGACTGGAGAAGAACATCTCGATCACCTGCACAAGTTGTTTGAGAGATTGAAGAAATACAAGTTGAGGTTGAATCCAAACAAATGCACCTTTGGGGTAAGATCCGATAAACGCATAAGTTTCTTCGTTAGCGGTAAGGGTATTGAAGTTGATCCTGCCAAGGTTAAAGCCATTTAAGAAATGCCAGCTCCCCGTACTGAGAAGGAAGTTTGAGGTTTTTTGGGACAATTGAACTACATTGCCAGATTTATTTCCCATTTGACTGCTACTTGTGAGCCAATCTTCAAGTTACTGAAGAAATATCATGTAGTGAAATGGAACGACGGTTGTCAGATATCCTTCGACAAAATCAAGGAGTACCTCCAGGAACCTCCAATTCTGATGCCACCAGTTGAAGGAAGACCTCTGATCATGTTAAGTCATGTACTTAACAGTATTAGAGAACTTAATGGGGTATGTATTGGGGCAACATGACGAGTCTTATAGAAAAGAGCATGCAATATACCACCTTAGCAAAAAGTTTACTGATTGTGAAATAAGATACTCACTGCTTGAGAAAACTTGTTGCGCTTTGGCATGGGTTGCTCGCTGACTAAGACAATATATGTTGACTCGTACTACTTTGTTGATCTCTAAGATGGATCCAATAAAATACGTATTTGAGAAACCCGCTCTCTCCGGAAGAATAGCAAGATGGAAAATGGTTTTAACAGAATACGGCATTTAGTACACTACTCAGAAGGCAATTAAAGTAAGTGCACTGGCGCATCACTTGGCTCATCAAGCTGTAGATGACTATCAGTCTATGAATTTTGAATTCCCAGATGAGAATATCATGTTAGTTACTGATTATGAAGAATCTGGAGCATATGAAGGACCTGAACTGGGATCCCGATGGACTATGGTTTTTGATGGAGCTTCTAATGTGCTTGGTAATGGAATTGGTGTTGTGATTATCTCTCTCAAGGGTTTCTATACACCCTTCACCGCCAGATTATATTTTGATTATACCAACAATATGTCCGAGTACGAAACATGCATCATGGGTATTAAAGCTGCCATCAATATGAGAATTAAATTCTTGAATATATATTGGGACTCAACCCTAGTGATCAATCAGATTAAGGGAGAATGGGACACGAAGCATCCAAATCTTATTCCTTATCGAGAGCATGTGTTGACATTAATTTCGTACTTCGAAGAAATCACTTTTGAACATATTCCACGAGAAGAGAATCAATTGGTAGACGCATCAGCTACCATGTCATCTATGTTCAAAGTCAGATGGGATAATGAATCTCCTCAAATTAATATTAAGAGATTAGACGAACCGGTATATTGCTACGAAGTTGATACTGATGGAGTAGAGGAAAAGCCTTGGTACCACGAAGTAAAAAGATAGCTCAAAACTCAAGAATATCCTGAAGGGGCATCTTCCAATGATAAGAAATTTCTTAGGAGGTTCTCTGCCAAGTTCTTTATGAGTAATAGAATCTTGTACAAGCGCAACCACGATTCAACTTTGCTTTATTATTTAGAAAGGAAAGAAGCCGAGAAATTATGGAAGATATAGGTTGTACCCCAAAATTTTCCATTTCATTTTCAAATCAAATTATTTCAAGAGGCCTCCTCATCTTCCTATATTTCTCAAGTACTCAAGGCTACTCAAGGGTTGACCAGTCAATTCCCCTCCTAAGCAATGGGTCCAGAACTAGGGTTTTGTGTTTTTCAAAGAATTTTGGTTTACAACGGTCTCAAGTGGTTTCCATGGTTCTCCATAGGCCTTCAACAATGTTCATGTCAAGTTTCAAGTCTTGCATCAAAAGTTTGCTCAGTCAATGGCTCAGATGATTGAAAATCAATTAAATTAGGTAAAAAGTCAATTATGGTCAACATATAGTCAAACTTCAATATTTTTAGTCAACATTAACATTTTTAAGTGATATTCATCATTTGATCAAGGTTTGATCAAGGTTTGATCATGATTCTTCAAGGAAAACCCTCAAATCATCAAAAGTCAAAAGTTGCCAAATTAGGGTTTCCTTGGGAGAAGTCAACTGAACTTTGACCAAGCATAACTTTCACATGCTTCATCAACTTTTCCCCAACCAAATCCAACTTTGAAGGAAACTCAATTCTCTACAACTTTGAATCTATATTCTCAAGTCCAAAAAGTACTTCATTTGAGAGATATGAGCTCATACATTATAGGTCGTTTCAAAAGTCAATAAAAAGATATTTTTTGTCAAGGCAACTTACATCAAGATAAAGTCTCCAAATGCTAAAATGATCAATAGATAAATTGAAGAGGACATCTTGGGATTTCCAAAAAGTCAAAGATTACCTTCAAAAATTAAAAATTGAGAGATTTATGACCATTGAAATTTGGGAAATTTCGGTAAAATACATGAAATGCAAAGTGAGCAAACTTGAAATTCTAGACTAACGGGCCTAACTTTTGATGTTCAAACATGTTCACAATGTGTTAGAAGACCTCTAAATCCATATTTTTTATGATTTTTATTTCTTTTATTTGAATTTTTATTCATTTAAATGCAAGTAAATTAAATAAAATATAAAATCATTGGGCAAGGCGCATGAGCTTTTGATTTCAATCATATGGAGGCCCAAGGACACATGACAAACATGCCAAAACCGTGAAAACATGTTAGGAACAAGAATCTTGAAGTTTGGAATGTTTTTAAAATAATTTTGGAAAGATTTCAATGTGTTTTTTTTACAATGAATTTGGACATAATGGTACAAGATTCTTATCTTGTTCTTGTTCCATTTCATTCCTCTATAAATACATGCAATACTCAAGTGCAAAGGACACGGAAATATTGCCTCAAACACCACTTCAAAAATATCTCAAAATTCTCAAGAAAAGTGAAAATTGGTATCACACGATCCAACCACTCTCAAGTTAAAAGAAGTGTCCAAACCTCTTCCTAAAGTCCTCAGGAACACATCCAGCCCAAGAACCAGAAGATTTGGTGCCTGGAACTCGTACTTCAAACTCCATCGGTTTTCATTTTTTTCTTTGAATTCAATCTTAAATTCCATGCATTACTAATGTATTTTATGAGCTCAAATGTATTCAGGATATAATTTAGGACGAATTTGACGTATCACATGCAAGCTTTGATGCATAAATCTCTATATGCCATTTTTAAGGCATAGAAATACGTTTGCTTCACATCTCTCTTTACAGGCACATTCAAGAGAAAAGAATCTCACCATCGAATTCGTAGTCCTTGAATTAAGAGGGGAGGGTCCCATTAACTTTTTAATTTTCTTGTTTTTATTATTTTTTTCTTTTTGCTTAATTAATTTAATTACCTTTTTAATTAGACTATAAAAAATAAAAATAAAAACTAATTTTTATTTAAAAATATTTAGGCTTAGTTTTTTTATTAATTAATTTGTATTTAAAAATAATTATACATTAATTTTTTTATTATTAACTTAATTTTATTTAAAAATGAAAACAAGTAGAAATAATTAGGTTTTAATCATTTTATTATCACTTGAATTATTTTCCAAATAATAAAACATCAAAAATATTTTTTTCTACACTTAGAATCTTAGGTTTATTAAATCATTTTTCTAACATTTATTTTTTCTTTGCTATTTAAATTCTAGAAAATAAATGTATAGGTCGCACGGTTGATTTTGTAATAGTTTAGTTTATTTTCTCGAATTTTTTCTATTATGTAACTGCTCATGAGATGTAATAGCCTAGGTTTATTTTCCCACAGTTTTACTTTCCGCATTTATGTATGAATGTATGTATGTATATATTTAACTGTTAATAATAGGCTTGTATGACATGATTTAAAATCAGTCGTTAGATAACCCTAATCAAGATAATATATTTGAAACATATCACTTTTCACACACGCACCTCTAGGGTGACTCCACTTGTTTCCTTTGGAAAATAGTCATGTCCCTCGAACATAGGGATTCCGTTAGCAAAGGCCCTCGGTTAAGAATCATCATAAAGATCATAGTCCCTCGATGACTCTTCGATGCTTCCTTCGTTAAATGATCTTGTCCCTCGATGTTGCCTACGAATACATGATGATAGTCCCTTCGAATTACTAAAGGTATCCTTATATATTGCCTTTATGACTGTACGATGACCCACGCCTGTCCCTCAACCATCCAACGATAGGGCTTCCTACTAACCAATGGTACGATAACACTATCTAAAGGAAAAGGAAAAGAACAAAAGACTTTTGAGTAGTTAGATAGTTCTTAATCGCTTGCTCGCGAACATCTCAAAACATTTTTCACACAAACACTTTTTTGAAATATTTTCAAAACAAACACTTTGTATGCGTTCTCAACTGATACGAGAATCATTACAAAGTTTCTGAACTTAGGCATTTTCAAAATATTTTCAAACTTACACATTCATAAAGCATTTTCAAAAGTGAGCTAGTGATTAAAAGCCTGTAGATAATTACGGATGAAAAGGGTGCTAACACCTTCCCTTTTCATAACCTACCCCCCTTACTCATAAAATTCTCAAAGGTCTTTCATGTTCTTTTCACCCTTTCCTTTATTGGATAAAAGAAAAGTCGGTGGAGACTCTTGCTATCCGTAACATTTGCGATAAAACGTAAAATCAAAAGTCAGTTCTCCCACTGTATTACAGAACTGACGACTCTGCTGGGGAAAAAATAAAAGTGGGGTTACCTTAAGAGTTAGATCATATTTTAAAATGCTTTACTTGCTTGATTTGTATGCTTTACATTTCGGAGTGTTACTAGGGTTATTTTTGTAAAGATCTTATACCTGGATATGGGGGCATTTCAGGTAAGTAGCAATAGATCGTGAAGACTGTATAGTGTATATCGATACAGTTGAAGTGATGACTATGTTAGTGTGACACATTGGTTGTGCTGATGTCCCTTGAGTTAAGTCAAGGAGAATGTTAGGTTATTGTGTGGTGTCATAAGCACTAGATGACTGTAGAACCTTAGTTGACACAACTTAGCCATTAGAAGGTAGTGATATGGCCGGCTTTGGTACATACTGAAGTTGGTTGATACTCGATGCTACACTCATTGAGATCAGACTCTTGGGATATTTCGGTCGCAAATCAGATGCTTGTGATGTGTGATACAGTGGGAAAGAACTGACTGTTTTGGAATGCTGGTTCGCGTTTTACGTTTGTTTTCGCAAAATGTCGCGGTAAGCAAGAGTCGCCACCGTCTTTTATTTTATCCAACAAGGAAAGGAAAAAAGCACAGAAAAATTTCTTTTTCGAGATGTTTCTCGGGTCTGGGGGGTAGATTATAAAAAGGGAAGGTGTTATCACCCTTTCTATCTGTGGTTATCCACGGGCTCTTAGGTACTTGCTCAAAGTGTTTTCAAAAGTTGCTTTTCTTTGTGTTTGTGGGTTTGAAAGAAGTTTTTTGTTTGAAAAGGTGTAAGTGCGAAAAGTTTTGTTTTGAAAGAGCAAGTACTTAAGAACCATCTACCTACTTGAAAAGGAATCAATTTGTGCTAATGTCCTTTAGACAATGCTATCCCACTATTGATGAGTAGGTAGCATCACCGTTGGAGTTTAAGGGTCGATTCGATTAAGGGACGTGTGGTCACTAAAGCAATGTTAGGATGCCTTAGCGATAACCCTAATATCTTAGATCATTTTTCCGAGGCAACCGTTTCGAGGCAACTATGATCTTTGGACAAGAGGGCGACCTCTAAAACTTCCTATACTCAATGACCACGTTCGAAGGCAACCAAGTGAGGTGTACCCTAAGAGTGCGCATGTGCGAGTGTGTTGTTTTCAGTTAATTTGTCTTTGTACATGTTAATGGTTATCTACGTTGATTTTAAGTTAAACATTTGATCTTGTCATGCATTCCCTATTACCAAACATCTAACAGTTTATAAGTTGCGGAAATTAAATTGCGGAAATTAAACTAACTATTACAAGGCGTCGGGTATTTACATCGCCAAAAGAAACCCTTGAAATTAAAATGCGAAAAGTAAATAGAGCGATAAAAATATTTAAAGTTCTATTAAACTATTACATTCTGGGAAACAAATACAATATTGAATAAAAATGGAACGCGTGCGGGAAATTAAATCGGGCGAGTTCTAGGGTTTTGACCCTTTGATCATTAAAGAAAGATTTTTTTTGGTTATTTTGAATTAAAAGGAAGTTAAATTAAGTTAAGCATTAAATTAACAAATTAATTAATTAATTAATTAAATAATATTTTTGGATTTTTGGATATTTAAATAAATAAAAATAAATTAATCAAAAGTTAATAAAACCTAATTGTCTAAATTAATTTTAATTATTGCAAAAGATATTAAAGTTATTTCCTAATTAAACTAAATTAATTAAATTAATATTTATTAACAAAAATAAAATGTTGGAAATTAATTTAATAAATAAAATATTTTTTTGGTTTTTAATTTTAATGAAGAAAGTGTGATTGGTTAGTTAGTAATAAAAATAATAAAACAAACAATTAAATAAAAAAAATAGAGAGAATTAGAAATATATGGGCCTGAAAGGAGGTTTGGATAGCAACTTTGGTGGCCCATTTGTGCAAGCCTGCGTTGACATTCCCTGATTCCCTGTGGCACGTTGACTTGATCCCACCATCGGCCTTCATTCTGGACCACCAGATCTGGCCTGGGGCCATCTGGCAGATGATTGGGTGATGGTGTATGGTGAATCACAACTCCTGAAATGCGCTAGAATAACTGAAGAAAAATAATAATATGCATTTGGGGGACCTGGGATTCGTACCTAGGTCCTGTAAGTCATTGGACAACGCCCTTGCCACTGCACCACTACGCTTCATTTGTTATTACACTGGATAATAAATATAATATTGGAAATCAAATTAATATGCCAGAATTAAAAAATAAAGCGCGAAAATTTGAATGGAGCAACCGGATGGGGACACGTTGTCGTCCCTGTCCTCAGATTTATACAGAGATTACCTGCGGATTTAAATCTGCAGCAAAAGGCATAGGTCAATTCAAAAATCCATCTCAGGCCATATAAATGAAAGGTGATACCGTGGATGAACTCGTCTTGTTCCCCTGAACAAGATGGTACCCTTCTCACAAGCCAATTGTTCCTGTAATGGAAAGCCCTAAAAAAAACCTAAACAACCCTTCAATGGAGTTTTATGATACACAGGACAAGAATGAAATTGATTATTACAGAAAGTTAGCAAATGTTATGAGGAATCAGAATATGCAATAGTTTTTGAGAATGGATGCAAGAATAAAGATTTAAGATTTCATGAACATAGAGGATTCGTGAGATGCTTACAGTGCTCTAGGGCGCGTATGAAAGCTTGTTAGAGGTTGGTTTCGCTTCAGTGGATGTCCAACAATGGATTGGTGTTGAGATTTAACCTTGAAAACACCTCTATGCACGATTTCAGTTTCACACTTTTTTGCCAAATTTTCAAGTTTGCTTTTGATGGTTCTGCAGCCTCTAACCTCCAATTTGTGTGCCTTTCACTGGTATATGTAAAAAGAAATGCATTAGGTCAACAATTTTGGACTGAATCCTTGTGCATTATGGCTTGGAGATTTGATTTGATCCTCCATTGAAAACTTGCTTATTTTGTCCAAAATCCAATCTTTTTGCACATGGAATGGCTGATACGAGTTTGATCATGTCATTGATGATGATTAGGTCCTGAAAATAGAAAAAGATCTCATGTAATCAAGTTTTGTGATTTGATTTGATTTAAATTGATTAAAAATGAAATAATTCATTAAAAAATCAAATTAAATAATAAAATTGATAAATGATCATAAGGATGAAGCTAGGACACGTGTGTGGTGTGACAAGATCAAATCAAGTGGAAAAGAATGGGCCCATTTGACAAAATTTGAGGTTTTGGGGATAGTTGACTTTTGGCAATTTTGCAAAAATGCCCAACTTTAACAATGCATAACTTCTTCAATTTTGAACTTTTGGATGTGTTCTTGGACTTTTTAGAAATCTTCGGATGTCCTCTAACAAACCCTTTTGGTCTCATCTCATTTTGATATTACATTCTCAAGTTACAAGCTTTGGCAAAAAAGTTATTTTTGTTTACTTTCAAAAATGACCTATAATGTCTAATTTTGTAACTTTTTGTGAGTGAATTTCTTGATCTTGGGGTATGAATATGGATTGTAGGAAATAGCATCCTATTCAAAATTATATTTGGATGGGTCATTTCTCATAAAGTATTAGAAAGTTATGCTTGGTCAAAGTTGGGTTGACTTTTCCTACAAAACCCTAATTTAGCAACTTTTGAGTCTTGATGAATTTTGAGCAATCCTTGATGAATAATGATCAACCCTTGATCAAATGATTAAATATCCTTCAAAATGAGAATGTTGATAAAAAATCTTGAAGTTTGACTGTATTTGGGTCACAGTTGACTTTTGCCCTAGCACAGACGATTTTTGACCTTTTGAGCAATTGACTAAGCAAACTTCCTCTGCAAGGCTTGAAATTTGACATGGATGAACTTGAGAATGTATTAGGACATTGGGGAACACTTGAGGTCATTTGGATGAAAGGACCTTGATGCAACACAAAACCCTAATTTGGGGTTGACTGCCTTAGGAGATGATTTGACTGTCCAACTCTTGAGCAATCTTGAACCACTTGGAGATTTTTCTTGCAATGTTTTGAGGAATATGAGAGGGCAAATTTTGGGGTACAACAGCTTCCCCTGTTCAATTTTCTTAAACCTGAGGATATAGATTGGCTTTTGGGCCTTTCGTGATCCGAAGGTGGAAGATGATTGAACACTAGAGTGCCCAGAAATTTGCACTCGCATGAAGTGGTATTAGCCTGATGATGTCAGGAATGGGCTTATAGATGCCATTTGGAGACTGTTGATAGGTGGTCCGGACTTCAACTGGAAAACGAATCAGGGAGATCTTATCGGCAATCTGACTGAACCAGGGAAGGTCTTGGATTAACTTTGACTGGATAAGAATCAGCAAAATCTTCGAATCGATTTGACTGAACCAGACGAAAGTCTTGGAATAACTTCAACTGGAATACGAATCAAGGAGATCTTTTCATCTATCTAACTGAACCAAAGGAGGTCTTGGATTAACTTCGACTGGATCGGCATCAGAAAAATCTTCGAATCGATTTAACTGGACCAGACAAGAGTCTTGGAATGACTTCAACTGGAATACGAATCAGGGAGATCTTCGCAGCGATCTAACTGAACCAGAGGAGGTCTTGGATTAACTTTGACTGGATCGGCATCAGAAAAATCTTTGAATCTATTTAACTGGACCAGACAAGACTCTTGGAATGACTTCAACTGGAATACAAATTGGGGAGATCTTCGCGTCGATCTGACTGAACCAGACGAGGTCTTGGATTAACTTTGACTGGATCGGCATCAGAAAAATCTTCGAATTGATTTAACTGGACCAGACAAGAGTCTTGGAATAACTTCAACTAGAATATGAATCAGGGAGATCTTCGCGGCGATCTAACTGAACCAGAGGAGGTCTTGGAATAACTTTGACTGGATCGGCATCAGAAAAATCTTTGAATCGATTTAACTAGACCAGACAAAAGTCTTGGAATAACTTCAACAGGAATACAAATCAGGGAGATCTTCGCGGCGATTTAACTGAACCAGAGGAGGTCTTGGAATAACTTTGACTGGATCGGCATCAGAAAAATCTTTAGGAATCGATTTAACTGGACCAGACGAAAGTCTTGGAATAACTTCAACTGGAATACGAATCAGGGAGATCTTATCGGTGATCTGACTGAACCAGAGAAGGTCTTGGATTAAATTTGACTGGATCGGCATCAAAAAAATCTTTAGGAATCGATTTAACTGGACCAGACGAAAGTCTTGGAATAACTTCAACTGGAATACGAATCAGGGAGATCTTATCGGAGATATGACTGAACCAGAGGAAGTCTTTGACATAGCTGAGAATTTAACTGCATCTTTCCTGAAAGGCAAAGGTCAGTCATATGTAATGCATGATATGGATCAAGCAATGATGTTCTCAAAATAAATGAGATTGTGTGGTATGATGCGTATATGCATGTTTCATGATGTATGGAAATGTAATGTTTTAGCTGGGAAAAATAAATCCCGGATAGCTGCTGGAGACAGAGTTGAATTCTTCGTTTCCGCTGGGGATGGTGAACGAAGGTGATTGCGAGAATAAACCTGCAGGAGAAGAGAACTCCGTTGGGGGATAAACTGATGAGGATATTACTCTGTGGGGAAGAGATGCTCTACTGAGGACTCCACTGATAAACTCTATTGGGGATAGATTACCGTTGCTGGTGATACTGAGTCTGTTGAGGATTGAATTCCTGTTTTGTGAAAGGAAAGAACTTCGCTAGGGATGATCTTTCAGTTGCGACTTGCTGGGGATAACCCTTTAGACTCTTGCGGGGATAATCCTCTGAATTCTGCTGGGAATGATCCTTTGAACTTGGCTGGGGAGAGTTATCTTGTACTCCGCTGGGGATAAACTTCCAGAGTCTACTGGGGATGATTCCATTGGGGAAGCTTTTTCAGACTGTGCTGGGAAAATTTTAACTCCACTGAGGGTATCTTGTATTCTGTCGGGGAACATTCTTATACTCCGTCGGAGAATATTAAGACTGACGGGGATATCAGGTCTTTCTAGTGCTGATGGTAGATCAACTCTGCTTGGGGAGAGCATTGCTGATTTATTCCAAGTGGCAAGCCTCAGCTGGGAGAGCTACCATTACTGCCTTACTCTGCGGGGAGTGAAAGTATCTTAGCCATATTCTTCAGCTGAATTTACCTCATACCTGGTGGATAAAGCAACTATACAGCTTGGACACTTCTTATTGCCTCTATTTCTGATATTACTCGTAATCGTCTTTTGTTTCGCATGTAAATATTTATGAGCAACAATTAATGTCAAATGCATATATAAAAAATGAACATTGGACGCTCTTTGCAAAACAAAACAGATAAAGGAAAAACAGTTTGAAATTTCTTTGAAAATGAATTGTATTAATTTTGAAGTTTGGCCTGTAAATAGGCGTTTTTGTGCAAGAGGTGGACGTCCTAGTAAGAGAACATTGCCGAACAAATAGAATTTATACAATTTGTGAAAAGAAAACAAAACAGCTATGTGAACAATCCCACTGGGTTCCAACTCTGCTATTGCCCTTATATCCTCGAGCATTTCATCACTTTGCTATTGGTTGAAGGTAGATCAGATTGATTAGTGTCGTCTGAGCTTGATAGTTGATACTGAAGTCTGGATACGAGATGATCCCATGAGACATAGTGTTACATTGATCCCTAATTTTTTCCTGGACCGCCCCTTCGGGTTTTCAGTCCACCGGGATACCCTTTTTTTCCCAAGCCGCCTTTTCAGGTTTTCGACTTGCCGGGTGTACAGATTTTTTTCATTTTCATCCCTTATTTTTGCCTGAACCCTTTTGGTTCGTCGGGAAGCCCTTATTTTTGCCTAGGCCAGTCAACCTAGCGGGTCTTTGATTATGCATAGTATCTTTTCACTATGTCTGCATTGACGGGGTGAGGAAGGTCGTCACCATCCGTGGTAGTTAGAATCATAGCTCCTCTTGAGAAAATATTCTTAACCACAAATGGTCCCTCGTAAGTAGGGGTCCATTTGCCCCTGGGATTACCTTGAGGTAAGATAATGCGTTTGATTACCAGATCCCCAACTTGATACTCTTGTCGTCTTACTTTCTTGTTAAATGCCTTGATCATTCATTTTTGGTACGTCTGACCATGACAAATAGCAGTAAGTCTTTTTTCGTCGATTAGGTTTAGCTGATCAAGCCGGGTCTGAATCCAGTCATCTTCGCTCAAACCTGCATCCTTCATGATTCGAAGAGAGGGTATCTAAACTTCAATGGGCAAGACTGCCTCCATACCATATACCAAGGAATAGGGTGTTGCCCCTGTTGGCGTCCGTGCTGAGGTACGGTACCCATGAAGAGCAAACGGTAACATCTCGTGCCAGTCTTTGTATGTCACTGTCATCTTCTGCATAATCTTCTTAATGTTCTTATTAGCCGCTTCGACAACCCCATTCATCTTCGTCCGGTAGGGAGAAGAATTGTGATGTTGTATCTTGAACTGCTCGCAGAGCTCGGTGATCATCTTGTTGTTGAGATTGGTACCATTGTCCGTAATGATCCTTTCTAGTACACAATATCGACAGAGCAGATTGTGCCGAATGAACCGTGCCACGACGTTCTTGGTTACAGTAGCAAAGGAAGTTGCTTCAACCCACTTCGTAAAGTAATCAATTGCTACCAGGATGAAATGATGTCCGTTAGATCTCGTAGGTCTGATCTCGCCAATCATATCAATGCCCCACATTGCAAAAGGCCAAGGTGCCGTCAAGACGTTCAGAGGTACTGGAGTTATGTTCACTTTATCAGCATAGACTTGACACTTGTGACATGTCCGAGAATGCTGATAACAGTCAGCTTCCATTGTGGACCAATAATATCCTGCCCGAAGGATTTTCTTTGCCATGGTGTGTCCACTGGAATGAGTTCCGAAAGTACCTTCATGCAACTCTGTCATGATTCTTTCTGCTTCATTCTTATCCACACAATGCAGTAAGGTTGAATCATGGTTGCGCTTGTAAATAATGCCATTGCTGATGAAGAACTTTGTTGCGAACCTCCTCAGAAACTTCTTGTCATTAACAGATGCACCCTCGGGGTATTCCCGAGCCTCAAGATACCTTTTTACTTCATGAAACCAGGGCTTTTCTGTTACCTCTTCAGTCTCAATATCACAGCAATGTGCAGGTTCGTCCAGCCTTTCAATGATGATACGGGGAGCCTCGTTGTCCCAATTGACCTTGAACATAGAAGACATCGTAGCCAGCGCGTCCGCCAACTGATTCTCCTCTCTAGAGAAGTGTTCAAAGGTTATCTCTTCGAAATGGGGAAGCAACGTCAATACATACTCCTTATAAGGAATAAGGTTCGGGGGTTTCGTATCCCACTCGCCTTTGATCTGACTGATCACGAGAGCGGAATCTCCGAATACACTTAGAAACTTAATCCTTAGGTCAATTGCTGCTCGAAGACCCATAATGCATGCTTTATACTCCGCCATGTTATTGGTACAGTTGAAACATAGTCGGGTGGTGAACGGAGTATGAGAGCCTTTAGGAGATATGATCACGGTGCCAATGCCATTACCCAAAGAGTTCGAAGCTCCATCAAAGTACATAGACCATCAGGATCCTTCCTCAGGTCCTTCATCCGGTCCAGGTGTCTCACAATCAGTTACCAACATGATATTCTCATCCGGAAATTCAAAGTTCATAGACTGGTAATCATCCACTGCCTGATGTGCCAAATGGTCTACCAACACACTTCCCTTGATTGCTTTTTGAGTCATGTATTAGATGTCATACTCAGTCAATATCATCTGCCATCTTGCTATTCTTCCGGACAAGGCAGGCTTTTCGAAGATATACTTGATTGGATCCATCTTAGATATCAACAGAGTAGTGTGAGTCAACATATACTATCTCAGCCGGCGAGCAGCCCATGCCAAAGCGCAACAAGTTTTCTCGAGCAGTGAGTATCGGGTCTCACAGTCGGTAAACTTTTTGCTAAGGTAATAAATAGCATGCTCTTTTCGACCAGACTCGTCATGTTGACCCAGCACACACCCCATCGAGTTGTCGAGTACTGTCAAGTATAAGATCAAAGGTCTCCCTTTAACTAGTGGCATCAGAATAGGTGGCTCTTGGAGATACTCTTTGATTCTTTCGAAAGTGGCCTGGCATTCATCATTCCAACGTACTACTTGATCTTTCTTCAGCATCTTGAAGATTGGCTCACAAGTAGCAGTCAGGTGCGAGATGAATCGGGAAATGTAGTTCAGACGTCCCAGAAAGCCTCTGACTTCTTTCTTTTTTCTGGGAGCTGGCATCTCTTATATAGCCTTCACTTTTGCAGGATACACTTGAATACCTTTGTCGCTTATGACGAAACCTAGTAGCTTACCAGATCTCACCCCGAAGGTGCACTTGTTCGGGTTTAACCTCAGTTTGTACAACTTCAGCTTTTCAAACAGCTTCTGCAGATGGTCAAGATGTTCCTCCTCCATCTGGGATCTTTCAATCATGTCATCGACGTATACTTTAATCTCATTATGGATCATGTCATGAAACAAAGAAACCATGGCACGCTGATACGTTGCCCCAGCATTCTTCAGTCCAAAGGGCATGACCTTGTAGCAAAAAGTACCCCACTGAGTAACAAAGTTTGTCTTCTCCATGTCTTCGGGAGCAATTTTTATCTGATTATAACCGGAGAAGCGGTCCATAAAGGAGAATACCTTATGCTTAGCAGTGATGTCAACCAAAACATCGATATGAGGTAGAGGGAAGTCATCCTTGGGGCTTGCCCTGTTCAGGTCCCTATAGTCAACACACATTCGAACCTTACCATCCTTCTTCGGTATAGGAACCACTTTGGCCACCCACTGTGGGTAAGAAGTAATTGCTAGAAAACCGACGTCAAACTGTTTCATCACTTCAGCCTTGATTTTCTCAGACATCTCTGGGCGCATTCGGCGGACCTTTTGTTTCACTGGAGGACAGTCTTCCTTGGTAGGCAGGCGATGAACCACAATATCGGTATCCAACCCAGGCATATCTTCGTAAGACCAGGCAAAGATCTCAACGTAGTCACGCAGCATCTGAATCAACTGTTGCTTCACACTAAGCTCCAGATTTGCACCGATCTTGACCTCTCTTTTGTCTATCTCTGTACCCAGATTCATTGATTCCACCGGCTCTTCATGTGGCTGTATAGCCCTCTCTTCTTGAAGTAGAAGTCTTGCAAGTTCACCAGGCACTTCGCAATCATCTTCACCTTCGTCTTCGGCTAAGTTGATCGGATTTTCGAAGTCATAACTGGCAGTAGCAGAGTCGTTACCAGTGAGATCTAGAGTGGATGTGGACCTGTATATGTGAGTGTGTGTAAAATAGCTGTTTTGCAATATATAATAAAAGAAGAACAAGGAGCGCAAAATTTTAAATGCAAGAACGTCCAATGCTTTTATTAATGATATATGAAAATGACACACATAAAGCCCTCACAAATGAAGCCACAGTGCCCTGGGTAAGACACCGAGCCATAGAGTTTAAAACATTGTCTGTTACAAATTCAAAACAAAGAGTCTCATTACTGGGTAATAACTGAAACGGGCATAGAATCCTTCGCTGTCCAGTTTCTTAATCCACCATCGGCAGTTGGGTAGATCCATCTGTCAATATTAAATTCTTCATCCTCGTCATCCCCGATAGCATTCACCCCTGCATCTTGTTTAGGCTTTTCTGATGCTCCAAACTCAATCTCCTTCGTATCGATCAAGTCTTGTACCTTGTTCTTCAAAGACCAACAATAATCTATATTATGCACTGGGCTATCAGAGTGAAAAGCACAACGGGCATTAGGGTTGTACTTCAGTGATGTTGTATTTGGATTCTTCGGGGCTTCCCTTGGAATCACCAGATTGGTCTTTAATAATTGCGGCAGAATCTGGGATAAGGTCATGTTGAGACGGGTGAATTGCCTTCGAGGTCTCTCGTCCTTTTGTTGATTGTTGTGCTGAGGAGCACCAGCAGGTTTTGAAATAACAACCGCATTAACAGCTTGGCGGCGTTCAGGTCTATTCTGGTTTTTCAAACTGTAGACAGCACTGGACTCTTTCTTAAAAGGTTTTTTCTCGGTGCTTGATGAAGCACCCTTTTGTATCTTACCAGCCTTAATACTAGCCTCAATCCTCTCATCGGTCATAATTAGCTCTGTAAACCCAGACGAAGAGCTTCCAATCAGGTGGTTGAAAAATGGACCAGACAAGGTCCCCAGAAACATATCCACAAGCTCCCGATCAGCCAAGGGTGGTTGCACTCTTCCGGCGAGGTCCCTCCACTTCTGAGCATAATCTTTGAAACCTTCACCCGTTCCCATTGACATACCCAGGAGTTGGGTACGCGTGGGAGCGAGGTCGGAATTGTACCGGTACTGCCTGTAGAAAGCAGTAGCCAAATCTTACCAATTGCGGATACTGGCTTCGTCCAACTGGTAAAACCATTCAAGCTGAGTCCCTGAGAGACTGTCTTGAAAGAAGTGGATCCATAGGTTCTTATCAGCGGTGTACGGCTGAATCTTCCTTACATATGACCGGAGGTATAACTTCGGACAAGAAACTCCGTCATCCTTAGCAAAGGCTGGTGCCTTGAATTTGTGGGGAATCACTACCCCAGATGATAGACCCAGACCACAAAAGTCCAGACCAGAAACTTTCTGAACTTCCATCGCACTCAATCGGTCTTCCAGTTGTTTGTATCTATCCTCGGCCGGAGGATACTGGTCTTCGTCGAAGTCCGTCTCATTGTCTGAGACCACAGGGCTAGGATCCCTCCTTTCTTCCTGACTATCTTTCCCTCCAGATGAGGTGGTAAAATCAACTTCATCCCGTAGCCTATTTCCAAACCTGTGACCCGTGTTAAACAAGACTGTCTTCTTCTTCTTCTTCTTCTTCTCTTTCAGAATCAGGGTCTTCAGATCTTGCTCACCCTTAGCTAGATTCATGAACAGCTCTTGGAATTGGGCATTCTGGGCCTGTAGGGCCTTGATTGCTTGCTCAGTTGATGGTTCAGCAGACATGATGAGTGCTGAAATAAACAGCAAAGAAGATAAGAGACCTGTAATGGGTACCTGTTATGAAGTGCATGGGATGAAATGCATATGACATGATTTCAAAGATAATCGAGGGATTCAAATTTGTAAACAAAAAGGAAACACACTTTTATTAGCTAAACTTGAAATTCAAATTATTCAACAAATTGCCCTTAAGGCGTTACAAGAATGGAAATACTGAAAAGTAAATAAAAACTGGAAAGGAAATAATCAAAGGACAATCAGTGCTCCCATGGTCGCTTCTTGTCGGTGCGGACATAGTCATTGAGGATCCGCTCATTCTCCAGCTGCCTAGTCAACTTCTGGATCTTCTGTTCTTGCTCGTTAAACTTTTCTCGGTAAGCATCTCGTTCTTCTCTCAGCTGCATCCAAGACCTTTTCAGAGCCCTAATGTCAGTGGGCATGTAAGGATGGAGGATGGTAGGAAGAACCCCCTCTTCATTAGCAACTTCACTAATGATAGGCATGACAGCTTCATATGGCATACCCAGCTTTTGGGTGCGGATACGAACCCATCTGAGGTATGGCTCCATTGGGAGAGAGGTCTTTGGGCCGAGCTCATATGGATCAGATCTGTGAACTCTATCCCAAGCCCTTATGAACCTGCGGCATTGCTCGTCGCTATCCCCTTGAAAATCAAAGATGATACTAGGCATTAGCAGCTCATGAGGTCCTTCTCTTATGGCTCTCCCGAACTGACGTAAGGCCAAGCATGGATTATAAGAAATTCCTCCATGGGTTCCAATCAGTGGAACATTGGGGTACTCTCCACATCGATCAATAATGGCCACCTCGTCCATACCTTTAAGAGTCCAAATGATGTCATTATGAGAGAGAGACATAACCCTATAGGCCCAGCCCATGCCTTCTTTGTTCTTCAGCACTAATTTGGGGAGGTGCTAAATAAACCACCTCACCAATAATGGAGCACAGCACATCAAGGTTCCCCGCTTTCGGGCAGTACGGGCATAAAGCTGATGAAGAATGTCACCCAAGAGAGTGGGTACAGGATTACGAGAGATGAAGATTTTTACCGCATTCACATGAACAAAAGAGTCAGAGTTCGGAAACAATACCAAACCATATATCAGAAGAGCCAGAATATCCTCGAATGCCTTGAAGTCTAGACTATCCCAGAAATAATTATCCTTACCAACCAAGAACTTAGTCAGAAAGACCTTTGTTCCACTTCTAGTCTCCCAATTAGCCATTACCTCATCCTTTGTCAAATGAAGGGCTGAAGCAATCTCTTCCGACCTAAGAATCTTCTCCCAACCAGTAAACGGGGTTTGCTCCAGAATAGAGATACCGAGCAGATCAGAGAACTCTTCTAAGGTGGGAACCAGCTGGTAGTCCTGGAAAGTAAAGCAATGGTACAACGGGTCATAGAATTGGACCATGACACTCATCATCTGCTCGTCCAATTTGGAGGTAACCAAACTGAGAAGATACCCATGTCTTCTGATGAAGGAGATAGCATCAAGCATCTTTGCAATTAAATCTTTAAGCATGGTGGGAACCTGGACAAAGTTGATCCGGATAGTATTCCTACGCATGGGCATCATGACCTATAAAATAGAACAAAGATGAATCCCTCCTGTCTTTGAAATAGGTTAGTCCAATGCAAGATGTATGCAATTTTATGATGTCATGATGTCATGATAGAAAGCACACCACAAGTATCCACAAATAGCAAACATGGTAAAGGCACACAAGTCACACAGAGAGCCCTTAGATTTCAGGCTGGCAAGGAGTCTAGGTACTACCCTCTTTCAGTTCAGTTGGTTTAAACCTGTCCTAAAAATAGTAATCGGGTTCTAGAGGATCTCAATATCACTGACTACCCTCGATCGGTCATAATTCCAGTTTAGCAACCTTTTCTTGCTGCCGGAATCATCGCGAGAGTTTAGTCTCAATGAGTGTAGCATACTGCTACTGTTCTATGGCCAAGTTGGTCAATTTAAAGGTTCTAAGGTCAGTTGGTGCTTAATGACCCCTTAGATGACCCATATTCTCCTCGTTCCAACACAAGGGATATCGGTACAATCTAAAGTGCCACACCAACGTAGCTACTGCTTCAACCGTATCGGTCTATGCCGTACAGTTCCCTCACAGTTTATTGCTACTTACCTAAAGGGTATCCCCCAGATCCGGGCTAGGATCTATAGTAACTCTGATACAAGCCCACAAATATAAAGCATACAAAGCAAACAATTGAAAACACAAAGATCCAATCCTAAGGTACACCCCACTTATTAATATCCCCAGCAGAGTTGCCAGTTCTGTGATACGGTGGGAAAGAACTAACTATTTTGGAATGCTGGTTCACGTTTGTTTTCGCAAAATGTCGCGGTAAGCAAGAGTCGCCACCGTCTTTTATTTTATCCAACAAGGAAAGGAAAAAAGCACAAAAAAATTCCTTTTTCGAGAAGTGTCTCGGGTCCGGGGGGTAGATTATAGAAAGGGAAGGTGTTAGCACCCTTTCTATCTGTGGTTATCCACGGGCTCTTAGGTACTTGCTCAAAGTGTTTTCAAAAATTGTTTTTCTTTGTGTTTGTGGGTTTGAAAGAAGTTTTTTGTTTGAAAAGGTGTAAGTGCGAAAAGTTTTGTTTTGAAAGAGCAAGTACTTAATAACCATCTACCTACTCGAAAAGGAATCAATTTGTCCTAATGTGCTTTAGACAATGCTATCCCACTATTGATGAGTAGGTAGCATCATCATTGGATTTTAAGGGTCAATTCGATTAAAGGACGTGTGGTCACTAAAGCAATGTTAGGACGCCTTAGCGGTAACCCTAATGTCTTAGATCATTTTTCCGAGGCAACCGTTTTGAGGCAACTATGATGTTTGGACAAGAGGGCGACCTCTAAAACTTCCTATACTCAATGACCACGTTCGAAGACAACCAAGTGAGGTGTACCCTAAGAGTGCGCATGTGCGAGTGTGTTATTTTCAGTTAATTTGTCTTTGTACATGTTAATGGTTATCTACGTTGATTTTAAGTTAAACATTTGATCTTATCATGCATTCCCTATTACCAAACATCTAACAGTTTATAAGTTGCGGAAATTAAATT
Organism: Vicia faba; assembly: GCA_948472305.1. Lineage (NCBI taxonomy): Eukaryota > Viridiplantae > Streptophyta > Magnoliopsida > Fabales > Fabaceae > Vicia > Vicia faba. Next base: position 590,070,421 of record OX451735.1, read on the forward strand.
GCGGAAATTAAACTAACTATTACAAGGCGTCGGGTATTTACATCGCCAAAAGCAACCCTTGAAATTAAAATGCGGAAAGTAAATAAAGCGATAAAAATATTTAAAGTCCTATTAAACTATTACATTCTGGGAAACAGATACAATATTGAATAAAAATGGAACGCGTGCGGGAAATTAAATCGGGCGAGTTCTAGGGTTTTGACCCTTTGATCATTAAAGAAATATTTTTTTTGGTTATTTTGAATTAAAAAGAAGTTAAATTAAGTTAAGCATTAAATTAACAAATTAATTAATTAATTAATTAAATAATATTTTTGGATTTTTGGATATTTAAAGAAATAAAAATAAATTAATCAAAAGTTAATAAAACCTAATTGTCTAAATTAATTTTAATTAATGCAAAAGATATTAAAGTTATTTCCTAATTAAACTAAATTAATTAAATTAATATTTATTAACAAAAATAAAATGTTGGAAATTAATTTAATAAATAAAATATTTTTTTGGTTTTTAATTTTAATGAAGGAAAAGTGTGATTGGTTAGTTAGTAATAAAAATAATAAAACAAACAATTAAATAAAAAAATAAAAAATAAATAAAGAAATAGAGAGAATTAGAAATATATGGGCCTAAAAGGAGGTTTGGATAGGAACTTTGGTGGCCCATTTGTGCAAGCATGCGTTGACATTCCCTGATTCCCTGTGGCACGTTGACTTGATCCCACCATAGGCCTTCATTCTGGACCACCAGATCTGGCCTAGGGCCATCTGGCAGATGATTGGGTGATGGTGTATGGTGAACCATAACTCTTGAAACGCGCTGGAATACCTAAAGAAAAATAATAATATGCATTTGGGGGACCTGGGATTCGAACCCAGGTCTTGTAAGTCATTGGACAACGCCCTTGCCACTGCACCACTACGCTTCATTTGTTATTACACTGGATAATAAATATAATATTGGAAATCAAATTAATATGCCAGAATTAAAAAATAAAGCGGGAAAATTTGAATGGAGAAACCGGATGGGGACACGTTTTCGTCCCTGTCCTCAGATTTATACAGAGATTACCTGTGGATTTAAATCCGCAGCAAAAGGCATAGGTCAATTCAAAAATCCATCTCAGGCCATATAAATGAAAGGTGATACCATGGATGAACTCTTCTTGTTCCCCTGAACAAGATGGTACCCTTCTCACAAGCCAATTGTCCCTGTAATAGAAAGCCCTAAAAAAAACCTAAAGAACCCTTCAATGGCATTTTACGATACACAACACAAGAATGAAATTGATTATTACAGAAAGTTAGCAAATGTTATGAGGAATCATAATATGCAATCGTTTTTTAGAATGGATGCAAGAATAAAGATTTAAGATTTCATGAACATAGAGGATTCGTGAGATGCTTACAATGCTTTAGGGCGCGTATGAAATCTTGTTAGGGGTTGGTTTCGCTTCAGTGGATGTCCAGCAATGGATTGGTGTTGAGATTTGACCTTGAAAACACCTCTATGCACGATTTTAGTTTCACACTTTTTTTCCAAATTTTCAAGTTTGCTTTTGATGGTTCTGTAGCCTCTAACCTCCAATTCGTGTGCCTTTCACTGGTATATGTAATAAGCAATGCATAAGGTCAACAATTTTGGACTGAATCCTTGTGCATTATGGCTTGGAGATTTGATTTGATCCTCCATTGAAAACTTGCATACTTTGTCCAAAATCCAATCTTTTGCACATGGAATGGCTGATACGAGTTTGATCATGTCAATGATGATGATTAGGTCCTGAAAATAGAAAAAGATCTCATGTAATCAAGTTTTGTGATTTTATTTGATTTAAATTGATTAAAAATGAAATAATTCATTAAAAAATCAAATTAAATAATAAAATTGATAAATAATCATAATGCTGAAGCTAGGACATGTGTGTGGTGTGACAAGATCAAATCAAGTGGAAAAGAATGGGCCCATTTGACAAAATTTGAAGTTTTGGGGATAGTTGACTTTTGGCAATTTTGCAAAAATGCCCAACTTCAACAATGCATAACTTCTTAAATTTTGAACTTTTGGAAGTTTTCTTGGATGTTTTAGAAATAGGTGTTCTCTAACCAGACCTTTTGGTCTCATCTCATTTTTATATTCCATGCTCAAGTTACAAGCTTTGGCAAAAAAGGTGTTTTTGTTGACTTTCAAAAATGACCTATAATGTCCAATTTTGTAACTTTTTGTGAGTGCATTTATTGATCTTGGGGTATGAAGATGGATTGTAGGAAATAGAATCCTATTCAAAATGAGCTTTGTATGGGTCATTTCTCATAAAGTATGAGAAAGTTATCCTTGGTCAAAGTTGGGTTGACTTTTCCTACAAAACCCTAATTTAGCAACTTTTGAGTCTTGATGAATTTTGAGCAATCCTTGATGAATCATGATCAACCCTTGATCAAATGATTAAATATCCTTCAAAATGAGAATGTTGACAAAAATCTTGAAGTTTGACTGTATTTGGGTCACAGTTGACTTTTGCCCTAGCACGGTCGATTTTTTACCTTTTGAGTAATTGACTGAGCAAACTTCCTCTGCAAGGCTTGAAATTTGACATGGATGACCTTGAGAATGTATTAGGACATTGGGGAAAACTTGAGTTCATTTGGACGCAAGGACCTTGATGCAACACAAAACCCTAATTTGGGGTTGACTACCTTAGGAGATGATTTGACTGTCCAACTATTGAGAAATCTTGAACCACTTGGAGATTTTTCTTGCAATGTTTTGAGGAATATGAGAGGGAAAATTTTGGGGTACAACATGCTGAAACAATGCCTGGTAGAAAGATCAGCGATATTGAGGCTCCTAGAACCCGATTATTTTTCTTAGGATAGGTCGAGCCAACTAAAACTCAAGAGGGTACTTACCTAAAAACTCCATGCAAGCCTGAACCTAAGGCTACTTGTCTGATTTGTTTGCATTCATTATTTAACAACTTGAACTCCTTTCAGGGTTTGTTGGTATTCATCATCTAACAACGTGAATTCCTTGCATGACTTATTTGTATTAATTATCTAATAATTTGGACTTCTTGCAAGACTTACTTATTTTCACCACCTTACACTTTTTCTCGGTGCATAGCATACATATCATGACATCATGCCATAGCATTTTTGTTAACCATTTCAAGGACCTCAAGGGTATGTGATGCATGATTATTATGAACCAAACATCTAGCAAGGGGTAGAAGGATTTATTTCCCTCTAACTAAATGTTGTCAAAGTATCGTGAACCAGACATCTAGCAAGGGGAATGAGGATTTATTTTCCTCTAACTGAATGTCGTTGAAGTAGCATGAACCAGACATCTAGCAAGGTGCAAGAGGATTTATTTTCCTCTAACCAAATTTCATCAAAGAACGAAGTACATTATCTTGATTCAAAGGCTAGGACCCACTCGACATGGTGAGCTTGATTCTTGTAGAAGGACATTCAACGATACGAAGTTCTTCAATCAAAGTTGCAGTCAGATTCTAACATTTTATTCTATTTATCCCGCAAGGTCCTTGAAAACATTGCATTTACATATCATGCATGTCGCTACATAATAGGTAGTTCTCAAGACAGATTTCTCATTTTATCGTTGTTTATTTCAACAGAAAAATGGCTCTTAAACAGACCATCAGAGATATCCAAACTCAAAATGCACAATTCCAGGAGATGTTCCTAAGTGTAGCCAAGGGGCAAGAGGAATTGAAAGCACTCCTCACTGAGAACATGACCAAGAAAAATCCTAAAGACAACAAGGATGATCAGTTGGAACAATTTCTAGCTGAGATGGCAAATATGAGAATCCATATGATGGGTCATATGGATCTTATCCAAAACTTAGCTCGGGGACAAGAAGAATTGAGAATTCTCATCAGCAAACTTCATCAGGACAAATATAACTGTATGGGATGAACAGTTAGAATTGGGGACCAAATCATTAATCAACCTCCGATGAGACAGGAAGTTGGTTTGGTTGAAAGTAGGCCTTTCCAGATTTCTACTACATCGCAAGCCCAACAACTACCCAGCCAATAACAACATGGTAGTCAGCGTAAGAAGGATACATCCAAAAGGCAATATACCAAACTCAACATGCCGATGTCACAAGCCTTGCAACACATTTTGAAGATGAATTTGGTCACATTGAAGGATCCTCCTCAGAATCCCAATACTTCCGCTCCTAGCTACAATCCTGATGCAAGGTGTGCATATAACTCCAATAATCCGGGGCATGATATTGATAGCTGTTGGATGTTGAAATATAAGATTCAAGACTTAATTGACGAATAAGTGTTGGAATTCACTCAAGATGGTCAAATTGAGCTTTTCTATCACCCCTCAAAGGCACACCATCTGAAGTGGAAAATTCAGGCGGATAAAGTTTTTGTTCATTCGAATTTTCATTTGTAATTTCTTTGTTTGTTCAAACACTTATCTTTATGTCAGACTTTTTTTGTCCTCATTAATGCATTACATATGTTTGTATTGAATTAATCCATCCGTTTTCACTATACTTAAAGTAGGCTTTTACTTCCTTTTTGTGATATTCAACTCTCAATTAAAAGCTATAAGCCTTTAGAGGGAGGATGACAAAAACAATACCATAATCTCTACAGTATGCTTTTGAGCAGACCTTGCTGATGATGTACAGGCGTTGTTTCAAATCCTAAACAGTGGAGTTATAAGGAATATAATCCCTATTCAACCCCTTTGAGCCTAAGAAGTAGGAGTTTTATTTTTCACGCAAATTGAAACCTTTAATCATAACCTGGGGGCAAGGTAGTTTCTCAGTTAATTCAAATGCACATGCTGTCACAAGCTTTTACTTCATACACAACGAATAGTATCAGAGACATCCTTCCAAATCAAAAGATGGTGATGGTTCCCCGTAAAACTGGTAGGCATTATCTCTCAAAAGAAAAGCCCGCTAAGTCAAAACCTATGAAGGAGACTTAAGAAAAAACCGGGGCATCTCGCTGACTGTAATCACAGAAGAAACGGTTCAGGAAAAAGGTAGGGACAATAAAATCAAAAAGAGGTCGCTACAAATACTCAACAATAGAAAAATGTTACAAAAAATGACTGCCTTCTCAAATAAAATCCAGTATCCGAACCATCACCAAAATGTCAATCCAGACTCAATTGGAATCTAAACGCACAGTTAACTGAGTATAGGGATGAAGAACATCACGGAGAACGAGATGGGTACAAATAAAGTTTGAGCCGTTATCCTTTGTTTCTTATACCGTGAACCAGACCATGTTACAACCCTTAAAAGTCCTAACTAAAGCATAGGTTAGTTCGAAAGCATACTATTACAAAAAGTATCATGACTCCTGTAAGGCTTACTATAAATCCTGAGTTAAATTCATATTCTTACAAAATTTTGTTTGTTTACTAAAAATGCATTATTAAAACTTCTTGACAGACATAAGCTTTTCACTTTTAATACCACTGTTTGCATATAACTAATTGCTCGACAACAGAGAAATTCACACGACGAATATTCAATGAATGAAAATCCTCTCAATCAACATAATCACTTCAAATGGAAAGACACTTCCAATAACAAACCTTCCATAATCAAGGGGAGTGGCATGTTATTATCCAAATCATATGTGGCAGTCGAGTCAAGATTCAAAGAATCTCTAAAAAATGATGAATAGCCAGGCGCAGATCTCCATCTAAATCACTTGGGGAATTAAAGATGAATTCCAACAAAGGGTTACGTATGATCAAGCAAACATTTTCTGGAAGTGCTACAACACTTACTACTATGGATAGTGACAATTCTCTGCACCCTGTGAATGCGGACATAGCCGGAAGATACTACGCATAAAAAAAGACCTGTTGGGTTGACTGGCCTAGGCAAAAATAAGGCCATCCCGATGAACCAAAGAGTTCGGGCAAAAATTAGGGATATATAAATAAAATTATACACCCAGCAAGTCGAATACCCGAAAAGACGGCTTGGGCAAAAAAGGGTATCCCAATGGACTGAAAATCTGAAAAGACGGTCTAGGAAAAAATTAAGGATTAAAGTGTACGACTATATCCTGTTATCTCTTGTCTATCAGTAGAAGACTCATCACCTTGATCAACATTTACTGAGGGCTCTAGAAGTTGAGATAATGTTTTTAATACGGTGGGAGAACTGACTTGGGTGTTTTGCGTTTTATCGCAATTCTTGCAGATAGCAAGAGTCGCCACCGACATTTCTTTTATCCAATAAAGGAAAGGGTGAAAAGAACAGGAAAGACCTTTTGAGAATTTTCTTGAGTCCGGGGGGTAGGTTATGAAAAGGAAAGGTATTAGCACCCTTTTCATCCGTAGTTATCTATAGCCTCTTAGTTGCTAGCTCACTTTGAAATTCTTTGTAAATGTGTTTGTGTTTGGTGTACGTTTAAAAATATTTTGAAAACGCCTTTGTTTCGACAAACTTTGTAATGATTCTCGTCTCGGCGAGAATATTTACAAAGTGTTGGTTTTAAAAAATAGTTCAAAGTGATGTTTGTTTTTGGAAAGATATTTTAAAAGTGTGAGTGTGTTGAAAGATGTTTTGTTTGTGAGTAATCAACTACGAGCGTTCTACCTACTCAAAAAAGTCTTAGTTCTTTTCCTCCTCCTTTAGATAGTGTTATCTTACTATTAGTTAATAAGAAACCATATTATTGGATGTGAAGGGATGGACGTGGGTCGTCATATAGTCATAGAAGGCAACATTGTAGGATATCTTAGTAATTTTGTCGTAAGAGTCTAAGATCGTTTACCGAAGGCAATATCGAAGGATCATTGAGGGACTACGATCTTGTAATCGAGGGTCTTTGCGAAAGTATCCCACATTCGAGGTACATGACTATTTTATTCTAAGGCAACAAGTGTGGGTTAACCCTAGAGGTGCAAGTGTGCAAAGTTTATTTTTTCATGCATTTGTCTTGAATTAGGGTTGTCTACTTGTTAATTTTATTTCCTGTCATACAAATCCTAATTACTAGCAATAATATGGAAAAATGTTAAATTGCGGAAATTTAAAGTCCTACGCTATTAAAATACTTTAGGGGGTGAGGGTACAAATTACAAAGGGGGATGAAAGAAATTAAAACCTAATTACTATTACAACCATATTGAATAATGCCAAATAAAATGTACAAGAATATAAAGATAATGTAAAAGAAATTTTTTTTTATGTTTTTTTGTATGAAAAATGTTTTAACGTAATTAATCAAATTGAAAAGAGATTAATAATAATTCTAATGTCTAAATTAAATTAATTTAATTAAGAGAAAGTTAAAACCTAAATCTAAATTAATTAAGAAAAGAAATTAATTTTATTAAGAAAATATTTCTTGGTCTTTTTATTTAAAGGAAATAAAACTAAAGTGAAATAAAAAATAACAATTTTAGTCTAAGTATTTAATAAAAAATATATTTTTGTATTTTTTTATTTTAATAATAAAATAATAATAATAATAATAATAATAATAATAATAATAATAATATTTAAAAGAAAAGAAAATAAAAGTAATATATAAATTAGGAGTCAGAGGATTTGAAAAGTAGTGAGGGAGGTTTTATAGTAAAAAGGTTTTCGTTTTGGGCCCAAACAACCTTTTTATAATCAGAAATAAAACCAAAATAAAATAAAATTTTGGGCTACATGGTAAAAATGAAATGGAGGGTGAGAGAAAGAAAAAAAGAAAGGCTCAATATCTGGATGACCCGGGCGCGTTTTTTAAACAAAAAGAAATAAGGAAAATGTTGTAAAAATGACAAAAGATCTCGCCAGGGCTCAAACCCATGACCTTCTATAGGTATGCCTTACGTGCGCGCTCTATACCACTGGGGTGGCTATACATCTATTAATTTATACACAACCCAAATATTATATTTTAAAACAAGTCCTGAACACATTGTCTTCTTCTTCCTCGCGCCAACATCCATGGACAAGATTTTCAAATTTTATATCTTGCTCATTTCTCAACCATTCTCAAAGTGTAAACATCAAACTTGTTAGAAATTTCACCATGATTCCAAATATGTAAACAAATTAATCTAACTCTCAAAGATGAACAAGTATTTTATTGGTACCAAATTTTGACCTATATATTGCAGAAAGTTCAAAACTAAAATTCAAACTACTCAGGCAATATAAATGAATTCTAAAGACTTGGTCAGTTTCAGGGCTATGATATCTACATTTTATCTTCACAAATTAGAATCAAATGATGCTTGTATGAAGAGTTGAAAGTTCAAAAAACTTACCTTGTGAGTGGATATCATGTTTTGAGTTAGAGCTCACTTCAAGGTGTTGTAATGATCTGGTTAGCTTCCTTGAACCTCCAGGAAGCTATCGCAATAGTTACTTTGGATTGATAGTGGTTGAATCGTGCTGGAGAAGTCAAGATGCAAGCTTCTGTTTTTGAAAATAGAGGATGATGAAGATGGAGTTACAGAAGTGTAACAGGTATTGGGATGGCTTCTATATGTGTTATAGAAGCTTGGTGAATGAAAATAATAGAAAATGCACGAGTGGTTTGTGAGATGGCTATCAAAAATCAGAAATAGCACAAAAGTGAGGTTTAAGAGAAATTATGAGTTTGAGGGAGTTTTCAGGCTTGCTAAAATCGTGTCCTTGGCTTATAGATGATGGCTCAATTTATAGGAGAGGGTTTGGAAAATTGAAATGATCAGAAAACCAAAATCACATGTAATGGCTCTTTGGCTTATTTTTGAAGCAAGCTTGATACATATTATCCCAATGTATAGTACAAGGGTTTGTAGAGTAGTTGAGGGCTTTAATCATGTTTGTTCTAACTTTATAAATGAATCTTGTGCAGAAGAGACAAGTTAGAGGCTCAATTCATTGACTTTTTGCAATAAAGCTTGCTTTTCCAAAATGGAAGTGGTACCTTTCTTCCTAAAATGGATTAATTACTTGGATAATTTCTTAAATGCTTGGATCAAAACTCCAACAGTTATGTAAACATTTAATTAAGGAGTTAAATGCAAGTTAGAAGCCTGCAATGTGAGATTATGTAGCATAGGTTTGAGATTTGGTTGAATGTTCATCATCAAAAAGACCTAAAAATCAAGAATGAAACCTCAACTTCTTCTCTTTGATTATCTTTGCTCAAGAATGATATCTTCAAGTTCTTTGACATTTTAGAAAGCTTGAAACATTGTCTACAACCTTCATGTTTACCATTTTGATAGAATAATCTTGGAGCTTGGTGAAAATTGGCCAAGAAGTATGGACAAAAATATGTCTAAACTAGGTCAGAATTTCACCAAGTGGTTAAGAAAAAGTGCATGACTTTATGGGCCTATAACTTAAAATCTAAGCATTTTTTTGGAAATGATCCGTAAAATACAAAGTTGTAGATTTCATAAAGATCTACAACTTTCATGTTGAAAGTTTTCTTTGAATCATCTTGCATCTTGGTGAAAAATGGGCATGAAGTAGTGAAATTATCATGTACAAAAATACTTAGAAAAATTTCCAAGTCTTGAAAAGTTTGACTTTTTAAATTGGCTTTTGACTTTCTTGATTTCTTGATGATCAAGCTTCATATTTTTGACGGTATTGATGAATTTTAATCTTTGAAACTCAATTTTGACCAAAAAATCAAAGTTTGACTTTTGGTGTATTAGTTGAGTTTTTCAACAGTTAACCAAATTTCATTTATTGTTTGATCTTGAGGGATGAATTGAATCATACAATTAGGTCAAAATTATGTAATTGAATCCTTGAAATTATGTTTCAAACCAATGAGTCATGTATTAGGTCAAAAGTAAAAAATCAGTCATTATAATCAAAAACCCTAATTTTGACCATTTTACCCTTTTGATGAATTGAACATTTTCCTTAAGGAGTTGTGATCCAAACTTGATAAATTGACGAATATGACTTTAAAGTGTTGATATTGGTCAAAAATATTGAAGTTTGACTGTAAGTTGACTACAATTGACTTTTTAACCAATACAGTTGATTTTTCAGTCATTTGATCAATTAATTGAGCAAAAATGTAATTTAAGACTTGAAACTTGACATGAGTATTCTTGGAGGTCTATAATGATCCATGAAAGCCACTTGAGGTATTAGAAGTCCAAATTTTATTGTGAAAATCAAAACCTTAATTTGGGGCATCATTGTTTAGGAGGTGGTTTGACCTAGTCAACACTTGTGAACACTTGAGCCATTGAAGATCTTGTGAGAAATGTCTTGAGAAAAGAGTGGGGAAAATTTGGGGTACAATAGTTGCCCCTGTTAAATTTTCTTAAACCTTAAGAGTTAGATTGGCGGGTCCACCATTCATAACTTGAAGGTGGAAGATAATTGAACACTAGATTACCCAGAAATTTGCACTCGCACAAAATAATGTTGTTGGTTGATTGTGTCGGGAATGGGCTTATAGATGCCATTTGGAGAGGTGATAAAGAGTTATCGGAGATGGGATTATAGATTCCATCTAAAGTGACTACTGGAAATTATAAAGCTTGATTGTGACTATCATTTTAACGTATACTGGAAGGAATCTTGTGGCGACTACTACTCCAGTAGGTAATGAAGGAATCTCTGACTACTACTACTTCAACAGGTAATGAAGGAATCTCTGACGACTACTACTTCAACAGGTAATGAAGGAATCTCTAACGACCACTACTTTAACAGGTAATGAAGAAATCTCTGACGACTACTACTTCAACAGGTAATGAAGGAATCTCTGACGACTACTACTTCAATAGGTAATGAAGGAATCTCTGAAGACTACTACTTCAACAGGTAATGAAGGAATCTCTGATAACTACTACTTTAATAGGTAATGAAGGAATCTCTTACGACTACTACTTCAACAGGTAATAAAGGAATCTCTGACGACTACTACTTCAACAGGTAACGAAGAAATCTCTGACGACTACTACCTCAACATGTAATGAAGGAGTCTCTAACGACTACTACTTCAACAGGTAATGAAGGAATATCTAACGACTACTACTTCAACAAGTAATGAAGGAATCTCTGACGACTACTACTTTAACGGGTAATGAAGGAATCTCTAACGACTACTACGTCAACAAGTAATAAAGGAATCTCTGACGACTACTACTTCAACAGGTAATGAAAGAATCTTTGATGACTACTATTTCAACAGATACCAAAAAGAATCCAAGCTTGATTTTGTCTCTGAGAAGTTTACAGATAGTTGATGATATTAATCCGTAGATTGGTCTTTTCCTGAAAAGGTAAAGAGTTAGTTATATGCAATTCCATGATGTATGAAATTCATTGCTTAATGATGTTCTCAAAACAAATGAGATTACGCTATATGTTTCGTATGTATATGTCATGATGCATGAATGTTATTGAAATGTATCTTAGTCTGGGAAAAAAATCCCTGACTACCACTGCGGAGTTTTGGGAAGTTCAGTCCTGGAATATCGCTGGAGACGAAGATTATGTGTATCTTTAACCTTTTTCAGAATGCTTCCGCTGGGAATTCTTGTTTGTTGTTTTAGGAAACTCTGCAGGGAATGTTGGCTTCTGCTTGGGAAGTAGAATTCAGGAGCTTTAGTTGACTATTACTCTACTAGGGAATTTGATTCTTATATACTCTAATTGGGGATAGAGATGATTAAACTTCCAATTTATCTAGGGAGGATAAAGTTAACTGGTATCTGGTTGACTTCCAGGTTTCGCAACAACTTTCTCAGGATAATATCAATTCTATTGGAGGAGAGGAACTCTGTCAGTTGATTTGTAATAGTCTGAGGAATAGACTTAGGTTGGGGATACTATGGTCCGTTGGGGAAATAAACCCTATTGAGGAAAGTATTCTGGAGACCTTACTGGGGAAGTGAATTCTTATGGGGAAGCACTTTTGTAAATTTTCTTTTCTGGTTTTGGAAAACTCAGTTGGGAAAGAGAATTTCCAGGAAATATGCCGATTGGAACTCTGGATGTGGGGATACTCTTATTGAAGTAACTCTGTGGGGATATCCCAAATCCCTAAGAAAATGTTTATTACTGTTCTCGTGCGTACATTTGTTTACAGTTAATCATGTTCATATGCATATGTTCATTCAATTTTGGTCATTGGACGTTTTTGCACTAAAAAAACAAAAAGTTGCACTTTAAAGTATATTTGCATTGATAATCTTTCTATAAACATGAATTTTTATACAGGGAGACAAAAATCCTAGTAAGAGGAAGTCTTCGAAAAAATGAAAAGAATACAAAGTGAAAACAAAAATTGTATAGCCATGTGGAAGTGATCTCATTGGGTTCCAACTCTGCTATTGCCCATATGTCTTCGAACATCATCCCTTGTCGTCGAAAGAAGTTGATTGAATTGATCTTATACCATTTGAAATTTGACCTTGGTAATAAAAATTGGTTGTGGTGATCCAACGAAACATAGTCATACACTTTAATCCTTAACTTTTGCCTGGACCACCCTTTCAGGTTTTCAGTCCACCAAGATACCCTTTTTTGCTCAAGCCGCCCTTTCAGGTTTTCGACTTGCCAGGTGTATAATCTTTTGTATATATCCCTAATTTTTACCCAAACCTTTATGGTTTACCGGGATGCCCTTATTTTTGCCTAGGTATATCAACCTAGCGGGTCATTCTTATGCGTGGTATTTTTTGATTATGTCTACATTCACATGATGTGGGAAATCTTCACCGTCCATAGTGGTTAACATCATAGCACCGCCAGAGAATACTTCCTTGACAACAAATGACCCTTCTTAAATGGGAGTCCATTTCCCCTGGGATCACCTTGTGGTAAAATGATGCGCTTTATTACCAAGTCGCCATCCTGGCATACTTGAGGTTTGATCTTCTTATTGAATGCCTTGATCATACGCTTTTGATACATTTGACCATGACAAACAGCAACCAATATCTTCTCATCAATCAATTTCAACTGATCCAATCTTGTCTGAATCCATTCATCTTCACCTAAGTCTGCTTCTTTCATAATCCTCAGAGAAGGAATTTGAACTTCGATAGGTAGGACGACTTTCATGCCATAGACTAAAGAGAATGGGGTTGCCCCATTTGATGTTTGTGCCAATGTATGATGGCCATGAAGATCGAATGGTAGCATCTCATGCCAGTCTTTATAAGTCACCACCATATTTTGCACAATCTTCTTTATATTCTTATTGGCAGCTTCCACCGCACCATTCATCTCAGGTCTATATGGAGAAGAATTGTGGTGTTTGATTTTGAACTGCATGCAAAGTTCAATAATCATGGCATTGTTTAGGTTGGTTCCGTTGTTAGTGATAATCCTTTCGGGGATGCCATACTGGCAGACGAGGTTATGCTTGACAAACCAGGATATAACATTCTTAATGACTGAGGCAAATGAAGCAACTTCAACCCATTTGGTGAAGTAATCAATGGCAACGAGGATTAGACATTGTCCATTGGAGGCAGTGGGTTTTATTTCTCCAATCATGTCAATGCCCCACATTGCAAATGGCCACGGAGCAATCATGATGTTCAAGGGTATTGAAGGCACATGAACCTTGTCGGTATAGATTTGACATTTATGGCAAGTCCTCAAATGGGGGTGACAATCAGTTTCCATAGTCGACTGTGATACGGTGGGAGAACTGACTTGGGATTTTGCATTTGTGTTCACAAATGTTTCGGTTTAGCAAGAGTCGCCACCGACTTTTTATTTTATCCTAAGGAAAGGTCAAAAAGCATAGGAAAGACCTTTGAGATGTTTTCTTGGGTTCGGGGAGTAGATTATAAAAAGGGAAGGTGCAAGCACCCTTTTCATCCATGGTTATCCATGGGCTCTTAGTTACTTGTTTAGATCACTTGCTTTGCTTTTCAATTGTTTGAAATGGTGTTTTTCAATTGTTTGAAATGGTGCTTTGTGCGTGGTTTTGAAAGATGTTTTGAAAAGAGGCCATCGTTGTGGCAACCTTTGTAATGATTCTTGCTTGAATGTATACAAAGGTGTTTTTGTCTTTTGAAAAGATTTCAATGTTTTTTGAAAGTTTATTTTGAAATTGTATTGTGAAGTGTGTTTGAAAATAGCAAGGATGTTTTACAAGCTTTTGACCAAGTAACTAAGAGTTGTCTATCCTATTTTACTCAAAGATCTTTCTTATGTTTTTAACCCTTTTAACAGTGTCATTTCACCATTGTATTTGGTAAACAACCTTGTGTTAGGATGTTAAACGGGACAGGCGCGGGTCATCGTATAAACCATGATAGCAATTGTGTCAAGTATTTTTGGCAATTTTATTAAGGGACTTGATCATTTTGTTTAGGCAACTCAGATAGCGTCGTCGAGGGACTATGATCTTTTATTTTGTTTTTTTGTTTTGCCAAAGTACTTGACATGCAACCATGGCCATTTTTGAAGGCAACAAGAGGATTGAAACCCTAGGGGGATGCAAGTGTGCATTGTGTTTGTTTTTCATGCATGTTTATCTTGGATTAGGTCAAGCTAGTTGTTGATTTTATTTTTGCATACAAACCCTAGGTCTAACCATGGCATAATTGAAAGCATTTAAATGTGCGAGAATTTGAATCCTACACTATTACAACATGATATAGGGAGGGGGTACAAATTTGAATTGGGGATTATTTTGCAAGAAATTAAACCCTAAATTACTATTACAACCAAACTGAATGTACAAGATACAATATTTAAATGTACAATAAATAAATGTTAGATAAAATATGTTATGCAAAAAGATTTTTATGTATGTAAAAAGTATTTTTAAATGTGGAGTGTAAATAAAATAAAAGGTTAATTTCAATTAATTTATTATTTAGGGCAAAAAACCTAATTCTTAAATAAATAGTATTATTTATTATTTATATGCAAAAATGTATTGATTTGTACAAAAAATAAAACTATATTGTAAAAATGATATTTTTGGTGCAAAATATTAATAAAAATAAAAATGTAATATTTTTGTTTTTTTTTGTCCTAATTATTTAATAAAATAAAGTATATAAGTATATACATATATATTAAACATATTAAATATATAAAAATAAAAATTAATTATTTACAAAAAATGTGTATATTCAAGAAAATGTTTTTTAAGTGTGTATAAAATAACAAATAAAAATAAACATATTTTTTACATTATTCTTTGAGTTTTAGTAAAAAGAAAATAAATTATTTATATATTTATACTAGTAATAATTAAAATAAATTCCAAATAAATACAAAAATTTATGAAAATAATTTTTAAGTATTTTTTTATATTAGAAAATAAAATATCAAAATCAGAAATGAAACAAAAATGCAAAAATAACAAATGTACAAGAAATGGGTCAGGGGGGTGTAAAAAGAAAATAGGAGGGTACCAAAAGCAAGCCTGTACAGGCCCAGCCCAAACCAACTTCATCTTCTTTCTTTGAACAAAAATACGCGCGCTTCTGTACACAAATGCTATCTCCTGATTCCTTGATATTTTGACAAAACTCATAACATGAAACTTGTAGAGCATCAAACAACGAATCCAACCATATAAAAAACTTAAGCTAACTCTCAAAGACCAGAGAAAATTTCTCTGGCCCTAATTTCTAACCTAGTTTTTTCAGAAAGTTCATGGATGAAATTCTCCTAGCACGATTAATATAAATGAAAACTAAGCATATGTATGGCTTCAGGGCTATGAATACAACATCTTTCATTCACAAACCTAAGTCTAACTATTCCTAAATAGAGAGATAGAAGTTCATGAGATATCTGTTTCAGTTGACTTCGAGTTGGGCAATGCAGCAACTTCCAAGGGTGCTTGAGCTTCTTTTGAGCTTGCCTGAGGTCCACTGAAACTTTTCCAATGCTTGGCTTGTTTTGAAGTAGCCTGTATCGTGCTACAGAACTCAACCTGCAAAGCTTTGAAACAAAAATGGCAATGTGTGTTAAGGGTGTTACAGCTAGCAATGGATGATATGGATAGCTTAGGTATGTTGGTTGGAAGGTGTTTGAAGTATCTCTAGGAAAAACGCACGATGGAATTTGGAGATGGCTAGCAAAATGCAGAACTGGCCCTGTTTTGCAAGAAAATGGGGAATTTGTGCACTAGGAGTTTTGAGAGGCAAAGGGGTCGTGTTTCTGGCTTGTTAGGAGGTACAAAACTTGTTTGCAATGTTTGTGTAAGTTGGTTTTAACAGATGTGAGAGATGGCTTGTGGTTGGCAACTTTTCTTCTTCTTGAAGCAATAGTATCTATCTGTTCAATGCAGGCCTATACAAGTCCTATATCATGTTGCACCTTTTGCTCTTGGTTACTGGAATTGGTAGATTTGATCTTGCCTCAGAGATATGGCCCCATGCCTCAAGGATCTTGGTTTGACATAAAGTGCAACTTTACAAAAATGGCATTATACCTTTTTCCAAATAGGGATTAGTTTTGTATGCAATGTCCAAATGACCAAAATAATACCTTAGCTCAATGGTTATGCATTAACTTATGGAGTACAAACTGGTTTTGAGGCCTGCAAGCTAGTACCAAGCATGCTGATTTGAAAATGCAAGTTCGTATGAACATGTATTGGCCATGGATCAAAGTGAGTTTTTGCCAACTTCAAGCATTCGATTATCTCTAACCACAAGGGTGTTTGAGGAGTTCTTTGACAATTTGGAAAGCTTGCAACATGTACTATAATCCATATTTGGAATGCAACTTGAAACTCCAAGTGGAACAATGTGAAAAATAGACAAGAAGATAGGTCAAAATCCTGCCTAAATTAGGGCAAAATTTCTCTAAGTTAAAAGTTTTAGGTACCCTTGTTCCAAAACTCATAACTTGAGATAAAAGCCTCTTATGAGAAAACTTTATGAATCAAAGTTGTAGACGTTGTGATGGACTACAACTTTCATGTTGCAAGTTTTATTTGAATCCATTTGCATCTTGGTGAAAAAATGGGACAAAGTTAGGAAAAAATAAGAAAATTTCATAACTTAGAAAATTTCTAAGTTATGAAATTTTTCCATTTTAAACCCTAATTTGCATTTTTGGGTTTCTTGATGAACAAGTTTCATAATTTGACATGTCTTGGTGAAAAATGACTCTTGGCACTTGATTTTGACCAAAAAGTCAAAGTTTGACTTTTCAGTGTGCAGTCAAATTTTGATCAGTTGACTGAAAAATTCATTTGTCAATCCTATGCATTTGAGATCTTTTGAACGTGTTGAATGGGTCAAGACAGTGTCGTTGATTCTTTGAGTCCGTGTGTGAGCTTGATTTGCCATTGGCTAGGTCGAACAGTCAAAAATTGCCTTTGTGTAGTCAAAACCCTAAAAATGACCATTTTGCCCTTTTGATGATCTGATCAAATTTCTTGTGGAATTGTGATCCAAACTTGATCAAATGGTTCATATGAGTTCATAATGTTGATGTGGGTAAAATTTCATGAGGTTTTACTATCAATTGGCCACAATTGACTTTTTCCCCAATACAACTGATTTCTAGGTCAACTGTCCAATTGACTTGGCAAAAATTTGAATCAAGGCTTGAAACTTGGTATGGACAAACTTGTGAGTCCAACATGAAGTATGAAAGTCACTTTGGGAATTGTAGGTCAAAACATCCCTGTGCAAACTCAAACCCTAATTTAGGTTAACAGTGCAAGGAGGTGTCTTGAGCAGAGTAAACCCTAGCTTGTTCTTGAGTTCCAAAAGTCTTGTGATTGAGAAAATGTTGATGAAATGAGAGGGAAAATTTTGGGGTACAACAGTTGCCCCTGTTCAATCTTCTTGAACCTGAAGAGCTAGATTGGCAAGTTTTCCTTTCGCGACTCGAAGGTAAAAGAGGATTGGACACTAGAGTGCCCGTAAATTTGCACTCGTCAAAATAATGTTGAGGGAATGGGCTTAAATATGCCATTTGGAGAAGGTAGAACCTTGCTGGAGATGGGCTTAAAGATGCCATCCAAGAGTGTTTGTTGAACTGCAACATGGTAGGTCAGAAGAATGGACATCAAAATGGTATTCGTGTCTGGAATGCATTTGAACTGTATCCGGAGACTGAGTCTGTATGAGCGACAAAATGGCATCCGTGTCTGGAGCGTATCTGAGCTGTAACTGTATTTGAACTTTGAATGAATATCAGAATGACCTCCGTGTCTGGAGTGTATCTGTATTGTATCTGAATTCTGAATGGGCGACATAGAAACATCCGTGTATGGAGCATCTCTGGGCTGGGGATAAATTTCGAATGAGTGACAGAATGGCAACCGTGTCTGGAGCGTATTTGGACTGTATCTGAAGTTGAGATCTGTATGAGTAGCGGAATGACTTCCGTGTCTAGAGTGTATCTGAGACTGTAATTGGGATCTGAATAAGTGACAGAATGACTTTCGTGGCGATTGCACTGGGGAGAATCAAATTGTTGGTGTAAGGGTCAGAATGGCATCCGTGTCTGAGGCATATCTGAACTTGAAGTTGATAGTTGAATCTGAATGAGAGATAGAATGGCTGTCGTGTCTGCAGCGTATCTAGTCTATATCGGATTGCTGAAGTCTAAATGAGTAGTAGAATGACCGCTGTGTCTGGGGTGTATCTGTACTGTATTTGACTTGAAATTCTGGATGAGTAATAGAATGACCACCGTGTCTGGGGTGTATCCATATTGTATCTGAATAATTGTTAACAATAGCCTTTTAATCTTATCCTGAAAAAGGGTAAAATGTTAGCTAAAACATAGAGTTTATGTTGCATGATATGTATGATGCAATGAATTATGTTTCATCAATGTTTATGATATATGAATGTAATGGATGTGCATGTAAGCTGAGTAGCTGTCTTGCTGAGGAAAATAAATCCTTGATAACTGGAGATAATTAAATCTTTGATTGCTGTCGGGGAAAGTAAATCCTTGACCAATGCTGGGGACTCCAAGAAATCTTTGATTTACTGAAGATGAGAAATCCTTGCTGGGTGCCGACTGCTTGGGGATTAAAGATCTCCGATTGCTGAGAAGGGGAAATCCTGGGACCACTGCTGGAGATTAACAAGGCCTTTGACAACTCCTGCAGGGATGTGAGAATCCTTCATGACTTTCTTGGGGAATGAGGAAAACTCTGATGATCTCTACTGGGGAATCGAAACCTTGGAGGCTTCCGCGTGGAGAAATGAGACCAGGAATCTTCAATCTTTTGGAAGGTAACTCTGTGGGAGAAATGTTCACTATTCTGGCTCCACTGGGGATAGGATTTTTCAGGGTTTTCGGGCTTCGCTGGGGATCTCGAAGCTTAACTCTGATGGGAATTTTGAAACTTAACTTAGCTGGGGAATCAAGTTTTTAGACTGCATTGGCTCCACTACGGATCTTGAAGCTTAACTTCGCTGGGGAAATATACTCCAAATTTAGCTTTGTTGAGGATCTGAATGATGTATCGTAGGGGATTTCTTCTGGAATGGCATAAATATTTCTTCCTACTCCTTCAACCTATCAGTAATTATCCTTTTTCAATTTTGTTTTATTTGTAAGCAGTGATTATATTCAAATGCATATGCCTATTTAACAAAACATTGGACGTTTTCAAATAAAACATAAGTGTAAAAAAGAAAAGAAAGGCAAGCGAATTTCTGCACTTTGAAGTATTTTTGTATTAACTTTTGTGAGTATTTTTGTACAAAGGAGACAGACATCCTAGGAAGAGAATGTTGTCGTAAAAATTGAAAAATTTTATACAAAAGAAAGATGGCTATGTGTAACAATTCCATGGGATTCCCATTCTGCTATAGCCTTCACAACTCTGAATATCTTGTCCATTTTTTGCTTCGTCTGTAGATGACTGGGTTGATCAGAAGCTTGGAGCTTGTTGGTGAAGAGATTGTTCTTAAAGTGATCCGACGAGACATAGTCATACGCTTTAATTCCCTAACTTTTTCCTGGATCGCCCTTTCGGGTTTTCGATCCACCGGGAAACCCTTTTTTTCCCAAGTCGCCCTTTCGGGTTTTCAACTTGCCGGGTGTACAGATTTTTTTGTTTTATCCCTAATTTTTGCCTGAACCGCCCTTTCGGGTTTTCGATTCACCGGGATGCCCATTTTTTCCCAAGTCGCCCTTTCGGGTTTTCAACTTGTCGGGTCGTTTTATGCGTAGTATCTTTTGACTATGTCTGCGTTCGCAGGGTGCGGCAAGTCGTCGCCGTCCATGGTGGTCAGAATCATGGCCCCACCAGAGAAGATGCTCTTAATCACAAATGGTCCTTCGTAGGTAGGAGTCCATTTGCCCCTGGGATCACTTTGCGGCAAGATGATCCGCTTGATTACAAGATCTCTGACTTGATATACTTGGCGTCTGACTTTCTTGTTGAAAGCCTTGATCATCCGTTTTTGATACGTCTGACCATGACAAACAGCAGTAAGTCGCTTCTCGTCGATCAAATTAGGTTGATCTAGCCGGGTATGAATCCAATCGTCTTCACTCAAACCGGCATCCTTCATAATCCTTAAGGAAGGAATCTGAACTTCCATAGGCAAAACAGCTTTCATGCCATACACCAAAGAAAATGGGGTTGCCCCTGTTGAGGTACGTGTTGTGGTACGGTATCCATGTAGAGCAAATGGTAACATCTCATGCCAGTCTTTGTAGGTGACTGTCATATTTTGAATGATCTTCTTGATATTTTTGTTCGCGGCTTCAACAGCACTGTTCATCTTCGGCCGATAGGGAGATGAATTGTGATGATAAATCTTGAATTGTTCGCATAGAGCGGTGATCATAGTGTTGTTCAAATTCGTACTGTTGTCTGTGATGATCCTGTCAGGGATACTGTACCGGCATATGAGGTTCTGCTTGATGAAGCGGGCAACCACATTCTTTGTAACGGAGGCAAAGGAAGCTGCTTCGACCCACTTGGTAAAATAATCGATAGCGACCAAGATGAAGCGATGTCCATTATATGTCGTGGGCTTAATCTCTCCAATCATGTCAATGTCCCACATTGCGAATGGCCAAGGATCTGTCAGAACATTGAGAGGAATAGGAGGAATATGTACCTTGTCGGCGTAGACTTGGCACTTGTGGCAAGTACGGGAATGTTGGTGACAATCAGCTTCCATGGTAGACCAGTAGTAGCCTGCCCTTAGAATCTTTTTAGCCATCGTATGTCCGCTCAAGTGGGTGCCAAATGTGCCACTGTGTATCTCAGTCATGATCAACTCTGCTTCAGCTTTGTCCATACAACGAAGTAGAACATAATCATGGCTGCGCTTATAAAGGATGCCATTGCTTAGGAATAACTTGGCAGCAAATCTCCTTAAGAACTTTTTGTCATTGACGGAAGCTCCTTCAGGATATTCTCTAGTCTAGAGATACCTTTTGATTTCATGAAACCAGGGTTGTTCCACTACTTCTTCGGTATTAATCTCATGACATTGCGCGGGTTTATCCATTCACTCGATGGTAATTTGGGGAGCCTCGGTATCCCAGTTGAGTTTAAACATGGAAGACATTGTAGCCAGAGCATCTGCTAGCTGATTTTCTTCTCGCGGGAAGTGCTCGAAAGTAATCTGCTCGAAATGAGGCAGCAACGTCAAGACATGTTCTTTGTATAGGATAATATTAGGATGCTTAGTGTCCCACTCTCCTTTGACTTGACTGATAACCAAAGCCGAGTCCCCAAATACGACCAAATATTTGATTCCCAAGTCTATAGCATCCTTGAGACCAAAGATGCAAGCTTCATATTCGGCCATGTTGTTGGTACAGCTGAAACAAAGTCGGGCAGTGAAGGGTGTATGGCAACCTTCCGGAGAAATGAGTACCGCACCGATGTCGTTGCCAAGTGCATTTGAAGCACCATCAAAGTATAGGGTCCATCGGGATCCTTGTTCAGGTCCGTCATACGGCCCGTTACCTTTGATGTTGTCCAAAGTCATGATGTCCTCGTCAGGGAAGTCGAATCTCATAGATTGGTAATCTTCGACGGCTTGATGAGCTAAATGGTCGGCTAGTACACTCCCCTTTATAGCTTTTTGGGTAGTATACTAGATATCATACTCAGTCAGGATCATTTGCCATCTAGCGATTCTTCCAGATAAAGCAGGCTTCTCGAAGATATACTTGATTGGATCCATTTTGGAAATCAGCAAAGTGGTGTGAGTCAACATATACTGCCTTAGCCGGCGAGCAGCCCATACCAAAGCGCAACAAGTTTTCTCTAGCAGTGAGTAGTGAGTCTCACAGTCGGTAAACTTTTTGCTAAGGTAATAAATGGCATGCTCTTTTCGGCCAGACTCGTCATGTTGGCCCAGCACACACCCCATTGAGTTATCCAAAACAGTCAGATACATGATTAACGACCTTCCTTCGATGGGTGGCATCAAAATAGGAGGTTCTAGTAAATACTCCTTGATTTTATCAAAAGCAACTTGACAGTCATTGTTCCATTCAACTACCTGATCTTTCTTCAACTGTTTGAAAATTGGCTCACAGGTAGATGTTAGGTGAGAGATGAACCTCACAATATAATTCAAGCGTCCCAAGAATCCTCTAACCTCCTTTTTAGTACGGGGGGCAGGCATTTCTTGTATAGCCTTCACTTTAGCTGGATCAACCTCAATGCCTTTATTGCTGACAATAAATCTCAAAAGTTTACCAGACCTAACTCCAAAAGTGCACTTGCTTGGGTTCAGTCTAAGGTTATACTCCTTCAACCTGGCAAACAGCTTTTGCAAATGACCAAGGTGTTCTTCTTCTGTCTGTGATCGAGCTATCATTTCGTCTACGTAAACATCGATCTCATGATGTATCATATCATGAAACAAAGCTACCATGGCGCGTTGATAAGTTGCCCCTGCATTCGTCAGTCTGAATGGCATCACTTTGTAGCAGAAGGTACCCCATTGCATGATGAAAGTAGTTTTCTCCATGTCCTCGAGGGCCATTTTGATCTGGTTATATCCCGAGAATCCATCCATGAAGGAAAACACCTTGTGCTGAGCTATGTTGTCAACCAAGATGTCGATATGCGGTAGCGGAAAATCATCTTTGGGGCTAGCCCTGTTCAAATCCCGATAGTCCACACACATTCTGACTTTGCCGTCCTTCTTAGGCACGGGCACGATGTTAGAAACCCATTGTGGATAGGAGGTAACAGCCAGAAAGCCAGCATTGAATTGCTTCATTACTTCAGCCTTGATCTTCTCAGACATGTCAGGCCTCATTCGGAGAACCTTTTGCTTGATCGGTGGACAGTCTTCTCTTGTAGGGAGACGGTGAACCACGATACTTGTGTCTAACCCTGGCATGTCTTCATAAGACCAGGCGAAGATTTCAACATATTCTTTAAACAATTGCACTAAGCGCTCCTTGACATTTTGTTCCAGGTTGGAACCCACTTTTACTTCCTTCCTGTCTTCCTCTGTCCCCAAGTTGATGGTTTCTAGCAACTCTTCATGAGGCAGAATGTCCCTCTCTTCTTGTTGTAAAAGTCTAGCTAACTCTCTTGGCACTTCACAATCTTCGTCAACTTCGTACTCAGCATGATTGACCAAATCTTCAAAGTTGTCGAAGGCTAAAGCAGAATAGTCACCCATGGAATCCGGAGTGGATGGGTACCTGCATTTGTGAGTGTGGGTGTGTGTAAGGGATAGCCATCCTTAAACAAACAAAAATGCAAAAAGAAAGAAAATGAACACAACAGTTTATAGATGAAAAACGTCCAATGACTCATTAAAACATGGCATATGATTATGAAGAAAAGCAAGCCCTTACAAATGGACCTACATGCCCCGGGCAAGGCATGAGGTGAAAATAGTGTGCGAATTGTTTTAGTTATTACAGACCATAAAAATGGGAAATTGTTCAAAGGTAAAATTACTGGTTGATAAAGGTGATGGGAACAAAATCCTTTGCTTCCCAGTTGCTCAAACCCCCTTTGACGGTCGGAAAGATCCAATCTTCAAAGTGGCTCTCTTCATCTTCATCTTCTACAACATTGATTCCATGGTGTGAGATCTTGACGGGTGGTCCTCCAACCTTGGAGCGACGCATAGCCTTTTGTCCTGCAGCAGTAAACCCTAAACCAAACTTGTTTGTCTTATGGGGAAATTCAGGAAATTGTCCCCATACTGTACTCTTCCCTTCTTTGATCACCGCCTCTGCGTCCTTGAGAGATGCCATCCTAGATACATGCTTGGGAACGACAGGCACCTCAACCATTGTCTTTGCAACTGCTACCTCAGGAGACACTTCCTCGAAATTTTGGAAAGGCGTTTCGATGAACTCGCCATCCAACTCCACATAGCGGAAGGAATTGAGATGAATTATCATGTATTCCTCCTTGCCGTGCACTGTTATAATCTTACCCTTAACAGGATATTTCAGCATTTGGTGCAAAGAGGAGGTAACTGCCCCGGCATAATGGATCCACGGTCTCCCTAGCAAACACGAATATGACGGACGGATGTCCATCACGTAGAAGGTGGAGTTGAAAACTTCTGTGCCTACTTTGATAGGAATATCAACCTCTCCATGAACCATTCTTTTGGAACCATCAAAAGCCATAACAACGATGTTACTAGGTTTGAGAGTCAGCCCTTCGCAATCCAAATGGTCTAAGGCTTTCTTTGGCAGCACATTCAAGGAAGAACCAGTATCAACTAAGACATGGGCGAGGGTGGTTCCCCTGCATTCAACTGAGACATGTAGTGCATCGTTGTGTTTTCTTCCTTTGGGAGTTAAGTCAGCATCGGAAAAGCCAAGGCCATTATCAGCAGTAAGACTGGCCACACACTCTTGGAACTGGTCAGTCGAAGTCTCTTGGGGTACATGTGTCGCCTTCAAGAATTTTATTAGGGCCTTAGCATGGGCCTCAGAACAGAGCAGAAGAGCCAACATTGAAATTTTAGAAGGGGTCTGCCCTAACTGTTCCATAACGTCGTAGTCACTTTTTCTGATTATTTTCAAGATTTCATCCATTTCTTTCTGAGTGGTTTCGGGGATAACCACAGCATGAGCCTTCGTCCTGACAGGCACTTCCAGTATCCCCTTACCCTTGTCGGTAGTATCAACAGATGGTCTTACTTCAGGAGTATCCAATTCTTCAATCACTGGGCCTTGCACAGATGGTCCAACAGGTACAGAAGCTTTCAAGGGTCCGAAAACTGCTCGAGGGGGAGCAATCTTCGGAGAAAAGATTTGGCCGCTGTGGGTTATCTTGCTTGTACCCACAATGTTCCCTATATCAGGGCTTTCTTCTTCAGAAATCTCTTGGACTGTTTCGATTTGTTTGATACCATGGTAGAAGATTTCTCCCCCATAGTTCCATGGTATCGTTTTGCTGGATTGGTACGGGACAGGTCCCGACATGGTGATCTTTAATGGTACACATTCAGAGTTGGGTGTAATCCTAACAGGACTTTTTTAAGCCTTGGGAGGATTGTCGGAAATGGTTATAATTGCAATATCGTTGGTTGAAGTGGTAGGAGTAACAGGATTGAAGGTATCAATAGGGGTTTTCTGGAAAAGTATCTCTTGGGTATCCATCAGGCGTTGGACACCTAACTTCAACATTGGGCAATCACTTCGTATGTTCAAACAAAAATAGAAGTCTTTACCACAACCAGGAAAGATCCCGGTTCTCAACAAATTTTCTTTAATCACAAGTAACGGCGTCAGTAGGTCAATAACATCAGTAACATGAGTGTCCTTCATAACAGCATGAATATTGTGGCCGTGCTTGGGCATCGGAGCAGATATAACATTGGGCTTCTCAGGAGAATCAAATTCTACTTCCTTAGCATCAATCAAATCCTGGATTTTATTCTTAAGCGCCCAACAATTATTGGTATCGTGCCCAGCACTGTCGGAATGGTAAGCACACTTGGCATTGGAGTGGTAGTATGGAGAGGAGGTGTTAGGGTTCTTTGGCGCTTCCTTCAAACTGGTCAGATTCAGCTTCAACAAATGAGGAAGTACCTGAGCGGGCTTCATATTTATGCGGGTGAACTGCCGTTGCGGCCTTTCCACCCGTTGTTGATTAGGTATCGACTGATTGTTACGAGGTTGATCATTTGACGAGTTTTGAATCATCACAGCCCCAACGGTCGGCCGGCGCTCAGTTCTTCCCTGTCCCTTCTGAGAATACACAGCAGATGCTTCCTTCTTGGCTGAGAAGAGTTTCTTAACAGCCGTGGATGCGGAAGCATCCTTTTGAATCTTTCCACTCTTAATACCGGCCTCAACCCTTTCGCCGGTCAAAATCAGTTCAGTAAATCCCGCAGAAGAACTCCCGATTAGATGGTTGAAGAAAGGGCCAGACAGGGTCCCCAGAAACATGTCAACTAACTCTCTATCTGATAGTGGTGGCTGCACCCTTCCAGCCGGATCACGCCACTTCTGGGCGTACTCTTTAAACCCTTCATTGGAAGCCATCCCCATGCTTTGTAACTGAGTACGAGTGGGCGCCAAATCAGCATTGTATTGATACTGACGATAAAAAGCAGCTGCCAAGTCTTCCCAATTATGAACCTCTGATCTTTCGAGTTGATAAAACCAGTCTAACTGCATGCCATACAAGCTGTCTTGGAAAAAGTGTACCCAGAGGTCTTTATCGGACGAGTGGGGTTGGATTTTTCTGACATACGACCTCAGGTGCATCTTTGGGCATGACAGACCGTCGTACTTGGCAAATGTCGGCACCTTGAACTTGGGAGGGATAACAATTCCAGCTACTAGCCCTAGTTCTTCAAAATCCAATCTGGGCACCCTCTATAACTCCATAGCTGCCAGTCTATCCTCAAGGTTCTTATATTTATCATCCGCTGGTGGATACTGTTGTTCATAGTAGTCTTCGTCTTCTTCCTCTTCCTCCTCTTCAACTTCGGATTCAGAAGGCACAACAGTCCCTTTCCCTTTACCGGCCCCTTCGTCAGACGTTGAGGGGAACTCAAGAACCTTCCTAACATTGCTCTCAAACCTTCTTCCAAAAGTGCCCACCCCAGGTCTCTTTTTCTTTTTCTCTTTATTCTTCTCCAACAAAACTTTGAGGTCCTCTTGACCCTTTACCAAGGTCATGAGGAGTTGCTGGAACTGTGAATTTTGTGCCTGCAGATCCTTTACCGTCTGCTCCAAATCCATGTTGCTGAAATAAACAACAGAAAGATAAGGAAACCTGGAGTGAAGACCTGTTTATGCATATGATGAATGGTATGTTATTCATGTAATGCATTCAAGGGTTCAAAAATTCAAATTTGTTGCAAACAAAAAGAACGCATGTTATATTAAGAAGAAATTGGTTAGTACATAAGTGCCCCATGGGCGAAATATTACAAAATTCTTAATGTAAAAAGACATTGCGCATCCTCTTTGGTGCGATGTAAGTGTTGAGAGTTTCCTCCTCGTGAAGTCGGCGGGTAAGCTCTAAAACCTTCTTCTCACTGGCATAGAAGCTGGCTTCAAAAGTATCTTGTTCTTCCTTGAGTTGGATCCAACTCTTTTGCATTTCTTCCCATGATGTTGGCATGTCAGGATGCAGGATGGTGTATGGAACCTCTTCTTCCATAACAGGCTCTTTGATCAAGGGGAGAATGTGAGGGTATGGCATCATAAGATTCTGGGAGCGGGTTCTTACCTACTTGAGGTAAGGCTCAAGGGGGATGGAATTCTTGTGCCCCAGTGTCTTACTATCCACTTTGTTGGGCATCCTCCAAGCTCTGATGAACCTTTGTCGAAGTCCTTGCGCATCGTTGTTGAAGTCAAAAACTAGGTCAGGAATTAACATGTCATGAGGGTCATCCCTCCGAGCATATCAAAATTGTCTCAAAGCTAGACAGGGGTTGTAGGTGATGCCTCCCCTAATGCCAAGTAGTGGGACATTAGGGAATTCCCCGCAACGATCAATGATGATGATATTTTCTCTGGACCGAGAACACCAATGAACATCAGAATGTGTGAGGGTCATCAACCGTTGTGACCACCTTAAACCCTGCTCATTCTTCAAAACTGGTTGTGGAAGGTGAGAAATAAACCACCTTGCCAGGAGAAAAGTACAGCACATGTGAACACCTATTTTCCTCATTGTTCGTGTGTAAAATGAGTGTAGGATGTCCCCAAGCAATGTAGGTATAGAGTTCGTGGATATGAAAATCTTGACAGCATTCACATCTATAAGCTGATCAGGGTTTGGGAACAAGACCAACCCATAGATGAGGAGTGCCACAATCTCTTCAAAGGCTTGTAGATCAAGAGAATTCCAGCAGTCTTGTGCCTTCTCAAACAGAAACTTTGCCAAGAAACCTTTGACACCACTTCTGGTTTCCCAATGCCCCTTGATGTCAGATGGTTGGAAGTGTAATGCTTGAGCAACATCTTCAGGCTTTGGTTCTTTTTTCGTACCGTTGTAGGGTAGTTGATTAAGAATAGGAATTCTCAAGAGTTGAGAAAATTCCTCCAAAGTAGGCACCAACTGGTAATCAGGGAATGTGAAACAGTGGTGTAGGGGGTCAAAGAACTGGAAGAGAACTTTCACCATGTCTTCTTCAATGTTGGTGTTGACCAAGTTGAGAAGTCTACCATGTCTTTCACTGAAGAGAGAATTCTCTGGAATCTTGGAAGTAAGCTCCTTGAGTTGAGGAGGGATTCTCACAAGGTTGACTTGAATTGTTTTCCTGCGAAGAGATTCCATGACCTACAAAACAAGAACAAAGATGAAGATCCAAACCCTTGAAATGGTTAGTGGATGCATATGATGCTTTATGATGTTCATGATGTATGCACAAGCACATGTACAAGCAAGTCACACAAAACCCTAGTTCCAGGCTTGCATGAGGTTTCATAGGTAAGTATCCTCTTGAAGTTAGTTGGCTCAAACCTGTCCTATAAATAGTAACCGGGTTCTAAGGAGCCCAATATCACTGGATTGTTTTCTATGTTCATTGTTTTGGTTTAGCCACTTAACTAGCGACCAAAATATTCCAAGAAAACAACCCTCAATGAGTGTAGTATCGAGTATCTACCAACTTCGGACTGCACCAAAGTCGGTCATCTCACTACCCCTAATAAAAGGCCAAGATGGTCAAGTAAGGTTCTAAGAGTTCATTAGTGCTTCATGACATCACTCAGCGGCCCCGTATTCTCTTTGATTGACTCAAAGGCTACCGGTACTCACAAATATGTCGCACTAATATAGCTATTGCTTCAACCATGTTGGTATACCCCGCACAATTTCCACAACATATTGCTATTTACCTATGAATGTTTCCCAAATCCGGGTAGAGGATTTCAAGCCCAAACAAGACAATCAAATGTAAAGCAATCAAATCAAACAATATAATCATGCAAAGGGTGATCTAAATCCCTAAGGTTACTCCACTTTTAAAGTTATCCCCAGCAGAGTCGCCAGTTCTGTGATACGGTGGGAGAACTGACTTGGGATTTTACGTTTGTGTTCGCAAATGTTTCGGTTTAGCAAGAGTCGCCACCTACTTTTTATTTTATCCTAAGGAAAGGTCAAAAAGCACAGGAAAGACCTTTGAGATGTTTTCTTGGGTTCGGGGAGTAGATTATGAAAAGGGAAGGTGCAAGCACCCTTTTCATCCATGGTTATCCATGGGCTCTTAGTTACTTGTTTAGATCACTTGCTTTGCTTTTCAATTGTTTGAAATGGTGCTTTTCAATTGTTTGAAATGGTGCTTTTCAATTGTTTAAAATGGTGCTTTGTGTGTGGTTTTGAAAGATGTTTTGAAAAGAGGCCATCGTTGTGGCAACCTTTGTAATGATTCTTGCTTGAATGTATACAAAGGTGTTTTTGTCTTTTGAAAAGATTTCAATGTTTTTTGAAAGTTTGTTTTGAAATTGTATTGTGAAGTGTGTTTGAAAATAGCAAGGATGTTTTGCAAGCTTTTGACCAAGTAACTAAGAGTTGTCTACCCTATTTTACTCAAAGATCTTTCTTATGTTTTTAACCCTTTTAACAGTGTCATTTCACCATTGTATTTGGTGAACAACCTTGTGTTAGGATGTTAAACGGGATAGGCGCGGGTCATCGTATAGACCATGATAGCAATTGTGTCAAGTATTTTTGGCAATTTTCTTAAGGGACTTGATCATTTTGTTTAGGCAACTCAGATAACGTCATCGAGGGACTATGATCTTTTGTTTTGCCAAAGTACTTGACATGCAACCATGGCCCATTTTTGAAGGCAACAAGTGGATTGAAACCCTAGGGGTGCAAGTGTGCATTGTGTTTGTTTTTCATGCATGTTTATCTTGGATTAGGTCAAGCTAGTTGTTGATTTTATTTTTGCATACAAACCCTAGGTCTAACCATGGCATAATTGAAAGCATTTAAATGTGCGAGAATTTAAATCCTACACTATTACAACATGATATAGGGAGGGGGTACAAATTTGAATTGGGGATTATTTTTCAAGAAATTAAACCATAAATTACTATTACAACCAAATTGAATGTACAAGATACAATATTTAAATGTACAATAATTAAATACAATAAATAAATGTTAGATAAAATATGTTATGCAAAAAGATTTTTATGTATGTAAAAAGTATTTTTAAATGTGGAGTGTAAATAAAATAAAAGGTTAATTTCAATTAATTTATTATTTAGGGCAAAAAACCTAATTCTTAAATAAATAGTATTATTTATTATTTATATGCAAAAATGTATTGATTTGTACAAAAAATAAAAGTATATTGTAAAAATGATATTTTTGGTGCAAAACATTAATAAAAATAAAAATGTAATATTTTTGTATTTTTTATCCTAATTATTTAATAAAATAAAGTATATAAGTATATACATATATATTAAACATATTAAATATATAAAAATAAAAATTAATTATTTACAAAAAATGTGTATATTCAAGAAAATCTTTTTTAAGTGTGTATAAAATAACAAATAAAAATAAACATATTTTTTACATTATTCTTTGAGTTTTAATAAAAAGAAAATAAATTATTTATATATTTATACTAGTAATAATTAAAATAAATTCCAAATAAATACAAAAATTTATGAAAATAATTTTTAAGTATTTTTTTATATTAGAAAATAAAATATCAAAATCAGAAATGAAACAAAAATGCAAAAATAACAAATGTACAAGAAATGGGTCAGGGGGTGTAAAAAGAAAAGAGGAGGGTGCCAAAAGCAAGCCTGTACAGGCCCAGCCCAAACCAACTTCATCTTCTTCCTTTGAACAAAAATACGCTCGCTTCTGTACACAAATGTTATCTCCTGATTCCTTGATATTTTGACAAAACTCATAACATGAAACTTGTAGAGCATCAAACAACGAATCCAACCATATAAAAAACTTAAGCTAACTCTCAAAGACCAGAGAGAATTTCTCTGGCCCTAATTTCTAACCTAGTTTTTTCAGAAAGTTCAAGGATGAAATTTTCCTAGCACGATTAATATAAATGAAAACTAAGCATATGTATGGCTTCAGGGCTATGAATACAACATCTTTCATTCATAAACCTAAGTCTAACTATTCCTAAATAGAGAGATAGAAGTTTATGAGATACCTGTTTCAGTTGACTTCGAGCTGGGCAATGCAGCAACTTCCAAGGGTGCTTAAGCTTCTTTTGAGCTTGCCTGAGGTCCACTGAAGCTTTTCCAATGCTTGGCTTGTTTTGAAGTAGCCTGTATCGTGCTACATAACTCAACCTGCAAAGCTTTGAAACAAAAATGGCAATGTGTGTTAAGGGTGTTACAGCTAGCAATGGATGATCTGGATAGCTTAGGTATGTTGGTTGGAAGGTGTTTGAAGTATCTCTAGGCAAAACGCACGATGGAATTTGGAGATGGCTAGCAAAATGCAGAACTGGCCCTGTTTTGCAAGAAAATGGGGAATGTGTGCACTAGGAGTTTTGAGAGGCAAAGGGGTCGTGCTTATGGCTTGTCAGGAGGTACAAAACTTGTTTGCAATGTTTGTGTAAGTTGGTTTTAACAGATGTGAGAGATGGCTTGTGGTTTGCAACTTTTCTTCTTCTTGAAGCAATAATATCAATTTGTTCAATGCAGGCATGTACAAGTCCTATATCATGCTGCGCCTTTTGATCTTGGTTACTGGAATTGGTAGATTTGATCTTGCCTCGGAGATATGGCCCCATGCCTCAAGGATCTTGGTTTGACATAAAGTGCAACTTTACAAAAAATGCATTATACCTTTTTCCAAATAGGGATTGGTTTTGTATGCAATGTCCAAATGACCAAAATAATACCTTAGCTCAATGGTTATGCATTAAATTATGGAGTAAAAACTGGTTTTGAGTCCTGCAAGCTAGTACCAAGCATGCTGATTTGAAAATGCAAGTTTGTATGAACATGTATTGGCCATGGATCAAAGTGAGTTTTTGCCAACTTCAAGCATTCGATTTTCTCTAACCACAAGGGTGTTTGAGGAGTTCTTGGATAATTTGGAAATCTTGAAACATGTACTATAATCCATCTTTGAAATGCAACTTGAAACTCCAAGTGGAACTATGTGAAAAATGGCCAAGAAGATGGGTCAAAATCCTACCTAAATTAGGGCAAAATTTCTCTAAGTTAAAAGTTTTAGGGACCCTTGTTCCAAAAATCATAACTTGATATACAATCCTCCTATGAGCAAACTTTGTGAATCAAAGTTGTATACTTTGTGATGTACTACAAAATTCATGTTGCAAGTTTTGTTTTAATCCATTTGTATCTTGGTGAAAAAATGGGACAAAGTTAGGAAAAAATAAGAAAATTTCATAACTTAGAAAATTTCTAAGTTATGAAATTTTTCCATTTTAAACCCTAATTTGCATTTTTGGGTTTCTTGATGAACAAGTTTCATAATTTGACATTTATTGGTGAAAAATGACTCTTGGCACTTGATTTTGACCAAAAAGTCAAAGTTTGACTTTTCAGTGTGCAGTCAAATTTTGATCAGTTGACTGAAAAATTCATCTGTCAATCCTATGCATTTGAGATCTTTTGAACTTGTTGAATGGGTAAAGACAATGTCATTGAGTCTTTGAGTCCATGTGTGAGCTTGATTTTCCATTGGCTAGGTCAAACAGTCAAAAATTGCCTTTGTGCAGTCAAAACCCTAAAAATGACCATTTTGCCCTTTTGATGATCTGATCAAATTTCTTGTGGAATTGTGATCCAAACTTGATAAAATGGTTCATATGAGTTCATAATGTTTATGTGGGTCAAATTTCATGAGGTTTGACTGTCAATTGGCCACAGTTGACTTTTTCCCCAATACAGCTGATTTCTAGGTCAATTGTCCAATTGACTGGGCAAAAATTGAATCAAGGCTTGAAACTTGGTATGGACAAACTTGTGAGTCCAACATTAAGTATGAAATTAACTTTGGGCATTGTAGGTCAAAACATCCCTGTGCAAAATCAAACCCTAATTTAGGTCAACAGTGCAAGGAGGTGTCTTGAGCAGAGTAAACCCTAGCTTGTTCTTGAGTTCCAAAAGTCTTGTGATTGAGAAAATGTTGATGAAATGAGAGGGAAAATTTTGGGGTAAAACATCGACCAATAGTAACCAGCCCTCAGAATCTTCTTGGCCATAGTATGTCTACTAGAGTAAGTTCCAAAGATACCTTCATGCATGTCTTCCATGACCTTTTCAGCTTCCTTCTTGTCAACACAATGGAGCAAAGTAGAATCATGGTTGCACTTGTACATGATCCCATTGCTTAGGAAGAATTTGGCTGAGAACCTCCGCAGGAATTTCTTGTTGTTGATTGAGGCCCCCTCGGGATAATCTTGTGCTTAAAGGTACCTTTTCACCTCATGGTACCAAGGCTTCTCATCAGTGTCGATCTCATAACAGTGTGCAGGTTCGTCAAATATTTCAATTATAATTCTAGGAGCCTCGTTGTCCTAATTGACCTTGAAAATAGATGACATTGTTGCTAAGGCATCTGCCAACTGATTCTCTTCCCTCGGGATATGTTCAAAGGTGACCTCCTCGAAGTATGGGATCAAGGTTAGCACAAGATCTTTGTAGGGGATCAGATTTGGATGTTTAGTATCCCATTCTCCTTTAACTTAACTGATTACCAAGTATGAATCTATGTATACGCTTAAGTATTTGATTCTTAGGTCAATAGAAGCCTTAATACCCAAGATGCATGCTTCATACTCGGCCATGTTGTTTGTACAGTTGAAGCAAAGTCTAGAAGTTAAAGGTGTATGGAAACCTTCGGGAGAAATGATCACAACACAAATTCCGTTACCAAATGCATTGGAAGCTCCATCAAAAACCATAATCCATTAGGATCCTTGTTCAGGTCCTTCATACGGTCCAGGCTTCTCCCAATTAATTATCGTCATGATATTCTCGTCTGGGAATTCAAAGTTCATGGATTGGTAGTCATCAACAGCTTAATGGGCCAAATGATCGGCCATCACACTTCCCTTGATTGCTTTTTGTGTAGTGTATTGGATGTCATATTCAGTCAAGATCATTTTCCATCTAGCTATTCGTCCACAAAGAGCTGGTTTCTCGAAGATATACTTGATGGGGTCCATCTTAGAAATCAATAAGGTAGTATGAGTCAAAATATATTGTCTTAGCCGGCGAGCAGCCCATGCCAAAGCACGACAAGTTTTCTTGAGCAGTGAATATCTGGTTTCACAGTCGGTAAACTTTTTGCTAAGGTAGTATATTGCATGCTCTTTTCGGCTAGATACGTCATGTTGACCCAACACACACTCCTATTGAATTCTCTAATACAGTCAAGTACATAATCAGAGATCTTCCTTCAACTGGAGGCATCTGGATTGGAGGTTCTTGTAAGTATTCTTTGATCTTGTCAAAAGATGCTTGGCAGTCGTCATTCCATCTGACTACTTGATCTTTCTTCAACAGTTTAAAGATTGGCTCACAGGTAGTATTTAAGTGAGAGATGAATTAGGCGATGTAGTTGAGTCGACCTAAGAAACCCCTGACCTCCTTCTCAATACATGGAGATGGCATCTCTTGTATGGATTTGACTTTTGCAGGGTCGATTTCAATACCTTTTCCACTGACAATGAAGCCTATGAGTTTTCCAGACCTCACTCCGAAGGTGGACTTGTTGGGATTCAGCCTCAACTTGTATTTCTTAAACCTTTCAAATAGCTTGTGTAAATGATAAAGGTGTTCTTCCTCAGTTTGTGACCTTACAATTATATCATCAACATAGACTTCTATCTCATGATGGATCGTGTCATGAAATAGATCCACCATAGCTCGTTGATAGGTTGCGCCTGCATTCTTCAAACTGAAAGGCATGACCTTATAACAGAAGGTGCCCACTGTGTAACAAAAGTGGTTTTCTCCATACCTTTGAGTTCCATCTTGATTTAATTGTATCCAAAGAAGCCATCCATGAAGGAGAACACTTTATGTTGAGCAATGTTGTCAACCAAGACATCGATATACGGTAGTGGGAAATCATCCTTGGGGCTTGCCCTATTCAAATCCCTATATTCTATGCACATACAGACTTTTCCATCCTTCTTCGACACTGGAACAACATTTTCCACCCATAGGGGATATGACTTCACTGCCAAGAAACCTGCATCGAACTATTTTATTACCTCAAATTTGATCTTCTCAGACATATCTGGCCGCATGCGACGAACCTTTTGCTTGACCGGAGGACAACCTTCTTTCATTGGCAAATGATGAACTATGATATCAGTATCAAGCCCTAACATATCTTCATATGACCAAGCGAACACTTCAACATAGTCGTGCATTATCTAGACCAATTTTCTTTTGACGTTTTCTTCCAAGTTGGCGTCGATCTTGACTTCTTTCTTGTCTGTCTCAGTACCCAAGTTTATCACTTCAACTGGTTCCTCGTGTGGTTGAATGACCTTTTCCTATTATATCATAAGTCTGGCGAGTTCCTTAGGTATTTCAAAATCTTCTTCTCCTTCGTCTTCGGCTTGATAGATTGGATTTTCAAAGTCATAGATGGCAATAGTAGAGTCGTTGTAAATAAGATCTGGAGTGGACGTGGATCTGCAAATGTGTGTGTGCATGTAAGGTCACATGGCTATTGAAAATGCAATAAAGTAAAGAAAGGCAAAGAACGCAAAATTTGAATGCAAAATAGTCTAATATTTTTCATTAAAATGAGCATATGGAATTTGAAAATGACAAACCCTTAACAAATGGGCCATTATGCCTCGGGCAAGACACCGGGCTTAAAATCATTGTTTTAATGGAAATTACAGACAAATTTCCCAAAGTAATAAAAATAGGAAATGATAGTTACTCCTGGCTGAAGGAGATTGGGATGAAGTCCTTGGTCTTCCAGTTATTGAGTCTTCCATCAGTAGTCGGGTAGATCTAGTCGTCAAAGTCACAATTAGCATCAGAGTCCTCAAGAGCATTAACCTCATGGTTACTAATGCAAAGAGGTGGTTTCCCTGTACAAGGACGCCGGACTTCCTTTTGAGCGTTGGAAGTGAAGCCCAACCCAAATTTGTCTGACTTGAAAGGGATATTGGGGAGTTGTCCCCAAATGGTGTAGCCTCCGTCTTCAATAACAACATGAGCATCTTTGAGAGAGGCCATCTTCGGTGTATCTTTAGCATCTTTGCGAATGTCAGGAGTGGCTTTGGAAACAACAACTATTAGAGAGACCACTTAAAAATCTTGATAGGGAGTCTCTATGAACTCTCCATCCATTGCAACATACTTGAATGAATTCAGATGACTAATCATAAACTCTTCTTCTCTACATACAATGAAAATTTTCCCTTTGATCGAATATTTCAACTTTTGATGTATTGTGGAAGTCACCGCACCTGCCCCATGTATCCATAGGCGTCCAAGCAGGCAAGAATAAGCAGGTAGGATTTCCATCACATATAATGTTGAGTTGAAGACTTGAGACCCAACTTTGATAGGGAGATCAACCTCTCCATGGACCATTCTCTTTGATCCGTCAAAAGCTCTCACCACGATGTCACTGGGTTTCAACATGAAATCTTCATAATCCAACCTATCTAGAGCACCTTTAGGTAAGACATTCAGAGAGGACTCAATATCCACCAACACATGGGCTAAAGTGGTGCCTTTACACTCAATGGAAACATGATGAGCTTTGTTGTGATTTTTCCCGGCTGGAGTTAGATCTGCATCTAAAAATCCCAAACCATTGTCAGCCATCAGGCTTGCTACACAGTTTTCAAAATAGTCGGACGTAGTTTCTTGAGGGACATGTGAATTTTTTAGGAACTTTATCAGTGCTTGAGCATGTGCCTCGGAGCATAGCAATAAAGACAACATAGAAATCTTCGAGGGTGTTTGCCCTAACTGTTCCATTATCTTGTAATCGCTTTTTCTGATAATTTTTAGAATCTTCTCTATCTCTTGGGTAGATGGGTCCTTAATGGTAATATATTTTGTGGGTGCCTCTATCTTGGCAGGCTCAATCATTTTTTCCTTTCCTCAAGTATCAACAATAGGTTTAACAGCAGTAATATGAACGGGTGTAGTTGTGGTTGTCGGAGGTGAAATCTCTACAGAGAAGATCCTTCCCATCCTAGTAACTTTATTTGATCCAACAATGTTTGTAATGTCAGCAGTTTCATATTTGACAACCCATGAATCTTGTTTGATACCATGGTAATACACTTACGCCCCATAACTCCAAGGCACAACCTTATCAAAAGAGTTGGGGACTGGCCCCGGTGTGGTGATAATTAGTGGAGCTATTCTTGGTTCAACAGGTATCCTAATAGGATCTTTGGAGTTGATCCTAATAGGTTTGTTTGATATAGTAATGATGGAAACATCTTCAAACTCTTGAGATACACTTTTGGTCAGACTTTTCATAGATGGAGTTTTCTCAAATAGAATCTCATGACTATTCATCAGGTGTTGGACACCATTCTTCAGCCATTCATAACCATTAATTTGTACAACACAACAACAACAGTTTTCAAGGCATTCAGGGAATACCCCAGCTTTCAACAAATTTTCTTTAACATTTTTCAAAGGAGTGGTCAAGTCATTGACAGTGAAAACAAAAGAGGCATCTTAAATAGCATTGACACCCTTACCATGATTTGACATGGGTGTGGTGATCACGTTGGGAGTTGGCGGAGGGTCGAATTCAATCGTCTTGTTATCAATTAGGTCTTGGATTTTGTTCTTTAGGGACCAATAATCATTGGTATCATGTCCGAGACTGTTTGAGTGGTAAGTGCATCTTGAATTGGGATTATATTTGGGAGAGGAGGTATCGGGGTTTTGGGGAGGAT
Source organism: Vicia faba (assembly GCA_948472305.1). NCBI lineage: Eukaryota > Viridiplantae > Streptophyta > Magnoliopsida > Fabales > Fabaceae > Vicia > Vicia faba. The sequence continues at coordinate 590,108,685 of OX451735.1, forward strand.
CCCTCAATGTAACCATTTTTACTTTTAGTATATGTTGCAATGCTTGAGACAATGACATATTGATCTTAGTATACTGCCTTTCTTAGAACTTCGTTCTCACCTAATCCTTTGTTGTTATTGAGTAGGTGTAGGATTGGAAATTAATACTGCCCCTAATGAATGATGACGGTCATTCTTAGTATGGCTCCTTGATCCATATACTACGTCAGTCTCCTTTTTGCCAGCAGATGGTTTTTTCACAACATCATAGGTGGAGGCCTTCGGTATCTTTCCGCTTTTAATCCCGCTTTCAACCCTTTCACTGGTCAAGATCAATTTAGTAAATCCAGATGATGAACTTCCAATCAGAAAGTTGAAAAATGGTCCAGTCAATGTCCCCATAAACATGTCTACCAACTCTCTATCAGTTAATGGTGGCTGCACCCTTCCAGTCAGGTCTCTCCATTTTTTAGCGTATTCTTTGAAGCCCTTGTTGGAACCCATGGTCATTCCTTGTAATTGTACCCTAGTTGGTGCAAGATCAATGTTATATTGATATTGGCGATAAAAGGCAGTGGCCAAATACTCCCAACTATGGATATTAGTCCATTCCAATTGGTAAAACCACTCCAACTGCGTCCTAGATAGAATTTCTTGAAAAAAGTGCACCTATAGTTTCTTATCAGTGGCATGCAGCTGAATTTTGAGAATGTAAGGTCTTAGGTGTAGTTTCGGGCATGAAACACCATTGTACTTAGCAAAAACAGGGATCTTGAATTTGTGGGGAATGACTACTCCAGGAATCAAACCCAAGTCACCAAAGTTCAAGCCAGACACATCTTGGATTTCTACAGCCTTGAATTTGTCTTCTAGTTGCTTATATTTATCGTTGGTCGATGGATATTGCTCGTCAAAATAATCCTCGTCTTCGGAGATTTGATTGTTTCCACCCCCAACACGGGTGCTCCTAGCATCTTCATCTTAATTCTCATCCTCCTCGGAGAAGTCTTCTTCCACTTGAACTTGTCGAACGAGGCCTTTGAATCTCTTCCCCATGTTGATTACAACTTTCTTTTTGGTATTCTTCTTCGTGACAAAAAGTGTCATCATTTCTTGCTGCCCCTTTGCTAAGTCGAGCAGAGTCTCTTGAAATTGAGAGTTTTGTGTCTGCAAGTCCTTGACGGTTTGCTCGAGGTCCATCTTATACTGAAATAAACAGTAGAAAGATGAGGAAACCTATGTTGGAAAACCTGCTTATGATATGATTCATGTGATGCGTATGCAATGTCTTCAAGGACCTTTAAGATTTAAATTTGCTTAAACAAAAAAGAAACAAAACATTAATTGTATTAATAAGTTCAACGATTACAAACTTCCTCTTGGGCTTACAATGAGGAAAAACGACAAAATGAATTTATACAACAAAAGACTCAGGTCTCCCGTGGACGCTTCCTCTTTGGACTGATGTAGGGATTCAAGTTCCGCTCCTCGTGAAGTTGCCTTGTGAGCTCCAACACTTTCTTCTCGCTTATGTATAATTTGGATTCAAAGGTGTCTCACTCTCCCTTGAGTTGAATCCACAATCTTTGCAATTCCCCGAGAGTAGTAGGCATGTCGGGATGAAAAACGGTATAAGGAACATCCCCCTCGGTGATAGGCTCCATAATTATTGGTAAGATTGCCACATACGACATCATGAGGTTTTGAGCGTGAGCTTGCACCCACTTGAGATAAGGCTCCAAGGAAATAGATTTCTTATGCCCCAAAGTCTTGCTATCAACCTTGTTTACCATGCCCCAAGCTCGTACAAATCTTTGATGATAACTTTGAACATCATTCCATTAGTCAAATACAATACCTTGGATAAGCGCATCATGAGGACCATCCCTCCGAGCATACCCAAACTGTCATAGAGCCAACCAAGGATTATAAGTGATACCTCCCCTAATTCCAAGGAGTGGGACATTAGGGAATTTCCCGCAGCGATCAATAATGGTAACATCCTCCAAAGATCGAGAACACCAATGAATATCCGAATGCGAGAGTGTGATCAACCTTTGAGACCACCTCATGCCTTGTTCACTCTTCAAAACTGATCGAGGAAGGTGCGAAATAAACCACATAGATAGAAATGGAGTGCAACACATAAGAATCCCCTTTCTCTTCATTGTACGAGCGTGAAGATAATGCAAAATGTCTCCAAGTAAGGTAGGCATCGGGTTAAGAGATAGGAAGATTTTAACCGCATTCATATCTATAATTTGGTCTGGATTAGGGAATGGTACTGTACCATAGATCAAAAGAGCCAAAACTTATTCAAAATCTTGCAAATCTATAGCATCCCAAAATAGTTGAGCCTTCTCAAACAGAAACTTGGCTAGAAAGCCCTTAACACTACTTCTTGTTTCCCAATTAGCCATAATGTCGGACAGCTACAAATGTAGGTCTTGGGTATTTCTCAATACCGATGAAGGGTATCTTACCAATAATAGTGTTGTACCCCAAAATTTGCCCTCTCATTTTATAAAGATTTTCCTCACAAGACTTCTTGGACTCAAGACAAGATTAGGGTTTGGTCAGCTCAAGACCTCATCTTGCACTGATGACCTGAAATTAGGGTTTGAGTTTGCACAAGGCTTTTTGGACCATCAATGTTTCATGTGACTTTCATACACCATCTTGGACCCCTAAGATTGCTCATGTTAAGTTTCAGGCCTTGAATCACATTTTTGCTCAGTCAATTGGACAGTTGACCTAAAAATCAACTGTATTGGGGAAAATTCAACCATGGCCAATTTACAGTCAAACTTCATAATTTTTGATCCACAACAACATTTTAGACTCATATGTACCATTTGATCAAGTTTGTATCACAACTCCTCAAGAAATTTGATCAAATCATCAAAAGGGCAAAATGGTTAAAATTAGGGTTTTGACTGAGAAAGGGAAATTTCTGATTTTTAACCTATCCAATGACCAATTGGTTTCAAGCATTATTTCAAGGACTCAATGGCATCATCTTGACCTAATTACATGGTTCAAAAGATCTCAAGTTCATAGGATTGACAAATGAATTTTCCAGTCAACTGATCAAAAATCAACTGTACACTACAAAGTCAAAATTTGACTTTTTGGTCAAAATCAAATGCCAAGGGTCATAATTCATCAAGATATGTAAAAATATGGAACTTATTGACCAAGAAAACCAATTTTGAAAATTAGGGTTTTGAATTTGAAAATTTTCATAACTTGGAATTTTTCTAAGTATGGAAATTTTCTTTTTTTTCCCCAACTTTTCACCACTTTTAAACCATGATGCAATTTGATTCAAAGAAAGATTCCAACATGAAAGTTTTATTCCTCCATGAAATATACAACTTTTATTCATAAAGTTTTCCCAAAAGATGCTTGGATCTCAAGATATGAATTTGTGAATAGGGGTCCATGAACTAAATAACTTAGTGAAAATTTGCCCTAATTTAGGCAGGTTTTTTACCCAAATTCATGGATATTTTTCACCTAGTTCCAAGAGGTATCTCAAAATTCATTTCAAAGATGGATTGTAGAGCATGTTTCAAGCTTTCCAAAATGACCAAGAACTCTCCAAGATCATTTGTGGTTAGGGAGAATCGAAGAAGAGAAAATGGCATTTTGTCACTTTTGTTCAAGCCATTTTCACAATGCATCAAGTTGCAAATCTGATCAAGCATGCTTGTACCTTGCATTACAGGTCCTAACTCCTTCTAAAATCCATAATTAAATGCTAACTCGGTGGATAATGGATTTATTTTGTCTTTTGAAGCATTGTACAAGGAATAAATCCATAAATGGCATAAAGGGCACATTGCCATTTTCATAAAGGTAAGCTTTTCCAACTTTACAAACCTTGAGCTTTGGACCTGTTCTTTTATTACAAGCAATCTCCACAGATATCAAGCAATGTTTACCAACCCTTGGCAGCCCTAGAACTAGCCAGTACAAGCATGTTGGCTCAAGTCACTTAACTTTTCTTCAAAAGCAAGAAAAGTTGCAAAAGTCCAAAGAACTTGTACATCTGATAAAGGGAGGACTTGGCATCATTCTATACATCTTGACAAACTTATCACAAGGCTAGACACGAATTGGTAGTGTTGTACCCCAAATTTTGACCTAAGGCGTCATCTCCTATCCGCATCTTTACATTACATTTGTTTTGATCCATCGATTTTAAATTTCATGACTTTTTCGGGCCAAGAACTATTTATGCTGAACATTGAATCATTTAATCGATTCGTGCGAAAATGATGTTTATTAATTATCTATTATCTAAAACTTGAATAATTGAAATTCATTTTTTGATTATTATTTAGTTTAAAGATGTAGGGATAATAAAATGAACATCAGAGAAGAGGCGTATTAATTGTGCGGACGTTTTATTTATTTACTCATTATTTTTAAATTTAAGTAACTAGAATTTATTCTTAGTTATTCTATAATTTAAAGGTTATGAATAATGTAAATAAGCATTTGAGGAAATTCATTGGTCAATAACGACTGTTTAATCGTTCGTCGCTCTAGGTTAAATAATTGAGATCCTATTTTAATTATTATAATTTAGTTGAGAATGATGGATTAAATAATCGAAGGTATTGGTTGGTCAATGATAATTATTATTTATCTGTTTATTATTTTGAATGTAGGTAATTGGAGATTTGTTTTCAATTATTATTCGTTTGGATAAAATAATAAACGATAAATAAATAAAGAAGAAGAATTAATAGACAAATAGTTTCTTTTATTCATTTTTTTGGTACAAGTTATTTTGTAAATATTGTATATATTGCAATAAATTACAATAATGAATTGTCAAAATTAAAATGAAATAAACTAGTCTATTTTAATTCTAATGCTTCCAATCCAATGTGTGTCCGCTCATTTAATTTTACCTGCACAATTAAAAGAAAAGAATTAGAATTCAAATAAATAATTAAATGCAGAAAATAAATTTTAATGTTCATCATTAAATGTAATGGCCGGAATCAGTTATTTTATTTTTTGCAAATCACGGGATTTCTCCCGGTTCACAAAAAAGGGAGGAATTTTATTTCATAAGGAATGCAATTTAAAACATGCACAAACTCTTTTCATTTTTTCAAAACTGCATAGTTGAAAGTAATTGCATTTTCATTTTCAAAAAAATCCAAATGCCTATTTCAAAAGAGCATACAGCATAAGCAACAAATATGTAGTAACTAATATGCAAGCATGTTACTTGAACGTTTGCCTACACCAGCAGAAACAAAACAGAATTTGTATTAAAAGAAACATGCAGTTTGACCATACTTGCAAGCAATATGAAATTTCCTTTTTTCATCATTTTCTGGCCATTACAGTTTCAGAAGTGTACAGCTTATCATTTTTTTATCAAAGCTATGCTGAGAGAAAAGAAAGAGAGATAGAGAATTGGTTTTGCAGGTTTAGCATAAGCATAAGGAGATATACAAGACAAACCAAGAAAATATAGCCAGTATAATTAATAACACAAAAGAGGAGTAGAGACAAATTGGGGGGACAGGGGTGCAGAGTGCTCAGAAAATCCCAGCAGCATATTTTCAAATTTTTCAATCTGTGGCGTTCAAGAAGAAGGAGAGAACTGTTATATTAGATAACAAAAAGAAAACAAAGATAGAGATCCAACCTGATAAGCCAGCAGACCCAACAACAAATCCACACAAGTTCTAAAGACACTATCCAAAAACCATCCTGCATATCAAAAATCCTGCACAAGTTCTAAAGACACTATCCCAAAACCATCCTGCATATGGCATAACCTGCATCTAGACTATACAAACAATAGTCCATTATTTTCAACATAGCCTGTTATCTGCTAAACAATAGATTAGAGACCAAAACCACAAAATTGTGCCACACCAGAAATTTTCAGAAAAAACACAGTAAGACTTCATTCAACAACAAGGCACGAGAATTGCAGCATACTATTAGAAGCGGGAAGAGAAGAGACTTACTTGGAGGAATCGTCACTCCGATAACTTTCGGACAGGTAACACCGTTATTATCACATTGTTGTTTTGGTCTTAAGTTTTTTTCATGGTTTCATAAGGATTATATCCTGTGACATTTCTCTACTTCTCAAATATTTCCTTGTTGTCATGAAGCTCTCTTGTTGTCTGAGCCGTTTTGGAAATAGAATCACTTCCTAATCCCGTATTACATCAACCACCCCTCATCACCATTACCTCATCGTTTTTTTAAACTTCCATCTTTACACATAGAATCACCGAACCACCTGCATCAATAATCGATAACATAACCAGATCAAAATCATTTCATCAGAGGAGTCCACAAATATAGACCGTAAAAAAGAGAGAACGCTCAAAACTGACCTCAAAAAATATCCCTGCTAAAGTTACTGTATCTTCCTCCAACCTTCAACAAACCTGCATTCGAATAATACACAATAACGAAAACTATTTCTCTCGATTCAGCGCTTTTGTTCTTTAGTTTAGGATTTTCTTCTTTCTCTTCTCTTTCACATACTCCCTGCGCCTTACAACCATAACCCTTCCTACGACAACTCCAACCTTCACCATCACAAAACTGCTACTTAACAGCCACAAAACACCTTAGAAACACTCATAGCCCCAACTTCACTAGTTAAACTAATCCCATAGATTCACGCTTCAACACACCAAATCGCAACAGAACCACAAAAACCCAAAATTGAATCTCTCAGAATCTCACAACACTCAACTCAGATGCAAACCTTCATCTCATTCAAACCCACGAAAATCACATAGCAACAAACCAAAAGAAGTAGAAGAAAAAAGAATCTTCTGATGATCTAAAGATAAAACCTTTGTGCAGCCTCGTTTCTGACCCAAGTATACCCTCACCCTTGCAAGTTTCTGTAACCGGTCGGCCACCGCGCCGTCCCGGTCTTCCCTATGCAACCCAAACCTGAGACCAACACCGCCTAACACCACAGGTCACCACCATAGGAGACCTCTCCACAGCCTCATTATTTCAAGCCTTATCTCAGACATCTGGATCCTAACTTCACCTTCACATTCTTACTCCTAGATCTAACATAATAGAAAAACCTAAAAGACTATAATCTAAATTCAACGGTGCAGAAGATCAATTCGAATTTAAAACCTTGGGGATAATATCCAAAACACTTCAAGCATTCGTATCGTATGAAGAATGAAGTGTAAGGTTGAAGAATGACCAACCTATGAAGTTGAGAATCACTTATGTATTTGTTGCACGCGTCGAAGACGAGAATGAACTCCAAAAGTCCAGAGAATCTTGAATCAACAGTCGCTGTGTTTCACCGTGCGGAAGCCACAAAGAAAACACCTTCATCATCTCGTCATTCTCTGTTCTCTCCATTATTTTTCGATGAACTTCAATCCACCACCGCTCCCTTTCACCGATTCTTCTTTTCTTTCCTGCGTTTCCTTTTTCCTTCTTGCGTTCTGGCTTCGATTTGTGGCGTTGTTTTTGTTCTGGAAGTGAGATGCAAAGGCGATGGAGGGGTTTTTGTTGAATCCAGCGGCGGCGGCCATGGTGCCCTCAGTCCCTAGGGTTTTCTTGTTACAAGTTTTGTGTTTCCCTCCCCGTGTTCTTCTTCCAACCGACCCGGCCCATCTCCCTTAACCCAGCTCGTTTCTCTTTTTTTTTGCTCAAGCCCATGCATTTGTTATTTGTGTACCCCCCTTTGGTTATTGTTACCTCTTTGTCTACTTTTAATCTCCTTAGCCTTTTTTAGATTATTGTCAATTTAGTTAACTTGGTAAGATCTAATAAAAGAAAAAGAAGAGATATGATTTAATTAAACGATTTTAATAACTTGACTTTTTTTTATTTTATTAGTTTAAACTTTAAGGTTAATCTATTAATTTTAGTTTTTTTAACTAGATTTAATTTAAGAGCTTAAAGATTTAATCTAATTGTTTGATAACTCTTAAATAATACTCTGTGTATATAAAACATAAAAAAAATAGAAACATATAAAACTTTAAAAAATATTTCTATTAATTCTCGTTACCTTTTATCATTAAAAATGCGTAAAAAGTGAAAACCAATTAAACTTTTTCTTTTCGCCTATTAAACAAAAATCATATAAACAATGCATGTTCACATTTAATTGTTGTGTATCATTTTTCTGTCAATTATTTCATTGTACTTGTTTATTCTGTTTGCGTCGATCCAAAGGGAATTGTCTAAATTTTGTTGACTTCATGTCCTCAAAAATGATCGAGCGAGTACCCTCATTTCATTGAAACTTAGGATAATTTTTCCAAATATCCGACTTCTTCAAAACTCATACCATTTAAGTCAAAACTTCGACATTAGGTCGTCGCATCTTCAAAAACCCGTCCGTACCCCCTTTCGGCCAAAACAATTTATTTTTCAATCGAACGAACAATTTTAATAAACAGATATTTCAAAAGGTTCCTATAGAGTACTATAGATACATTGGGTGCTAATACCTTCCCATTGTATAACCAACCCCCGAACCATAAGATCTCTTTTCAAAAACGCTTTGTATTTGTATTTTATTTACATTGCATATTTAGGGTTTTATTTCGCTCTTTTCCCTTTTCCTTTGGAAACAATAAAGCGCGGTGGCGACTCTTGCTTTTGCGAGACGAATTAATCAATAATTCGATCTCCGATTTACCCCGCTACATTTTTTATCGCTACAGAATTGGCGACTCTGCTGGGGAAAGATTGACCTCTTGCTGGTCCATCCCTGAGTGGGTTAAGCCTAACTTGGCTTATCTGTTTTACTATTATTTTGATTTGTTTGATTATGTGTTTAAATTGGGGTGTTTGGGTTTTTTGAAGGACAAATCCTATACCCGGATTAAGTAACACTTAAGGAATAGGATGGGCGGTATAGTCATGTTAACTTTGAGGGAGTAATCCCGAAGAAGGAGGCATGAGATCCCCCACTCAATGGAAGGCCCTCTTGAACTTAATATTTGTTTACCGAGTAATCGGGAAGACATTATTATTTTCGACCTAGGAGCCCGAGAAGTTGAGGACCGTAGAACCCTAACCCATCTTGGCCTTTTTAGGTGTAGCGCGGAGACTATCACGGAGTAATTCGGAAGTAGTTGTTACGCGATGCTACGCTCGGACGAGTTTCTCTTGAGAATATTGCTAATTATTGAGTAATCAAGACGTTGGTAATATCCGAAAGAGGGATGCAGACTCTGGGAACTCTTAGAACCTTGTCTTACAGGTGTGATCGAAACATTAGTACATACCTTTGGGTGGGCTTTACCCTCGACTCCATGCTGAACTTTGAACCTTTAAACCCCATGTTTGCAAATTTGTGTGTGACTGTCGCATTATCATTCATTCATGCATTCATCAACATCTTTGTAAAAACTCGTTTTTCAAGGAACTTTGGAGTGATTTTTGCAAACGTCACAGGGTATTATGGAACTTGGAAGGAGAAATACTCGAAGCTTTAGCTTCAAAGAGCCCGAGATTGAAGAATTGAAGAGTTTGATTCCGAAGATAGAGAGTCCGACAGATTTTCAGAAGAAATATGGGTCCATCGTACCGCTCATGAAGCGCAGGATGAAGAAAGGCATCCTCAACACTTTGGTTCAGTTCTATGATCCCTTGTATCGATGTTTCACCTTCCCGGATTATCAGCTGATGCCTACCTTAGAGGAGTACTCCTATATCCTTGGTTTGCCGATCGTCGACCGTGTTCCTTTTTCCGGATTAGAAGAGGAGCCTAAATCTCATGAGATAGCAGCCATCACCCATCTGAAGAAGTCAGAGATAGAAGAGAATATGACTACGAAAGGAGGAATCCGGGGTTTGCCGGCTCAGTTTCTGTTGAAGAAAGCTCATTACTTTGCTGATACCAAGGATACCGTTGCCTTCGAGGACGTGTTTGCTTTACTCGCGTATGGTCTTTTCTTATTCCCTAATATTGATAAATTTGTGGATGTCAATGCCATCAGAGTTTTCCTGATTGGAAATCCGGTCCCTACGCTGCTAGGGGACACGTATTACTCTATCCATCTTCGAAACTCTCGTCAAGGAGGAATGATTATTTGTTGCGTACCGTTGTTGTATCAGTGGTACGTCTCGCATTTACCTGGGTCCGATGCTTTCTGGGATCTCGAGAAAGAACCGCGTTGGGCACCAAAGATTATGGCTCTCACTCATTTCGACATTGACTGGTACAATCGAGCTTACCATGATGTAGAGATCATTGACAGCTGTGGTGCTTTTCCCAATGTACCTCTTCTTGGTACGAAGGGTGGAATCAACTACAACCCTGTTCTAGCGCGCCGTCAGTTCGGGTACCCAATGAGAGATAAGCCGAACAGTATCCATGTGAGTGGTTTCTTTCTTCAGGAAGGACAAGATCATCAAACTGCTAAGAGAGAGATTGAAGGAGCTTGGCGCCATATCCACAAGAAAGGAAGAGATATGCTGGGACATAGAGGTGCCGTTTCTTTGGAACCTTACCTGCAGTGGGTCCGTGCTAGGGCTAATGCTCTCAAGATGCCGTATAAACTTGAGAAACCTTTGTTCCCTGCCATCGCACCATCATCAGTTGCTATCCCAATCGCAGATGTAGGAGAATATCAAGGGAACCTGGCTAGGATGAAGTCCGAGAGGGATGCTTGGAAGGAAAAGTACCATATGTCCGAGTACGAGAATCGAGTCCTGACTCGACAGCTGAAAGAGAAGAAGGAGTTGTTGCTTATTCAAGATGGCCGATTCGTTGACCACGATGAGAAGCTTCGCCAGAAGGATGCCTTGTTGAAGAAATACGCGAGTGAAAGGAAGAGGAAAAGGGAATGTTCAGTAAACTTGGCTCTCGTTCCTAATCCGCAAGAAGAAATCATCGATCGACTGATAGCGGAAAAGAAAGATTTAGAAGACTTTTATGAAGAAAAGATCAAGAAGCTCCGACTGCAGCTGGTGTTTGGTCCGTCATCTGAGGATTCTGAGTGAGCTTTAGCTTTAGTTTATTTTTATTGATGTCATTTTGTAAAACTATGTAAAAGGGCTTCACGCTCCGAAGTTGTAACTTATGGTCTTATTTCGGGCTTCATGCTCCAAGTTGTAATTTACTGCTTCATGTTTTAAAATGTAATTTATCACTTTATTATGGTTTTCAGGTTGTAAGTTGTAATTTATTGCTTTCATTAGTGGATTTGTTATTCCAAGGTTGTAATTTACTATTCCAAATTGTAAGTTGTAATTTATCGTTTTCGATTGACGGATTGAGTTTTTGTTGTTCCAAATTCCTTTACCATTGATGAATGCAAAGTTACTAAAAGTTCCTTGAAAAACTTTTAAAATGAGTCATCATTTGCATCACCATCATGCATCATTTCACATTCCACATCACATGTTTTCTAGAGTCTCATTCTTGTTCTTTTTCCACCGAAGGTTGCCAAGCTGTCTCACCAACACGACACTCGGGCCAGTCGTCAGAAAAGAATGGAAGATTTGGAACAGGAAAATCAAGAGCTCCGTGGGGAAGTTGCTACGCTTCGTGCCGAGATGGAAAAGTTAACAGCGTTGGTGGAAAGTTTGGTGGCTGTTCAGAATCAGCCACCGACTACGACTGCCGAGATTCAGACTTCAACTCCAGTGGTTTCCGAGATTGTTATCGCTCCTGCCTCCGCAACTCAAATCAACTCTCCGATCCAGCATCAGATGCCGAAAGGTTTTCCTTGGGGAATGCCTTACAACTTTATGCCGGAAGGGTGTCAGCCTACCGCCCAACCTATATTTCAGCCTGCATTGTCTCTTTCACAACCGGAGACGACTACACTGCCGCCAGTAATTCCATCTGTAGCACCCTTTCCGCAACCAGTCATGACGACCGTTGCTCCGGTGATCCACTCAGTGCCATACTTGAACGAACCAGTTTATCCTGCCGAACCTGCTGAAAGTATGGGCCTTTTTGATAGAATGGAGGAATTTCAGGATCAGTTCCAGGAAATGCAGAAAGAGCTTAGAGCCTTGAAGGGAAAGGATCTGTTTGGGAAGAGCACACATGATCTTTGCCTGGTTCCGAATGTCAAGATTCCGGCGAAGTTCAAAACACCAGACTTTGAAAGATACAAGGGGGATTCGTGTCCTAGAAGCCATTTGACAATGTACGTGAGGAAGATGTCCACGTATTCTGATAATCATGATTTATTGATTCATTATTTTCAAGATAGTTTGACGGGTGCTGCCTTGAAGTGGTATATGGGATTGGACAGCATTCGAATCCGCAATTTTAACGATCTCAGTGAAGCCTTTGTCCATCAGTACAAGTATAATGTTGACATGGCGCCGGACAGGGATCAACTCCGGGCAATGTCGCAAAGAGACCGAGAATCTTTTAAGGAGTACGCCCAGAGGTGGCGCGAAATTGCTGCTCAGATCCATCCACCTTTGGAGGAGAAGGAGATGACTAAGATATTTTTGAAGACCTTGGGATCCTTTTACTATGAGAGGATGATAGCCAGCGCGCCCAGTGACTTTACCGAGATGGTGAGCATGGGTATGCGATTAGAGGAAGGAATCCGTGAAGGACGTTTGATTAAAGAGGGGAGTACGTCCAGCAGTGTGAAGAAGTTCGGAGGTGTTTTCCCGAAGAGGAAAGAGCAAGATGTTAGTGCTTTGTTTCCAGGTAGGCCTAGGAGAGGCTACTCTCACGTCGCGGCAGTCACTCCGGCTGTCCGCCCGGCTTTGGTAGCCCCATCTCATCAGATTCCGCCACCTCAACAACGACCTTTTCAACAGCAGCCTCGACAACAGGCCTATCCGCTCAACCATCAGAACCGTTCGCCCAGAAAGCCGCAGTTTGATGCCATTCCTATGACGTATACTGAATTGTTTCCCGCTCTCATTAGAAAGAATCTCATCACAACAAAACCACCTCATGTCGCACCGAACAGTGCTTCCCCGTGGTATAAGGCGGATCAATTCTGTGAATATCATCAAGGGTCACCGGGGCACAACCTTGAGAATTGCTTTGCGTTGAAGGCGGATGTGCAGAGATTAATTAAGCTTGGCATCTTGTCTTTTAAGGATGTGAACCCGAATGTCAGAGATAATCCTTTGCCCCGACATGGGGCAGCTTCTGTGAATATGGTGGAGGGTTGCCCGGGGAAGTTCCGAGTTTTCCAAGTCGAGCACATCAGAGAATCATTGATCAGGTTACACCAAAGTTTGAGAAGACTTGCCTTTGTTAGGCACCAACATGACTATGACGTTTGCCAGTTTTGTTCAAGAGAAGAGGATTGTCCTATTGTGAAGGAGGACATTCAGAAGTTGCTAGATCAGAGAATTATTACTATTACCTATGACCGAAATCCTGAAGATGAAGTGAATGTGATAACCCCACAGTTTAATTTACCAGAATCAGTAGAGATTGCTTACAACAGCCAGACTGCGTCTGCTGATCCTTTGATTATTTATCCACCTGGCCCTGTGCCTTATAGCTCAGACCAAGCCGTGCCGTACAAGTATAACGCCACCATGATCGAGAATGGGGTGGAGGTCCCCATACCAACTAGACCGTCTTTCGTTAATATTGCCGATGTAAGTAGAGTGACAAGAAGTGGGCGTGTTTTTGCCGCGGTACCGACAAGAAGACCAGAAGTTCAAGTAAGGAGGCCCATGCCGGCGGAGATCCCTGTAAGAAATGAACCAAGGGTTGAGGTAGGTCGATCCAGTGGACCTATCCCTCACCCTGAAGAAGATGAAATCTTAAAGCTTATCAAAAGAAGCGAGTATAAAATTGTGGACCAGCTTCTGCAAACACCTTCCAAGATTTCCTTGCTTGCCTTATTGAGAGATTCTGGGGCACACAGAGAAGCCTTGATGAAAGTGTTGGACCAGGCGTTCGTAGACCATGATGTGACAGTTGATCAGTTTGACGGGATTGTGGGGAATATAACCTCGTGTAACAACTTGGGTTTCAGTGATGAAGAACTCCCGGAGGAGGGGAGAAACCATAATATGGCTCTGCACATTTCAGTAAGTTGTGGGAACGATACCTTATCAAGCGTGTTAGTGGATACCGGCTCGTCATTGAATGTGATGCCCAAGACCACGTTGTCTCGACTTTCGTATCCAGGTGCTCCTATGAGGCCTAGCGGAGTAATTGTTAAAGCCTTTGACGGTTCCAGGAAGACGGTTATCGGTGAAGTGGATCTTCCCATAGTGATTGGCCCCCACACTTTTCAAATCACTTTCCAAGTGATGGACATCCGTGCTGCTTATAGTTGTTTATTGGGCCGTCCCTGGATCCATGATGCCGGGGCAGTCACCTCCACGCTCCATCAGAGATTAAAATTTGTGAGGCATGGGAAACTAGTGATGATTGGGGGAGAGCAGGCCATGGTGGTAAGTCATTTATCATCGTTTTCTTTTATTGATGCTGACGAGGACGTCGGGACCCAGTTTCAGGGCCTATCAGTTGCTAAGGATACTGTGAAGAAGCAGGGGGCATCCATCTCTTCTTTTGAGGATGCACGGCGAGTAGTGGAGAGTGGTTCGGCCGAAGGATGGGGCCAGGTGTTGACGTTACCCGAGAACAAGTCTGGGGAAGGTTTGGGTTTTCATCCAATAGCTGCAAGGGTCAAGAAAGAGGTGGTCGTTCGTCCAATTCAAGAGGTCTTTCGGAGTGCAGGGTTTGTACATCCTGAGGTTGATGCTGTCATAGATGATGATTCCGAGGAAGATTTTCCCGTGTTTGTGACGCCTGGATTGGCTTGCCAAAACTGGATAGCTGTTGATATTCCTGTGGTTATGCACGTTTCCGAGTAATGTTTTGTTCATTTTTCTTTAAAAAAAATCGCTCTGCCCAAGGCGAAACGTATTTTGTGTCGGGCTATGAAAAATAACTCCTTTTGCTCTGCCCAAGGCAAAAGAGAAATGTCTGGGCTTGTTGTTTCAAGTATTTCCTCTTTAATGAATAAAAATGTTATTTTGTCCACTGCTGTTTTATTTTTCATTTTTTCGGGAAATAATAATGAAAATTGATTAAGAGCATTTTGTTTTATTTGCACAAATCGATTTCTAAAATAAAGCATAATCATGTGTGCAGATTACTTCATGACTTAACCATCGAAAACAATGATCCTATGCCCTCTCCCAATTTTGAATTCCCTGTGTTCAGAGCCGAAGGAGAGGATGATGAAGAGGTTCCTGTCGAGATTTCCCGTTTGATTGAGCAAGATGAGAAGGTCATTCAACCATTTGAAGAACCTGTAGAGTTGGTCAACTTGGGTGATGAAGAGGATAGAAAGGAAGTCAAAGTCGGAGCTTTGCTTATCCCGGAAGTTAAGGAGCAGATGTTGGAGCTCCTCAGAGAGTATGTTGATGTGTTTGCGTGGTCTTACCAAGATATGCCAGGGTTGGACAATGACATTGTGGAGCATCGTTTACCGTTGAGACCTGAGTGTCCACCGGTCAAGCAGAAGTTGAGAAGGACTCGTCCTGACATGGCCGACAAGATTAAAGAAGAAGTTCAGAAGCAGATCAACGCAGGTTTTCTTGTGACGTCGGTCTATCCTCAGTGGTTAGCCAACATCGTGCCTGTTGCTAAGAAGGACGGTAAGGTTCGGATGTGTGTAGACTACAGAGATCTGAACAGAGCTAGTCCGAAAGATGATTTCCCATTACCTCATATTGATGTATTGGTCGACAGTACTGCCAAGTTCAAAGTCTTTTCTTTCATGGATGGTTTCTCTGGTTACAACCAAATCAAGATGGCGCCGGAAGATATGGAAAAGACCGCTTTCATTACACCGTGGGGAACTTTCTGTTATCGAGTTATGCCGTTTGGTTTGAGGAACGCTGGTGCAACGTACCAAAGGGCCATGACTGCTTTGTTCCACGACATGATGCATAAGGAGATCGAGGTGTATGTGGATGATATGATTGCCAAATCACAGACTGAAGAAGATCACCTAGAGCATTTGTTAAAGCTATTCCAGCGCCTGAGAAAGTACAAACTCCGTCTGAATCCCAATAAGTGCACTTTTGGCGTTCGTTCAGGAAGACTTTTAGGTTTCATTGTCAGTCAGAAAGGTATTGAAGTAGATCCCGATAAAGTCAAAGCTATTCGGGAAATGCCCGCACCCAAGACGGAAAAACAAGTAAGAGGATTCCTTGGGAGATTGAATTACATTTCTAGGTTCATATCTCACATGACTGCTACTTGTGGGCCGATTTTCAAGCTTCTCCGCAAGAACCAAGGATGTGTGTGGACAGAGGATTGTCAGAAAGCTTTCGATAGTATCAAAGAATATTTGCTCGAGCCTCCCATTTTGATTCCTCCGGTGGAAGGAAGGCCATTGATCATGTACTTGACCATATTAGAGGATTCCATGGGATGTGTGCTTGGTCAGCAGGACGAGACTGGAAGAAAGGAGCACGCTGTATATTACCTGAGTAAGAAATTCACAGACTGTGAGTCTCGATACTCATTGCTTGAGAAAACCTGTTGTGCTTTAGCTTGGGCTGCTCGCCGTCTACGCCAGTATATGATTAATCACACTACTTGGTTGATCTCCAAAATGGACCCGATCAAGTATATCTTTGAGAAGCCCGCCTTATCTGGAAGAATAGCCCGTTGGCAGATGTTGTTATCCGAATATGACATTGAGTATCACACTCAGAAAGCGATCAAAGGGAGTATTTTGGCCGATCATTTGGCTCACCAACCAATTGAAGACTACCAGTCCATCAAGTTTGACTTCCCCGATGAAGATGTTATGTACTTGAAAGCCAAAGATTGTGAAGAGCCGTTACCTGAAGAAGGACCTGATCCTGAATCCCGTTGGGGTTTAATATTTGACGGAGCTGTGAATTCCTATGGAAATGGAATTGGGGCAATCATCGTTACTCCTCGAGGTACTCATATCCCGTTCACGGCAAGACTGAAGTTTGATTGTACGAACAACATGGCGGAGTATGAAGCGTGTATTATGGGTCTCGAAGAAGCAGTGGACTTGAGGATTAAAATTCTTGATATTTACGGAGATTCGGCATTGGTAATTAATCAAATCAAAGGAGAATGGGAAACTCGTCATCCTGGTTTGATCCCGTACAGAGACTATGCTAGAAGGTTGTTAACTTTCTTCAACAAGGTGGAATTGCATCATATCCCTAGGGATGAGAATCAAATGGCGGATGCTTTGGCTACTTTGTCTTCAATGTTTCAAGTGAATGATTGGAACGACGTGCCTACAATCCGGGTTATGCGCCTCGACCGACCTGCTCATGTGTTCGCAGTAGAAGAGGTCACCGATGACAAACCTTGGTTCTATGACATCAAACGTGTCCTTCAAACTCAAGAGTACCCGCCTGGGGCATCCAGCAAAGATAGGAAGACGTTGAGAAGATTAGCAAGCAGTTTCTTTCTCAATGAAGAAGTGTTGTATAAGAGGAATTACGACATGGTCTTGCTCAGATGTGTAGACAGACGTGAAGCAGACATGCTGATGCAAGAGGTGCACGAAGGGTCCTTTGGCACTCATGCCAATGGACACGCAATGGCTAGAAAGATGTTGAGAGCTGGTTACTACTGGATGACCATGGAGTCTGATTGCTGCAAGTATGTGAAGAAGTGTCATAAATGCCAGATTTATGCGGACAGGATGCACGTACCGCCGACCCTCCTCAATGTTATATCTTCACCTTGGCCTTTCTCCATGTGGGGCATTGATATGATTGGGATGATTGAACCCAAAGCTTCAAATGGTCATCGTTTCATCTTGGTAGCGATCGATTATTTTACTAAGTGGGTGGAAGCCGCATCTTATGCTAATGTAACCAGACAGGTGGTAGTCAGATTTATCAAGAATCAGATTATTTGTCGGTATGGTATCCCGAGTAAGATCATCACTGACAATGGGTCGAATTTGAATAACAAGATGATGAAGGAGCTTTGTGAAGAGTTCAAAATCGAGCATCATAATTCCTCTCCTTACAGGCCGAAGATGAATGGGGCTGTTGAAGCTGCTAACAAGAATATCAAGAAGATCGTCCAGAAAATGGTGGTAACTTATAAGTACTGGCATGAAATGCTTCCGTTTGCTTTACACGGGTATCGTACTTCAGTTCGAACTTCAACAGGAGTGACTCCTTTCTCCTTAGTTTATGGTATGGAAGCAGTACTCCCCGTGGAGGTTGAGATTCCGTCTCTGAGAGTGTTGATGGAAGCCAAGCTTTCCGAGGCCGAATGGTGTCAAAGCAGGTACGATCAGTTGAATTTAATCGAAGAAAAGAGATTAACGGCTTTGTGTCACGGTCAGTTGTATCAGCAAAGAATGAAGAAGGCTTTTGATAAGAAGGTTCGGCCGCGCGAGTTCAGAGAAGGTGACCTCGTGCTCAAGAAGATATTATCTTTCCAACCCGATTCTAGGGGCAAATGGGCTCCGAACTATGAAGGACCGTTTGTTGTTAAGAAAGTTTTCTCCGGAGGTGCCATGATTCTCGCCAATATGGATGGCGAAGACCTCCCGCGTCCCCTGAACGCCGATGCAGTCAAGAAGTATTTCGCTTAGGCAAATTCCTGGCCAAACCAGTCTTGGTATTTGAACATTTTCTGGAATTCAAAGTTGTTAGGGAGAATAGTGATCATTGTTTTGTATGACCTCTTATTTCACATACTATTTCCCCAAACTTTTGTAAACCGTTGGAGTCGCATTGTTAGCGAACTACCATCGTATTATTGAAATTTGAGCATTTACCTTTTGTGGGCAAAATTTTAATTTTGTGGAAATACTTGAAACAAATTTACTTAAAACATTCTTATTTCTAAAATATGTCGTGAATAACGAAAGGAATATTAACAGTCGTTCCGAAAATGGTCAAGCCATGAAATACAAAACAGTACAGTAATTTATACTTGCATGACGAATCTGTTCTCTTTCAAATCGTCATGAAGTGTTGGCTGTGTACGTGCTTGGTTATGGTGGTGCTAAACTTGGTGATTCCCCAACTGTTCCAGTTAAGTGTGGTTTTAGCTACCCTTATTTGGGAGATTTTGAAGTGCGGTACACTTCGTCTCATGCCAGTGGTTTATTGGTGCTAGAAGATCGGATTTGATTGTTCGTCTCTTCGGAAGACTTGGGCCTTGTAGCGTGACATCTTCCGACGTTGCTTCGTATTCCGTCTATCTTCCATCTTTTCAAGAGTGGCCGAGCGTTTATGTTGCTGTGACACCTTATTATCTCCAAGATATCCCATCTGTCTGTTTTGTCAGCATATACATGACATTCACTTATTCATCCACACTTGCATCACGCACACACAGTTGTATTTGTTAATATCATTAAATTCGTACACCTTAGTTGTGTCTTTTTTTTCAAATAACGTATTTGATCCTTCCAAATAGGGTGTCAGCTTAAGCATAAAGTGCGCCTCCTTTCTAATTCCCCAACTGAGCTAATCCTCGTGGATGATTTTTGATTTAGCTTACCTTGTCCATTTCTCGACAGGATAATTTCCCCAATCGATTTACTTTCTCATTTGGGAGGAGTCTTGTTTGACTGTTATTCCTGAATGAAGTTGTTGCCTCTTGCATAGGCTACCTCAGTGTTTTTCCCCAGCGAAATTGCGACCTAGACGGTTGGTGCATTTATTTTGCAGGTTTTAAATATGTGATCTCCTTGGGAAGGATTGATTCAGGGTTCTCTTTGATGAAGATTTTATTCTCTGCCAATATCATCGCAGTTCCCCTCTGAATTATGACGGAAAACGACAAGCGGTAGCTCTTCACGAGCAACTTGTACGTTACTATCTTCGACAGGCGCCGGGCAGTAGTTCTTCATGAGCTACTAGTGCGTTATTTTAGCTTTCGGAAAGCGCCAAGCAGCAGTTCTTCACGAGCTACTAGTGCGTCTTTTTATTCCGTTGGAAAGCACCGAGCAGCAGTTCTTCATGAACTACTAGTGCGTCAGTTATGACTTTGTGAAAGCGCCGAGCAGCAGTTCTTCATGAGCTACTAGTGCGTCATCGTCATTTTATCCTTTTTGGGAAGCGCCGAGCAGCAGTTCTTCACGAACTACTAGTGCGTCATTTACTTTTTTTGAAAGCGACAAGCGGCAAACTCTTCATGAGTTACCGGTACGTGTTACCAGTACGTTATTATTCTTCGGAAAACAGCAAGTGGTAGCTTCTTTATTTGAGCAACTTGTTCGTTATTGGTATTTTCTTCGGACGACAGCAAGTGGTAGCTTCTTTATTTGAGCAACTTGTTCGTCATTGGTATTTTCTTTGGACGACAGCAAGCGGCGGCTTCTTTATTGGAGCGACTTGTTTGTTATCGGTATTTTCTTTGGACGCCAACAGCTGGAAATTTTCTTTATTTGAACAACCTTCGTATCTACAGTCTTATCACCTCAGCATTAATGAATATACCTCTGAAATCTCGCAGAGAAGTCTGGTACGAATCTACACCTCCAGAAGTCGGTAACCAGTTATCAGCAATTCGATACTCCCTGTCTACCGTCGACCTTGAGTTGCGAATTCACTATTTGGATCAATAGCCTGTTATGGCCTATGCAAGATGCTCTCTTTGTTAGGGTTAGAGGTCGTATTCCCTCAGTTTTATTCGCTGTCAGGAGTCTGTCGTTTGAAGTCGATAGCTCGTTCTCCCGGTAGCGTATAACTCATGTCTTTGTGTTTTGTTGACGTTCGATTCCCTCAACATTGTCTCGTTTCACAGTATCTTTCTCTGTGAGTTAGATCGTTGCATTCTTACCACCGCGTGATGACGGCATCTTAGGACAAAATTTGCGTAATTATGTATTTAAGTACCTTCAATCTCGTCGACATGAAGATTTTAATCTTCATATCTCCGGATAGAAGAAACTTAAATAGGGGCAGCTGTTGTACCCCAAATTTTGACCTAAGGCGTCATCTCCTATCCGCATCTTTACATTACATTTGTTTTGATCCATCGATTTTAAATTTCATGACTTTTTCGGGCCAAGAACTATTTATGCTGAACATTGAATCATTTAATCGATTCGTGCGAAAATGATGTTTATTAATTATCTATTATCTAAAACTTGAATAATTGAAATTCATTTTTTGATTATTATTTAGTTTAAAGATGTAGGGATAATAAAATGAACATCAGAGAAGAGGCGTATTAATTGTGCGGACGTTTTATTTATTTACTCATTATTTTTAAATTTAAGTAACTAGAATTTATTCTTAGTTATTCTATAATTTAAAGGTTATGAATAATGTAAATAAGCATTTGAGGAAATTCATTGGTCAATAACGACTGTTTAATCGTTCGTCGCTCTAGGTTAAATAATTGAGATCCTATTTTAATTATTATAATTTAGTTGAGAATGATGGATTAAATAATCGAAGGTATTGGTTGGTCAATGATAATTATTATTTATCTGTTTATTATTTTGAATGTAGGTAATTGGAGATTTGTTTTCAATTATTATTCGTTTGGATAAAATAATAAACGATAAATAAATAAAGAAGAAGAATTAATAGACAAATAGTTTCTTTTATTCATTTTTTTGGTACAAGTTATTTTGTAAATATTGTATATATTGCAATAAATTACAATAATGAATTGTCAAAATTAAAATGAAATAAACTAGTCTATTTTAATTCTAATGCTTCCAATCCAATGTGTGTCCGCTCATTTAATTTTACCTGCACAATTAAAAGAAAAGAATTAGAATTCAAATAAATAATTAAATGCAGAAAATAAATTTTAATGTTCATCATTAAATGTAATGGCCGGAATCAGTTATTTTATTTTTTGCAAATCACGGGATTTCTCCCGGTTCACAAAAAAGGGAGGAATTTTATTTCATAAGGAATGCAATTTAAAACATGCACAAACTCTTTTCATTTTTTCAAAACTGCATAGTTGAAAGTAATTGCATTTTCATTTTCAAAAAAATCCAAATGCCTATTTCAAAAGAGCATACAGCATAAGCAACAAATATGTAGTAACTAATATGCAAGCATGTTACTTGAACGTTTGCCTACACCAGCAGAAACAAAACAGAATTTGTATTAAAAGAAACATGCAGTTTGACCATACTTGCAAGCAATATGAAATTTCCTTTTTTCATCATTTTCTGGCCATTACAGTTTCAGAAGTGTACAACTTATCATTTTTTTATCAAAGCTATGCTGAGAGAAAAGAAAGAGAGATAGAGAATTGGTTTTGCAGGTTTAGCATAAGCATAAGGAGATATACAAGACAAACCAAGAAAATATAGCCAGTATAATTAATAACACAAAAGAGGAGTAGAGACAAATTGGGGGGACAGGGGTGCAGAGTGCTCAGAAAATCCCAGCAGCATATTTTCAAATTTTTCAATCTGTGGCGTTCAAGAAGAAGGAGAGAACTGTTATATTAGATAACAAAAAGAAAACAAAGATAGAGATCCAACCTGATAAGCCAGCAGACCCAACAACAAATCCACACAAGTTCTAAAGACACTATCCAAAAACCATCCTGCATATCAAAAATCCTGCACAAGTTCTAAAGACACTATCCCAAAACCATCCTGCATATGGCATAACCTGCATCTAGACTATACAAACAATAGTCCATTATTTTCAACATAGCCTGTTATCTGCTAAACAATAGATTAGAGACCAAAACCACAAAATTGTGCCACACCAGAAATTTTCAGAAAAAACACAGTAAGACTTCATTCAACAACAAGGCACGAGAATTGCAGCATACTATTAGAAGCGGGAAGAGAAGAGACTTACTTGGAGGAATCGTCACTCCGATAACTTTCGGACAGGTAACACCGTTATTATCACATTGTTGTTTTGGTCTTAAGTTTTTTTCATGGTTTCATAAGGATTATATCCTGTGACATTTCTCTACTTCTCAAATATTTCCTTGTTGTCATGAAGCTCTCTTGTTGTCTGAGCCGTTTTGGAAATAGAATCACTTCCTAATCCCGTATTACATCAACCACCCCTCATCACCATTACCTCATCGTTTTTTTAAACTTCCATCTTTACACATAGAATCACCGAACCACCTGCATCAATAATCGATAACATAACCAGATCAAAATCATTTCATCAGAGGAGTCCACAAATATAGACCGTAAAAAAGAGAGAACGCTCAAAACTGACCTCAAAAAATATCCCTGCTAAAGTTACTGTATCTTCCTCCAACCTTCAACAAACCTGCATTCGAATAATACACAATAACGAAAACTATTTCTCTCGATTCAGCGCTTTTGTTCTTTAGTTTAGGATTTTCTTCTTTCTCTTCTCTTTCACATACTCCCTGCGCCTTACAACCATAACCCTTCCTACGACAACTCCAACCTTCACCATCACAAAACTGCTACTTAACAGCCACAAAACACCTTAGAAACACTCATAGCCCCAACTTCACTAGTTAAACTAATCCCATAGATTCACGCTTCAACACACCAAATCGCAACAGAACCACAAAAACCCAAAATTGAATCTCTCAGAATCTCACAACACTCAACTCAGATGCAAACCTTCATCTCATTCAAACCCACGAAAATCACATAGCAACAAACCAAAAGAAGTAGAAGAAAAAAGAATCTTCTGATGATCTAAAGATAAAACCTTTGTGCAGCCTCGTTTCTGACCCAAGTATACCCTCACCCTTGCAAGTTTCTGTAACCGGTCGGCCACCGCGCCGTCCCGGTCTTCCCTATGCAACCCAAACCTGAGACCAACACCGCCTAACACCACAGGTCACCACCATAGGAGACCTCTCCACAGCCTCATTATTTCAAGCCTTATCTCAGACATCTGGATCCTAACTTCACCTTCACATTCTTACTCCTAGATCTAACATAATAGAAAAACCTAAAAGACTATAATCTAAATTCAACGGTGCAGAAGATCAATTCGAATTTAAAACCTTGGGGATAATATCCAAAACACTTCAAGCATTCGTATCGTATGAAGAATGAAGTGTAAGGTTGAAGAATGACCAACCTATGAAGTTGAGAATCACTTATGTATTTGTTGCACGCGTCGAAGACGAGAATGAACTCCAAAAGTCCAGAGAATCTTGAATCAACAGTCGCTGTGTTTCACCGTGCGGAAGCCACAAAGAAAACACCTTCATCATCTCGTCATTCTCTGTTCTCTCCATTATTTTTCGATGAACTTCAATCCACCACCGCTCCCTTTCACCGATTCTTCTTTTCTTTCCTGCGTTTCCTTTTTCCTTCTTGCGTTCTGGCTTCGATTTATGGCGTTGTTTTTGTTCTGGAAGTGAGATGCAAAGGCGATGGAGGGGTTTTTGTTGAATCCAGCGGCGGCGGCCATGGTGCCCTCAGTCCCTAGGGTTTTCTTGTTACAAGTTTTGTGTTTCCCTCCCCGTGTTCTTCTTCCAACCGACCCGGCCCATCTCCCTTAACCCAGCTCGTTTCTCTTTTTTTTTGCTCAAGCCCATGCATTTGTTATTTGTGTACCCCCCTTTGGTTATTGTTACCTCTTTGTCTACTTTTAATCTCCTTAGCCTTTTTTAGATTATTGTCAATTTAGTTAACTTGGTAAGATCTAATAAAAGAAAAAGAAGAGATATGAGTTAATTAAACGATTTTAATAACTTGACTTTTTTTTATTTTATTAGTTTAAACTTTAAGGTTAATCTATTAATTTTAGTTTTTTTAACTAGATTTAATTTAAGAGCTTAAAGATTTAATCTAATTGTTTGATAACTCTTAAATAATACTCTGTGTATATAAAACATAAAAAAAATAGAAACATATAAAACTTTAAAAAATATTTCTATTAATTCTCGTTACCTTTTATCATTAAAAATGCGTAAAAAGTGAAAACCAATTAAACTTTTTCTTTTCGCCTATTAAACAAAAATCATATAAACAATGCATGTTCACATTTAATTGTTGTGTATCATTTTTCTGTCAATTATTTCATTGTACTTGTTTATTCTGTTTGCGTCGATCCAAAGGGAATTGTCTAAATTTTGTTGACTTCATGTCCTCAAAAATGATCGAGCGAGTACCCTCATTTCATTGAAACTTAGGATAATTTTTCCAAATATCCGACTTCTTCAAAACTCATACCATTTAAGTCAAAACTTCGACATTAGGTCGTCGCATCTTCAAAAACCCGTCCGTACCCCCTTTCGGCCAAAACAATTTATTTTTCAATCGAACGAACAATTTTAATAAACAGATATTTCAAAAGGTTCCTATAGAGTACTATAGATACATTGGGTGCTAATACCTTCCCATTGTATAACCAACCCCCGAACCATAAGATCTCTTTTCAAAAACGCTTTGTATTTGTATTTTATTTACATTGCATATTTAGGGTTTTATTTCGCTCTTTTCCCTTTTCCTTTGGAAACAATAAAGCGCGGTGGCGACTCTTGCTTTTGCGAGACGAATTAATCAATAATTCGATCTCCGATTTACCCCGCTACATTTTTTATCGCTACAGGTAGCATCAAAAACTCTCCCAAACTGAAAAACTTCATTTTTCTGCCCAACATTGCAGTTTCTGCAAAATCATAGCAAGCTCAATATTTGCTCGTGCGTTTTGCCTTGTAACACTTCAAACACCTTCCATACATCCTACCAAAGCTATCCAAGCATTCATCCTGCAACTGTGAGTTCTGTTTCAGACATCACCATTTTCAAACTTGGAGGTTGCAGATTGACTCGTGTAGGAAGTTCTTGCCATCCACAAAGCCCCATAAGCATTGGAATAGCTTGAAGGAACTTCAAGGAAGCTCACACGATCCTCAGGCCTCACTCAAAGTCCCCACATTGCCATATCCAAATCCAGCTGAAGGAGATATTTTTCAAAACTCTATCTCTCAATTTATGCATCCTCAAGCCACGATTTGTGAAGCAAAAATGTAGTCTCTAGCATGGTGAAGCTGTACATATGCATAGATGTCATTTATATTAACTGAGCTAAGAGAATTTGAATGTTGAATATGCTGAAAAAATTAGGTTAGAAATTAGGGGTTATAAAATTCTCTCTGATCTTTGAGAGTTAGATTACAAATTTCATATCATTGGAATCGTGAGATTACAAGCTACATGTTTTGTGTTATAAGTTTTTGTTTTGTGCAAAGAATAGAGAGATACAGGTTTGAAGTAAAAATGCACGCAAATGGAATGGCTGGAGGACATGGACGACTGTCTGGGCCTTAGCGCGCCTGGGCCTGCTTGCTTTTGTTTTTCACACCCCCTGACTTGATATTTACACCCCCTGGCTTTATTTTGTTTATTTTTCATATTTTCTTTTCATTTTTATATTTATTGTTTTTATTTATTTTTTTGAACCATAAAAAATCATGAAAAATATTTTCTTTATTTTTTGCATTTCATTTTATTTTATTTTATTTTATTTTTTGCATAAAGTAATAGTTTATTAGGATAATATGCTTTATTTTCTTAAATAAATTGTAAATACATTTAATAAATACTACATATTTTTATTTTATTATTTTACACATAAAATAATTATTTTCCATATACATTTTAATTTTTAATATTTGTACAAAATATTATTTATTATTTCTTGTACAAAAATGTAAATAATAGAAAACATAACTTTCTTTTAAATCAAAACTTAGGGTTTCCCCTTTCAAAAATAATAATGTTATTTTTCTTATTTTTTAGGACTTAAATGATTTTATTTTCTCATACATAAAACAAATGCAAAACATTTTTGCATAAAGACATTTGCATTGCATATTTAAATATTTGTATATTTATTTATTTCGCACAATATTCAATTGGGTTGTAATAGTATTTTAGGGTTTATTTTTGTGCAATATCCCCATTCAAAAACTTGTATCCCCCATCCCATAATAATTGTTGTAATAGCGTAGTTTACTTTATGCAATTTATCACATTTATATCATGTGTAGTAAATTAGGGTTTTTGCATGATAAGACAAATCAAACAAATAGAAATGACCTAATACAAGACAATCAAAGGAATGTAAAATGACACACATTGCACACAAG
Source organism: Vicia faba (assembly GCA_948472305.1). NCBI lineage: Eukaryota > Viridiplantae > Streptophyta > Magnoliopsida > Fabales > Fabaceae > Vicia > Vicia faba. The sequence goes on from OX451735.1 coordinate 590,135,683, forward strand.
CACCCTTAGGGTTTCACCCACTTGGTTGCCTAAACAAAAAATGGTCATGGTATGCATGCAAAGTATCTTGGCAAAACAATACAAAAATAAGATCATAGTCCCTCGATGGCGCTATCAAAAGGTTGCCTAAACAAATGATCTTGGTCCCTCAAAATGCTAAAGATACTTGGCAACAGTGCTATCATTGTCATACGATGACCCAGGCCCGTCCCGTTTAACATCCAAAGATAGGGTTGGTTACCAAATCAATGGTAAATCAACAATGTCAAAGAAATAAAAATGCATAGGAAATACATTTGAGTAGGGTAGATAGTTCCTAGTTACTTGCTCTCTTCCAAACAATCCTTGCTATTTTCAAACACACACACATTTCAAAACATTTTCAAACACCTTCCAAAATATTGAAACATTTTTCAAAAGACAAACGTCTTTGTATACATTCTTACGAACGAGAATCATTACAAAGATTGCCTAAACAAATGGCCTCTTTTCAAAATACTTTCAAAATCACAAAGCACCATTTCAAACAATTTCAAAAGTAAAGCAAGTAACTAAGAGCCCATGGAAAACCATGGATGAAAAGGGTGCTAGCACCTTCCCTTTTTATAATCTACCCCCCGAACTCAAGAAAACATCTCAAAGGTCTTTCCTGTGCTTTTTACCTTTCCTTTTGGATAAAATAAAAGTCGTTGGCGACTCTTGCTAAACCGCGACATTTGCGACGAAACGCAAAACCTCAAGTCAGTTTTCCCACCGTATCACAGAACTGGCGACTCTGCTGGGGATAATTACAAAAGTGGGGTTACCTTAGGGTTTAGATCACCTTTATTTGCTTACCATATTTGCCTTGTTTGCTTTATACTTTGGTTCTATTGTTTGGGTTTGAATCCTCTACACGGATTTGGGAAACATTCATAGGTAAATAGCAATACATTGTGGAAACTGTGCAGGGTATACCGACACGGTCTAAGCAATAGCTATGTTAGTGTGACATATTTGTGGGTACCGGTAGCCTTTGAGTCAATCAAAGAGAATACGGGGCCGTTGAGTGATGTCATGAAGAACTAACGAACTTCTAGAACCTTTACTTGACCTCCTTGGCCTTTTAGGATGTAGTGAGATGATCGGCTTTGGTGTAGTCCGTAGTTGGTAGATACTCGATACTACACTCATTGAGGGTTGGTTCCTTGGAATATTTCGGTCGCCGGTAAGAGGCTTGAATTGAAACAATGAACAAGGAAACAATCCAGTGATATTGAGCTCCTTAGAACCCGGTTACTATTTCTAGGACAGGTTGAGCCAACTAAACTTCAAGAGGGTACTTACCTATGAAACCTCATGCAAGCCTAAACTAGGATCTTGTGTGATTTTCTTTTACATATACACTTGTGCATAACATCATGAAGCATCATATGCATCCACTAACCATTTCAAGGATTTTGGAAATTCATCTTTGTTCTTGTTTTGTAGTTTATGGATTCACTTTGCAGGAAAACTATCCAAGTCAACCTTGTAAGAATTCCTCCACAACTCAAGGAGCTAGCTTCAAGGATTCCTGAAAATTCTCCATTCACCGAGAGGCATGGTCGTCTTCTCAACTTAGTCACTTCCAACACATAGGAATACATGATGAAAGTTCTCTTCCAGTTCTTTGACCCTTTGCATCACTGCTTCACATTTCCTGACTACCAGCTTGTGCCTACTTTAGAGGAATTTTCTCAACTCTTGAGAATTCCTATTCTCAATCAACTACCCTTCAACGGTACGGAAAGAGATCCAAATCCAGAAGAGATTGCTCAAGCCCTGCACTTGCACTCATATGATGTCACAACCCATTGGGAAACTAGAAGTGGTGTCAAAGGCTTCTTTGAAAAGTTCTTGTTTGAGAAGGCCCAAAGCTGCTGGAACTCTTTGGATTTACAAGCTTTTGAGGAGATTGTAGCCCTTCTCATCTATGGGATGGTCTTGTTCCCTAATCCTGACCAACTCATAGATGTGAGTGTTGTCAAAATCTTCATGTCACGCAATCCGATGCCTATATTGCTTGGGGATATCTTACACTCTTTTCACACTCGTACAATGAGGAAAAGAGGTGTTCTCATGTGTTGCACTCCTCTCCTGGAAAGATGGTTTATTTCTCATCTTCCCCAATCAGTTTTGAAGAATGAGCAAGGTTTGAGGTGGTCACAATGGTTGATGACCCTTACATATTCAGACATTCATTGGTGTTCTCGATCCAAAGAGAATGTTATCATCGTCGACCATTGTGGGGAATTCCCTAATGTCCCCCTACTTGGAATTAGGGGAGGCATCACCTATAACCACTGCTTGGCTCTAAGGTCGTTTGGTTATGCCCAAAGGGATGACCCACATGACATGCTGATTCAAGGCTTGGTTTTCGACTTCGACAACAACAATCAAGGACTTCGACAAAGGTTCATCCGAGCTTGGAGGATGCCAAATAAGGTAGATAGTAAGACCTTGGGACACAAGAATTCCATCCCTCTTGAGCCTTACCTCAAGTGGGTACGAACCCGCGCCCAAAGTCTTATGATGCCTTACCCCTCCATTATCCCAGTTATTTTACAGCCTGTTATGGAAGGAGAGATTCCATACACCCTCCTACACCCTGACATGCCAACATCACTCAAAGATCTACAAAGAAGTTGGATACAGCTCAAGGGAGAACGCGATACTTTTGAAGCCCAATTCTACGCAAGCGAGAAGAAGGTTTTAGAACCCACTCGGTTACTTCATGAAGAGAAGACTCTCAACACCTACATTGCACCAAAGAGGATGTGCAACGTCTTTTTATCTTAGAATTTTGTACTATTTTGCCCTAGGGGCATTGATGTAAACAAATTCTATTTTCATAATATAACGTTTGTTCCTTTTTGTTTGACATAAATTTGAATTTTAAAATCCTAGAAAACATTGCATGAATACATATCATTCATCATGTGCATAAACAGGTCTTTGCAAAAAGTTTCCTCATCCTTCTGCTGTTTATTTCAGCAAAATGGATCTTGAACAAATGGTTAAAGACTTGCAAGCTCAGAATTCACAATTTCAATAGCTACTCCTGACCTTGGCCAAGGGGCAGGAAGAGCTCAAGACTCCGCTAGAAAAAGAAAAAGAGAAAAAGAAGAAGAAGCCAGTTGGGGTGGTTCTTATGGGCAGAAGATTCCAAGGACAAGCCAGAAGGACCTTGGAATTTCCATCAACCTCTGAGGAAGGGGAGAGAAAAGGTAAAGAGACAGCAGTACCATCTGATTCTGAAGCGGAAGAAGAGGACTACTCCAAACAACAATATCCTTCGGTCGATGACAAATATAAAAACCTGGAAGAACGTCTAACTGCTATGGAGATACAGAGAGTACCCGGGCTAGATTTCGAGGAATTGGGTCTGGTGTCTGGAATAGTAATCCCTCCTAAGTTTAAAGTACCTGTATTTGCTAAGTATGACGGGGTGTCTTGTCCCAAGATGCACCTCCGCTCATATGTCAGAAAGATGCAGCCACATTCCGCAAACAAGGACTTGTGGGTTCACTTTTTCCAGGACAGTTTATCAGGGACACAGCTGGATTGGTTCTACCAGTTGGAAAGGGCTGATGTACATAATTGGGAAGACTTGGCAGCGGCCTTCTATAAACAGTATCAATACAAAGCCTACTTGGCACCAACCCATACTCAACTCCAGAGTATGGCTATGGTGTCCAATGAGGGCTTCAAAGACTACGCCCAAAAGTGGAGGGATTTAGCCGGAAGGGTGCAACCACCTTTATCTGATAGGGAGCTAGTGGACATGTTCCTGGGAACTCTGTCAGGTCCTTTCTTTAATCACCTGATTGGAAGCTCCTCTGCAGGTTTCACAGAATTGATTTTAACTGGCGAAAGGGTGGAAGCCGGTATTAGAAGCGGGAAAATTCATAAGGACGCGTCTACCTCTGCTGCTGTAAAAAAGCCCTTCACCAGAAAGAAGGAAGTGTCTGTTGTCTATGCACAGAGAAATCAGGGAAGAACCGAACGACGACCAACAGTGGGGGCCGTTATGATTCAAAAGTCTGCATCAGGCCAGCCAAGAAATAATCAGCCGAGAAATAACCAGCAAAGGGTGGAAAGGCCTGTAAGGAAATTCACCAAGATAAACATGACTCCTGCTCAAGTCCTACCACATCTTCTGAAAATGAATTTGGCCATGCTAAAAGAGGCCCCTAAAAATCCCAATACTGCATCTCCACACTACTATCTAAATGCCAGGTGCGCTTACCATTCTGAGAGTCCAGGGCACGACACCAACAACTGTTGGGCTCTGAAGAACAGAATTCAAGATTTGATTGACGCAAAGGAAGTTGAATTTGAAGCTCCTGAGAAACCGAATGTTATTTTTGCTCCAATGCCGAGGCATGGACACAATGCCAATGTTGTGGAAGAAGATCTGTTTGTTTCTACTGTGGATGAACTGTTAACTCCTCTCCTAACCATCAAGTTGAATTTATTGAATGCTGGGGTGTTCCCAGGTTGTGACCAAGATTGCCATACTTTCCTGTCCTCATCATTTGACTGCCCTCTGTTGAAGAAAGGTATCCAACAACTGATTGATAATCAAGAAATTTTGTTTGAGAAAGCTCCTGTTTCACCCATTCCAGTTCTAGAAGTTTCAATAATAACCATATACGCCAATCCTTCCAGGGTTCCTAAAAAACCCGTTAGGATTACATCAGCTCCAATGACTACTCCATTGAAGATAACAATGCCCGGGCCAGCCCCATACAAATCAGATAAAATGGTACCATGGAACTATAGTGGAGAAATCTACTACCATGGTGTCAAACAGATTGAATAGACTGCCGAAGACGAGAGCTCCGAAGAGGACAATTTCGACATCAGTAACATTGTCGGAACAAGCAAAATTACTCGTAGTGGAAGAATTTTCTCTCTAGAGATTGCGCCTCCAAAGGCAGTCTCTGGACCCGTGGCCGTTCCGAAGATTACAGTTGTACCAGTGATTACACCTGCAAGTGTACCCGCCAACAATGACAATGCAATTCCTATCCCTACTTCCGCTGCTGAGAATAAAGGAAAGAATGTTCAAGAGAAGCATGTCCTGACAAAGGCTCAGTCACTAGCTATTCCTGAGACATCCAAGAAGGAGATGGAAGAAATCCTGAGGATAATTAAGAAAAGTGATTATGATGTGGTAAAACAACTGGGGCAGACCCCCTCCAGAATCTCTATGTTAGTCCTGGTACTGTGCTCTAAGGCACATGCTAAAGCTTTGGTGAAGTTTCTGAAGATAGCTCATGTTACGCAAGAGACGTTTGCGGATCAATTCCAAGAGTGTGTGGCTAATTTGACAGCTGACAATGGCCTGGGTTTCTCTGATGCTGACTTGACCTCCAAAGGGAGAAAACACAACGATGCACTACATGTCTCAGTGGAGTGTAGGGGAGCCACCCTAGCCCATGTTTTGGTTGATACTGGATCATCCTTAAACATCTTTCCAAAGAAAGCCCTGGATAGACTGGATTGTGAGGGGCTAACTTTAAAACCCGGCAACATCATTGTGAGAGCATTTAACGGCTCTAAAAGGATGGTCCATGGGGAGGTGGACATCCCGATCAAGGTGGGTACCCAGACGTTCAATTCAACATTCTATGCGATGGACATTCGTCCTTCTTACTCTTGCCTGTTGGGACGCCCCTGGATTCACAACGCCGGTGCTGTCACCTCGACTTTGCATCAGATGCTGAAGTACCCCGTCCAAGGGAAGATCATAACTGTTCATGGGGAAGAGGAATACATGATTAGTCATCTGAATTCTTTCCGATATGTAGAATTGGATGGAGAATTCATTGAAACCCCTTTCCAACATTTTGAAGAAGTCTCTCAGGAAATAGCAGCGACCAAGGCGGTATCCTCAGTTCCTGTGATCACAAGACATGTACCTCGGATGTCTTCTCTAAAAGATGCAAAGGCAGTTGTGGAAGAAGGCGGATCCACCATCTGGGGACAGCTTCTAGACTTTCCTTTCAAATCAGATAAGTTTGTCCTGAGATTTACTTCGATTGCTCAGAAGGCCGTGCGCTGTGCCCGTGCCGGAGGGCCACCTGTGAAGATCAGCCACCAAGGGTTTAATGCACTAGAGGACAGTGAAGAAAATGGCAGCTTGGAAGACTGGATTTTTCCTACTGTTGGCAGAGGACTGTGCAATTGGGAAGCAAAAGACTTTGTTCCGATTACTTTCATACCGCAGTAATTTATCTTTTCCATTTTTGTTGGATCTGTAATAATTCAAAAACAATTCGTACTTTTTCAACCTTGTGTCTTACCCGAGGCACATAGGTCCATTTCTAAGGGTTCTTATTTCATTTTCATATGTCATTTTAATGAATCATGGACGCTTTTTCATATATAAACCTTGTGTGCTTATTGTCTTTATTTTATATTTTGTTGTTTTAAGATGGTTATGCCCTTACACACACCCACACTCACAAATGCAGGTACCCTTCCATTCTGGAACCCATGGGTAATGATACTGCTATAGCCTTCAGTGACTCTGAAGATCTGATCTACCAATCTGAATACGAAGGTGAGGAAGATTGTGAGGTGTCGGGGGAATTGGCCAGACTTCTACAACAAGAGGAAAGAGTTATTCTGCCTCATGAGGAGCTGTTAGACACAATCAACTTGGGTACAGAGGAAGACAAAAAGGAAATCAGAGTGGGTGCCAATTTAGAGCCGAGTGTCAAGGAGCGCCTAGTTCAGGTGTTGCATGAATATGTTGAGATCTTTGCCTGGTCATACGAAGACATGCTGGGACTTGATACAGACATTGTGGAACATCGTCTACCCACAAGAGAAGATTGTCCACTAGTGAAACAAAAAGTCCGCCGCATGAGACCTGACATGTCAGAGAAGATCAAAGCAGAAGTTATGAAACAGTTCAATGCTAGATTTCTAGCTGTTACTTCCTATCCACAATGAGTTGCTAACATTGTTCTCGTGCCTAAAAAGGACGGCAAAGTCGGAATATGCATGGATTACAGAGACTTAAACAGGGCCAGCACTAAAGATGACTTTCCACTTCCGCACATTGACATCCTGTTTGACAATACAACTCAGCATAAAGTATTTTCTTTCATGGACGGATTCTCTAGCTATAACCAGATAAAAATGTCGCCTGAGGACATGGAGAAAACCACTTTTATTACACAGTAGGGTACGTTCTGCTACAAAGTGATGCCATTTGGACTAAAGAATGTCGGGGCAACCTATCAACATGCCATGGTAGCTTTGTTTCATGATATGATACATCATGAAATAGAGGTCTACGTAGATGACATGATAGCCCGATCACAAACTGAAGAAGAACACCTTGATCACTTGCAAAAGCTGTTTGTCAGGTTGAAGGAGTACAAGCTAAGGCTGAATCCGAACAAGTGCACATTCGGAGTCCGATCCGATAAACTCTTGGGTTTCATTGTCAACAACAAAGGCATCGAGGTTGATCCTGCCAAAGTCAAAGCTATACAAGAAATGTCTAATCCTCGCACTGAAAAGGAGGTCAGAGGGTTCTTGGGACGCCTAAACTACATTGCTAGGTTCATTTCTCACCTAACATCTACTTGTGAACCAATTTTCAAGCTGTTGAAGAAATATCAGGTAGTTAGATGGAATGATGACTGTCAAATTGCTTTCGATAAAATCAAGGAGTATCTACAAGAGCCTCCTGTCTTGATGCCTCCAGTCAAAGGAAGACCGCTAATCATGTATCTGACCGTCTTGGAGAACTCAATGGGGTGCGTATTGGGGCAGCATGACGAGTCTGGCCGAAAAGAGCAAGCCATTTATTACCTTAGCAAAAAGTTTACCGACTGTGAAACCAGATATTCACTGCTCGAGAAAACTTGTTGTGCTTTGGTATGGGTTGCTCGCTGGATGAGACAGTATATGCTGACTCATACCACTTTGTTGATATCTAAGATAGATCCGATAAAATACATCTTCGAGAAGCCTGCTTTGTCTGGAAGGATAGCTAGATGGCAAATGATCCTAACAGATTATGACATACAGTACACGACCCAAAAATCTATAAAGGGAAGTGTGCTAGCTGATCATCTTGCTCATCAAGCTGTAGAAGATTATCAATCCATGAAGTTCTACTTCCCTGACGAAGACATCATGACATTGGACAATGTTGAAGATTTTAGACCATATGACGGACCTGAACAAGGATCCTGATGGACCCTATACTTTGATGGGGCCTCCAATGCACTTGGTAACGGTATCGGCGCGGTACTCATATCTCCAGAAGGTTTCCATACTCCTTTCACCTCCAGACTTTGCTTCAACTGTACGAATAACATGGCAGAGTACGAAGCATGCATCTTTGGACTCAAGGCTGCCATAGACTTGGGAATCAAATATTTAGTTGTGTTTGGGGATTCAGCCTTGGTCATCAGTCATATCAAAGGAGAGTGGGACACTAAGCATCCTAATTGTTTCCCTTACAAAGAACATGTCTTGACATTGCTACCACATTTCGATCAAATTACCTTCGAGCACTTCCCGCGAGAAGAAAATCAGCTAGCAGATGCTCTAGCTACAATGTCATCCATGTTTAAAGTTAATTGGGATAATGAGGCTCCCCAGATCACCATTAAACGGATGGACGAACCTGCACACTGTCATGAGATTAACACCGAAGAAGTAGTGGACCAGCCTTGGTTTCATGAAGTCAAAAGGTATCTCGAGGCTCAAGAATATCCTGAAAGAGCTTCAGTCAATGACAAAAAGTTCTTAAGAAGATTCTCAGCTTAGTTCTTCCTAAGTAATGGTATCCTATACAAACGCAATCATGATTCTATTCTGCTTCATTGTGTGGACAAGATTGAAGCTGAAAGGATTATGGCTGAATTGCATGAAGGTACCTTTGGCACTCACTCTAGCGGGCATACGATGGCTAAGAAGATTCTAAGGGCAGGCTATTACTGGTCTACCATGGAAGCAGACTGCTATCAACACTCCCGGACTTATCATAAATGTCAAATCTATGCAGACAAGGTGTGCATGCCCCCGATTCCTCTAAATGTCTTAACAGCTCCTTGGCCATTTGCTATGTGGGGAATCGACATGATTGGAGAAATCAAGCCTACAGCCTCCAATGGACACCGCTTTATTCTAGTGGCCGTTGATTATTTCACAAACTGGGTCGAAGCAGCTTCCTTTGCATCCGTTACTAAGAATGTTGTTGCCCGCTTCATCAAGCAGAATCTTATTTGCCGGTACGGTATCCCCGAAAGGATCATTACTGAAAACAGTACAAACCTTAACAATATTATGATCACCGCCTTGTGCGAGCAGTTCAAGATTCAACATCACAATTCATCACCCTATCGGCCAAAGATGAATGGTGCTGTCGAAGCTGCGAACAAAAACATCAAAAAGATCATACAGAAAATGACAATCACCTACACGGACTGGCATGAGATGCTACCGTTTGCTCTCCACGGGTACCGTACCACGACTCTCACATCAACTGGGGAAACACCTTATTCTTTAGTTTATGGCATGGAGGCTGTTTTACCTATTGAGGTTCAGATCCCCTCTTTGAGAATCATGAAGGATGCAGGTTTGAGTGAAGACGATTGGATTCAAACCCGACTTGATCAGTTGAACTTAATTGACGAAAAAAGACTTACTGTTGTTTTCCATGGTCAAACGTATCAAAAAAGGATGATCAAAGCTTTCAACAAGAAAGTCAGACACCAAGTGTATCAAGTCGGAGATCTAGTGATCAAGCGCATCATTTTGCCACAAAGTGATCCCAGGGGCAAATGGACTCCTACCTACGAAGGACCATTTGTAATCAAGAACATCTTTTCTGGTGGGGAAATTATTTTAACCACCATAGACGGTGACGACCTACCGCACCCTGCGAACACAGACATGGTCAAAAGATACTACACATAAAAGACCCGCTAGGTTGACACAACTAGGCAAAACAAGGGCATCCCGGTGAATCAAAAACCCGAAAGGGCGGTTCAGGCAAAAATTAGGGATAAAAATAAAAAAATCTGTACACCCGGCAAGTTGAAAACCCAAAAGGGCGACTTGGGCAAAAAAGGGTTTCCCGGTGAATCAAAAACCCGAAAGGGCGGTTCAGGAAAAAGTTAGGGAATTAAAGCGTATGATTATGTCTCGTCGGATCACTTTGACGACAATCTCTTCACAGACAAACCTGGAGCTTCTGATCAATCCAATCATCTTCGGACGAAGCAACGAATGGACAAGATATTCGGAGATACGAAGGCTATAGCAGAATGGGAACCCCATGGGATTTTTTACACATAGCCATCTTTCTTTGTATAAATTTTTCTTATCTTTGTGACGCCATCCTCTTACTAGGATGCCTGTCTCCTTTGCACAAAATACTTATTCAAAGTAAATACAAAGATATCTCTTTAAAGTGCAGAAAATCATTTGTCTTTTTTCTTTTTACACTTGTGTTTTATTTGCAAAAAACGTCCAATGATTCACTAATGAACATATGCATTTGAACATAATTACTGTTTACAAATAAACAGGATGAAAAAGAACAATTACTGACAGGTTGAAAGGATAGGAAAATGTCTTTCGGCTATTCCATGAGCAATCCCTACAGTACATCATCTAGATCCCCAGTGGAGCTAAAATTCCAAACCCTTAATCCCCATCAAAGTTAAAATTTCCAACTTTCAATCCCCAGCGGAGCTAAAACTTCAAACTATCAATCCCCAGCGGAGACCATGCAGTTTTCTCCAAATTCCCCAGCAAGTTGTCTTGAAGTCTGAAAATCAACCAGATAAAGTTAACTTTTACCTCTCCCCAACCTAGGATAATTCTCCAGTAGAGTGGCAGACGACCAGAACTCCTGAACCTATTCCCCAGTAGAGTGGCAGACGACCAGAACTCCTGAACCTATTCCCCAGCAGTAAACCTTCTTCCCCACAGAGTTTTCATTACTCCCCAACAGAATGAAGATTCTCATTCTTAATTCCCCGCAGAAGTCATCAGAGTTTTCTCTATTCCCCAGTAGAATAAGGCTTCCCATTATGTAATCCCCGGGAAAGTCATCAAGGATTTATTATCCCCAACAGTCTCCAAGGATTTCTCATCAGCAATCAAGGATTTATTTTCCCCGGCAGCAGTCAAGGATTTATTTTCCTTAGCAAATCAGCTTACATGCGCATACATTACATTCATATATTATAAACATTGATAAAACACATTTATTGCATCATACATTTCATGCAACATAACTTTGTGTTTCAGCTAACATTTTACCCTTTTTAGGATAATATTAACAGCTACTGTTAACAATGTTCAAAGATTTCAGATATAGTACAGATACACTCCAGACACGGAAGTCATTCTGATACTCATTCATATTTCAAGTCAAGATACAGTCCAGATGCGCTCCAGACACGGTTGCCATTCTATCACTTATTATGATTTTTTTCCCCAGCTTAGATACGCTCCAGACACAGATGACATTCTGTCGCTTATTCAGATTTCAACTTTAAGATACAGTACGGATACACTCCAGACACTGAAGTCACTCTGTTACTCATTCAGATACAACTTAGATACGCTCCAGACAAGGATGTTATTCTATTGCTCATTCAGATTTAGACTTCAGATGCAGTCCAGATACGCTCCAGACACGGTTGTCATTTTGTCACTTGTTCTGATTTTCTCACAGTTCAGATACGTTCCAAACACGGTTGCTATTATGTCACTTATTCAGAGTCAAATTCAAGATACAGTTCATATATGTTCCAGACGCGAACACCATTCTGATACTCATTCTTTTGACCTACAACTTACAGTTCAACAAACATTCTTGGATGGCATCTACAAGCCCATCTCCAACAAGATTCTATCACCTCTCCAAATGGCTACTTTAAGCCCATTCCCTCAGCTACACTTTGACGAGTGCAAATTTACGGGCACTCTAGTGTCCAATCATCTTTTACCTTCGAGTCACGAACGACAAAACTCGCCAATCTAACTCTTTAGGTTCAAGAAGATTGAATAGGGGCAGTTGTTGTACCCCAAAATTTGCCCTCTCATTTTATCAATATTTTCCTCACAAGACTTCTTGGACTCAAGACAAGATTAGGGTTTGGTCAGCTCAAGACCTCCTCTTGCACTGATGATCTGAAATTAAGGTTTGAGTTTGCACAAGGGTTTTTGGACCATAAATGTTTCATGTGACTTTCATACACCATCTTGGACCCCTAAGATTGCTCATGTTAAGTTTCAGGCCTTGAATCACATTTTTGCTCAGTCAATTGGACAGTTGACCTAAAAATCAACTGTATTGGGGAAAAAGTCAACCATGGCCAATTTACAGTCAAACTTCATAATTTTTGATCCACAACAACATTTTAGACTCATATGTACCATTTGATCAAGTTTGGATCATAACTCCTCAAGAAATTTGATCAAATCATCAAAAGGGCAAAATGGTCAAAATTAGGGTTTTGATTGAGAAAGGGCAATTTCTGATTTTTAACCTAGCAATTGACCAATTTGTTTCAAGAATGATTTCAAGGACTCAATGGCATCATCTTGACCTAATTACATGGTTCAAAAGATCTCAAGTTCATAGGATTGACAGATGAATTTTCCAGTCAACTGATCAAAAATCTACTATACACTGAAAAGTCAAACTTTGACTTTTTGGTCAAAATCAAATGCCAAGGGTCATAATTCATCAAGATATGTCAAAATATGAAACTTATTGACCAAGAAAACCAATTTTGAAAATTAGGGTTTTGAATTTGAAAATTTTCATAACTTAGAATTTTTCTAAGTATGGAAATTTTCTTATTTTTCCCCAACTTTTCACCACTTTTAAACCATGATGCAATTTGATTCAAAGAAAGATTACAACATGAAAGTTGTAGTTCTCCATTAAATCTACAACTTTTATTCACAAAGATTTCCCAAAATATGTTTGGATATCAAGATATGAATTTGTGAATAGGGGTCCATGAACTAAATAACTTAGTGAAAATTTGCCCTAATTTAGGCAGGTTTTTGACCCAACTTCATGGATATTTTTCACCTAGTTAAAAGATGTATATCAAAATACATTTCAAATATGGATTGTAGAGCATGTTGCAAGCTTTCCAAAATATCCAAGAACTTTCCAAGACCATTTGTGGTTAGGGAGAATCGAAGAAGAGAAAATGGCATTTTGTCACTTTTGTTCAAGCCGTTTTAATAATGCATCAAGTTGCAAATCTGATCAAGCATGCTTGTACCTTGCATTACAGGTCCTAAATACTTCTACACTCCATAATTAAATGCTAACTCAGTGGATAATGGCTTTATTTTGGCTTTTGAAGCATTGTACAAGGAATAAATCCATAAATGGCATAAAGGGCACATTGCCATTTTCATAAAGGCAAGCTTTTCAAACTTTACAAACCTTGAGCCTTGGACCTATTCTTTTATTACAAGAAATGTCCACAGATATCAAGCAATGTTTACCAACCCTTGGAAGCCCTAGAACTAGCCAGTACAAGCATGTTGGCTCAAGTCACTTCACTTTTCTTCAAAAGTAAGAAAAGTTGCAAAAGTCCAAAGAACTTGTACATCTGATAAAGGGAGGACTTGGCATCATTCTATACATCTTGACAAACTTATCACAAGTCTAGACACGAATAGGTAGCATAAAAAACTCTCCCAAACTGAAAAACTTCATTTTTATGCCCAACATTGCAGTTTCTGCAAAATCATAGCAAGCTCAATATTTGCTCGTGCGTTTTGCCTTGTAACACTTCAAACACCTTCCATACATCCTACCAAGGCTATCCAAGCATTCATCCTGCAACTGTGAGCTCTGTTTCAGACATCATCATTTTCAAACATGGAGGTTGCAGATTGACTCGTGCAGGAAGTTCTTGCCATCCACAAAGCCCCATAAGCATTGGAATAGCTTGAAGGAACTTCAAGGAAGCTCACATGATCCTCATGCCTCACTCAAAGTCCCCATATTGCCATATCCAAATCCAGCTAAATAAGGTATTTTTCAAAACTCTATCTCTATTTAAGCATCCTCAAGCCACGATTTGTGAAGCAAAAATGTAGTCTCTATCATCGTGAAGCTTTACATATGCATAAATGTCATTTATATTAACTGAGCTAAGAGAATTTGAATGTTGAACATGCTGAAAAAATTAGGTTAGAAATGAGGGGTTATAAAATTCTCTCTGATCTTTGAGAGTTAGATTACAAATTTCATATCATTGGAATCGTGAGATTACAAGCTACATGTTTTGTGTTATAAGTTTTTGTTTTTGTGCAAAGAATAGAGAGATACAGGTTTGAAGCAAAAACGCGCGCAAATGGAATGGCTAGAGGACAGGGGCGACTGTCTGGGCCTTGGCGCGCCTGGGCCTGCTTGCTTTTGTTTTTCACACCCCTTGACTTGATATTTACACCCCCTGGCTTTATTTTGTTTATTTTTCATATTTTCTTTTCATTTTTTTATTTATTGTTTTTATTTATTTTTTTGAACCATAAAAAATCATGAAAAATATTTTCTTTATTTTTTGCATTTTATTTTATTTTATTTTATTTTTTGCATAAAGTAATAGTTTATTAGGATAATATGCTTTGTTTTCTTAAATAAATTGTAAATACATTTAATAAATACTACATATTTTTATTTTATTATTTTACACATAAAATAATTATTTTCCATATACATTTTAATTTTTAATATTTGTACAAAATATTATTTATTATTTCTTGTACAAAAATGGACAATATAAATAATAGAAAACATAACTTTCTTTTAAATCAAAACTTAGGGTTTCCCCTTTCAAAAATAATAATGTTATTTTTCTTATTTTTTTTAGGACTTAAATAATTTTATTTTCTCATACATAAAACAAATACAAAACATTTTTGCATAAAGACATTTGCATTGCATATTTAAATATTTGTATATTTATTTATTTCGCACAATATTCAATTGGGTTGTAATAGTATTTTAGGGTTTATTTTTGTGCAATATCCCCATTCAAAAACTTGTATCCCCCCTCCCATAATAATTGTTGTAATAGCGTAGTTTACTTTACGCAATTTATCGCATTTATATCATGTGTAGTAAATTAGGGTTTTTGCATGATAAGATAAATCAAACAAATGGAAATGACCTAATACAAGACAATCAAAGGCATGTAAAATGACACACATTGCACACAAGCACCCTTAGGGTTTCACACACTTAGTTGCCTAAACAAAAAATGACCATGGTATGCATGCAAAGTATCTTGGCAAAACAATATAAAAATAAGACCATAGTCCCTCGATGACGCTATCAAAAGGTTGCCTAAACAAATGATCTTGGTCCCTCAAAATGCTAAAGATACTTGGCAACATTGCTATCATGGTCATACGATGACCCACACCCGTCCCGTTTAACATCCAAAGATAGGGTTGGTTACCAAATCAATGGTAAATCAACAATGTCAAAGGAATAAAAATGCATAGGAAAGACATTTGAGTAGGGTAGATAGTTCCTAGTTACTTGCTCTCTTCCAAACAATCCTTGCTATTTTCAAACACACGAACATTTCAAAACATTTTCAAACACCTTTCAAAACATTGAAACATTTTTCAAAAGACAAACATCTTTGTATACATTCTTACGAACGAGAATCATTACAAAGATTGCCTAAACAAATGGCCTCTTTTCAAAATACTTTCAAAATCACAAAGCACCATTTCAAACAATTTCAAAAGCAAATCAAGTGATCTAAGCAAGTAACTAAGAGCCCATGGAAAACCATGGATGAAAAGGGTGCTAGCACCTTCCCTTTTCATAATCTACCCCCCGAACTCAAGAAAAAATCTCAAAGGTCTTTCCTGTGCTTTTTACCTTTCCTTTTGGATAAAATAAAAGTCGGTGGCAACTCTTGCTAAACCACGACATTTGCAACGAAATGTAAAGCCTCAAGTCAGTTTTCCCACCATATCACAAATAGGTACTCCCAATAGTTGAGCAAACTCTTCCATGGTAGGCACCAATTGGTGACCAGGAAATGTGAAACAATGATGTTTAGGATCAAAGAATTGGAAAATCACATGTATCATGTCTTCTTCAAAGTTTGAGGTAACCAAGTTGAGGAGTTAACCATACTTCTTGGTGAACGGGGAATTTTCAGGGACCCTTGATGCTAACTCTTTGAGTTCAGGAGGCACTTTCACAAGGTTGATTCAGATGTTATTTCTGCAAGTGGAAGCCATATCCTACAAAATAGAACAAAGTTAAATCTCTAGGTCCTTGAAATGGTTAGTGCAAATGCTATGGTATGATGTCATGTTGTTATGTATAAATAATCATATACAAACAAAACAAACAAGTACTTAGGTTTAGGATTGCATGGAGTTCATAGGTAAGTACCCTCTTGAAGTTTAGTTGGTTCAACATGTCCTATAAAGTAATCGGGTTCTAGGGAATCTCAATATCATTGATCTTTCTTCATCGGGCATTGTTTCAGCGTAAGCCTCTATTTTAGCGACCGAGATATCCCGAAAGTATGATCTTAATGAGCGTAGTATCGAGTATCAACCAACTTCAGATTGCACCAAAGTCGGCTATCTCACTACTTCCTAATGGAAAAAGAGTTTAACTAAAGGTTCTATGGTTAGATAGTGCTTAATGATACCACACATCATCCCCGTATTCTCCTTGATTCGCCACAAGGGATACCGGTACCCACAAATGTGTCATACTAACGTAGCTATTGTTTAAACAATATCAGTCTACACTGTACAGTCTCCATAATCTTTGCTACTTACCTAATGATGTTTCCAGATCCTAGTAGAGGATCTATTCAAAACCCAAACATGGACCCAAAATATAAAGCAAACAAATCAAACAAATGAAAGCATTTAAAGGTGATCTAGTCTCTAAGGTAACCCCACTTTTAATATATTTCCCCAGCAGAGTCGCCAGTTCTGTAATACGGTGGCAGACTTGACTTGGGTGTTTTGCATTTTATCGCAATTGTTGCGGATAACAAGAGTCGCCACTGACTTTTCTTTTATCCAATAAAAGAAAGGGTGAAAAGAACAGGAAAGACCTTTTGAGAATTTTCTTGAGTTCAAGGGGTAGGTTGTGAAAAGGGAAGGTATTAACACCCTTTTCATCTGTAGTTATCTATGAACTCTTAGTTTCTATCTCACTTTGAAATGATTTATAAATGTGTTTGTGTTTGGTGTATGCGATCGGTGGGAATGAGAACAGACTGTTTTGGAATGCTGGTTCGCGTTTGCGTTTGTTTTCGCAAAATGTCGCGGTAAGCAAGATTCGCCACCGTCTTTTACTTCATCCAACAAGGAAAGGAGAAAAGCACAGAAAAATTCCTTTTCGAGATGTTTCTCGGGTTCGGGAGGTAGATTATAGAAAGGGAAGGTGTTAGCACCCTTTCTATCTGTGGTTATCCACAGGCTCTTAGGTACTTGCTCACTATGTTTTCAAAAGTTTGCTTTTCTTTGTAATTGTGGGTTTTGAAAAGAGTTTTGTTTTTGAAGAGAGTGTAAGTGCGAAAAGTTTTGTTTTTTTTTAAAAGGAGCAAGTACTTAAGAACCTCTACCTACTTAAAAAGGAATTAAACTGTGCAAATGTCCTTTAGACAGTGCTATCCCACTATTGAGGAGTAGGTAGCACCGTCGTTGGAGTTTTTCGGGTCAATTCGATTTAAGGGACGTGTGGTCACTAAAGCAATGTTAGGACGCCTTAGTGGTAACCCTAATGTCTTAGATCATTTTATTTGAGGCAACCGTTTTGAGGCAACTTATGATCTTTGGACAAAAGGGCGACCTCTAAAACATCCTATACTCAATGACCACGTTCGAGGCAACCAAGTGAGGCATACCCTAAGAGTGGCATGTGCGAGTGTGTCAATTTTTAGTTTATATTATCTTTGTACATGTTTAGGTGTTCTACCGTTTGTTTTCAGATCTTGTCATACAATCCTAGTTAGCATACATCTAAACAGTTAATATATGTATATGAATTTAAAGTGCGGGAATTGTAAATCCTACGCTATTACAAGACTTCGGGGAGGGGAATTATTTACATGTCCAAAATAGGAGGAATAAAGCAGTAAAGTGTAAAAGTCTTAGTTAAGCTATTACAAAGCAGTAGGCAGTTACAATAAAATAAACGCGCGCGAATCTGAAAATAACCTCTAAAAATCCTAAGAATAAAATCTTTTTGTTGTTTTATTTTATTTTGGGAAAATGATCTAAATCTTCTTAATTTTAGTTTTGAGAAAATGTTAAGATAATTAAATGATTAATTAACAAAGTTAATTTAATAGAAAAAACTAGCCTAATGTTTTTGTGGTTTTTTTTTAAATTGATTTTATGTTGATTAAAAAAAAGAAATAAAATAGTCAAAACAAAGATGAAATCGAAGGAACAGGCAGTAAATCAAGAAAGGTATAATTCTGGAGGCCTGGATCGAAAGAGGTGTGGGCTGTCTTTCGATCCAGTGAAGAGGCTTGATCGAAGGTGCCTGAGGGGCTGCACTTTGGGGGTGTTCGATCTGGATATGTCATCCTTCGATCTGGGAACCCTGGATACAGTTCGAAGCTAAGCTGCTAAGCTTATGAGAATATATTTCCTGCAAAACTAGACCAACGTTAAAGATCCAGGGGGGATTTTACCCCCCTGATTCGAATCTCCTCCTAATTCGAATCCTTCCTCAATTTGAATCTGCTGAATCTGGGTATGGGTTTGTTTTATCCAGAGATTCGAAGGAGAAACTTAGATCGTGCCCAAGCAATGGCACGATCTCGTCTTTGCACTGTAGCTTACATGCAACATAATCAGTAATAACAAGAATATATATGCAATGTGTATTTAAATGTCATGAAGGTGCAATTTTGGTTTTGCAAACCCTTACCAATTAAAGATGTATGATCTGTGGCTCTGGGTGTGGAGATGTTTGCTGAATGGCTGCTTTGGCTTGGATTACTTATGAAAATGTTGATAACCTTTGGTGGGTTTATGGGCAGCGTCTCCAAATCCTCCTTTTCTTTCTTTTTCTCCTTTTTCGTTTCTCCCTGCACTGTATGCTTGCCCCTGTATTTATAGGAGTATGATGGTCTAGTAATGGCAAGAGACAACCAATTAAACAGGCCTTTAAAGCCATGAGACAAGAATCAGACATATTAAAAGATTTCCTTTTTTGAAATATTCATGTCTCTTTGGAATCTTGAATGAACCTGGACACTTTTGATTTTCGAATGCCTTCAGGCCCTGCTCTTCGATTGGTCTTGATTTGCCTCCTTCGAATGGATTTCTTATGTACCCTTCGAATGGGCCTTCTTTGCCAGCTTCAAAGTCCAATTCGAATTTATTTAGAACATTCCATATTAGACAACTTCGACCAGCCGTTGGCCTTGTGATGAGGCTAAGTTCTGATTCGAAGTGTTCAGAACTTCCTTCATCAGAGCATCTTAGATTAAGAGAAACTCTGCACTGAAATGCCATTCGAAGGTCATTTCGTTCTGATGTTCTTATTAAGGGAAACTCTGAAGTTCCAGTCCAAGGACCTTTTGAAATGCCAATTGAAGGGTATTTGTCCATATACCAATCAAAGGGTACTTGTTAAAATTCCAATCGGAAGGCTTTGTTAACAGGCCAATCGAAAGGTGTTGTTCATGCTAATCGAAGGACATGGTTAACATGCCTGTCGAAGCTGCCTTGGAACAATGCTAAATCGAAGGATCCCTTGGCATGCCAATTGAAAGGCTTGGCCCAGGGTGCCAAACGAAAAGGTCTTTCAGAATTCCAATCGAAGGCCTTGACACAATGCCAATCGAAGTGTTTGTCCATAATGCCAATCGAAGGGAATTATCCATGCCAATCGAAAGGCTCCTTCAGAATACCAATCGAAGGGTCTTTCAGAATGCCAATCGAAAGGTACTTAAAGCACCACTCAAAAATTTTCTTTTTCCTTAGGCAAGGGTTTCTGGTCAACCATGCAGGGGGAAGACTTTGGAAAACATGAGAGGGAAAATTTTGGGGTGCAACAGTTGCCCCTGTTCAATTTTCTTAAACCTGAGGATATAGATTGGCTTTCGAGCCTTTCGTGATCCGAAGGTGGAAGATAATTGAACACTAAAGTGCCTAGAAATTTGCACTCGCATGGTGTAGTATCAGCATTGTGACGTCGAGAATGGGCTTACAGATGCCATTTGGAGATTGTTGGTAGGAGGATGGGCTTAAAGATGCCATCCAGAAATGATTGTTGGACTGTATTTGAATGAGTGACAGAATTACATCCGAATCTGGATCGTATCTGGACTGTTATTTGAAGGTCTCTGATTGCCTGTCATTAACTAGAAGAAATAAATCTGACCAGAGGAGGTATTTTTTGATAATGATGTGTGATGAAGGAATTTGGGACTATTACTACTCCAAACAGATGATGAAGGAATCTTGGGTGATTACTACCTCAGCAGGATGATGAAGGAATCTTGGACTATTACTACCTCAGCAAGATGATGAAGGAATCTTGGATGACTTCTACCTCAGCAGGATGATGAAGGAATCTTGGACGATTACTACCTCAGCAGAATGATAAAGGAATCTTGGACGATTACTACCTCAGCAGGATGATGAAGGAATCTTGGATGACTACTACAACAGTAGGATGATGAAGGAATCTTGGATGATTACTACCTCAGCAGGACGATGAAGGAATCTTGGATGACTTCTACCTCAGCAGGATGATGAAGGAATCTTGGACGATTACTACCTCAGCAGGATGATGAAGGAATCTTGGATGACTTCTACCTCAGCAGGATGATGAAGGAATCTTGGACGATTACTACCTCAGCAGGATGATGAAGGAATCTTTAACGACTACTACAACAGCAGGATGATGAAGGAACCTTGGATGACTACTACCTCAGTAGGATGGTGAAGGAATCTTGGACGATTACTACCTCAGCAGGATGATGAAGGAATCTTGGATGACTTCTACCTTAGCAGGCTGATGAAGGAATCTTGGACGATTACTACCTCAGCAGAATGATGAAGGAATCTTGGATGATTACTACCTCAGTAGGATGATGAAGGAATCTTGGACGATTACTACCTCAGCAGGATGATGAAGGAATCTTCGATGACTTCTACCTCAGCAGGATGATGAAGGAATCTTGGGCGATTACTACCTCAGCAGGATGATGAAGGAATCTTAGACGATTACTACCTCAACAGGATGATGAAGGAATCTTGGATGACTACTACAACAGCAGGATGATGAAGGAATCTTGGATGATTACTACCTTAGCAGGATGATGAAGGAATCTTGGACGATTTCTACCTCAGCAGGATGATGAAGGAATCTTGGACGATTACTACCTCAGCAGGATGCTGAAGGAATCTTGGATGACTTCTACCTCAGCAGGATGATGAAGGAATCTTGGATGACTTCTACCTCAGCAGGATGATGAAGGAATCTTGGATGACTACTACCTCAGCAGGATGGTGAAGGAATCTTGGATGACTTCTACCTCAGCAGGATGATGAAGGAATCTTGGATGATTACTACCTCAGCAGGATGATGAAGGAATCTTGGACGATTACTACCTCAGCAGGATGATGAAGGAATCTTGGATGACTACAACCTCAACAGGATGATGAAGGAATCTTGGATGATTACTACCTCAGCAGGATGATGAAGGAATCCTGGACGATTACTACCTCAGCAGGATGATGAAGGAATCTTGGATGACTTCTACCTCAGCAGGATGATGAAGGAATCTTGGACGATTACTACCTCAGCAGGATGATGAAGGAATCTTGGATGACTTCTACCTCAGCAGGATGATGAAGGAATCTTGGACGATTACTACCTCAGTAGGATGATGAAGGAATCTTGGATGACTACTACAATAGCAGGATGATGAAGGAATCTTGGATGATTACTACCTCAGCAGGATGATGAAGGAATCTTGGATGACTTCTACCTCAGTAGGATGATGAAGGAATCTTGGACGATTACTACCTCAGCAGGATGATGAAGGAATCTTGGATGACTTCTACCTCAGCAGGATGATGAAGGAATCTTGGATGACTACTACAACAGCAGGATGATGAAGGAATCTTGGATGATTACTACCTCAGCAGAATGATGAAGGAATCTTGGACGATTACTACCTCAATAGGATGATGAAGGAATCTTGAATGACTTCTACCTCAGCAGGATGATGAAGGAATCTTGGACGATTACTACCTCAGCAGGATGATGAAGGAATCTTGGATGACTACTACAACAGCAGGATGATGAAGGAATCTTGGATGATTACTACCTCAGCAGGATGATGAAGGAATCTTTGACGACTGCTACCTCATCAGGATGATGAAGGAATCTTGGATGACTACTACAACAACAGGATGATGAAGGAATCTTGGATGATTACTACCTCAGCAGGATGATGAGGGAATCTTTGACGACTGCTACTCCAAAAGGTAATGACTTTTATCTGTCGATCGATCTTTTCTGAAAAGGTAAAGAGTGAGTCGTATGCAATGTCATGATGTATGCATTGTGTAATGATGTTCTCAAAATAAATGAGATTTATGTTATATGTATTTTGTATGCATATGCTATGAATATTATTGAAATGTAATTTTGCCTTGGAGAATAAATTCTTAACAAGTGTTGGGGAGTTATTAAATCCTGGACTGCTGTTGAAGAGTAGGTATGTCTTCAAACTTTGCTTAGAATGTTTCCATTGAGGATCCTTGTTTTGTTGAGGAGAACTCCGTTGGGGAAGGTTGTGAACTCTGGAGAGTATTGATTCATTCTTGGGGAACAAGTTCAGGAGTCTAGGTTGTCCGTTGCTCTACTGGGGAGTCAAAGTTAAACTGACATCTGGTCAGGTCCAGGTTTCACAGTAACTTGCTGGGGATTGTAGAGTAGTCTACTGGGGAAAAGGAGTTGTGGTCCTTTAATTTGTAGTAGTCGGCGAGGCAAACTCAAGCTGGGGATTTCTGCCATTTGTTGGAGAAATAAACCCTGTTGCCGGTCTGCTAGAGATGTGACGACTTCGTTGAAGTTGTCTCAGCTGGGGAAAGGTTTTCAGAGATTAAACCCTTGCTGGGAGTCATCCTATGAGAAGGATTTTGGGGATATTTGACATTGCCCCTAGTAGCAAGTGTTCGTGACATTGCCAGAAAATGTTTAATTGTACGTAACCCTTCACCGAGATTGATGTGCAATGCCCCAAGTGACGGAGATGGAGACTTGCCCCTGGTTACTCTGCACTTCTTCAGAGATTTCTTGAAATCTTGACTGGACTGCCCCAGGTGTGCTGGATAGTGACATGTCAAGTCCCCTTGTTGATAGGAGATTTGTCAATGGAAGTGTCATCCTTTTTGAAGTGATTTTGTTCACTGAGAGGGCTTTCGTTCATCGGATATTCGTTGTGTGAATTTCTCTGCTGTCAAATAAATAGCCAAATGCAAACAGTGATATTCAAATAATGCAAAGTTTATGCTTGTCTCGAAGTTTAGAAAAATGCGTTTTTTAGCAGAAAACTTTTTATAAGACAAATTCAACACAAGATTTAGGGCAAAGCCTTACAGGAGTCAGGATACCTTTTGTAATAGTATGCTTTTGAACTAACCCATGCTTCAATTAGGACTTTTGAAGGGTTGTAATGTGGCTTGGTTCACGGTTTAAGAAACAAAGGATAAAGGCTCAAAGTATATTTGTACCCACCCGCTCTTCGTGATGTTCTTCAATCCTAAACTCAGTTAATTGTGCGTCGAACTCTATTCGAATTTGGAATGACATTTTGGTGATGGTTCACACAAGTTGGATTTTTGAAGGCAGTCATCATTTTTTTTGCAACATTTTTCATGTTGTCGAGGATTTGTAATGACCTCGTTCTTTTGATTTATTATCCCTAATTTTTGCCTGACTGTTTCTGTTTTCGAGATTACAGTCGCGGGATGCCCCAGCTTTCTTAAGCCTCCTTTATAGGTTTTGGCTCAGTGGGCTTTTCTCTTTTGAGAAATTGATTGCCTATGAGATAAGGAACCACCACTGTCTTTTGATTCCAGAGGAATGCTTTTGATGTCGTTTGTTGTATTATGAACTGAGAGTTTTGCGACTTAAATGCGCATCTTTTGAATTAACTGAGAGACTACCCTGCCCCAAGTTTAAATTAAAGGTTTCAATTTGTGTTTAAAACAGAAAACTCCTACTTCTTTGGCTCGAAGGGGTTGACTAGGGATTATCTTCCTTATAACTCCAGTGTTTAGGATTTGAAAGAAACGCCTGTACATCGTTAGCAAGGTCTGTCCAAAAGCATACTGGATGAGATTATGGCATTGTTTCGTCATCCTCCCTCTAAAGTCTTGTAACTTTTAGCAAGAGTTGAATGTCATAAAGTGAGTAAAAAGCATAGTTTAAATGTAATGAAAGGATGAATTCAAGACAAACATATGCAATGCATTAATGAAACAGAGTTTGACATTAATAGATAATTGTTTGAATAACAAAAGAAATTACAACTTGAAAATTCAAATGAAACAAAGACATTCTCAATGATTTGGCGTAGGATCAGTGATCACATTTGGGGTCTTCGGAGGATCAAACTTGATATCCTTGGCATCAATCAAGTCTTAGATCTTGTTCTTCAAAGTCCAACAGTCATCGGTGTCATGTCCAGGACTTCCAGAATGGTAGGCACATCTCACACTCGGATTATACTTAGAAGAGGAAGTATCGGGATTTTGAGGAGGATCCTTTAGCGTGATTAGCTTTAACTTTAGCAAATGTTGTAACGCTTGAGACAAAGGCATGTTGATGTTAGTATACTGCCTTTCTTGATATCTTACCATACGCCTATTGTTTTGTCTTTGTTGAACAGGCGTGGGATCGGAGATCAGGGTTGCCCCTACATGTTGATCATGACGACTCTTTTGACCATACACAGCATTGGACTCTTTCTTCCCATTGTAGGGCTTTTTCTGAGCATCAGAAGGTGTAGCTTCTTGAATCTTCCCACTTTTGATGCCAGCTTCGACCCTTTCGCCGGTCAGTATTAGCTCGGTGAACCCAGCTGAAGAGCTTCCGATCAAGTGGTTAAAGAATAGACCAGACAGGGTCCCCAAAAACATATCAACAAGTTCACGATCAGCTAAAGGTGGTTGCAACCTTTCGGCAAGGTCTCTCCATTTTTGAGCATACTCTTTAAATCCTTCACCCGTCCCTATTGACATACCCTGGAGTTGGGTACGCGTAGGAGCGAGGTCGGAGTTATACTGATACTGCCTATAGAACGCAGTAGCCAAATCCTCCCAGCTGCGGATACTGGCTCCGTCCAACTGATAGAACCACTCAAGCTGAGTCCCTGAAAGACTGTCTTGAAAGAAATGGATCCACAAGTTCTTATCAACAGTGTAAGGTTAGATCTTCCTCGCATATGACCGGAGGTGCAGCTTTGGACAGGAAGCTCCGTCATACTTGGCAAAGGCAGGTGCCTTGAATTTATGGGGAATCACCACCTCAGAGGATAGACCTAGATCTCCAAAGTCCAGACCGGGCACCTTCTGTATTTCCATAGCGCTCAAATGGTCTTCCAGCTGTTTTTACTTATCCTCAGCAGGAGGATATTGTTCTTCATCATAGTTTGTCTCGTTGTAGGAGACCATAGGGCTAGGAGCCCTCCTTTCTTGTGGACTATCTTTCCCTCCAGATGGGGTGGTCAGATCAACTTCATTCTGCAGCCCGTTTCCAAACCTGCGTCCAGTGTTGAACAGGATGGTCCTCTTTTTCTTCTTCTTTTTCTCTTTCAGAATCAAAGTCTTCAGGTCCTGCTGACCCTTAGCTAGATTCATGAACAGCTCTTGAAATTGGGCATTCTGGGCCTGGAGGGCCTTGATAGCTTGCTCAGTTGAAGGTTCAGTAGACATGATGATTGCTGAAATAAACAGTGAAGAAGATAAGAGACTTGTACTGGGAGACCTGTTATGCAATGATATGTATGATATATGTATGCAACGTTTTCAAGGATCTCGCGGGGTAAACAAGAAACTGTTAGAATCTGGTTGAAGCTTGATTGAAGAAACTTCGTGTCGTCAAGAGTCCTTCCTCAAGAGTCAAGCTCACCATATCGAGTGGGTCATAGCACCTGACTCAAGTTATCATGTTTTGATCTCTAGACGGCATTGGCTAGAGGAAAATAAATCCCCTTGCCCCTTGCTAGACATTTGATTTACCATAACCTGCATCACAGACCCTTGAGATCCTTGAAATGGTTAAGGAAATGTTAAAGCATAATGTTATGATGTGCATGCTATGCGTTTAAGCAAAAGTGTGAGGTGATGTAAGTAAACCCTGCAATAAATCCAAATTATCGGATAAGGACTGTAAACAAAACCTGCAAGGAACTCATGTTGTCAGATAACAAGAATGCGCAAGTAGTTCAAGTTTGAAGGCACACAAGTCACACATATAGCCTTAAGTTTAGGCTGGCATGAAGTTTAGGCATTACCCTCTTTCAGTTTAGTTGGTTTAAACCTGTCCTAAAAATAGTAACCGGGTTCTAGAGGATCTCAATATCACTGACTACCCTCAATCGGTCATAATTCTAGTTTAGCAACCTTTTCTTGCGGCCGGAATCATCGCGAGAGTTTAGTCTCAATGAGTGTAGCATACTGCTACTGTTCTATGGCCAAGTTGGTCAATTTAAGGTTCTAAGGTCAGCTGGTGCTTAGTGACTCCTTAGAAGACCCATATTCTCCTCGTTTCAACACAAGGGATATCGGTACAGACTAAGGTGCCACACCAACGTAGCTACTGCTTCATCCGTGTCGGTATACGCCAGACAGATCCCTCACAGTTTATTGCTACTTACCTAAAGGGTATCCCCAGATCCGGATTAGGATCTATAGAACTCTGATACAAGCCCACAAAATTAAAGCATACAAATCATACAATTGAAAACATAGTGATCTAATCCTAAGGTACACCCCACTTATATAATCCCCAGCAGAGTCGCCAGTTCTGTGATCGGTGGAATGAGAACTGACTGTTTTGGAATGTTGGTTCGTGTTTGCGTTTGTTTTCGCAAAATGTCGCGGTAAGCAAGAGTCGCCACCGTCTTTTATTTTATCCAACAAGGAAAGGACAAAAGGCAGAAAAATTCCTTTTCGAGATGTTTCTCGGGTTCGGGAGGTAGATTATAGAAAGGGAAGGTGTTAGCACCCTTTCTATCCGTGGTTATCCACGGGCTCTTAGGTACTTGCTCACTATGTTTTCAAAAGTTTGCTTTTCTTTGTGATTGTGGGTTTTGAAAAGAGTTTTGTTTTTGAAAAGAGTGTAAGTGCGAAAAGTTTTGTTTTTTTTTAAAAAGAGCAAGTACTTAAGAACCTCTACCTACTCAAAAAGGAATTAAACTGTGCAAATATCCTTTAGACAGTGCTATCCCACTATTGAGGAGTAGGTAGCACCGTCGTTGGAGTTTTTCGGGTCAATTCGATTTAAGGGACGTGTGGTCACTAAAGCAATGTTAGGACGCCTTAGTGGTAACCCTAATGTCTTAGATCATTTTATCCGAGGCAACCGTTTCGAGGCAACTTATGATCTTTGGACAAAAGGGCGACCTCTAAAACATCCTATACTTAATGACCACGTTCGAGGCAACCAAGTGAGGCGTACCCTAAGAGTGGCATGTGCGAGTGTGTCAATTTTCAGTTTATATTATCTTTGTACATGTTTAGGTGTTCTACCGTTTGTTTTCAGATCTTGTCATGCAATCCTAGTTAGCATACATCCAAACAGTTAATATATGTATAGGAATTTAAAGTGCGGGAATTGTAAATCCTACGCTATTACAAGGCTTCAGGGAGGGGAATTATTTACATGTCCAAAATTGGGGGAATAAAGCAGTAAAGTGTAAAAGTCTTAGTTAAGCTATTACAAACCAGTAGGCAGTTACAATAAAATAAACGCGCGCGAATCTGAAAATAACCTCTAAAAATCCTAAGAATGAAATTTTTTTGTTGTTTTATTTTATTTTGGGAAAATGATCTAAATCTTTTTAATTTTAGTTTTGAGAAAATGTTAAGATAATTAAATGATTAATTAACAAAGTTAATTTAATAGAAAAAACTAGCCTAATGTTTTTGTGGTTTTTTTTTAAATTGATTTTATGTTGATTAAAAAAAAGAAATAAAATAGTCAAAACAAAGATGAAATCGAAGGAACAGGCAGTAAATCAAGAAAGGTATAATTCTGGAGGCCTAGATCGAAAGAGGTGTGGGCTGTCTTTCGATCCAGTGAAGAGGCTTGATCGAAGGTGCCTGAGGGGCTGCACTTTGGGGGTGTTCGATCTGGATATGTCATCCTTCGATCTGGGAACCCTGGATACAGTTCAAAGCTAAGCTTCTAAGCTTCGAAACTATGAACAAGATTCTGAGAAGATATTTCCTGCAAAACTAGACAAACGTTAAAGATCCAGGGGGGATTTTACCCCCCTGATTCGAATCTCCTCCCAATTCGAATCCTTCCTCAATTTGAATCTGCTGAATCTGGGTCTGGGTTTGTTTTATCCTGAGATTCGAAGGAGAAACTTAGATCGTGCCCAAGCAATGGCACGATCTCATCTTTGCGTTGTAGCTTACATGCAACATAATCATTAATAACAAGAATATATATGTAATGTGTATTTAAATGTCATGAAGGTGCAATTTTGGTTTTGCAAACCCTTACCAATTAAAGATGTATGATCTGTGGCTCTGGGTGTGGAGATGTTTGCTGAATGGCTACTTTGGCTTTGATTACTTATGAAAATGTTGATAACCTTTGGTGGGTTTGTGGGCAGCGTCTCCAAATCCTCCTTTTCTTTCTTTTTCTCCTTTTTCATTTCTCCCTGCACTGTATGCTTGCCCCTGTATTTATAGGAGTATGATGGTATAGTAACGGCAAGAGACAACCAATTAAACAGGCCTTTAAAGCCATGAGACAAGAATCAGACATATTAAAAGATTTCCTTTTTTGAAATATTCATGTCTCTTTGGAATCTTGAATGAACCTGGACACTTTTGATTTTCGAATGCCTTCAGGCCCTGCTCTTCGATTGGTCTTGATTTGCCTCCTTCGAATGGATTTATTATGTACCCTTCGAATGGGCCTTCTTTGCCAGCTTCAAAGTCCAATTCGAATCTATTTAGAACATTCCCTATTAGACAACTTCGACCAGCCCTTGGCCTTGTGATGAGTCTAAGTTCTGATTCGAAGTGTTCATAACTTCCTTCATCAGAGCATCTTAGATTAAGAGAAACTCTGCACTGAAATGCCATTCGAAGGTCATTTCATTCTGATGTTCTTATTAAGGGAAACTCTGAAGTTCCAGTCGAAGGACACTCTGAAGTTCCAGTCCAAGGACCTTTTGAAATGCCAATTGAAGGGTATTTGTCCATATACCAATCAAAGGGTACTTGTTAAAATTCCAATCGAAAGGCTTTATTAACAGACCAATCAAAAGGTGTTGTTCATGCTAATCGAAGGACATGGTTAACATGCCTATCGAAGCTGCCTTGATACAATGCTAAATCGAAGGATCCCTTGGCATGCCAATTGAAAGGCTTGGCCCAGGGTGCCAAACGAAAAGGTCTTTCAGAATTCCAATTGAAGGCCTTGACACAATGCCAATCGAAGTGTTTGTCCATAATGCCAATCGAATGGAATTATCCATGCCAATCGAAATGCTCCTTCAGAATACCAATCGAAGGGTCTTTCAGAATGCCAATCGAAAGGTACTTAAAGCACCACTCAAAAATTTTCTTTTTCCTTAGGCAAGGGTTTCTGGTCAACCATGCAGGGGGAAGACTTTGGAAAACATGAGAGGGAAAATTTTGGGGTGCAACAGTGTAAATTTGAAAATATTTTGAAAACACCTTTGTTTCGGAAAACTTTGTAATGATTCTCGTTTCAGTGAGAATGTATACAAAGTGTTGGTTTTGAAAAATAGTTCAAAAAGATGTTTGTTTTTGGAAAGATGTTTCGAAAGTGTGAGTGTGTTGAAAGATGTTTTGTTTGTGAGCAAGTAACTACGAGCGTTCTACATACTCAAAAAAGTCTTAGTAGTTTTCCTCCTCCTTTAGATAGTGTTATCTTACTATTAGTTAATAAGAAACCATATCATTGGATGTGAAGGGACGGACGTGGGTCGTCGTACAGTCATAGAAGGCAACAATGTAGGATACCTTAGAAATTTTGTCATAAGGGTCTAAGATCATTTACCATAGGTAACATCAAAGGATCATCGAGGGACTACGATCTTATAATCGAGGGTCTTTGCTAACGTATCCCATGTTTGAGGGACATGACTATTTTATTCTAAGGCAACAAGTGTGGGTTAACCCTAGAGGTGCAAGTGTGCAAAGTGTATTATTTTCATGCATTTGTCTTGAATTAGGGTTGTCTACTTGTTTATTTTATATCTTGCCATGCAAACCCTAATTACTAGCAATAATATGGAAAATGTTATATTGCGGAAATTTAAAGTCATACGCTATTACAATACTTTATGGGGTGGGGGTACAAATTACAAAGGGAGATGAAAGAAATTAAAACCTAATTACTATCACAACTATATTGAATAATGCCAAATAAAATGTACAAGAATATAAAGATAATATAAAAGAAAAATGTTTTTTATGTTTTTTTGTATGAAAAATGTTTTAACCTAATTAATCAAATTGAAAAGAAATTAATAATAATTCTAATGTATAAATTAAATTAATTTAATTAAGAGAAAGTTAAAACCTAAGTCTAAATTAATTAAGAAAAAAAATAATTTTATTAAGAAAATATTTTTTGCTCTTTTTATTTAAAAGAAATAAAACTAAAGTGAAAATAAAAAATAACAATTTTAGTCTAAGTATTTAATAAAAAATATATTTTTGTATTTTTTTAATTTAAATAATAAAAAAATTTAAAAGAAAAGAAAATAAAAATAAAATATAAATTAAGGGTCAGGGGGTTTGAAAAGTAGTGAGGGAGATTTGATAGTAAAAAGGGTTTTGTTTTGGGCCTAAACAGCCTTTTTGTAATCAGAAATTAAACCAAAATAAAATAATATATTGTGCTGCATGGTAAAAATGAAATGGAGGGTGAGAGAAAGGAAAAAAGAAAGGCCCAATATCTGGATGGCTCAGGCATGTTTTTTGAACAAAAAGAAACAAGGAAAATGTTGTAAAAATGACAAAAGGTCTCGTTGGGGCTCGAACCCAAGACCTTCTATAAGTATGCCTTGCGTGCGTGCTCTCTATCATTAGGGTGGCTATACATCCGTTCATTTAGACACAACCCACATATTATATTTTAAAACAAATCCTAAACACATTGTCTTCTTCTTCCTCGCCCCATCATCCATGGACAAGATTTCCAAATTTTGTATCTTGCTTATTTCTCAACCATTCTCAAAAGTGTAAACATCAAACATGTTAGAAATTTCACCATAATCCCAAATATATAAACAAATTAATCTAACTCTCAAAGATGAACACGAATTTTATTGGTACCAAATTCTGACATAAATATTTCAGAAAGTTCAAAATTAAGATTCACACTACTCAGGCAATATAAATGAATTATAAGGAGATGGTCAGTTTCAGGGCTATGATATCTACATTTTATCTTCAAAAATCATAATCAAATGATGCTTGTATGAAGAGTTGAAAGTTGATCAAACTTACCTTGTGAGTGGATATCGTGTTTTGAGTTAGAGCTCACTTCAAGGTGTTGTAATGATGTGGTTAGCTTCCTTGAACCTCCAGGAAGCTATTCCAATAGTTACTTTGGATTGAGAGTGGTTGAATCGTGCTGGAGAAGTCAAGATGCAAGCTTCTATTTTTTAAAATAGAGGATGATGAAGATGGAGTTACATAATTGTAACATGTATTGGGATGGCTTCTATATATGTTATAGAAGCTTGGTGAATGAAAAGAATGGAAAACGCATGAGTGGTTTGTGAGATGGCTATCACAAATCAGAAATAACACAAAAGTGAGGTTTGAGAGCAATTCTTAGTTTGAGGGAGTTTTCAGGCTTGCTAAAATCGTGTCCTTGGCTTGTAGATGATGGCTCAATTTATGGGAGAGGGTTTGGAAACTTAAAATGATCAGAAAACCAAAATCACATGTTATGGATTTTTTGCTTATTTTTGAAGCAAGCTTGATACATTAATGCACAGTAAAAGGGCTTTTAGAGTAGTTGAGGGCTTTAAGCATGCTTGTTTTGACTTTATAAATGAAGCTTGTGTAGAAGAAACGAGTTAGAGGCTCAATGCATTGACTTTTTTGCAATAAAGCTTGCTTTTCCAAAATGGAAGTGGTACCTTTCTTCCTAAAATGAATTAATCACTTGGATAATGGCTTAAATGCTTGGATCAAAGTTGTAACAGTTGTGTAAGCATTTAATTATGGAGTAAAATGCAAGTTAGAATCCTACAAAGTGAGATTATGCAACATAGGTTTGAGATTTGGTTGAATGTTCATCATCAAAATGACCTAAAAATCAAGAATGAAACCTCAACTTCTTCTCTTTGATTCTCTTTGCTCAAGCATGATCTCTTCAAGTTAATTGACATTTTAGAAAGCTTGAAACATTTCCTACAACCTTCATGTTGAACATTTTGATAGAATCATCTTGGAGCTTGGTGAAAATTGGCCAAGAAGTTAGGACAAAAATCTGTCTAAACTAGGTCAAAATTTCACTAAGTGTTTAAGAAAAAGTGCATGACTTTATGGGCCTATAACTTAAAATCTAAGAATTTTTTTGGACATGAGCCCTAAAATAAAAAGTTGTAGATTTCATCAAGATCTATAACTTTCATGTTTAATGTTTTCTTTGAATCATCTTGCATCTTGGTGAAAAATGGGCATGAAGTAGTGAAATTATCATGTACAAAAATACTTAGAAAAATTTCCAAGTCTTGAAAAGTTTGACTTTTGACTTTCTTGATTTCTTGATGATCAAGATTTATATTTTTTAATTTCTTGATGAATTGTGATCTTTGAAACTCAATTTTGACCAAAAAAAATCAAAGTTTGACTTTTGGTGTATCAGTTGACTTTTTCAGCAGTTGACCAAATTTCATCTATCAATTGTTTGATCTTGAGGGATGAATTGAATCATACAATTAGGTCAAAATGATGTAATTGAATCCTTGAAATCATGTTTCAAACCAATGAGTCATGTATTAGGTCAAAAGTCAAAAATCAATCATTTTAATCAAAAACCCTAATTTTGACCATTTTACCCTTTTGATGAATTGAACATTTTCCTTGAGGAATTATGATCCAAACTTGATCAATTGATGAATATGAATTTAAAATGTTTATATTGGTAAAAAATTGTGAATTTTTACTGTAAGTTGACTACAATTGACTTTTTAACCAATACAACTAATTTTTCAATCATCTGATCAATTGACTGAGCAAAATTGTGATTCAAGACTTGAAACTTGACATGAGTATTATTGGAGGTCTATAATGACACATGAAAGTAACTTGAGGCATTATAAGTCCAATTGTCCTTGTGAAAATGAAAACCCTAATTTGGGGCATCGGTGTTTAGGAGATGGTTTAACGTAGTCAACACTTGTGCAAACTTGAGCCATTAAAGATCTTGTGAGAAACGTCTTGAGAAAAGAGAGGGAAAATTTTGGGGTAAAACAATGTTTAAGTCATCCATAAAGTCCCACAGAGCAGTTTCCACAGAATTATCCCCATAGAGCTACCTTTAGAAGCTCATCTTCAACAAGAGATACATTCCCCACAAGACTAATATGCCTTCACGGCTGAAAGTAGGGCATCTTCCAGTTGTTAACATAATCGTACTCACCAGCAGATCCCCCTAACAGATAAACGAGTTTGATCATCTTCCCGACAATGTCGCCAACTTACGAAGTCCCAACCCTTATCAGAGATTAGGTCCTCAGCATAATTCATAGGAATTCTCTTCACCAGCTGAGTTTATTTCTCCAGCACTATAAAATTCCCCGCATAATTCTCTCCTCCAGTAGGACTTGTCTCCTTAGCAAAATTATTCCTCAACAAAGTGTTTCTACAACAGGGTTTATTTCCCCAACGGAATTCAGCCTCCCCAGCCTGAGTCTATTCCTTTATCTTCTACAAACCATCGGTAAAACTCCTCTTTCCAACAAAGGACAGTCCAGGATACTATCCTGAGATAGTTGCTACGGAATCAGAAATCATACCAGATATCATTCAACCTTATTCTCCCAGACGAGTCGGCATGCATATAAAAAACTAGATCAAACAACACCTCGAAAGATTATCCATCTCTTTTATCCCCAATCAGGGTATATAAGAATTAAATTCCCTAGTAGAGCGATGGACGACCAATGTTCCTGAGCTCTTCTCCCCAAGCAGAAATCAACATTCCCCAGTGGAGTTTCCTCAAACAGCAAGCAGGAATCCCCAGTAGATCGAATATTCATAATCGACATCCCCAACAACAATCAGGGATTTATTTTCTCGGTAAAAATTTTATATAAATCTACCAATACACTTCAATGACATACATCATTTATCATAGCATATGCATATAAACACATATAACGTTCTCATTTATTTTGAGAGCATCATCATGCAATGCATTACATACATCATGACATTACATAAAGCTAATTTTGTCTTTTCAGGTAAAGTTCGCAAAAAAATGAATATCATCAGTAAGTTTTGAACAGGTCACATATTAATTCTCGAAACAGGATGGGGAAACTATCTATAAGGTCAGACGACATAAATTCCCGAAACAGGACGAAGCAGCTTTACACGGGTTACTTCTAAAAACTTCCAGATGCAACTTCAAACGGGCTCATCCTGAAGTAGCCATACCCAATCTCTTTCTCATATATTTCCAGATGCACCTTCACACGGGCTCATCCTGAAGCAGCCCTACCCAGGCTCCTTCTCATATTTCCAGATGCAGCTTCACACGGGCTCACCCTAAAGCAGCCTTACCCAAGCTCTTTCTCATATATTTCCAAATGCAGCTTCACACGGGCTCATCCTAAAGCAGCCCTACCCAGGCTCCTTCTAAATATATTTTCAAATGCAATATAACACAGGCTCATCCTGAAGTAGCCTTAAACGATTGCCTTCTTATACATTTCCGGAAGCGGCTTGACAAGGGCTCACTCCAGCATATCTTTCAGATGAAATCAAGCGTATATTTCTTTTTGATACTCTTTTGGAAAAAGTAGGGCGTAGATTCTTTCTAGTACCTCTTCTGGTTGAAGTCAAGCGTAGACATCTTCCGGTTCAGATGAAATCAAGCGTAGATTTCTTTCTGATACTCTTTTGGAAAAAGTCGAGTGTAGACTCTTTCCAGTACCTCTCCTGGTTGAAGTCGGGTGTAGACATCTTTGGATTCGAATGAAATCAAGCGTAGATTTCTTTCTGATACTCTTTTGGAAAAAACTCGGGCGTAGACTCTTTTCGGTACATCTTCTGGTTGAAGTTGGGTGTAAACATCTTCTGGTTCAGATGAAATCAAGCGTAGATTTATTTTTGATACTCTTTTGGAAAAATTCGGGCGTACACTCTTTTTAGTACCTCTTCTGGTTAAAGTCGGGCATAGACATCTTCCGGTTCAGATGAAATCAAGTGTAGATTTTTTCTGATACGCTTTTGGAAAAATTCGGGCATATACTCTTTCTGGTACCTCTTGTGGTTGAACTCGGGCGTAGACATCTTCCGGTTCAGAAGATATCAAGCGTAGATTTCTTTATGATACTCTTTTGGAAAAATTCGGGCGTAGACTCTTTCCGATACCTCTTTTGGTTGAAATCGGGCATAGACATCTTCCAGTTCAGATAAAATCAAGCGTAGATTTATTTCTGATACTCTTTTGGAAAAAGTCGGGAGTATACTCTTTCCGGTACCTCTTCTGGTTGAAGTCGGGCGTAGACATCTTCCAATTCGGATGAAATTAAGCGTAGATTTCTTTCTGATACACTTTTGGAAAAATTCAGGCGTAGACTCTTTCTGGTACCTTTTCTAGTTGAAGTCAGGCGTAGACATCTTCTAGTTCAGATGAAATCAAGCGTAGATTTCTTTCTGATGCTCTTTTTGGAAAAAAAGTCAGACGTAGACTCTTTCTGATACCTTTTCTAGTTGAAGTCAGGCGTATATATCTTCTAGTTTGGATAAAATCAGGCGTAGATTTCTTTCTGATGATCTTGGAAAAGTCAGGCATATACTCTTTCCAGTATCTCTCTTAGTTGAAGTCGGGTGTAGACATCTTCTAGTTCAGATAAAATCAAGCGTAGATTTATTCTGATTATTCTTTTGGATAAAGTCGGGTATAGACTCATTCCAAATACATCTTCTAAGACAAATTCGGGCGTAGACTTAGTCTGATTTTCTTATCAACAGTTATCCTGGATGGAATCTATAAGCCCATCTCTGATGAATCTCCGTCACCTCTCCAAATGGCATCTTTAAGCCCATTCCTGGTATAACCACCCAACAATGTTACCTAGTGCATGTGCGAGTGCAAATTTCTGGGCACTTAAGTGTTCAATCATCTTCTACCTTCAAGTCACGAATGTCTGACATGCAAATCTAATTTTGCAGGTTTAAGAAGATTGAACTGGGGCAATCGTTGTACCCAAAATTTCCCCTCTCATTTTCAAATCAAATTATTTCAAGAGGTCTCCTCATCTTCCTAGATTTCTCAAGTACTAAAGGCTACTCAAGGGTTGACCAATGAATTCTTCTCCTAAGCAATGGGTCCACAACTAGGGTTTTGTGCTTTTCAAGGAAGTTTGGTTTACAAAGGTCTCAAGTGGCTTCCATGGTTCTCGATAGGTCTTCAACAATGTTCATGTCAAGTTTCAAGTCTTGCATCACAAGTTTGCTCAGTCAATGGCTCAGATGATTGAAAATCAATTGTATTAGGTAAAAAGTCAACTATGGTCAACATACAGTCAAACTTCAAGATTTTTTGTCAACTTTAACATTTTGAAGTGACATTCATCATTTTATCAAGGTTTAATCATTATTCCTCACGAAAAACCCTCAAATCATCAAAAGTCAAAAGTTTTCAAATTAGGGTTTCCTTAGGAGAAGTCAACTGAACTTTGACCAAGCATAACTTTCACATGCTTCATCAACTTTTCCCCAACCAAAGCCCACTTTGAAGGAAATTCAATTCTTTACAACTTTGTATTTGTATTCTCAAGTCCAAAAAGTTCTTTATTTGAGATATACGAGCCCATATGTTATAGGTCGTTTCAAAAGTCAACAAAAAGACATTTTTTGTCAAGGCAACTTACATCAAGATAAAGTCTCCAAATGCAAAAATGATCAAAAGAGAAATTGAAAAGGACATCTTGATATTTCCAAAAATTCAAAGATCACCTTCAAAAATTAAAAATTGAGAGAGTTATGACCATTGCAAGTTGGGAAATTTCGATAAAATGCATGAAATGCAAAGTGAGCAAACTTGAAATTCTAGACTAATGGGCCTATAACTTTTGATGTTCAAACATGTTCATATTGTGTTAGAAGACCTCTAAATCCATATTTTTTATGATTTTTATTTCTTTTATTTGAATTATTATTCATTTAAATGCAAGTAAATCAAATAAAATATAAAATCATTGGGCCAAGACACATGGGCTTTTGATTTCAATCACATGGAGGCCCAAGAGCAGATGACAAACATGCCAAAACCGTAAAAACATGTTAGGAACAAGAATCTTCAAGTTTGGAATGTTTTTAAAACAATTTTGGAAAGATTTCAATATGTTTTTTTTTGCAATTAATTGTGACATAATGGTACAAGATTCTTGTCTTGTTCTTGTTCCATTCCATTCCTCTATAAATACATGTAATATTCAAGTGTAAAGGACACAAAAATATTTCCTCAAATACCACTTCAAAAATATCTCAAAATTCTCAAGAAAAGTGAAAATTTGTATCACACTATCCAGCCACTCTCAAGCCAAACAAAGTGTCCAAACGTCTTCCTGAAGTCCTCAGGAACACATCCAGCCCAAGAACCAGAAAATTTGGTGCCTGGAACTCGTGCTTCAAACTCCACCGGTTTGCATTTTTTATTCTTTGAATTCAATCTTAAATTTCATGCATTACTAATGTGTTTGATGAGCTCAAATGTATTCAAGATATGATTTAGGATGAGTTTGATGTATCACATGCAAGCTTTGATGCATAAATCTCTATATGCCATTTTAAGGCATAGAAATACAATTGCTTCAGATCTCCCTTTACAGGCACATTCAAGAGAAAAGTATCTCACCATCAGATTCGTAGTCCTTGAATTAAGGGGGAGGTCCCATTAACTTTTCAATTTTCTTGTTTTTATTATTTTTTTGCTTTTGCTTAATTAATTTAATTACCTTTTAAATTAGGCTATAAAAAATAAATAATTAGACATTAGGTTTTTTTATTATTATTAACTTAATTTTCTTTAAAAAGGAAGAAAAAAAGTAGAAATAATTAGGTTTTAATTATTTTATTATCACTTTAATCATTTTCCAAATAATAAAACATCAAAAATATTTTTTTCTACACTTAGAATCTTAGGTTTATTAAAAAAAAATTCTAACATTTATTTTTTTCTTTGTTATTTAAATTCTAGAAAACAAATGTATAGGTCGCACGGTTGATTTTGTAAAGCTTAGTTTATTTTCTCGCATTTTTTCCTATTATGTAACTGCTCATGGGATGTAATAGCATAGGTTTATTTTCCCGCACTTTTACTTTCCGCACTTATGTATGAATGTATGTATATATTTAACTGTTAGTAATAGGCTTGTATGGAAATATTTAAAATCAATCGTTAGATAATCCTAATCAAGATAATATATCTTAAATAAATCACTTTTCATATACGCACCTCTAGGGTGACTCCACTTGTTGCCTTCTGAAAACAGTCATTTCCCTCGAACGTAGGGATACCGTTAGCAAAGACCCTCGGTTAAAAATCATCATAAAGATCATAGTCCCTCGATGACCCTTCGATGCTGCCTTCAGTAAATGATCTTGTCCCCCGATGTTGCCTACAAATACATGATAATAGTCCCTTCGAATTGCTAAAGGAATCCTTATATGTTGCCTTTTTGACTGTACGATGACCCACGTCTGTCCCTCAAACATTCAACGATAGGGATTCCTACTAACCAATGGTAGGATAACACTATCTAAAGGAAAAGGAAAAGATCAAAAGACTTTTGAGTAGTTAGATAGTTCTTAATCGCTTACTCGCGAACATTTCAAAACATTTTTCACACAAACACTTTTCTGAAATATTTTCAAAACAAACACTTTGTATGCGTTCTCAACTGATATGATAATCATTACAAAGTTTCTGAACTTAGGCATTTTCAAAATATTTTCAGACTTACACATTCACAAAGCATTTTCAAAAGTAAGTTAGCAATTAAGAGCCCGTAGATAACTACGGATGAAAAAGGTGCTAACACCTTCCCTTTTAAATACCTACCCCCTTACTCAGAAAATTCTCAAAGGTATTTCCTGTTGTTTTCACCCTTTCCTTTATTGGATAAAAGAAAAGTCAGTGGCAACTCTTGCTATCCACAACATTTGCGATAAAACGCGAAACCAAAAGTCAGTTCTCCCGCCGTATTACAATATGCACGAAGGTGTCTTTGGTACTCACTCCAGTGGACATACAATGGCTAAGAAGATTCTGAGAGAAGGTTATTACTAGTCTGCCATGGAAACTGATTGCTATCATCATTCCAAAACTTGCCACAAATGCTAGATTTATGCTGACAAAGTACATGTGCCTCTGGTTCCTTTGAATGTCTTGACTACTCCTTAGCCATTTATAATGTGGGGAATTGATATGATTGGAGATATTAAGCCTACTGCTTCTAATGGGAATCATTTCATCCTTGTTGCTATTGATTACTTCACAAAGTGGGTAGAGGCAACCTTGTTTGCTTCTATTACCAAGAATGTTGTGGCTCAGTTCATTAAATATAACCTTATCTGTCGGTATGGCATCCCTTAAAGAATCATCCCAGACAATGGTACCAATATTAACAATA
Source organism: Vicia faba (assembly GCA_948472305.1). Lineage (NCBI taxonomy): Eukaryota > Viridiplantae > Streptophyta > Magnoliopsida > Fabales > Fabaceae > Vicia > Vicia faba. The sequence continues at coordinate 590,175,861 of OX451735.1, forward strand.
CTATGATTACGGAACTATGCACACAGTTCAATATTAAGCATCATAATTCTTCTCCATACCGACCAAAGATGAATGGCGCAATGGAAGCCGCCAACAAAAATATCAAGAAGATTTTGCACAAGATGAGGGTGACATACAAAGATTGGCATGAGATGCTACCATTTGCTTTGTATGGTTATCGCACTTCAGTACATACATTAACTAGGGAAACCCCGTTCTCTCTAGTCTACGGTATGAAGGTTGTCTTACCTGTTGAAATCCAGATTCCTTCCCTAAGGATTATGAAAGATGCATGTTTAGACGAAGACGAATAGATTCAGACTCGACTTGACCAGATAAATTTGATTGATGAAAAAAGGCATGCAGCTACTTGTGATGGTCAGATGTATTAGAAGTGCATGATCAAGGCTTTTAACAAGAAAGTCAAACATCAGGTGTACCAGACTGGCGATTTAGTAATAAAGCACATCATCCTAGCACAAGGTGATCCCAGGGGCAAATGGACTCCCACATACAAAGATCTATTTATGATAAAATATATATTTTTTGGCGGTGCTATGATACTTACCACCATGGACGGTGAAGATTTTCCGCACCCTGTGAATGCAGACATAGTCAAAAAATACTACGCATAAAAGAGACCCGCTAGGTTGACAAGCCTAGGCAAAAATAAGGGCATCCCATTGAACCAAAAGGGTTCGGGGAAAAATTAGGGATATATATAAAAATATGTACATCCGGAAAGTCAAAAACCTGAAAAAGGCGTGGTTTACCCCAAAATTTGCCCTCCCATTTTCTTTAAAACATACTCACAAAAGTCTCAAATACTCAGAGCCACTCAAGAGTTGACTGGTCAAACCTCCTCCTATGCAAAGGTCTTCAATTAGGGTTTGGTGTTTCTCAAATAAGATTAGATTGCAAGGGTCTCAAATGACTTTCATGGTTCATCGTAGGTCCTCAATAATGCTTATGTCAAGTTTCAAGTCTTGCATCACAAGTTTGCTCAGTCAATGGCTCAGATGATTGAAAATCAACTATATTGAGTAAAAAGTCAATTGTGGTCAACATACAGTCAAAATTCAAGATTTTTTGTCAACGTAAAAATTTCTATGTGATATTCATCATTTGATCAAGGGTTGATCATGATTCCTCAAGGAAAGCCCTCAAATCATCAAAGGTCAAAATTGCCAAAATTAAGGTTTTCACTTAAGATGATTGATCATTGACTGTTGGCCTAGTGCATGACCTAATGACTTAAAGCATGATCTCAAGAGCTCAAATACAAAATATTGACCTAATTACATGGATTAAGACATTTCCAAAGATACAAGTGATTGATAGTTGAAAATTTGAATCAGTTGATGAAAAGTCAACAGTCATACAAAAGTCAAACTTTGACTTTTTGGTCAACATTGGAACTCAAAAATCAAGAATCATCAAAACATTCAAAACTATCAAACTTAATCATCAAGAATTAAAAAAAGTCAACAAAAGTCAAAAGTTGGAAAATTTTCCAACACTTAGAAATTTTTTTAAGTGTATTGTTCTTAGCAAAATCACTACTTCATGGCAATTTTTCACTAAGATCCAAGTTGGTTCAAAGAAAACTTTCAACATGAAAGTTGTAGGGATGGATGAATTCTACAACTTTGTTAATATGGGATAATCCTCAAAAAGTGCTTGGATTAAGAGATATGAGCCCATGAAGTTGTGATATTTTTATCTAACACTTAGAAAAAATTTTAACAAGTTTTGGTCAGTTTTTCATCTCAACTTCTTGGCCAATTTTCAGCAATTTCCTTGTTGATTTAGCCAAAGTGGTCAACATGAAAGTTGTATACAATGTTTCAAGCTTTCCAAAATGTCCAATAACACAAAATTTATCATACTTGAGCTAGAAGTTTCGAAGAGATGAAGATGGCATGTCAGACTTGAATTATAGGTAATTTTTGTGATGAACTCATAATCAAATCTCATAGCCATGCCTTGTAATCTCCCTTTGCAGACCTCTAAACCTCAAAATCTATCCATAATCATAAGATTGCACACACTTTTGAGCCATGATCTAAGTGATTAAAGATTTATCCAATCCATTTTTCCATTTAAAGGCGAAAGGCAAGACTTCCATTTTGTTAAAGCATGCTTTATGAAATTGTCAACTCTCCTTGAGCCTCTCACCTGTTTCATCTGCACAACACTCAACCTAAAAACTCACAGAAACATGTTTAAAGTGTCTAATAACTCTAGAAGGTATGGCACTATGCATTGAAACATTTATTTCATAAGAAACTTCAAGTTACATTTCAACCAAGCCTTAACTCCATAACTTGCAAACCTGATCAGCCCTTGCCCTCAAACATTTTCTCTATAAATAGAGAGGCCATTTTCAAGCCAAGGAACGAATGGAAAATCCCGCAAACACTCTCAAAATCATAATCACTTAGAAAACTCCATATACAAGAGGTAAGTTTTCTTGAATTTCAAAACCCCATATACACACATCATTTGCTTTCAATTTTAAAAGATAAAATGTAGATACGATTGCCCTGAAACTAACCATGTCCTTTGTTTTCATTTATGTTGACTGCGTGATGTGAATTTTGGAAATGAGTTTCCTGAAATATTAGGTTTTCAGTTTGGTACCAAGCAAAATTTGTTTCGGCCTTTAAATTATAATTTTCAAAAGTTAGATGGTTGAATTCGTGGTAAAAAATCAAGCAAGTTTGGTTTTGGAAGTTTTCAAAAAGGTTGAGAAATGAAGCTTTTTGAAATTCAAAAAATGTTGTCGTTGTTTCCTGACGCAAGTAAGAAGACGTGGGAATTCCATTTCTTGAAAAAAATTTATAATATATTTACTAAGGGGCGTTTCATAACCGTATGAAACAACCACCCTAGTGGCAAAACAAGCGTGCGTTACTATATGGACATGGGTTCGAGCCCTAGTGGTACCCTTTTATTTTTCACATATTTTTTCCTTGCAGATCCAGCGCATTAAAGCCTAGTGCGCACATGGTGTACCTCTGTATCACAACCATCAGATCTCATAACTCCAGATCTAGCGCTTCAGAAAGCCACACCCATGGTACATCCCAAAGAGCCACCCCCACTGGATCACAAATAGGCTCCTGGGCTCTTTTGTTCTGGGCTTAACATATTTTCTTTCTAACCCCCCCCCCCCCCTAAATTTCTTCTACAAACACAGGCCCATTCTAACACTTTTGTTTTATTTTCTGCTTCAAACAAAAACTTGTTGTTGGGCCTGACTTTTTTTTCTTCTTTTCATACCCCCAATTTACTTATTTTCAGCAGGCCCATTGAATTTTTTTTTGTTTTTAATTAACTATTTTTCTTCCTTTTAACCATTTTATTTAATCAGAAAAAATAATAACATCACAAAATTTAGATTTAGGTTTTAATTAATTTAATATTCATAAATAAATAAAAATTTAATTTAATCACTTTGTTTTATTTTGTTAATTAATTTATAAGATAATTAGAATTAGGTTTTGTTATTATTTCACACTATAAATTATTTTTCTAAACAAAAAAAACACACCAAAAATATTTTTTTTCTAAAACACTTAGACAATGTTTTAGGGTTTTGACATATTTTCTCTTCATCATCTCCGTGCGTTTGCTTATTTTTCACATTTATATAATTATGTAATTGCTCAAAGCTTGTAATAGGTAAAGTAGGGTTTACTGCTTTTTCATCCCCATTCATAAATTTGTACCCCCACTCCCGAAGCATTGTAATAGTGTAGGACATTTAATTTCCGCAATTTACTACTTTCCTTATTATTGTTAGTAATTAGGGTTTGTATGGCAAGATTAAAATCAACCGATAGTAAAACCCTAATTTCAAGACAAAAATAACTGAAACCAATCACTAATCACACACGCACCTCTAGGGTACCCTCACTTGTTGTCTTCGAATAAAACACTCATGTCCCTCGAACGTGGGATGCTTTAGCAAAGACCCTCGGTTAAAAGATCGTAGTCCCTCGATGACCCTTCGATGCTGTCTTCGGTAGACGATCTTAGCCCCTTAAAACAATTGCTAAAGCATCCTACAAGTTGCCTTCTATGACTGTACAATGACCTGCGCATGTCCCTCACATTCAATGATAGGTCTTCCTACTAACTAATGGTAGGATATCACTATTTAAAAGAGGAGGAAAAGAACAAAGACTTTTTGAGTAGGTAGATCGCTCCTAATCGCTTGCTCACAAACTAAAACAATTTTCCACACTTTACACTTTCAAAACAATTACTTTCAAAATGCTTTATAAACACTCTTGAGGACTGATACAAGGGTTATTATAAAGCAAACTATCTTATATTGGCATTTTCAAAACATCTTTTCACAAAACAAACACTTTCTTCCAAATAAATATTTTCAAAACAAACATTTTATATACATTCTCAACGATACGAGAATCATTACAAAATTGCCGCACTTAGGCATTTTCAAAATATTTTCAAACATACACAAGCACAAAGCATTTCAAAGAATGAGCTAGCAATTAAGAGCCTGTACATAACTACAGATAAAAGGGTGCTAACACCTTGCTTTTTCATAACCTACCCCCCGAACTCAGAAAATTCTCAAAGGTCTTTCCTGTTCTTTTCACCCTTTCCTTTATTGGATAAAAGAAAAGCCGGTGGCAACTCTTGCTATCCGCAACATTTGGGTTAAAATGCAAAACCCTAAAGTCAGTTCTCTCACCGTATTACAAGGAGGATTGGGCAAAAAAGATATCTCGGTGGACTGAAAACCCGAAAGGGAGGTCCAGGAAAAAGTTAGGGATTAAAGCGTACGACTATGTCACATTGGATCACCCATCTACCTACGACCAACTTTATTACTAGCTTCAAGTTAAACGGTACAGATCAATTCAATCATCTACTTCCAACAACAAGGGATTAGATACTTGAAGACATATGGGCAATAGCAGAATTAAAACTCGATGGGATCGTTTCCACATAGCTGTTTTTATTTGTTTATCACTTTGTACCCCTTTTCAATTTTTATGACGACTTCCTCTTAATAGGATTTTTGTCTCCTTGTATAAAACTGCCTGCTTATAGGCAAACTTTCAGAATCAATGCAATTAAATATATTTCAAAAAAATTATTTTTTACTTTCTCTGTTTTGTTTGCAAAAATATCCAATGATTACGTTAAATGAACATATGCATTTGAATATGATTATTACTTACAAAATATATGCATGAAAACAGGATTAACATTTACTAAAGACTCTAGGGGTTAGGATAATGTTCAAGTCATCCACAAATCCTTATAGAGCAATCTCTATGGAGCTATCTCTGCAAAGCTATCTTCACAAGCTCACCCCCAATAGAGATATATTCCCCAGCAAGTCTAATATACCCTCATAAAAACACTGGGGCATCTTCTAGCAGTTCACCTCCATAACCCTGATGGATAGTTTGACATTATCATCGTCCCCAATAGGTCTCCTAGCAGATGAAGAAGTTTGATCATTTCCCCAGCATACAGCGGAAATTTCCTCAACATAGTCTATGAATTTCCAATCCCCATCTGAGATTATTTCCTCAACACAGTCTACAAGATTTAATTCCGCAATGGAGTTTATTTTTCCATGCTGCAAAATTCCCCAATATAATTCTCTTCTCGAGCTAGATATTATTCAACATTTTCCTCCCCAAAAGAGCTGATACCCATATCTGAAACCTGGTCAGATGGCGTATTAGAGGAATATCCATCTCTTTTATCCCCATTCAGGGTACATAAGAATTAGATCCTTCAATAAGAAGAACGATGAATGACCGACTCTCCTTGAATGCTTCTATCCCAAAGCAGAAGTCAAAGATACCCAAGAGAGTGTCCTCAAACAGAAAGCGGAAATCCCTAGTAAAGTCGTTATAAACAAAAATTGAAGAATTACTTTCTTCATCCCCAACAACAGTCAGAGATTTATTTTCCCCAGCTAGACGTTGTTATAAGAAGTTACTGATATGCTACAATGACATATTGCATCCATACATCATTTACAAAATATCATAACATATGCATACGAAACACATATACTATTCTCATTTATTTTAAGAGCATCATTACAAAATACATTTCATCCATCATGACATTGCATGAAGCTAACTTTGATTTTAGGTTAAACATACGAATATTATTAGCGATTTATAGGCAAGATATAGATCAATTTCCGAAACAGGACGGAGCGACTATCTACACGACCAGATGATTTCCCTCAGAGACTAATTCTGACGAGCCTTTCCTTTAGAGATTAATTATAAAAATTATTTCCCTCAGATAAAATCTGATAGATTGATTCTGAAAAGCGTCAGTTAAATAAAACCAAACAAAATTTTATTCTGACACTCTTTTGGATAAAGTCGAGCATAGACTCATTCCAATACATATTTTAGGTACAGTCGAGAATAGACTCATTCCAATACATATTTTAGGTACAATCAAGCGTAGACTCGTTCTAATACATTTTCAGATACAGTCAGGTGAAGACTCATTCAGATCCACTTCTAGATACAGTCGGACGTAGACTCATTCCAATACATTGTTCCGATACATTTGGGCATAGACTCATTCCAATACATTATTCAGATACAGTCAGGCGAAGACTTATTTTGATCCTCTCCTAGATACAGTTAAGACATAGACTCAATCTAGAAAACCATTCTGATACAATCAAGACATAAGATTCATTCTGACACTCCCTAACACGTCTTCTAGATACAGTCGGGCACACACTCTTTCTAGTATACTTTTTCAGATACAGTCGAACATAGACTCATTCTGACACTCCTATCAACATTTACTTTAGATGGAATCTATAAGCCCATCTCCGACGGCATCCCGTTACCTCTCCGAATGGCATCTTTAATTAAGCAGCACCATCAACCTACAACGTTACTTCATGCACATGTGGGTGCAAATTTTTCTCACTTAAGTGTTCAATCCTCTTCCACCTTCAGATCAAGAATGGCGAGCATTCCAATCTAACTCTTCAGGTTTAAGAAGATTGAACAGGGGAAGCTGTTGTACTCCAAAATTTTCCCTTCCATTTTGAGACAAATTAGTTCAAGATATCTCCTCCGGCTCATGAAGATCTCAAGTACTCAAGACTACTCAAGAATTGATCAGATAGACTCTCCTCCTAAACAATTGACCTACAACTAGAGTTTTGTTTTTATCTAGGAAATTGAGCTTCTAATGCTTCAAGTGGATTTCTTGGTTTCTCATATTTCTAAAGGTACCCGCATACCAAGTTTTAAGCCTTACATCACAAGTTTGCTCAGTCAATTAGCCAGATGATTGAAAGTTAACTGTATTGGACAAAAAGTCAACTTTGACTAATCAACATTCAAACTTCAAGATTTTTGGTTAACATCAAGATTTTGAAGTCGCATTCATCATTTGATCAAAGTTTGACCATGATTCATTAAGAAAACTATAGATTCATCAAAAGTCAAAAGTTACTAAAGTTACTATAGATACATATGAGTCCCTGTCGAAGGGTACGCCTTACTAGTCCATTCGAAGCACATATTTGGCCCCTTCAAATGATGCACAAAGATGATTTGTTCGAAGGACACTTGTTGGAGGAAAGTCAAACAATGTGTTGGAAGAAGAATCTGGTCGAAGGAGGGTCAAAATGAAAGGATAAAATATTCAAAGATGCTTGCTGCCAAGTTCAGACATGGTACACTGGCCAAAACTGATGTATAGCAGTCCTGAAACACTGCCCCATTCTTGCACCGAAATGGCAATAAAGCACTGTCCGTCAAAGGCTACAAAGAGCAGTTTACTCAAATTGTTCAAATTATTTTGTTTTCCCTCCAAAAACTTCAGCCCACTTTGCCTATAAATAGGAGGCTCCAACACATGTTTAAGAGAGGATCTTTGGACCAGAGGAACGAATCTCCCAAAATTTCTCAAACACAACAAATCTCTCAAGTCCCTTCAACACTTGTGAGAACAAACCCAGAATCACATACTTACTTCCTTCGATTCTGAAGAACAAGTAATCTTCAGTATCCTTTGAATCCAGTTTGGAAAGAAACATAAGACTTGTCTCTTTCCTTCCTTCGAATCCAGCATTCCAAGCACAGCTGTTGGCCCTCTCTTTCAAATCCAGAACCTTGGGCCTCCACTCAAGGTCCCACACCCATTCAAAGCCTCCATCAAGGTAAGTCACTCTTACCCTTGAACCTTTCATCTCATGCCATAACATGTAAATAATCTTTTTGTTCGTTTCAAGCATGTATATACCATTGTTCCTTTCGTTTACTCCCTGTTAACATGTTTTTTTAAAAAGTTAACCCTTTCGTTTTGCTTTCTGTTTACCTGAACTAGCTTTAATTATTAAACTGTTTGAAAGATAAATACTAGCATGGCCTCAGGCCATGTTGTCATTTAATGCTTTAAATGAAAGAAACAGGAAATAGGAAAGGAAGCTTCTGGCTTCTACCCTCTTTCTCCAGGTCAAACGAAAGAGACAACCAGGAGGAAAACCATGTTGACTTCTAGGCCCAAACGAAAAGTATGCCTTCACTGACTTCCAGGCTCAGTCGAAAGGCATTCCCTCACTTCTTTCAACCTCCAGTCGAAGAAGACAACAAGGCAACAAGGCAGACTTCGCCATACACTGACTTCCAGGCCAATCGAAGGACAGAACCTCACTGGTGCCAGCCCCCTACTCGAAGGCCATGACCTCACGGGTGCTAGCCCCAATCGAAGGAGGCCAACAAAATGCAATTCGAAGGGTGCTACTGCCTGGGTCGAAAGACACTCATTTTTCTTACTTTTATCTTGTTTTTTTCCTTCATATTTTTTATGCCTTTCGATACGGTTGTAATAGCGTAGGATTTTATCTTTCTGCATTTTATTTACTTTGTACAAATGCTAGTAATTAGGCGTGTATGGCAAGATAAAATCAACAAGTAAACAAACCAAAAAATCCAAAAACACTCTTTAATCCTTACTTGAATATATCTTCAAACCCGCAAAACACTCAACAAATCAAAACTCCCCCCAAGGGCATGTTATCTTCGTTCTACCGTGATACCGGCCGTGCCTATTGCTAGAATGCGTGCGTTAATGTCGCCCACTAAAAAACACAAACAAATCAACTTTTTTCTAGAGGAACTACGGTGTTTTGATTCCTTCATTGGATACGTAGGCAAAGGGTCGCGAAACCCTCACAAACGCAATAATAAAAACTCATTTCTTTCCCCTTAAGCAAACATAGTTGTAGATAAATACACCCTTGTATATAACAAACAATTTTAACCAAAAACAGATATTCCAAAAGGTTCCTGCGGAGTACCGCAGATGCATTGGGTGCTAATACCTTCCCATTGTATAACCAACCCCCAAACTCTCGATCTCTTTCAAAAACGCATTGTATTTTCATTACTTTTAAGTATTATTTTACATTGCATGTTTTAGGGTTTTATTTCACTCTTTTCCCTTTCCCCTTGGAAATAATAAAGCGCGGTGGAGACTCTTGCTTTTGCGAGTCGAGTTAATTAATAGCTCGATCTCCGATTTTCACCGCTACAGAATTGGCGACTCTGCTGGGGACAGATTGACCTCTTGCTGGTCCATCCCTAAGTGGGTTAAGCCTAATTTGTAATATATGTTTTTGTTATTATTACTTGTTTGTTTGATTATATGTGATATATTGTGATTATTTGGGTGTTGATAATATTTACAAAGGACAAGTCCTATACTCGGACTAAGTTACACTTAGGAATAGGACGGGCGGTATAGTCATGTTAACTTTGAGGGAGTAATCCCGAAGAAGGAGGCATGAAATCCCCCACTCAGTGGAAGCCTCTTTGAACGTAGTATTTGTTTACCGAGTAATCGGGAAGACATTATTGCTTTCGACCTGGGAGCCAGAGAAGTTGAGAACCGTAGAACCCTTAACCCATCTTGGCCTTTTAGGTGTAGTGCAGAGACTATAACGGAGTAATTCGGAAGTAGTTGTCACATGATGCTGCACTTGGACGAGTTTCTCTTGAGAATATCATAAATTATCGAGTAATCGAGACGTTGGTAATATCCGAAGGAGAAATGTAGACTCTGGGAACTTTTAGAACCTTGTTCTACAGGTGTGATTAAACCTTTAGTACATACCTTGGGGATGGTTTTTACCTTTGACTCCATGCTCGTGACTTTGAACCTTTCGACTTTATTTGTGACCTTGCATGTGGTTATTGCATAGCCATGCCTTCATGCATCCATGAAACCTTTTTTTCACTTGATTTTCAAGGAATTTGGAAGTCTTTCTTTGTAAACATCACAAGTTTCGTCAAGCTCAATGGATCTTGGGTGTTGATAGGGTGAAAACCCTAATCCACCAAAATGGATGATTGATCTTGATGATAACTTGATCAACACTTTGATCCAATTTAAAATTCATCTTCTATCTTCATACTTAGATGGTTATAACTTAGTATCTTGAGTTCCTTGAAAGTCAAATAAAAACTCTCTTTTGCATATCATACATCATTCTACATTTTTTGTTTCACTTTCAAAGGTCTTTTTCCAAGTCTTATTTTTCCTTTTGGTCTGACCAGTGCAACACTCGCGCTAAGAGAACAATGGAGAATATCAAGCAAGAGGTTTCTGAACTCCGTAGAGAGATGACTATTTTGAAAGCTAGTAAGGAGCACTTAACTGGCTTGGTTGAAATTCTGGTTGCCGCCCAAGTCAATCCTTCTAGGAGGGAGGAAGCGATGATAAAAGTCTTCACTGAAACTCTAAAATCATTCTCTCATGAGAAGGTGATGGTTAATGCACCTAATGACTTTCCTGACAAGGTGAATGTGGGAGTGTGTCTAGAAGAAGATGTTGGGAGGAAATGTTCGTATGAAGATGGTAGCTCAGCTAATGGTGTGAAGAAGTTTGATACCAAGAAGAGAACCAGAGGAAGAAATAATTATCGTCAGAATCATCATGTTTCTCCTATTCATCAACAGAATCAGCAAGTTCCTAATCAGAGGAAAACCCAGTTTGATCCAATTCCAATTACCTATACAGGGTTGTTTCTTATCCTGATGCAGAGGAATTTGGTTCAGACCCGACCTCCACCGAAGGTTCCTGAGAAGATACATTGGTACTACAAAGCTGATTTGGCTTGTACCTTTCATCAAGGTGCTCTTGGGCATGACTTGGAGGGTTGCTTTGCTTTGAAGATTGAGGTTCAGAAGTTGGTCAGAATTGGTATCTTGTCATTCAAGGACGTTGGTTTTGAAGTTCAAATCAAGTATGCGCCGAAGAGTAAACACGGTTGATGGTGACTTTGATTTTTGAAGGATTTTTTCGGTAATTCAAGTCTAGATGGAAAGCCTTCCTAGATTATTAACTTATTTCTGCTTTTGGTAACTTTTCTTGTTTATCAAAACATTATTTGCATTTAAGAACTTGTTTGCATCTGAATGATTATCTTAATACAATGAGTATGTTTGTCTTGAAGAAATTCATTCGTTTCACTCATATTTGTTTTCAAATTTTAAATTTCTTTTTGCATTATGATACCAACTTGTTGCCCATTCTCTTGCCTAGGCAAAGATTGAAGGGAGGATGATGATCTAAAAAACACAAAATCTCTGGTTGTATGCTTTTGAATAAAATCTTGCTGATGATGTACAGGCATTGTTTCAAATCCCTAAACACCGGAGATATAAGGAAGATAATCTCTTACTAACCCCTTTTGAGCTTTTGAAGTAGAAATTTCTTTTATACACAAAAAACCTCAAATTTTAACCTGGGGCAGGGTAGTTTTCATTTAATCTGATTGAGTGTTCAAAATTCATAAGAAGGATATTTCAGAAGAGAAACTACGAGGGCTATCCTTCATGTATAATGAAGCTAGAAGATGTGGAACCACAATGTTATCCCTCATGCCTCAAGAAACGAGGAAGTCACAATCCTCTCAACAAGTAAAGACAAGCAAATGTCACACACTTTTGTTCAAAAAATAAAAAAAATCAAGAAGAAAAAAAAGAAAGCCTGCTAAGTTGAAAACTTGAAAACGTGCGACTTAAGCAAAAATTAGGCAATCCCGCTGGACTATCAATTCAAAAGAATTTGTTCAGGCAAAAGTTAGGGAAAATAAAATTGCAAGGAAAGGAATACAAAGAAAATTCCTCAGCAAAGAACAAATTGGTGACTACAAACACGAAGACATAAGGGTGGTTGCTACTCCGAAAGCCTCGTTGTTTCCTTAACCGTCAAAAAATCCTTTTGAGAGATGAACACTCATGTTGAATTAACTGAACATAGGGTTGGAGAACATCAAGAAGAATGGGTGGGCACCTATAAATTTTGAGCCTTAAAAATCTTTTTTCTAAAAACCATGAGCCAGACCACGTTACAACCTTCAAAAGTCCTAATTGAAGCAAGGTTATTTTGGAAAGCATACTTCAATGAGATAGTGTTCCTGACTCCCATGAATGTTTTCTAAATAGTTATGTTGGTATCATATGCTTTTCCTACACAAAAATAAATGGTGCTCTAACTCGCAAAATTTGTGCGATATCTTTTCAAAATCTTCAAGACTTACATAACTGTTGCATTAGAATTTTCATTCTCATAATAAAAATTTTATAACTGCAAAACATTTGTTTGATATCAAGGAAGCTCACATATAAGCACTGGTGATGAGTTTATTCTTTTAAGGCTTGAAACTATGTTGAGTAATTGGCGAATCATTTCAAGAAAAAATCATATCCAGGGGCATGTCACCTGAAGACCGTAAGCACGAACATGTTGCTTCCCCCAGTTAATGCTTTCCTAACTTGTTTACCCTTTATTGGGGAAAAATTTGAAGACTTTGTTGTGACAAGTACAGTCAATCTGGGGCAATCACGTCAAGATTCGATGAATCTCTCTAAGAGTTTGAAGACACCAGAGCATGGTGGAAGCCAGGTCTTTTGTAAAATCCTCTTGAGACGATTTCTCCTTATCAACCATATAGCTTGGGGCATTTTAGAAGTGAAGTTATTCGCAAGAATCATCGTGCATCATGCAGCTTATCAGCAATAAACTTGGGGCATCCAAAATTAGTCCCAGGGGCAATCCAGATTTGTCAAGATATGTGATATGTTTTGTACACATTATCAAAGGGCGGTGTTCCCAGTATCTCCAGCTAAGCAAGACTCTTTCTAGCTAAAGCATTGTTCGTGTTGTTATCCTGTTAATGGATTATTGACGATAGAAGATTGGACTTTGGGTTTTCTACCAAAAATACTTTCCTCTCCAGAGAGATTTAAGCCTTGTAAAAGGACTTTACTCCAATGATTACTTTTGTTCTATCTCCAGTAATGTTCCCATCTTGTTGAGATTAGACGAGTGTCGAGTTGTACTGTGATGTCTTATCATCTCCAGTTTATCTTTTCCATCTGTTTTTGTCAATCATATACATGACATTCATTTATTCATTCACACTTACATCATGCACGCACATTTGTATTTGTTGATGTCATTTAGTTCGTATACCTTGGTTATGTCTATTCAAATAGCATATTTGATCTTTCCAAATAGAGTGTCAACTTAAGCAGAAAGTGTGCCTCCTTTCTAATTCCCCACTGAGTTAACTCTCGTGGAAGAATCTTGCTTTAGCTTTCCTTTTCCATCTCTGGATAGGATAAATCCCCATTTGAGTTGTTTCCTCATTGGGTGGAGTCTTGTTTGACTATTTTCTCTCCAGTTTATTCTTGGATTGAGCTTTGTCTCTTGTGAATGACACCCTGTGGATCTCTCTAGGCTGTGAAACCTAGATAGAGAGTTCATTGATCTTGCGTATGTAAATACTTGGTCTCCTCAGGAAGGATTTATTCATGGTTCCCCATTGAAGATGAACTTTATTCCCTAGTAGTGTTATCATAACCTTCTTCTGGAATATCGACGGGACAAAAAGCGACTGACTCCTTATTTGAGCAGTTTGATTATTTCTGAATTTCTTTATGTTATGACAAGCGGCGGTCTCTTCATGAGCAACTTGTATGTTATTGATACCTTAGAGAAAACAGCAAGCGGCGGTCTCTTCATGAGTAACTTGTATGTTATTGATACCTTTGAGAAAACAGCAAGCGGCGGTCTCTTCATGAGCAACTTGTATGTTATTGATACCTTTGAGAAAACAGCAAGCGGCGGTCTCTTCATGAGTAACTTGTATGTTATTGATACCTTTGAGAAAACAACAAGCGGCGGTCTCTTCATGAGCAACTTGTATGTTATTGTCACCTTTGAAAACAACAAGCGGCGGTCTCTTCATGAGCAACTTGAATGTTATTGATACCTTTTAAAAACAGCAAGCGGCGGTCTCTTCATGAGCAACTTGTGTGTTACTGTTCTTTGAAAAAACAGCAGGCGGAGGTCTCTTCATGAGCAACTTGTGTGTTATTGTTCTCTTGAAAAACAGCAAGCGGCGGTCTCTTCATGAGCAACTTTTGTGTTATTGTTCTTTGAAAAAACAGCAGGCGGAGGTCTCTTCATGAGCAACTTGTGTGTTATTGTTCTCTTGAAAAACAGCAAGCGGCGGTCTCTTCATGAGCAACTTGTGTGTTATTGTTACCTTTGGAAAAAAAAAACAGCAAGCGGCGGTCTCTTCATGAGTAACTTGTATGTTATTGGTACCTTTGAAAAAACAGCAAGCGGCGGTCTCTTCATGAGCAACTTGTGTGTTATTGTTATCTTTGAAAAAACAGCAAGCGGCGGTCTCTTCATGAGCAACTTGTGTGTTATTGTTATCTTTGAAAAATAACGAGCGGCGGTCTCTTCATGAGCAACTTGTATGTTATTGACACCTTTGAAAGGTAGCAAGTGGCAGCCTCTTTATTTGAACAGCTTGTGTATCCCTAACAATAATGCAAACGACACCTTTTCGGAAAAGTCCCGTGGGGAAGTTTGTATTTTATCCTTTTCAAGCGATATCTTGGTTAAAGAAGAAATGTGTTAACGTTCTTGGTAAAATTCAGAAGTCAGAAATGTTTATTTCCAGTCTCAGTACTGATGCCAATCGTTTTCCAGTCTCAGTACTGATGCCAATCATTTGCCAGTCTCAGTGCTGATGTCAATCATCATATGCCAGCCTTAGTGCTGATGTCAATCATTTCTTTTCCAGTCTCAACACTTATGTAAATCATGCATTTCTTCCCTCAAAGTTATTCTCTAATAGGAGTCTCTCATTTGAGGTCTATGACTCTGTTTCCCCAATGGAGTTATAATCTCTTCCCCTTACATTTCCAGTTTGTCTCATGCGGCATCATTCCTTGTTAAATTCAAAATCTTACATTCATACCATATCATAAACATAATTGCGGTATCTTAAAGCCAAAAATTGTGTATTTTATATTTAAGTCCCTTCAATCTCGTCGAAATGAAGATCCCAATCTTCATATCTCCATATAGAAGAAACTTAAATAGGGGCAGCTGTCATACCCCAATTTTTGACCTAAGATCCCATTTTTATTTTTGCATTTTTATACAAAAGTCAAGGTCACCAAATACAGTCGGTTTTAACCTCTCACCTTCGAGCATTGATTATGCATAAATTGTCAAGTGTTTTTAACATTCTTAGCCTATGTATCACTAACTTCTAATCAAACATGAAATGTGTGTTTTTTTTGTTTCTTTGATTTCATGTGCTGACAGGTCTCCTTCAATTCAACACTCTTCGATTGACTCTTAGTTTCCTTTGAATGCAAGTTTAGGTACATCCTTCGTTTGGATTTGAAACCTCCTTCGATTCATCCTTTCGATTGGACAAGTTTACTTCCTGCAAGCCTGCTTCGACTGGACAAGTTTACTGCCTGCAAACATGCTTCGATTGGGCAACATTTCTTCCTTCGAACACGGGCTTTCGATTGGGCAATATGTTTGTTTCGATCCACATGCTTCGATTGGGCAACATTGCTTTCTTCGAACACGAGCTTTCGATTGGGCAATATATTTGTTTCGATCCAAGATTCGTTTGGGCATGTGGCTCGCTTCGTGCAAGTCTTTGTTTGAGCATTGACCTTTTTTTGTGCTTGCTTGGAGTCACAACGTTTAGACCTCCTCCATGCAGGCTTCGACTATGTTTGTACTAGCTTTGACTGGACAACATTTCTCTTTAGTATGTTGCATTTCCATCCTTGACAAACTTCAGCACATGGTTGATGGCCCCCTCAAAAGACATATAGTGGTGGACTTGAGGGGCATACATATGAGTCCCTGTCGAAGGGTGCGCCTTACTAGTCCATTCGAAGCACACATTTGGCCCCTTCAAATGATGCACAAAGATGATTCGTTCGAAGGACACTTGTTGGAGGAAAGTCAAACAATGTGTTGGAAGAAGAATCTGGTCGAAGGAGGGTCAAAATGAAAGGATAAAATATTCAAAGATGCTTGCTTCCAAGTTCAGACATGGTACACTGGCCAAAACTGCTGTATAGCAGTCCTGAAACACTGCCCCATTCTTGCACCGAAATGGCAATAAAGCACTGTCCCTCAAAGGCTACAAAGAGCAGTTTACTCAAATTGTTCAAATTATTTTATTTTCCCTCCAAAAGCTTCAGCCCACTTTACCTATAAATAGGAGGCTCCAACACATGTTTAAGAGAGGATCTTTGGACCAGAGGAACGAATCTCCCAAATTTTCTCAAACACAACAAATCTCTCAAGTCCCTTCAACACTTGTGAGAACAAACCCAGAATCACATACTTACTTCCTTCGATTCTGAAGAACAAGTACTCTTCAGTATCCTTTGAATCCAGTTTGGAAAGAAACATAAGACTTGTCTCTTTCCTTCCTTCGAATCCAGCATTCCAAGCACAACTGTTGGCCCTCTCTTTCAAATCCAGAACCTTGGGCCTCCACTCAAGTTCCCACACCCATTCAAAGCCTCTATCAAGGTAAGTCACTCTTACCCTTGAACCTTTCATCTCATGCCATAACATGTAAATAATCTTTTTGTTCGTTTCAAGCATGTATATACCATTGTTCCTTTCATTTCCTCCTTGTTAACATGTTTTTTAAAAAGTTAACCCTTTCGTTTTGCTTTCTGTTTACCTGAACTAGCTTTAATTATTAAATTGTTTGAAAGATAAATACTAGCATGGCCTCAGGCCATTTTGTCATTTAATTCTTTAAATGAAAGAAACAGGAAATAGGAAACGAAGCTTCTGGCTTCTACCCTCTTTCTCCAGGTCAAACGAAAGAGACAACCAGGAGGAAAACCATGTTGACTTCTAGGCCCAAATGAAAAGTATGCCTTCACTGACTTCCAGGCTCAGTCGAAAGGCATTCCCTCACTTCTTTCAACCTCCAGTCGAAGAAGACAACAAGGCAACAAGGCAGACTTCGCCATACACTGACTTCCAGGCCAATCGAAGGATAGAACCTCACTGGTGCCAGCCCCCTAATCGAAGGCCATGACCTCACTGGTGCTAGCCCCAATCGAAGGAGGCCAACAAAATGCAAGTCGAAGGGGTGCTACTGCCTGGGTCGAAAGACACTCATTTTTCTTACTTTTATCTTGTTTTTTTCCTTCATATTTTTTATGCCTTTCGATACGGTTGTAATAGCGTAGGATTTTATCTTTCTGCATTTTATTTACTTTGTACAAATGCTAGTAATTAGGCGTGTATGGCAAGATAAAATCAACAAGTAAACAAACCAAAAAAATCCAAAAACACTCTTTAATCCTTACTTGAATATATCTTCAAACCCGCAAAACACTCAACAAATCAAAACTCCCCCCAAGGGCATGTTATCTCTGTTCTACCGCGATACCGGCCGTGCCTATTGCTAGAATGCGTGCGTTAATGTCGCCCACTAAAAAACACAAACAAATCAACTTTTTTCTAGAGGAACTACGGTGTTTTGATTCCTTCATTGGATACGTAGGCAAAGGGTCGTGAAACCCTCACGAACGCAATAATAAAAACTCATTTCTTTCCCCTTAAGCAAACATAGTTGTAGATAAATACACCCTTGTATATAACAAACAATTTTAACCAAAAACAGATATTCCAAAAGGTTCTTGCGGAGTACCGCAGATGCATTGGGTGCTAATACCTTCCCATTGTATAACCAACCCTTGAACTCTCGATCTCTTTCAAAATCGCATTGTATTTTCATTACTTTTAAGTATTATTTTACATTGCATGTTTTAGGGTGTTATTTCGCTCTTTTCCCTTTCCCCTTGGAAATAATAAAGCGCGGTGGCGACTCTTTCTTTTGCGAGTCGAGTTAATTAATAGCTAGATCTCCGATTTTCACCGCTACAGTAGGTTTACAATATGTTGATTGATTCCTATTCTATAACATAAATGCATCACTGGCGCAGTGGTAAGAGGGCATGCTTGTGAGGCTAAGGGCGTGCGTTCAACTCCCACCCCATGCATTTTTTTGTTTTATTTTTTCTAACCCCTATTTTCTTAATCAATCACTTTTTAATTAATCATTAACAAACCTAATTTTTTTAAACCATAACAAATTAGGGTTAGGTTTTTTTAATTAGTAATTAAATTTTTGACATATTTTTATTTACTAATTAATTAATTAATTAAATTTTTCTTAACATTAAAATAAATTATAATTTAGGTTTTAATTAATATTATTAACACTTAAATTATTTTCTACAAAAAACACAAAACATTAAAACATTTTTTCTAACATCTTTTCTTATTTCCTTTTGCTATTTAATTTTCTTAGACAAAATGTATAAGTCGCACTACCAATGGAATAGCCTAGATTTACAATCCCACGTTTTTTGTTCTATTATGTATCTGCTCTGAGGTTGTAATAGCGTAGATTTACTTTTCCACAAATTTCTATACCTATGTATCTGCCCCAAAGCCGTGTAATAGCGTAGGACCACATATTCCGCATTTTAATCTTCTGTGTATATTTATCTCTTAGTAACTAGGGTTGTATGGAAAGACTAAAAGAAAACATAGATAACCCTATTTTTCAAGATAAAATAACTGAATTAACACACTTTTCACACTTGCACCTATAGGGTAACCTCTCTTGTTACCTTACCATACTTTGGACATGTCCCTCGAACGTAGGGATACTTTAGCAAAACACCCTCGTTCAAATAATCATAGTTCCTACGAAAGATCACAGTCCCTCGGTGACCCTCCGAGTTTCCTACAAAATGATGATAGTCCCTCCGATACAAATTGCTAAAGTATCCTTACATGTTGCCTTTAATGACCATACAATGACCCTACGCTTATCCCTTCACGTCCAATAGATAAGGCTACATACCAACTAATGGTGTGGATAGTACTTGTGATACAATGGCAGAACCGACTGTTTAATACTGGTTTTGCGTTTGTGTTTGCAAATGTTGCGGTAAGCAAGATTCGCCACCGACTTTTCTTTTATCCAAATTAAGGAAAGCGTGAAAAGAATAGAAAAAGACATTTTCGAGATTTTCTGAGTGAGGAGGGTAGATTATGGAAAGGGAAGGTGTTAGCACCCTTTCCATCCGTAGTTATCTACGGGCTCTTAGAGGTTTGCTCATTTTGAAATGCCTTTATCCCAAGAAACATGTCAACCAACTCCCTGCCAGATAAAGGGGGTTGAACTCTCCCAGCCAAGTCTCTCCACTTCTGCGTGTAGTCCTTAAAGCCTTCACCTGCACCCATAGACATACTCTGGAGTTGAGTACGAGTAGGGGCCAGGTCGGCATTGTATTGGTACTGCTTGTAAAAAGCAGCAGCCAAATCCTCCCAGTTTCGGACATTGGTTCCCTCCAATTGGTAGAACCATTCAAGTTGAGTCCCTGACAGGCTGTCTTGAAAGAAGGGAACCCACAAGTTTCTATCAACAGTGTGGGGCTGGATCTTCCTTACATAGGAATGGAGATAAAGCTTTGGGCAAGACACCCCATCATACTTTGCGAACACTGGAGCCTTAAATTTCTGCAGGATGACCACTCCCGACACCAATCCCAGTTCTTCGAAGTCCAACCCAGGTATTCTCTGGACTTCCATGGCGCTCATCTGATCCTCTAACTTCTTGTATCTATCCTTAATGGGAGGATATTGCTCATCATTGTAGTCGGTATCATTGTCAGAAACTTAAGGACTGAGGTCATATTCCCTTGTCTGCCTCTCTTGATTCTCCCCTTCTTTGGACGAGGAGGTCAGATCGACCGATTGCTTTAGCGGTCCCCCGAATCTTCTGCCCATATTAAGGATACCAGCGGACTTCTTCTTCTTCTTCTTTTTCTCTTTCAGGATGAGGGCTTTCAGATCCTCCTGCCCTTTTGCCAGAGTTATGAACATCTATTGAAATTGGGCATTTTGTGTCTGAATATTTTTTATGCTTTGTTCAGAAGACATTTTTGCTGAAATAAACAGCGAAGGAGATGAGAAAGCCGTAATGGTACCTCCTTATGCAATGTTATGGATGATATGCGTATGCAATTATTTAAAAGATTCTTAAAAGCTCAAATTTGCTTAACCAAAAAGAAACACACGTTAATTGTATTCAATGAGTTTGAATTGTTACAAAGAATTCCTTTTAGGCTTACAGTTTAAACAAAACAAAACTCAGAGCCAAAAGAAACTAGGTCTCCCAGGAGCACATCCTCTTTGGTGCAATGTAGGCGTTTATATTTCTTTCTTCATGAAGTAGCCTAGTGAGCTCCAATACCTTTTTCTCGCTGGCATAAAACGGAGCTTCAAATGTGTCCTGCTCCTCTTTAAGTTAAACCCGGGACTTCTGCAATTCCTCGTGATCGGTTGGCATGTCAGGATGATGAATAAGGGAAGCCGTATCTCCCTCAGCAACTGGTTCCACAATTATTGGTAGGACAGCAGGGTAAGGCATCATAAGATTTTAAGCGCGGGCTCGTACCCATCGGAGATAGGGATCAAGAGGGATGGAATTCTTGTGCCCCTGTGTCTTGCTATCAATTTTATGTACCATGCCCTAAGATTTTATGAACCTTTTATGGTATCCCTGAGCATCATTCTCATGGTTGAAGGCGATTCCTTGGATAAGCGTATCATGAGGACCATCTCTCCTTACATAACCAAACTGACGCAAGGCCAAATAAGGGTTGTAAGTGATTCCTCCCCTAATGCCTAAAAGAGGGACATTAGGGAATTCACCACAACGATCGATGATGGTAACATATTTCGAGAACCGCGAACACCAATGAATGTCTGAATGCTTAAGGGACATCAACCTACGAGACCATTTCAAGCCCTGTTCATTCTTCAAAACAGACCTGGTAGGTGCGAAATAAACCACCTAGCCAATAGAGGAGTGCAACACAGGAGGGTCCCCCTTCTCTTTAGAGTGCGAGCATGCAGAGAGTGTAGAATATCCCCGAGTAATGTAGGCACTGGATTATGAGACAGAAAAACCTTAATAGTGTTCACATCTACGAGTTGCTCCGCATTAGGGAAAAGTACCATCCCGTAAATGAGAAGTGCCAGCACCTCTTCGAAAGCTTGTAAATCTAGAGTATCCCAAAAATGGCAAGCCTTCTAGAATAGAAACTTAACCGGAACTCCTTGGACACTCCCTCTAGTCTCCCAATTTGTCACTATGTCGGATCGTTGTAAGGACAAAGCTCTAGCAATCTCTTCAGGCTTTGGATGTTCTTCAGTACCATTGAAAGGTAACTGGTCAAGAATAGGTACCCCTAACAACTGAGAAAATTCCTCTATAGTAGGTACCAGCTGGTAATCCGGGAAGGTGAAACAATGGTGCACAGGATCGAAGAACTGGAACAACACTTTTAATAATTCTTCGTCAGGTTTTGCAGTGACCAAAATGAGCAACTGACCATGCTTTTTAGTGAAATGAGAACTTTCAAGAACCCTTAATGCCAGATCCTTTAGTTGGAGAGACACTTTCACAAGGTTAATCTGTATAGTGTTCCTACGGGCGGATGTTATGTCCTACAAAACAGATTAAAAATGAGCCCTAGGAAACCCTTGAAATGGTTAGTCATGATATACCATGCTTTATGATATCATGATTATGTTATAAAATCACAAGTATAGCAAACAACAAACAAGTTACACCAAGTCCTTAGGTTTAAGGCCTGCATGAGTTTTAAGGTCATACCCTCTTGAAGTTGGATTGGTTCAACCTGTCCTATAAATAGTAACCGGGTTCTAAGGGATCTCAATATCATCGATCTTTCCCCCAGCTTCGTTCAATAGGCAATTGACTCGCAACAAAACAAAGCTCAAGAGTCAAACCTCAATGAGTGTAGCATCGAGTATCTGTCGACCTTATGAATACAGCAATTTCGGCCACCTCGATATGTCCTACTGGCCAAGTTATGCAATTAAAGGTTCTAAGGTCAGTTGATGCTTCGTGACAACACGCGGAGGCCCCGTACTCTCCTTGATTAACTCAAGGGTTACCGGTACCAACTAAAGTGCCACATCAACGTAGCTACTGCTTCAACCGTGTCGGTATACCCCACACAGTTCCCTCACAGTTTATTGCTACTTACCTAAAAAGGTGTTCCCCAAATCCGGGTGTAGGATTTTTAATAGTAACCCAAATAAGGACCCAAAACGTAAAGCATACAAGTCAAACAATGGAAGCAAGTATATGTGATCTAACCCTAAGGTAACCCCACTTATATATTCCTCAGCAGAGTCGCCAGTTCTATGATACGGTGGGAGAACTGACTTGAGGGTTTTGGGTTTGATCGCAAATGTTGCGGATAGCAAGAGTCGCCACCGACTTTTCTTTTATCCAACAAGGAAAGGCTGAAAAGCACATAAAAGACCTTTAGAGATGTTTTCTTAAGTTCAGGGGGTAGATTATGAAAAGGGAAGGTGTTAGCACCCTTTTCATCCATGGTTTTCCATGGGCTCTTAGTTACTTGATAGATCACTTGCTTTTGTTTTAAAATATGTTTTTGTGATGTGGTTTTTGGAAGTATTTTGAAAATGTGACTTTATAATGATTCTCATCTCTATAAGAATGCGTACAAAGTGTTGGTTTTGAAAATAGTTCAAAGAGATGTGTTGGTGTATAAAATGTTTTTGTTGTGAGCAAGCGAGCAACTAAGAGCGAATCTACCTACTCAAAAGGTCTTAGATGTTCTTTTCCTCTTCCTTTAGATGTTGATATCTTACCATTGATTTGGTAAGAAGCCTCATCGTTGGATGTGAAGGGATGAATGTGGGACATTTGTATAGTCATAGAAGGCAACCTATGGAACGTTTTAGCAATGTCGTGTTAGGGACTAGATCGTTTATCGTTGACAATATCGAGGGTCATCGAGGGACTACGATCTTTTATCGGGGGTATTTTGCTAAAACTCCCATGTTCGAGGGACATGACTATTTTTCCTATAGGCAACAAGGTGGTATTACCCTAAGGGTGTTAGTATGCAAGTGTGTTTGATTTCATGCATTTAGTCTTGATTAGGGTGATTTATTCGTTGATTTCATATCTTGCCATACACATCCTAATTACTAGCATTTTATATTTGGGAAAAGCGTTAAATTGTGGAAATATAAAAGTCCTACGCTATTACAATATTGTAGGGATGGGGGTACATATTTACAAATGAGAGGTTGCAAGAATTTAAATCCTATTTAACTATTACAACCATATTGAAGTGTACAATGCAAGAGAGAAAAAGGACTTGTTTAGAAAATGGATTTTTGTCTTAATAAATTAAGAAAAAGAAATAAATTAATTAATAAAAGAAAATATTTTTATGTCTTTTTTATATTAATAAAAAAGGGAATTAATATTGAAAATGATAAAAAGGAAAATAAATTAAAGATAGAAACAACGTGTTGCTGCAAGCAAAACAACAAGGATCAGAAGTTCTGAAGCCAAGCGCGTGGTGACTCAGAAAGGAACGTCAGTGGAATCAGAAGTTTTGGATTGACACACTCTAAGGCCCTGCAAGGAACGTCAGAGGGAAAGGAAACAGAGGTTCTGGGTGGTATTCAGACAATGAACCAAAAGTCAGAAGTTCTGTGTTGTGCTAAAATAGTGAGTGAACATCAGAAATTCAGTGTGTTGTCAGCGTGTAAAAATCAGAAATTTTGAGTGTTAAAACAACAAGTGGAAGCATCAAAAGTTCAGTGTGTTTAACGTGCGGGGAGAACTCAGAAGTTTTATGCTATGCTAAAATAGTGAGTGAGATCTGAAGTTCTGTGTGTTAAAATAGTAAGAAAGCCTAGAAGTTATATGTGTTAAAATAGTAAGAAAACCTAGAAGTTTTGTGTGTTAAAACAGTAAAGGGAACTCAAAAGTTCTGCGTGCTTAAACAGTGAGAAAATCCTAGAAATTCTGTGTGTTAACATGGTGAATGAAAAACAGAAGTTATGTGTTACATTTCAACTCTTTCCTCATATTAATCAACACATCATCAATTTAGTCAGTCCTTTACAACAAATCAGAAGGATAAAAACACAGCAGTTTATACAAGTTCTAATCCCAATTCTGAGCCTAGCCTTAATCAAGAATTTCTGATCCATAGTCTTTTTTCTTATGCAATGATATGGACAACATCAACACTATGATATTTACATATTTAATGATGTTCTAAATGAGAAGATGCAAAGTCAGAAAGACTTACCTTGAATCTGGAGCGTGTGCTTGGAACTTGAACTGCTGCCTTCAAATGTTCTGGAGTCAGCAAGAGCAACGAAAGAGAAAAGGACAAGTTCTTTGATTCAAAGGGAAGAACAAAGGTTTGGTTTTCTGTTTGGGAATTCTGGATTTTTTTACGAAGGTTCACTGTTTTCTTTTCTTTCTTTTGATAATTTTTTCTCTCTAAAAGCCAGCCAGTCCCTTGAACGTGTGATGGAGCCAATTATTTATAGATGGGTTTGTTGTGGTTTTAGGGGGGGGGGGGGAACAAATGGGATTCAAACATTTTTGGTATATTGTTTCATTGCTTTTTAATCACAGTTTTCGTATGCTAATTTGATGCAAATATGAGGTTTGAGAAAGTGCAGGCGTGGACTGGATTAGCAGCTGATTGTAGGACTGTTATATAGCAGGGCAGTAGGTTGCTTAAACGGGGTTTTGGGATTTGGTGATGTTCTGATCGCAGAAGATCAGAAACGTAACCTCCATATGCTGAAGAGTCATGTTCTGAATGAAGAACTATGTTCGGAAGCATGTTTGTAACTTCTGACTATACTTGCATGGAGGCTGGCTCAGAAGTTCTTAAGCATCATATTCTCTTAACACTTAGAAATTTTTCTAAATGCTTAGAAATTTGATTTTTTTCAAAGTAATTTCTGACTTCTGATTTTTTTGATGAACCAATTTCATGTCTTGATGAAATATAATTGTTGAAACTTGATTTGGTCTAAAAGTCAAAGTTTGACTTTTCAGTGTGCTTTCGACCATTTTCCCCTTGTGAATGATTTTCTTGAAAAGTTGTAATTTAAGACTTGAAACTTGATAGGAGCAAACTTGAGAGTCCAGGATGATCCTTTGAGAAATGAGAGGGAAACTTTTGGGGTACAATAGTAACCCTATCATTGGATGTATTAGGGACATTCGAAAGGGACGTTACAGTCACAGAGGCAACTTGTGGAGACGCTTTAGCAATTTTGTTTAGGGACTAGATCATTTACCGAGAAGGCAACTACAGGGTCATCGAGGGACTATGATATTTTGATTTAAGAGTCTTAGCTAAAGCGTTCCTGCCTCATGACTGTTTTATTTCTGAAGGCAACCAAAGTGGGGTACCCAAGAGGTGTATATGTGCAAGTGTGTTATGTTTAATTTTTTGTGTCCTTTTGTTAAGTTTGCTAACGTTTGATTATTAGTCTTTCCATACAAACCTTATTACTAATAGTTAATATGTACAGTAATTTAAAGGGCAGAAATGTAAAGTGAGAGAAGGTAAATCCTACGCTATTACATGGCTTTGTGAGAGATATATTATAGAAATGCGAAAAAGTAAAGTCCTAGTTACTATTACAAACTAGGAAGCAGTTACTATAAGATGAACAATGTGAAAATAAATAAATGCGCGCGAAGTAGAAAAGATGTCTAAAAATCCTAAAGAAAAGAAATTTTTTTTGTTGTTTTTTAGTATAAAAGAAAATAAAGCCTAAGTCTATTTAAGTTTACTTTTAAGAAAAAAATGTTAAAATAGTTAATTAATTTATTTGTAAATTAATTTGATTAATAAAAATTATCCTAATATTTTTGTGATTTTTATTTAAGATTAATTTAAATAAAAATGATCAAAAAAGAAATAACAAAAAGAACAAAAATAAAATATGAAAGAGCGAGGGGATCCTTCGATCTAGAGAGAGGTTGCCTTTCAATTCTACGAAGGGTGTCACCCTTCGATCCAGGGAGATGTTTCCTTTCGATTCTATGAAGGGTGTCACCCTTCGATCCAATGGCAAGATGTAGCTAGAGGGCATTGCTGGAAACTGCTTGATGGATCACTTGTGAGTATGCTACATCTGCAAACATGTTAGTAAAAACAAAAGACGTGACCTGGGTGCCAAACTCAGGTCCTTTGATTCTGTGCACACTGGCCTTATTTATGTTGGATCAATAGTTGGAACCTTCGATTTGGCACTTTCTGGATGTGGGTCCCTTCGATTTAGCACATTTGGGCGTGGGTACCTTTGTTTAAGGGTTGCTTTGACTTGGATCACTTATGAAATTTTTGATAACTTTTGGTGGGTTTGTGGGTAGCGTATCTTAAATGTGTATGTGTCCCCCCTTTTGGCTTGCAAGCATGATGCTTATATAGAGTAGGGGGGATAAGAAGACAAAAGTTTAATTTCCATAAAAAAAAACGTTTTCAAGGCCATGAATGAAGTTTTGTAACTATGGCCAAAGATGGGATCTTGTCCTCTTTATGAAATTTGAATAAATGTGGACAATTTTGGCTTTCGAATACCCCCAGTCTCTTACCTTCCATTGGACCTCCCACGCACCCTTCAAATGGGCCTTTTTATGTATCCTTCGACTGAGCTCAAGTTTCCTATTTCGACTGGGTCTTTAGATGGTCCTTCTGGTGTACTCTTCGAATGGGCCTTTGGTGTGTCCTTCGCATGGCTATTTTGAATGGAACTTCTATGTATGCTTTGGCCCTCTTAGAATGGGCTACCAAAATGTGTCCTTCGAATAACTATCACGCTTGTTGAAGTGTGTACAATTTATTTAAACTGGGGCCATTGCCTAGGCGAAGCTGGCACAAAGGCAACCAGTGCGTTGTAGGTCAAAAGCAACTTTGAAGGAGTCTTGGCCTTGTGCTGAAGACAAACTGAAAAGGGGTACTTGCGCTGGTAACACGCTGAGGGGTCTTTTGCCCAGTGGGAGCTTTGTAAATTGAAGGCCAATTTGGAGAAGTTCTTGCTTTTATGCCCTGAAGGCATGCTCAGAGGGATAGTTTGCCTAGTAGAAGCAGGAAACAAACTTGCTCCAAGGAAAACAAATGCCCAATCGAAGCAGGGATCCAGCTTGTATGCAGGTAGCCATTGTATTTGTGAGTCAGGCCAGCATGTGAAAACAATGGTGCAATCAAGGGAGCACTGACAAGAAGCCTTTCCCCTTTGGATCGAAGGAGGTTATTTTAAACAGAAGACATGCCCAGTCGAAGCTGGTGTGCAGCAAACCAGCAGAAGGCCAAGGCTTTAATCGAAGCTTGGAAATTTGAGGCAAGCTTGGAGGAGATTATATGCTCAATCGAAGCCTTTCCAAATACCAAATGGAAAGGCCTTTTAACATGCCAATCGAAAGACTTAGCTAAGATGCCAATTGAAGACTCCTTGTTTATCTTCAAAAAAAATTATTTCTTCCTTTAATCAAATGCTTATGACCACCCACATAAGAAAAAATCTTAGAAAACATGAGAGGGAAAATTTTAGGGTACAACAGATGCCCCTGTTCAATCTTCTTAACCTTGAGGATTTAGACTGGCTTGTCTGTCTTTCATGATCTAAAGGTGGAAGATGATTGAACACTAGAGTGCCCATAAATTTGCACTCGCATGAAATAACACTGATGATTGATGATGTAGGGAATGGGCTTATAGATGCCATTTGGAGGAGATGACAGAGAGTCATTAGAGATGGGCTTAAAGATGCCATCCAAAGTAGATGCTGATTTCACACATGGTCCCTTTAGGGGTTCCTGTTCCTGCTGTCTGAGGAGGAGTCCATTGGGGAATGTGGGTTTCTGTTGTTCTCCTGTTTGAGGAAAACTCTGTGGGGAATAGAGTCTAGGAACTTCAGTTGTCCAAGGCTCTACTGAGGAGTTATCTATGGAGAGACGACTGTTTGTTGTATTCTGGTTGAAGTCTAGGTTTCCAGTGATTTGTTGGGGATAATGGAATTAACCGTTATCTGTAAATGTATTAGAAAGTGCCTGTGTAGGGCTTCTTCAAGATGAGTCTGTGTTAGACTGTATGAGAAGAAACCTGTGTAAGATTGCTTCGTCTTGTCATGTAGATAGCTTTCCTGTCTGGTCTTAGGTGTTAATCCATATTCGGTCATCCACAGATGGTTCTCCTGGCTTGTTACAGGTGTTAATCTGGAACTTGAAAATTATCAATTGTTGAGATAGTTGTCCTGGCTGGTTTCAAGTATTAATCTCTAACCTGAGAAAGAAAGATAGTTTTCCTAGCTTGTTACAGGTATTAATCTTCAATCTTCTTATGTAGATAGTTTTCTTGGCTTGTTACAAGTATTAATCCACAGTTGATTATCCATAAATTGTTCTCCCGACTTGTTATAAGTATTAATCTGGAACTTGTTTTGCTGGTCACATAGATAGTTTCCCCGTCTGGTTTCAGGCATTAATCTTTGACCTGCTATAAAAGTTGATAGTGTTTGTTTGTCTGCTAATTTAACCTGAAAAGGTAAAATCAGTTTCATGTGATGTCATGATGTATGAATTGCATGATGCTCCCAAAATAAATGAGATAATGATATATGTATTTGTATGCACATGCCATGATGTATGAACATGTAATGCTGTTACGCAATATCTTTGTTTGGGAAAATAAATCCCTTGCAGCTGCTTAAGAGTAAACGGGAAGTTGAATCTCAGACTGCTGTTGATGAGTGAAGAAAGTGATTCTTAAATTTCCTCTAGGCATAATGAATGGAGATAGTTTTGTTGGATATTCCTTTTCTCTACCGAGGATCTTTGACTTCTGTTTGAGAATGATTTTGCCGGGGGGAAGAGTTTTGTTGGAAGGTTTCACCGATTTGGAGAAATAAACTTCGATGGGGGATGAACTCCCGTAGATAGAGAAATGAACTCTACTGGGGATAAGGCTTTATAAACTACTTGAGATTTATAAAACTCTGTTGCAGAAGGTGAACTCCACAAACTGCTTGGGAATTTTGTTGAAATCCTGTAGGGAAATCTTGAGAAGCTTGGCGACTTCACTAGAGATTTTGGAGCAGCAATTGGAGATTTTTTGCTCTGTCGGGGATGAGGCTTTATAATCTGCTTGAGATTTTAAAAAAAACTTTGTTGGGGATCTTTGACTTCTGCTTGAGGATGTGACAGGAAGATGCCCCTGCTTTTGTACCTCATGGAATGAGAAGTATACTAGAATGAACTCGTGTTTGAATGTATCTAGCAGATGTGTGAGGGAGTGTCAAAATAAATCTATGTTGTGATTGTATCTGAACAGAAAGCTGAACCTGATGGATATCAGAATGGTATTCATGTCTAAAGCGTATCGGAACTGTATTGAATAAGTATCAAAATGGCATCCGTATCTGGAGCGTATCTGAACTGTATCTGGAAGCGGTATTGAATGAGTATCAGAATGGCATCCGTATTAGGAGCATATATAACATGTATCTGACAGTTGAATTTGAATGAGTATCGGAATGGCATCCATATTTAGAGCATATCTGAACTGTATCTGAAAGCTGAATCTAAATGAGTATCATAATGGCATCCATATCTAGAGCGTATCTGAACTATAACTGAAAGCTAAATCTGAATGAGTATCAGAATGGCATCCGTATCTAGAGCGTATCTGAACTGTATCTAAAAGCTGAATCTGAATGAGTATCAGAATGGCGTAGTTGGAACCTTCGATTTGGCACTTTCTGGATGTGGGTACCTTCGATTTGGAACTTTTGGGTGTGGGTACCTTTGTTTAAGGGTTGCTTTGACTTGGATCACTTATGAAAATTTTGATAACTTTTGGTGGGTTTGTGGATAGTGTATCTCCAATGTGTATGTGTCCCCCCTTTTGGCTTGCAAGCATGATGCTTATATAGAGTAGGAGGGAGGAGACAAGAAGACAAAAGTTTAACTGCCATAAACAAACGTTTTCAAGGCAATGAATGAAGTTTTCTAACTGTGGCCAAAGACATGGGATCTTGTCCTCTTTTTGAAATTTGAATAAATGTGGACAATTCTGGCTTTCGAATACCCCCAGTCCCTATCCTTCGATTGGACCTCCCATGCATCCTTCGAATGGGCCTTTTTGTGTAGCCTTTGACTGGGCTCAAGTTGCCTCTTTCGACTGGGTCTTTAGATGGTCCTTCTGGTGTACTCTTCAAATGGGCCTTTGGTGTGTCCTTCGCATGGCTATTTTGAATGGACTTTCTATGTATGCTTTGGACCTCTTTGAATGGGCTACCAAAATGTGTCCTTCGAATGACTATCACGCTTGTTAAAGTGTGTACAATTTGTTTAAACTGGGGCCATTGCCTAGGCGAAGCTGGCACAAAGGCAGCCAGTGCCTTGTGGGTCAAAAGCAACTTTGAAGGAGTCTTGGCCTTGTGCTGAAGACAAACCGAAGAGGGGTACATGCGTTGGTGACACACTGAGGGGTCTTTTGTCCAGTGGGAGCTTTGTGAATCGAAGGCCAGTTTGGAGAATTTCTTTCTTTTGTGCACTGAAGGCACACTCAGAGGGATATTTTTCCTAGTAGAAGCAAGAAACAAGCTTTCTCCAAGTAAAACAAATGACCAATTGAAGCAGGGATCCAACTTGCATTCAAGTAGCCATAGTATTTGTGAGTCAGACCAACATGCGAAAACAATGGTGCAATCAAGGGAGCACTAACAAGAAGCCTTTCCCTCTTTGGATCGAAGGAGGTTGTTTTAAAGAGAAGACATGCCCAGTCGAAGTTGGTGTGCTGCAAACCAGGAATTTTTTTTATTAATAACCATGTATTAAAAAAATATTTCGCAAATAACCGGGTTTCGGAAAAAATTACGCAAATAACCATGTTTCAGATGGCTCCACAAAGGAGGAGCCATCTCAATTGGCGCATGCACCTAGGGTTTTTCCCTAGGCGCCATCTCACTTGGTGCCTCCCTTGTCTTTTAGCCAAGTGAGATGGCGCATGCTCCTTAAAAATGAGAGGAGGCGCCATCTCACTTGGCGCCTAGGGCAAAACTAGGGTTTTTTGCTGTTTTATAAATAATTCGTCCGTTTCTTTGAAATTTCTCACACTTTCTCGCACTGTATTTTTATTTTGTACTCTGTTATTTATGTAATGACGTCGCCTATGATTTTTAGCAGAGATGGTTACGTTATATTCTCCGTCACGAAACCTGCGATGAAAATGAAATTCTGGCACATTCACTCCATGGAGCGTCTGAAGCGGGAGTTGATGCGGTGGCTAGATGGAGACATCGCGGAGGGGGAAAAAATTCGAAGGATCCAGCGAAAACGAACAACAACCTCGCATGCGACAGGAAGACCTAATGTGTGGTTGGAGGAAGTCAAAACAGACAGTGATGTAATGCTGATGATGCATGGGTCAGATGAAATTGTGTTAACAGTTGTAATTTCCTAGATTGAATATCGTTAATCATTGTTGTACGCGAAAACCCTAATGTAATTTCCTATATTGAATTTATTAAATTGTGTTAACAGTTTTATTAACAGAAAACCCTAATGTTTACAACACAAATATTGAAAAGATTTATTGTATTACAAAATTTATGTGGTCGAGCCAGACGCCCGATTCGGACAGTTTTTGCGATTGTGTCCGACCTGACGGCATAAACCACACTTTCTTTCCAACCTGTCAAGATCGTCCATTTCTGTTGTGATCCGCCTGCTTTTGGGACGACCCTTCTTGTTCCTTCGCATTTGGTCATTGTGCCAAACTATATCGCCGTTGTATTCAGGCCAATAGTCCGGTTTTGCCACCAAAGGAAAGTTGTTGTTGTAAACAGTGAGCAATGTTTCAGATTTATAAACGTTTGAGAGCAGTTGAAGCGCGTCTTGATGGGTATGAGCACAAGCGGCAATGACATGAGAGCAAGGCATACGAAATGCTTGAAACCTGCCACAATCGCACCATTGAGAAGGTAAAATGACCCTGTATTCTTGTCTTGCCAGGCCTTCATTGTGGTCGATTGTCTCTTTCACAATGAAGTTGTGGCTGTGTCGGTCAAATCGTGTAACCATGTGAGTGTTGGCTTTAGCACTTTCAGCCTTAATGTATTTCATACAACTTTCACTCCATAGTTGTCCTGATTGCAAGACCGCATACCACATTTCACCTCTTTTGGCAAATAACGCAGCCATCCTAAAATACGTGGATTTCACCAAGGCAGTGATTGGGAGGTTTCGTATGCCCTTGAATACCCCATTCATTGATTCAATAAGATTTGTTGTCATATGCCCCCATCTTTGGCCATTGTCGTATGACCTAGTCCATTTTTCGACCGGTATATTGTCGATCCACGTACCGGCTTCTGGGTTAGACAAACAGATCTCGTTGCGGTAATATTTGAATGTGGGCTGTGTCAGTGCGTATCCCACATTCATCACCGCTTTCCTCAATGTTTTGTCCTTGACCTCCCTCGAGAAATTCTGGACGATATGCCTGACGCAATAGACATGCGTAGAAGGAGGGTCATGCCAACCATTTGCTGGATTATTATAGGCATTTTCAATTGAGGCATGTCTGTCCGAGATCAAACAGATCTGGTTGAGGAGCCACGTGTGTACGAAGATTTTTCAGGAAAAAGCTCCAAGCACCACCGGTCTCCCCCTCGACAAGGGCAAACGCAACGGGGAAAATGTTATTGTTTCCATCTTGTGCAACTTCCATCAATAGCGTGCCTTTGTACTTCCCATACAACCAAGTCCCGTCAATTTGTAGAATTGGTTTGCATGATGCAAACCCTATGATGCATGGTTGAAATGCCCAAAACACGCGATTGAATATTCCGTTGCCATGCAGTAGACTACCATCTTGGGCGTACGCTGGCAATGTTTCCAGAACATAAACACTACCTGGAGAATATGTCTTGAGTGCATTTAGGTAGTGGGGAAGTTCTCGGTATGACTCCTCCCAGTTTCCGTACACCCTTTCAATCGCCTTAGTCTTTGCTAACCACGACTTACGGTAAGACGGAGTGTAGTTAAAAACCGTGGTGATGTGGGAGATGATTGTTTTCACCTTCAAAGAAGGGTCGTTGCTGACCACGGGTAGGATTTCTTGACAGATTAGATCATGGTTGAGTTTTCGGTGGTCTTGTGATTGAGTGGAACTTACACAAGTATGGGTAGTCATGGAACCTATGACCCAGCAGTCACCCCTTAGTCTGTATGATGCGGTCAGCTTGAACATACAGTCAGGGTGGACACACTTGATCTTGTACCTTTCCGGGTTTACACGATCCACCTTATAATCAACCGAGTTGAGCATGTGAAATTTTTTGATGGCCCTTATGCATTCCTCTCTGTTACGAAACTTGTCCTTCTCTTTTAAATTTTCATCCGACTGCATATACGGTTGGAAAAACAAGTCAGTAGAAGGTTCATCTCCGCCCATGTTGAAGTTTGTCATGTGCGTAGGTGGTGTGTAGATTTTGTCAGTAGGAATACTTGGGATGCCATCATCGTCAGAATCGTCGTTCACCATTTCATCAAACTCTAACTCGTTATCTTCTTCTTCATCATCAACTGCATCCACCTCATCTTGTTCATTCTCCAAAGGATCAACCTCCTGTGTCACCGGAGGCTCTACCTCCTGTGTCACCGGAGGCTCTTGAAGCAAAACGTACAACTCAATAGAGTCGTTTCCAGAATAGACATGGCTGGAAATCATGTTCTGGAGATCCTCGTCATCTTGAACTTCAACCTTATAAAAAATAACTTGGTTGTTTCCAAAAAATACTGGACTCTGATAAAATATCTGGGATACCGGGCCTCGTTCAAGTTTGGCCTCCAATCTTTTCTTAAAGTACGAGAAATTTGCTTTCCCGTTTAAGAGAAATCGAACGTTGTCGGTGTTTCTAAACAAAAACCCAACGGTGGGACACATGTATGTCTCACCGTTGAAATGTGCTTTGACAACAAATTGTGGTGAAGAGGCCATTGTGTAGAATTGTTTTAAGGTTTGAAGGTTGGAATGTTTGAGGTTTATTGATTGTATGAAGGTATGAATGCTAGAATGTTTGAAGGTTTGATGACTGATTCGAAGGTTGGAAGATTTTACAGATTATGTGAATGAATGTTATGTTCAACGTAAGGCAAAAAATTTCAATTAAGTAAGGGATGCAGCAACCCCCCAAGGCTGCCAATAATATTACATGCAATAATGAAACCCCATAGCCTGCCACCTATCCTGGCCCTATTCTGCATGCAACAAAGAATGGAATCCCAAAGGCTGTCACGTAGCCTGAGCCTATGCTGTAAGAAGTGACACCTCTTATTCGCCAAATGGGGTGGCAACACCATTCATTTTTGTACTCTTTCGCCAAGTGAGATGGCGCCTCCCTTACTGTCCAATCGTGATACATGCATGGGCTTATGAAGCCACCTAGCCTGCCACTTATCCTGGCCCTATTCTGCACACATAAATGTTTTGTGTAAGACTTCACCCATCAACTCCAATGGCCTTGCATGCAACAAAGAAAGGAATCCCAAAGGCTGTCACGTAGCCTGAGCCTATGCTGTAAGAAGTGACACCTCTTATTCGCCAAATGGGGTGGCGACACCATTCATTTTTGTACTCTTTCGCCAAGTGAGATGGCGCCTCCCTTACTGTCCAATCGTGATACATGCATGGGCTTATGAAGCCACCTAGCCTGCCACCTATCCTGGCCCTATTCTGCACACATAAATGTTTTGTGTAAGACTTCACCCATCAACTCCAATGGCCTTGCATGCAACAAAGAAAGGAATCCCAAAGGCTGTCACGTAGCCTGAGCCTATGCTGTAAGAAGTGACACCTCTTATTCGCCAAATGGGGTGGCGACACCATTCATTTTTGTACTCTTTCGCCAAGTGAGATGGCGCCTCCCTTACTGTCCAATCGTGATACATGCATGGGCTGCCACCTAGCCTGCAAGAGTGACACCTTACATTTTTTGTAAATGCATGCATGCATATGTGTAACACCCTAAGCATGCAAATGTGACACTTCGCAGGCATGCAAGCACAAGCAACCACTACATCAAACTTATTTGCCTATAAATACATACCTTATGAAACATCTCTCACACCCACACAACTCTCACTCTCTGCTACAAAATATTTCTTAAGTCTATCATACTCTCTATTTCTTCCTAAGTCTTTCATACTCTCAAGCATTCTGAATAATGGCTCTTCTAACAATGGGCGATACTCACAGAGGCACAAGGGAAAACATTGCTGCATTTGTA
Organism: Vicia faba; assembly: GCA_948472305.1. Lineage (NCBI taxonomy): Eukaryota > Viridiplantae > Streptophyta > Magnoliopsida > Fabales > Fabaceae > Vicia > Vicia faba. The sequence continues at coordinate 590,211,486 of OX451735.1, forward strand.
AGTCTCTTCTTTGGTTATACATTTTTCATACTTCAAATAACGTGTTGTTCATCTTAATTAATCTTACACTTGTTTAATTATGATCTCAGGATACAAAAAGATTCAGAATCCGTTCGCACAACTACCTGGCTCCCGACCCATTTATCGTCCCTTATCTGGAATATGCAGGTTTTGGACATGTAATAAAGATCTCCAACTGCACCATTGACTCAAAATTCATTCTTGCAATGTTGGAGAGGTGGAGACCGGAGACCCATACATTTCACCTACCAATAGGTGAATGTACCATCACTCTCGAGGATGTGTACATGCTACTGGGCCTCCCTATCGATGGTAAGGCGGTGAACGGGTCGGTTCAACAACCCAACTCACAGTGTGAAGAACTGTTGGGTAGGGATATGGTAGAAGGTGGTGGAGCAAGAGGGCAGGGAATACTACTCACTGACCTGAAACGGCATTATGCAAGTATGGAATTAAATGAAAATTCCTCAGAGAATGACCGAGTAGTAAAAGCCAGAACGTATCTTATGATACTTTTTGGTACATTTTTATTTCCCGAAAGTACGGGAAATAGTGTAAATTTCATGTACTTACATTTACTAACAAATTTTGAAAAAACTAGAAAATATAGTTGGGGTTCTGCAGTATTAGCCCACCTGTACAGTTCCTTGTGCAAAAACGCAGTCAAGGAAAAATGTACATTTTATGGGTGCGCATTTTTACTACAAGCCTGGGGTTAGTGGAGGATGGAGTCCTTAAACCCCATCAACAACAACACTTTTGGTTTCCCGTACGCAACAAAGTAAGTCATTAAGTTATAGCCTTTATAACTATTCTGCTCTTTCGAAAATATATGCTAAAAATATCATGTTTCTCATTTCCTTTAGGTACTGCGTGAGGGGTATGGATTACGGCAAGAATCCAAGATTCAATGTCGCACTCTACCGGAATCTGTTGGATCACTTAGGCCCAGATGACGTACGTCGTAGCTTTTCACTTTTGTCCATTTTAATTATTTATACATTACTTTTGCGCTAACCTGATTTAAATTTTATCGCAGTTCGTCTGGAGACCATATTTGGGTTTGGGCCATTCTCCAAACCCAGAGGATGCAGCAACTTGGACTGCAAAGACTGCACTCATTCGGTTCAACATTGTGGAGATGCACCACAGCAACCGTGTGAAGATGCAGTTCGGAATGCATCAAGAGATACCAAGTGATCCAACAGATTTGTCCCCCTGGCATCTAAAAAGGGTCGACGCCCAGTGGGGTCTTACCAACTGGAAAGACTTTGCTCCGGAATGGTGTAAAATATGGCAAAGGCGTCACCGCTACATCTTGCAATCCCCGGTTTTCCTTACTCAAGGTAACATGCGACACACTGATCAATATATGTCGTGGTACAGGTCGGTTAGTAACCCAGAAATGCACGTGTCTCATCCGAGGTACTTGGTTGACCCACGCACACAATGGGCACAACCCTCGATTCCCCATCAACAAACCCAAAATCCATTAACCTCAAACCAACCCCCAAGAAGAAACAGACCAACAAACACACAACCACATTCCCCACCACAACACAACTACAATCAAATTCCGTACTACCAACCACAATCACCACCAAACTACCAATACCCGGATATGCCTCAAACCCAACCACAATACCAACCCCAATACCAGCACACCCACATACCCCAGACACAATTTCAGTCTTCCACATATCCCAATATAGCGCCCTCAACATCCAGCCTTAGCCCTGATATGGGAATGTCAGAAGATTATGACCAAGCCGACCAAACCTACCATCAACCACCATATCACCAAACAACCCAGCATCCACAATACCAAACACCCCAAGATCCATTTCCTTTCTACCCCCCATACTCAGACGACCAATGCTACCGACCAACCATGGAACCCCACCCACCGCCAACACGACCAAACTTTGAGGGTATGGGTAACCGACTGTACCAGAGCGGATCTTCGAGATATGGAGATCTTACTGATTTTATGGATTCGGATCGCATTGACTTCGCTGGGCCATCGACCTTGCCGCAGCAGGAAACGCGACGGCACCCAGCAAGAGAAAGGCGAGGACGGGGATGCGGAACCGGGGGTCATTACCGGGTTCCGGGGGATCACTAATGTATCTTTTTTTTTCCCAGTATTTTTTGTATCCATATTTTTTACTGTTCTTTTAATGTAAAACAGTTGAATGTAATTATTTTTTTTCAAATAAAAAATCCATTTTGTTGATCTCTGTCTAATAGGCAACGCACAGGAAAGAAAATTAAAAAAAAAATTTTGCCCTAATTTTGTACATAGGCGCCATCTCACTTGGCTTAGGGCATGCCCTAAGCACTTAGGCGCCAAGTGAGATGGCGCCTCCCTTAAAAAAGGAGGTGCATGCGCCAATTGAGATGGCTCCTCCTTTGTGGAGCCATCTCAAACATGGTTATTTGCGTAATTTTTTCCGAAACCCGGTTATTTAGGAAATATTATTTTAAAACATGGTTATTAATAAAAAAAATTCGCAAACCAGCAGAAGGCCAAGGCTTCAATCGAAGCTTGGAAATTTGAGGCAAGCTAGGAGAAGGTTAGATGCTCAATCGAAGCCTGTCTAAATACCAAATCGAAAGGCCTTTTAACATGCCAATCGAAAGACTTAGCTAAGATGCCAATCAAAGACTCCTTGTTTATCTTCAAAAAAATTTATTTCTTCCTTTAATCAAATGCTTGTGACCACTCATATAAGAAAAATTCTTGGAAAACATGAGAGGGAATATTTTTGGGTACAACAGTACTATCTCAAAAGGAGAAGAAAAATAACAAGAAAGACCTTTAGTAGGTAAGAACTCTTGAATGCTTGCTCACAATCTTTTGCACAACTCAAAACATGTTCAAATATCACATTTTCAAAAGAACAAATATTTAAAAAAAAAAACACTTTGTATACATTCTTGAGGACTGATACAAGAATTATTACAAAGTTAGACCTACATTGGCATTTAAAAATATTTTCAAACAAATCACACACACACACAAAGCAAGTTTTCAGAAGTGAGCTTAGCAATTAAGAGCCCATAGGTAACTATAGATTAAAAGGGTGCTAACACCTTCCCTTTTCATAACTTACCCTCCGAACTCAAAATCTATCAAAGGTCTTTCATGTTCTTTTCACCTTTCCTAAAATATTGGATAAAAGAAAAGTTGGTGGCGACTCTTGCTAACCGCAATATTTGCGATAAAACTAAAAAAGCCAATTCTCCCACTATATTACAGTTCCTCATAATCATTAAGCCAGACAATCACTATCTTTCCAAAAAGAAAAAGAACTAAAAATAATATATAAAAAAGCCCGCTAAGTCAAAACCTACGAAGGAGACTTAGGAAAAAACTGGGGCATCCCGCTGACTGTAATCTCAAATGAAACAGTTCGGGCAAAAGTTAGGGATAACAATTTCAAAAGAAAGAGGTCCTAAAATCCTCGAAATTCTCCAAAAGAGTTAACTAAAGTCCTAAAAAACAACAAAATGTTGTAAAAGAGAAGTGATTGCATTTCTAAGAATCCCTTGGCTTCTGAGCCATCATCATTGCTATCATCAATGTTGCAATTCTAAGATCTCTTGGAACCTGAATGCATAGTCTGAGTTAACTAAACATATGAATGAAGAACATCACGAATAATGGGTTGGATACAAATAAACTTTGAGCCTTTATCCTTTGTTTCTTAAACCATGAACCAAGCTACATTACAAACCTCAAAATACCTAATTGGAGCCAGGTTTCTTTTGAAGGCATACTATAACAAGGTTGCGTAAACTGACTCCTAAGATCTTTTGCAAATCATTTGTCTTGGTATATTCATACATTTGCTCACTTTAAATGTCTAAACGTCATGTTTTGATCAGTGATTCATTTTCTATACATCAATAATGTTGTTCCAAAAATGATTTTTGATTTCAAAACTTTTGCATTAAACTTTGCATTTAAAATTACCATGTTTGAATGAACAATTTTTGCTTACAAACATGATTTCTCCATCAAGGAATTTCCAAATAGTCGAGAAACTTGGTCAGTGATCCTATCAGGGGTAAGTGTCTTCCAGATCCTGTTGTGAATCAGTTCAAGATTTGTTGCTCAGTGCAGGTTATTCTTAGAATTGATTAACCAGAAGTTCTTTTTCAAGACTCATACAGGGCAATCATTTCCCTCAGTTATTTCAAGAACTAAAGTCGTGATCAGTTTAATCTTAACAAAATTTTGACTAAAGCTGTGATCCGTTTATCCTCAACAATCAGTTAATTCGGGGCAACCCTCAAGCATCTCCTTCCTTAGAAGATCATCAATTTGATACAGTTTACAATCGTGACAAATATGTATTCAATAAATCTTCTTTCCATGCAGAGTTGGCAGTGTTCCCTGTTTTGAGGAATCAGAGTTTCAATCTTACCTCCACAAAAGAGTCAAGCTCCATTGTCATAAACGTCCGCTTTACATGCATAGATCAATCATATATCATGCACTAAAAAATTCAATATCATTGCATAACAAGAGTGTTTTATCCTCATTTTCATTGCCCGAGGTCTTGTTGCTATTAACGTCTTACCTTGCGGTCAAAGTCCAACTTACTTGACACTTACCAAAGCAAATGTTAGTCAGTTTGTTTCTCTTTCTGTCTAATACAATGTTACTTCTCACTTTTATCCAACGCCTTTCTTGGATGTCACATTTCCCAGCAGAGCGTTTCTCACCTCTTCCAGTGCCATTCCTAGATGTCTATCTCTTTTCACTCCAATGTCATTCATAGATGTCTGTCTCTTTTCACTCAAGTACTATTCCTTGATGTCTATCTCTTTTCACTCCATTGTTATTCCTAGATGTCATGTCTTTTCACTCCAGTGCCATTCCTGGATGTTTCTCTCTTCTTCCTCGCCAGTGCTATTCCTGGATACCTTGTTTTTCTTTCGTCCAAAGTAGGTTATTGGATGTCGTATTTCTTTCTCCCTTCATCTAAAGTAGGTTATTAGATGTTGTGGTTCTCCCTTCATCCAAAGAAGATTATTGGATGTCGTGGTTTTCTTTTCCCTTCGTCTAAAATAGGTTATTAGATGATGTGGTCTTCCTTCGTCCAAAGTAGGTTATTGGATGTCGTATTTCTTTCTCCCTTCATCCAAAGGAGGTTATTGGGTGTAGTGTTTTCTTTTTCCTCTCGTCTGAAACAGGTTGTTAGATGTGGTGGTTTCTCCCTTTGTCCAAAGCAGGTTATTGGATGTCGTGGTCTTGTCCGTCTAGTGCCATTCCTGGATGACTCTAATGTAGCTTTAGATTTGGTCTCACCCCACGTCTAATGCTCTTTTAGATGTTTCTGATTGTATTTTCCAGAGAGTATTTCCCTTTATCCAAAGCAGGTTATTGGATGTCGTGGTTCTTTTCTGTCCAGTGGTATTCCTAGATGACTCTGATGTATCTTTAATTGTTTTTGATGTATTTTCTAGAGAGTTTCTCCCTTCATCCAAAGCAGGTTATTGGATGTTCGTGGTTCTTTTCTGTCCAGTGCCATTCCTGGATGACTCTGATGTATCTTCAATTATTTTTGATGTATTTTCCAGAGAGTTTTTCCCTTCGTCTAAAGCAGGTTATTAGATGATGTGGTCTTCCTTCGTCCAAAGCAGGTTATTGGATATCATATTTCTTTCTCCCTTCATCCAAAGCAGGTTATTGGATGTTGTGGTCTTCTTTCTCCCTTCATCCAAAGCAGGTTATTGGATGCCGTGGTCTTCTTTCTCCCTTCGTCTAAAACTAGTTATTAGATGATGTGGTCTTCCTTCGTCCAAAGCTGGTAATTGGATGTCATGTTTTATCTTTTCAGGATTCTATCTCTCTCTTTACAAGTATTTCTGGTTACTCCCGGTCACCTTGACGGATATCCAGAATATCTTGTATTGCCCAGCGTGTCCTTCCAAGTCATATCATTCAACTACCACAAATTTTCAGTTTCGAGTCTTTTCAACACTTTCCACAAAGTCAGTCTTTCATATCACACATCATAAAAATATATATAAAAAAAGAGTCATACATTCATCGCATTCTCGTCATATGTCATTCACCTCATACCCATCACATCTCATTGCATCTCGGGGAAAATTTTCAAGTTCTTCGGTATTTAATTATCTTCCACTACGATTATATGAAGCCTGATCATCTTCATATTATCTAGTTGAAGATATTTAAATAGAGGCAGCTGTTGTACCCCAAATTTCTCGTTTGCATTCATATATCAAACATATTTTCATTCACATTTTTTGCAATTTTACGCGCATTTCACATTTTATTTTGGATTTAATTTTTTCTCATATGTATATTTTCATTTTTTATTTTAGACAATTTTAATTTGTTTTTAGTTTATTTTTAAGAAAATATAAAAAAAAAATTATTATCATTATGTTTTATTGTTATCTTGGGTTAGATTTTAGTTTAATTCCAAAATTATATATAAAAAATAAAATAAAATTGTGTATAGTTTGTTTTGTTTTGAATTTCAAAAATATCATAATAAGGGCTTATTGGTCTTTTGTCTTGACCTAAGAGTTTGGATAAAGTTTTGTAGGAGGGGCATCTACACAGAGGAAGGAGCAGAATCCTCTTTATCTTTATAGTCTTCCATTCTTGTTCATAGGAGCGAACCACTTACTCCCTCCATGTAACTTCATATCTCACCTTGCTTCTTCCGCCGATCTCATACTCCCTTCGCCTGTACCAAACACAGCTAACCCTTCTTCCACTCTTCTTCATACCATCACCTTCTCAACCTCCCTGTATCGCCACCTCTCCAACTATCACCAACGTTCTCCACATCCATCTGCATAACCTATATTCTTCCTTGTAAAACCTCCATAAACCACTCAAAACATCCGATTTGCAACAACGACCACCACATATCCACCAATTCCTTCTCACCGTTCACCTTCAAACCGCTTAGAAGCATCATAGCCAGCTCGTACTCCTCCGTCAATCTTTTGAAAACCACCTCTTACTTGTTCATCTCAACCTCATCATTATCATCAGATTCGACAATGCACGTGTCCATCAATTTCACTGTAGATCTAATAATACTCCCTCACTGCTCTCAAACTCCCTCGTTTCCGCAAGCACTAAACCACTCATCATCAATCTTTACTGCGGTTCACTCCCACCGAACAACAACACGCTGCTGAAGCGACTCTCCCTGCCAATTTCGAGTGATTCTGCCACCATGGTAAGTCTCGACATCCTTTCATCTATGAGTTATATCGTTTATACTGTGATAACCTCTGAAATTTTGGTTTGATTCTGATGATATTGTTGTGTTGTTTGTGTTGGATCTAAATGTCAATTTTGTCTGTTTTTGAATTTAAACATTGGAGTTTATTCTGGTTATTTTGAATTGGAATGTTGAGCTGCTATCTTGTTTAAGTTGAATATGAAACGAATTATGATGTCATTACCACCGTGTTAATGTTAAAACAGAGTAAAGTCGATGTCGGTGTTTATGTTAAAGCCGAATAAAGTCATTTGTGTTCCTGCTTTATAATAGTTTTTTTTTATGATCATGCATATTATATGTGAGCTGGAGTTAAGTCTTGGTGTAGATTGACACATTTACTTGTGTCTAATGTCTAATGGTGAAGTGTTGATAGCATGATTCATGATTCAATTGTAAAGATTAATCGGTGATGGCATCAATTTGTTGATTTTAATCGTGAGTGAGTTTCTTGATTATGGTAACCTGTATTGGTTTTGTTTGGTGTTATTGTTGTATTCGTTTGAGATCTGTATGTTGAAATTATGACAGCAATGCCACGATTTAGTACCATATGGAATTTTTGATGACAATTGGATATTGTTGGTTTGAATTTTGATTTGAATCTAAGGTTGTGACATTTTAATTCGAATCAATTTGGAAGGATATTTTGTTGGTGTTTGATGAACAATTCGATTTGAATTCGAAAGTTTAATTCAGGTGGTGTTACTTTATTGCTTCCATTTGTGTTAATTGCGTTTGAGATTGACTTTGTGGAGCGTTTTTTAGATTACATAATTTCTGCCCGGGATTTGATTTAAGGGGTTAGAGTTTGTTTTGAACCCGATTTTTCATGTTGCAATATAAACCTCTACTTCTTGTTGCACTTATGGTTTGAAAAGAATGTTTATTCTTGAGTTCACTTGAATAAATATGAATAGAATACAATGCTGATTTTTTACATGTACATTGAATATTAACTTGTTTTTCTTGATTTTTAATTGAAAAGTATTCATTTGTTCATGCATTTTGACTTGAGTTTCATTTGGTTTTCAATTTACTTGTGATCGCTAACTTGTGTTTGATTTGTGCAAGCTTCTCAAGTTTTCAAGACAATACTTCCTCCTCCCACTTCTTTTCTGTTTTTAATTGATTAACCAAGTGTTTATTTATTTACTTGATTTTGTTATTAAAAACGAATTAGTTTACTAATTTATTTTTCTTAACACAATTAATTAAGTTAATCAATTCTTAACTAATCGATTAAACTTCCATTTTATGCTACTTTATTGCTTTAGTTAATTAACTAAAAGTCGATTTGGTTATTTTTAATTTTGTTATTAAAAATTAATTAGTTTTGACTAATTAATTTTTCTTAACTTAATTAATTAACTTAATCAACTTTTAAGTTAATTAATTAAGCATCCATTTTCATAATTCATTTGTTTCATTTTATCTTTGATACATGATTCTAATTCACTCGGAGATGCTCAGATTATTTCTCTGCTATCTTGTTTGTCTGTTCTGTTTGTGTATTTTATTTGATAAGAATTCTTATCCGACGCTTTAAGCTTTTATCGGACACCTTGAGCTTGTTTGATGCACCTTTTGATTGTGATTTATTTCCACATTGATTATGCTTCAACACTTATTCTGAGCATTCAATTTCTGACTTTTTTCTTTGTTGGTGAACCTATTGCGAAGGTCTTCAGGTTTGTTTTGCTTTGATATCGCTTTGCTATGGACTTTTTGTTCGTTTGGTATTGTGCTTATCCTGTTTATATTCTATATTGTCTTTTCTATTTCCTTGCCATGAGAAGTGGGAATAGAGATGCATGTTCTGGGAGTCCCTTTGAGGCAAATTTGGTTTATTTAAAGACCTGTTTAAGGTAATTCCTACTTGGGCTTGTTTACGTTTGTGCCAAAGACCTCTATGATGACGTCTCATTCTCATTCCCCACTGATAAGTCCTCAAACGGAGGCAAGGCGAGCAGTTCCGTAATCGACCCCGCCATTTCTAGTCCGTGTCATTCGTAGCTCGAGTCGTGTGTTAATGCTTTGAATCGTGCTACTCCTGTTATCGAGTCGGTCAAGTGGAATACAGGGATCTGTAATCAATTCCCCACATTTTGTCTTGAGCTCTCGTCAGGCGATGTTGATGCTCCGTGCTTGTAGATATTGTCTTCTATCTCCTACCTCGATTCTTGATATCTTGGTTAGATGCTTAGTCGCCTTGAACATTCACTTCCCACACTATATACTTCTTGCCTTGGAAACATGATACCTTGGTTAAGAGTAGCTTTCATGACCCCTTCTTGCCCTGATGAGATATTTATGGTCAGGAACTTCCACCATTTTACCTATCTCGATGACTTGATATCTTGGTTAGGCCTTTTAAATTGAGCTAATCTGCACTGTTCATGACATGTGTGTGCTCTCTTGAGTTTGTTGGTTGCTTGTTTTCTTTTCATTCTTCTATATACCATGTTCCCTTAGGTTTTAAACCATTGTATGCTCCTTTCACTTGTTTCGTTTATGATGCAAGCTATACATTAGGATCGTTATCCATGCATGCTAACATAGGTAGATATTTTCCTTTCAAACTCGACCTTAGGACCATCATTGTGTGATAACATTAGGGATATAGTTAGATAGTCTCCTTTACATGCTTTTTTTTCATCCTTAAAACTAAAACTTCATTTTTCTTGGCAAATGCATAAAACACCTAACAATTTTCAAATCCTTTAAGGTAAAAAATATCAACCCATGCAAATTTTTTTTCACCTTCCGGCTTTTTCTTTCAAGCTTTCAAAAAGAACATGTTAATTCATTTCCGTGTTGACACGTGAGTCTCTAAAGATCGAGTTGTGGCAAAAGCGAAGTTAATATTTTTCATTAAAAACATAAACCAAACCGAAACACGTGAGCTAAACTACGACACTCTGATTCTTAAAAGGGATACGTAGGCATCTGGTCACGGGGCTTAACAGAGCGAAACTTTGTAAATATTTTCCTTCTTTTCCCTGTGTCTTCTTTTGCATGCATTCTCTCCTTGCATTTTTTCTTTTAGCTCGTTAGATTTAGATTAGAACACACCTTTTGATGAGAACAACAAGAATATATCCCATGGAGTACCACTGACGTGAGGGGTGCTAATACTTCCCCTCGCGTAATCGATTCCCTTGCCCGATATCTCAGTCGTTTGATCGTAATTTCACCCTTCTCAGGTTTACTCGATGTTTACCTTTTCCTTCATGTGGGATAAAAAACGTTCGATGGCGACTTCATTGATTTAATTTCGATGATATTTCATCGGTTGCTTCACATATCAATTGTAACAAACAACAGTAACTTCTGCTACAAACAAGGTCTTATATCAAATCTTCCTAAATTATCTCTAAATTTAGAAACTGTATATTCTTCAATATTCTGATTAATTCTTCTTGACCTTTAAATCAACACCCTATAATGTTGCATAATGTCTCCCAAATCATTCTGCATCAATTAAATCATAACTGAATCTAACTGTCCATTTCAGCTCAGGCGTGCGATGTCATATGCTCCTTCATAGGACATCTCATCTGACATGTTATTCCAGATATTGAAACTCTTCAACTCAACATGCCCTAGCATAAGATAAGACTTCTTGCTCAACTTGTTCTTGTTCATAAGGTAATACATCTTATCTAACATATTGCTGTATTATTTGTTTTTACAAAAATTAATGTCAATCCTTATAACTAGAGAACTTAAAAAATTTATACTCCCAAGTCATCTGTTTGATAACCAACTCAAAGTCTCCACTTATTTTAACTCTAGTTGCCCCCAATTCCAATAAGATTTCAAGTCCATCTATCAAAGCTTCACACTTAGCCTCATTGTTTGATCAAAGTCCATCTATCCTGTACTTTAATTTTGTTAGGAGAAATTATAAAAATTCCAATCCCAGTTCCTTCTCTGTGACTGAAACCATCAAAATATAATTTCCAAGGTTCAAGTTCCATAAATATTTGGGTTTTTTTTACCATATCATAGTCGATTATAAAATCTGCAACTATTTTCCCCTTCCTAGCCTATAGGGGCGCATAAGTTAGAGAATACTTAGTCAAGGCAAGTGCCTATTTTCCAATTCAACTGTGAAAATTTGGCTTAGATAGCATATGTTTTATTATATCAAAATGAGATGAAACATATACATCAACTAAATTTATATATTGCTTTAATTTGGTGCAAGAGAAGTGCAAACACAAAAAAAACTTTTCAACCATGATATATCTAGTTTCTACATCATTGAGAACCCGACTAAGATAATAAATGGCTCTTTTGATGCCATTTTCATCTTCTTGAGCAAGCATACTCCCTATGGGTATATCAGATGCAGAAATGTACAATCTCATACTCTTACTTTTACAAGGAGGTGACATGATTAGAGGGCGAACAAGATACTCTTTGATCTTACAAACGCTTCTTGATGTTTTTGCTCCCATTCAAAACCGTCCTTTTTCAGTCAAAGAAGAGGGGAAAAGGCTTTAATATTGCCACTTAGATTTGAAATGAACCTCCTTAAGAAGTTGATTTTTCCCAGCAAAGACTACAATTCCTTATTTGTTGATGGCGCTTTCACTTCCATAATGGCCTTAGTCTTATTTTGATTGATTTTGATCCCCTTTTTATGGACCACGAAGCTTAGGAAATCCCTGGTCTATATACAGAAAGCACACTTGAGAGAATTCATCTTTAAACCATGCTTCCTCATCCTTTCAAATGACTGACGAAGATGGTTTATATGACTTTTTCTTGATACAAACTTAATAACTATATCATCAATATAAATCTGCCTAAATGATTCTATAAAGTCATGAAAAATGGAGTTCATTTCCCTTTGGTAAGTTACACTTGCATTTTTCAAACCAAAAGGCATCACTACCCACTAATAGGTGTCTAAGGCTCCTGGGCATTAAAATTTTGTTTTAGAGACATCTTCTTCAGCAATGAATATTTGATTATGCCCATAATATTTTTCGAGCATAGTAAGATACTAAAAAATTACGGCTGAATTGACAAGCATTTCTGCCACTGGCATTGGATATTCGTCTTTTGGGGTTGCAACATTTAGATCTCCAAAGTAAATGTAACCCCTTAAAATCCCATTATTTTTAATAACATGAATAATGTTAGTAATCCATTCAACATACCTCGTTGTGCGGATGAACTTACACTTGAGACGCCTTTCGATTTTTGCTTTGATCTTCAACAGGACTTCTGGTGCAAAGCGCCTTTGAGTTTTCTTGATTGGCTTTCTTCTAGGCTTTATAGGCAGTTGCAATTCCCCAAATTCCCTGCTCAATTCTGACATCTTATCATAGTCCCAAACAAAGCAGTCTTTGTACTCCTTCAATAATTAGATTACTTCGACCTTGAGTTCTGGGATGAGGTTTGCACTAATGTACGTTGTCCTCTTGTTTTATCCATCTCCTAGGTCAATCTCCTCGACAGGATCATGTGCTAACATCTTTGTGTTCATTGCCATTGGATACTTTTTAAATCCCAAAGGTGAATATTGAGAAAAACACAAGAAAATTGAGGGTTTGAATTGGGTTTTCAAAAACTTTTTACTTTTAAAGTGTTCCACACAAACAATCAAAATAAAAGCAATGCTATAGAGATAAATAATGACACATTTGGTTTACACAAGTTCACCTTTAACAAGGCTACTCTTGTCCACCCGTCAAAGTGATTTTGCCTTAGAAAATGACTTAATCCAATAATCTTGAAAGATTACAAACCGTCTAAGAGTTTAGAAAAACACCTTAGTCCTCTCAAGTATTTTGACTATTCACTCTAGCCACTTGAGGAATTACAACCGTCTAAGAGTTAGAAAACACCTTATCCCTCTCAAGCATTCTGACTATTCACTCTAGCCACTTGAGGTAACAATTCGTCTAAGAGTTAGAAAACACCTTAGCCCTCTCAAGTATCACGACCATTCTCTCTAGTCACTTGAGGTAACAATTCTCAAAAGAATTACAATCAAATAATGTTTACAAATGTGCTTCTAGAATAAGCAAATTACATCAATGTTAAGTATAAATTATTTAACACAAATATGAGCAACAACTCTTGTGTTCAAATAAATATTGAAGAGCAAAATTTCCACACAAATAATGACCAAAAACTCTGTGTTTAGTCTTCTCTCTTTGAAATATTTCTTCACGTATTGATTTTGGCAGTATTACGATTCTTATTCTCTAGTCTTGTGTTTACCAAATGAAACAATTGATCCTTTATATAAGCATTGAAGAAGTATACTGCTGTAGTAGTAGTACACACATCACTTTCATCTTGTCAGCTGCCAATGGTAGGAAACGATCGTGGGAGACAAAGAATACACAGTACATTCATTTGAGTGCAATTTGTAATTGTACCTTTTTAGTAACTCTTCTAGCATACGTTTCTGATGATCCAATCTTCAGATGAAAATACTTCTTATGAGAAGTGTTGTTTAGATTTAGAAGACGCCATCCTTTTGATCTTGTCTTCTGATGGACTAAATGATGTAGAATAGTGATGAGTCTAGAAGATCTAACTTTCCTTTGATCTTTTCTTCTGATGGAATATTTCTGATGTTGAGAAGATGAGCATATATTCTATGAAGTATCCAAGTCTTCAAAATCTTGACTTTGTCTTCAGAATTAGAAGCAACAACTTTTCTGATGAACAAATATTGACTTCTGATCTGGATGTAAAAGCTTTTCTTTGATGTGTTCAGAACCCTGACTTTATCTTCAGAGTTAGAAGCAATGACTCCTCTAACGAACAAATCTTGACTTCTGAGCTTTGAAGCAAAACTTTGTTTATTGTGCAATCTTGATTTATGATCTTGAAGTAGAAGCTTTAACAGAAATCCTTTCTTCTAGAAACACTTGTGACTTCTGAAGCAACAACTTATTGAGAAGTACATGTTGAGATGTTTTTCTGGAAAACATCCAGCATTCTTCAGAATTAGTGATGTTTCCTCAGAAGCGGATGTAATAGTCTTTCTGATGCATGCTTAGTATATTTCTGATGATTCTTCAGACAACAGTCCTGAATCAATTATAACTTCTAGTTTGCACATTCAGGAAACTATTAGAAATAAAATTGTTTACATAATATATATATATATATATATATATATATATATATATATATATATATTGTTATCATCAAAATCCAGAGATTAATTGCAGAATCAAAATCTTGTTCTAACAATCTCCCCCCTTTTGATGATGACAAAACTATGTATTTTAATGTAACAATTTTACAAGGTAATATCATAATCGAGTTAGAGTTAAGAAGAGAACTTCCCCTGATTAACGTAATCTCCCCTTGAGTCTAAGACTTAAAGATTTTAGAAGGAAGGGATATCTAAGAATTGTTTAGAAAACTCCCATCTGAGTTAAACAATCTCCCCCTGAATCTAAAACTTAGGACCTTATCTTAAAATGGGGTTTTCTGAGCTTGGTTATCATCGCCTAGAATTCTGATTACAGCTGTTGGAAGTGATTTATCAGAGTTCCTTTATCAAAATTTCTTTCTTCATTAGAACCTTCTAGTCATCAGAGAGGTTTGTTATGATAGCTTGATCTATCAGACCCTTCTAAATGTTTGAAGTTTGTTATAAACACTCGATCTATCAGAACATTCTACACCTTCGATTTTTTATCAGAGTTTGATCAACAAACCCTTCAAATCATTAGAAGTTCTTTATCACAACTTGGTTTGTTAGAACCTTTTAGACTTTAGAAGATCTCATTAAAGCTTGATCTATTAAAACCTTCTCAATATCTGAAGTTCGTTATCAATACCTGATATATCAGAACATTCTTTTCAATAGAATTTCTTTTATCAGAGTTTGGTTTTAACAGAACCTTCCAAACATTAGAAGTTCTTATCAAAGCTTGATATTTTAGAACCTTCTACACATTATAAGTTCTCCATCCATTTTATCCTTTATCTTATGAATGTACCTGAAACACATTCCAAAAACTCTTTGCATATATATAATTTGTTAGAAATGTAAGCAATGTAATTTAGAGAATTAGGTATACCATTAAAATCATCACTATGCTTTCTCCCCCTTTTTGTCATAATCAAAAAGATAATTCATTGATAAAGATAACAAAAAAACAGAACAAAAACAACACAACAAGCACAAGGCTACCTAGAAGTGCCTATAGACGAAGACGAAAGCTTCTAAAGGATTTGCTTAAGCATATTGGCAATCTTTGTGTTGAAGTCTTCTTCTTTGTCGAATCTTTCTTTGATAATTTATTGTTCCTTTTTCAACTCCTCAAGAGTTTGCATCATAACAGTAGAATCTTTTGGAACATTGGAAGATTCTATTATTTCCTTCCTAATATTATCTTTTCTGGAAGCTTCTTCTTCTTCAGCTCTTTTCTAAGCAACTTCCTTTTCTTCCTTTTCTTTGTTCTAAGGCCATATATCTCTATTATGCTTCTTTGACACATTTTTCTTGTAACTGTCCAACAAGGTTTCTGAGTGTGAGAAACTCATCAGCCATCCATTTTATAAAATGATCCCAGATGGAGTTCAAGTGAGAAAAATCAAGGCTTCAACTAGATTCCTCTCCGAGCTCATTGACTCTCCTTATTACATCTTCCTAGAAGATAATAATTACTTCTTCCAAGTTCAGGTTAAAAGAAGCCATGGGTTTCATCAATGATGTTGTTATTATTTGGATCAAAAGGTGTTGGTGATGGTGGAATGACTGAGGTAGTAAGGGGTTTATAAATGACTGGGAATAAATGGGTCGTGCTTAAAGATTCTTATTTTTAATAAAAAAATATCTTAACCTTTCATTAAATGAGCAAAAGAACAGGAGAGAATCATTGGGATTTTAACCTATTCTCAAAGGAATTCCATTGGTTCGAGGCTGATACTCCCAGGATTTGAGAATTGTCACTCTTTATGATTTGAGAAGTTCTTAATTAAGATATCTTCTAACTAGTAGAAGTATCTATAAGTACTTTGTTAGAAAACATGTAAATTCTAACCTAGTGTATCTTTTCTATAATGATTTCACCTTTCTCATTTATCTTGGTTATGATAATCTAATTGGTTGCAATAACACGAATTTCCTCCAGTTTAAGCACTCGATAAAAAACATCATTTCTAGAGATATGGTTTTGCTCTTATTGTATTGCCATAATCCATTCATTGTCTTGAAGCGCTTCTTCATAAGATATAGGTTCTATCAAAGACAACAATCCCATAAGCGTTTGTTCAAATTTTTTAAAGGCGGATCTTGTTTTGGCAGGTTCAGCTTTATCTCCCAGAATCAAATCTTTAGAAATAGTTTTTCTTTGTCTTTTCCTTTTCTGAACTGATGGATGATCAGGTGCTTCTGGTGTATCATTATCTGAATCGTTTTTATTGAAGTCTTTGTCCTAAAAATCTTTTGCATTTCCTCTAGAATCAGGAAGTGTTATTTCTAGATCTGCAAGGTTTTCAAACAACTTTGACTTTTTTGAGTCAAGCTTATCATTGAATCTAACATGAATTGATTCTTCCACGATTTGTGTTTCTGTATTATATACTCTATAGCCCTTAGAGCATTATGAGTATCCCAACAAATCAGAATATGTTAACACCAGGTGTAAGTCTAAAAGTCTTACACCAAATCTCAATCGTTAATAAGATTGAATAAAACAATCAAACTAAATTAAATAAAAATTTAAAATATATAATATTAGAGATAATCTTATTATGTTTATTCAATAAATTAAGAAGAAAATTAGATTGATTTTTAATTAGGGATGACAATGAGCAGGATATTATAGTACCCCCGTCCCCATACCCGCGGTTTGAAAAAATCTCCGTACCCGAGCCCAAACCTGAGTGGGCACTAATATTCATACTCATACCCGTACCCTATTGATACCTCAATATCCGTACCCGTACCCGTTTACCCACATTTGTTGTAAATCTAAATCAATTAATTACAAAATATTGTATAATTTAAGTTTTTTTTAACAATATTAAAAAAATTAAGGATGTTATTGTTGAGTCAATAAATAAATAAACACTTTTATTAAAATGTGTAATAGTTTAATAGCGATATATTTTTTAAATTGATAAATGCGCATTTTCATATATTAATATAAATGAAATCATATAAAAATGTAGTGCGGGTATGTGGCAGGGTGGGTAGTAAGGTACCCGTGCCCGCACACATACCCACTTATTTTAATGGGTAATTCTCCGTACCCGTACCCATTTTATGAATTTTTACCCTATCCATTTTGAATATTTTTTGCGGGTACCTATAGGGTATGGGCCAAATTGCCATCCCTATTTGTAATCAATTTTGACATGCAATATTATTCCATACATCTCAAATAAAAGTGAATTGTCAACGATTTTTAAATATTTATACTTACTTTATGTATATATATTAATGATTATTTAATTATATAAATGTGAGATTGAATTTGCTTTAGTTTTTGTTTTTACGACATATTTAACCAATTATATTTGTTTATTATCACCAATTTTTTTGTTGGAATAAAGAGACTTCAATTAAATCAAAAACAAGCTAGGTACAAGGAGATTGTTTGAATCCAACCAACAAACAAACAAAGAGATCAAATCAAGCTAGGAACTTAGGAAGTCATTAAACTAATTATCATACCTTTAAGCTTCTTATAGTACTAATCTCTAAACACAATTTTGTCAATAATTTTCTTCAAAATTTGATCCCTACCCAATCTATTTCCAAAATAGACCCTATTCTTATAAGACCATAAGCTATAGATTGTTTCTGATATCACAAGCTTCATCAGACTGACTCTCAACCCATTTCCTTTCCCTTGACAGGGGATTCAATGCAATTCTTCATCCAAACTTTTAGGAGTGTGCTGAACCTAAATCGAATTAATAATTCCAATCCAAATTTTCTTCATCTTCTCGCACTCAAAGAACAAATGATTCAACGTTTCCTCCTTGCCACAAAAAGAACAACAACTACACTCAACGCAAATCTAAAAAGTCTTCTTTTAGTGGTAAGCTTCTTGTGGCACGTAAACCAAAACACCATCACTGCTCAGGGCCTAGCAGGATTGTTAAGGAGAAGCCTACTCCATAACACCTCCTGACAATTGAAAACCAAAAGGTAGACAACTTTCATATTAAACTTGTTCTTAGTACACATATCGTCCAACAAACTATTGTTTCTCAGGATAAATCCGTGCTGGTCCAAGATTTTCCTCATTATCCAAGTACTATTAACTTTTACTTTTACCTCCATATATCCTTATTCTATAAGTAATACGAGTGGACCCATTTGACCCATAAACTGTTAGTTTTGTTACAGATATTCTAGAGGAGCTTCACCACGGTACACTTATTCCACAAGCTCAGATCAATAATTCCCAAACCCCCTTGCTTAAGAGGCTTGTACACACTAGCCCATGCAACCAAACTTGTCTTACTGATAACATCCTTTCCCGTCCAGAGGAAAGAACGACATATACTATCAATCTTTCTAATCATAAATTTGGGAAGCGGAAAACACATTAGCCAGAAATTAGCTATAGCAAAGGAAATACTTTTAATCAATTGAAGTCTCCCAGAATAGTTCAGTAATTTGGTAGACCAACGACTGGTACAACTAACAATTTTATCAACTAAAATCATATAGTGACAAATATTCATCTTCTTACAAGTGATGGGGACACCTAAATATTTGAAGGGGAGGCAACCTTCCTTGAAAGCAGACCACTGGAGAATTTTGTCTTTAGTAAAGGAGTCTACCGCACCAAAGTAGATTTTACTCTTGTTATTATTGATCTCCATACCTGTCGAGCTAGAGAAATTATAGAAAGCATTAAGAATAAGCTCAACAAAATAGTTGTCACCTCTAGAGAACAAAAGCACATCATCAGCAAACATCATGTTAGTCAAATGTAATTTCTCACACTTAGGGTGATGATTAAATTTGGATCCAATTGCATTTGGTGCAACAACGATGGAGGTATTCCATTAAGATGGCAAAGAGGTAAGAGGAGATAGGATCCCCTTGCCTTATACCCCTTTTGGCTTGCAACAAGTTAGATATGGAACCATTAACATTGAATCTGTAGGAGACTATTGACATAGCAGCCATAATCCAGCTAATGAACTCGGGAGGAAGACTAATTCCTGCATGATATACTTCAATGTCTGTCAGTTAACCATATCGTACATACATCTAGGGCCCCCTATTTTCTACTATAACCTTTTATTAGATCATAGGCAAGGAGGATGTGACTTTAGATTTGCTGACCAGGAATAAAAGCTGTCTGATTTGGACTAATGATACTATCAATCACTTTACCCAATCTAATAGTGAAAATCCTTGAGATAATTTAGTAAATTATGGTATAAACTGAGATAGGTCTAAAATCCTTAACACAAAAAGAAGATTACGTCTTAGGGATGAGAGAGACTAAGGTACAATTAAAGGCTTTGTATAAGTTTCCTTTCTAAAAAAAATCTTGAATAATAGCCATCAAATCATGTTCAATGGTCTCTCAATTGCTCTTGAAAAATCTACATTAAACCTATCAATCCCAGGGGTTGACATATCATTGATCCCTTTTAGGGCAAAAAAACTCATCTTTAGTAACATGGGTCTCTAAACTGTCTCTCTGCATATTCTGGAGTTGGGGGCCTCTTCTCACGGCCCCTATGTTAATACAATGTAAAACATCATCACTCTTGCCCATTAGGTCTCCATAAAACTTCAAAATTTCTTCTTCAATGTCAGCCTAAGAAGTCAAGTAAGAGCCACAATCCTTCAACAACATGTTAAGAGATTTCTGGTTTTACTTTGATTTGACTAAAGCATGAAAGAAAGAGTTATTTCCATCACCATCTTTCAACCAATTTATTTTAGCCATTTGTCTCAAAATGGATTCTTCAATATCATTCCACTTCATAAGATCATCAGTACAAGTTTTAACTTTTTGAATCTTATTACTATTCATCATGTCACAAACTAAGTCATCTCGAGCTTTGGAGAGATTGGATCTAGCTTATATAACATTTTGCTTATCAAGGATCATGAAGTTGTTCAACTTAAACAAAACAAATTTCAATCTTTTCATCTTATGCCAAAGGACATAGCTGGGTGTGCCATCCAATGGAGCAATCCAACTAGCTTTGACTGCATCATTGTAGCACTCAATACCATTCACACAGTTGACAAATTTAAATCTGGCGTGAAGCTTAGGGGAAGCCTGCTGGGTCATCAAGAAAAAGAGGGCATGGTCAGAAACACGAGGGGGCATAATTTCAAGGTAGTGTTCAAATGATTTTGGAACCAATCGGTATTAGCCAAGACTCTATCTATCCTAGAGTAAATAGTACCAACATAGTGTTTGTTAGACCAAGTGTAGTATTCTCCAATGCTATCCATCTCTGAAAAATTGTTTTTGTCCATCAGGTCTTGCATGTCTTTATATTCAGTTTCAGTAACAATATTCCCACCTATTATGTCTTGGGATTTCAAAAAATCACCAACAAGGCACCAAGCCCTTGTTCGTTCAGATTATACAAGTCTTTCTATAAAATATTCCTTTGCTCTAGCTTATTTAAGGCATAAATGGAAGTCATCCAAAATATGCAGTTACCTTGAGTATCCAAAATCCCACAGTGAACCATTTGACTGGTGCAAGCAAAGACTTTGACATCAATATTATTAGTATTCCAATGCACCCAAATTCTACCATTATCATGACAGTTATAGTAATCGACATGGTTACCACCAAGGTTTAACTTATTTCTAATATTATTGGCTTGGTCAGCTTTGACTCTAGTTTCAATCAAGATGTTAATGTCAGCCCTGAGATCAAGGAGACGGGAACTTATCTCCCTCAATTTACATGAATTATTAAAACCCCTAACATTCCAGGACACTATCATTGACCTGTGTTTTGGAGCTCTAAAAGATAATCAAAATATATAGAGAATTAAAACCATTTTCACAAAAAACTTTACCTGGAGGTTCATCAAAGACTTGTTTTCCCCCCGATCCTTTCCACTCTTAGTAACCTCTGTCCATTTCTTAGCACCATCCACAACTTTACCTTTGGTTTCAACTTTCTCTGTAGCCTTAACAATAACTGGTGAGACTGTTGATTTGTTTTTCTCTTCTGGTGGTTTTGATTTCGACTTCCACTCCTTCGCTTTAACTTTGGGTTTATTATAGTTATGGCCCACCTTTTGACACTTTCCACAAAACAAAGGTCTCCATTCGTATTCTATAGCTTGTTGCATCTTCTCACCATCATTATCTTTAATAATAATAGCTTTATGAAGCTCATTGGTTATGTACTTTTCCACTAAGATCCTGACATAAGAGACACAAAGTCTATTAGCTGTACACTCATCAATCACTATCAGATTACCCAAAGCGCTTCCAATTTTGTTAAGACTTGTTTCACCCCAGAGAAAAAGAGGGGGTTAGGGAAGTTTAACCCATATGGGAAAAGTTCTCAGCAAATCATCCTTTAGGTTAAAGTCTGTGCGCCATTCACGAATCAACAACGACATGCTTCAAAACATATAAGGGCCTTTCTGTTGTACCCTAAAATTTTCTCTCCTATTTATCAAGACAAGTTAATTTAAGGTGCCTCCTCATGCTCTTAAGGTTATCAAGTATTAATGATTACTCAAGAATGATCAGATGAGTTCTTTTTCTAAGTAGTTACCTATAACTAGGGTTTTGGTTTTCTCAAAGGAAATTAAGCTTCTAATGTCTCAAATGAGTTTCATAGTTCCTCATATGCTTCAAAGAATCCTCATGTCAAGTTTCAAGCCTTACATCACAAATTTGCTCAGTCAATTAGCCAAATGATTGAAAACCAACTATATTGGGCAAAAAGTCAACTGTGGTCAATATATAGTCAAACTTTAAGATTTTGGTCAATATTATTATTTTGAAGTTACAATCATCATTTTATCAAGGGTTGATCATAACTCATCAAGAAAACTCAAGACTCATCAAAAGTCAAAAGTTGCTAAATTAGGGTTTTCTTTAGGAGAAGTCAACTGAACTTTGACCAAATATAACTTTCACAGGCTTCATCAGGAAGTTCTCAACCAAAGCCCATTTTAATGGAAATTCAATTCTCTACAAATTTGTCTCTCTAAGCTCAAAGCCCAAAAATGCTTAATTTGAGAGATATGAGCTAAAACATTATAGGTCATTTTAAAAGTTAACAAAAAGACACTTTTTGCCAAAGCAATTTACATAAAGATAAATCTTCAAGTGGAAAATTGATCAACATAAGAGTTGTAGAGGACATCTTGAGCTTTCTAAAAATTCAAAGATCATCTTCATATGATAAAAATTGAGCAAGTTATGAGTTGCATAAGTTGGATAATTTTGTGAAATTGCATGAAACTCCAATTGAACAATTTTGGACTTTTGGATTAATGGGCCTAATTTTTGAAGTTCAAACGTGCTCATGACATGTTAAGGGACCCCCAAAACCATTGACACATTTTTTATGATTTTTATTTTTTTATTTGAATTTTTATTCATTTAAATGCAAGTTAAATCAAATAAATAGTAAGTTAAGGTATAAAGCATTAAAGGCTTTTATTTCAAATCTTTTGGAGGCCCAAAATTGCATGAGAAATCGTGTGAAGCTTATTTGCAAAACAAATCTCCATGCTTTTGTCTTATTCTATTCTATTTTTCAAACAAGAATCAAAGTTTGTTCTACAAGGTCTAAGCCCATCTTTCATGACCTAATCACCTCTTATAAATACTCTTCTCATTCAGACAAGGGAGATCACGAAAAACCTTGCAAGAACACGCCCTCCAAATCTCAAAATTTTGTCAAACTAGGGAAAACTTGAAAATCGTTTTCCAGCCCTTTCCAAAGCAAACTAACCACTCAAATCAATCCCTAAGACATTATAGGGTAAGACTTGATCGTTCTTGATGATCAAAGAGGCTTGAAACATGCGCATGAAGCATCACTGATTTCCCTATTTTTCATGCATTTCAATTTTTAATTTTTACCTTGCTTTAATTCATACTAACCATGCTAATGTGTTTCTGAGATGTAACAATACAGGATTAGACCCTTGCATGAGTCCCATAACGCCTGGATAGCTTAACACCATGTTTGGACCGATTTACATTATTTTGTTTGTATCTCTTTATGCTGGAAGAATTAGCCAAAGTTAAGGCCACCATTAAATTCACAGCCCTGAAATTAGGGGGGGGGGGGGGGGGTAGGGTCTTCCTTGATCACTTATGTTTGTTATTTTGCCGGTTCCAAGAAAATACCTCACTGGAAAAGACGACCGGAGCTAGGGCTCCGACGCTTCTCCGGTCCATTTAATTATGTTTATAATATATTTATGTTCTTTTATTTTACTACCTGATGTAACAGCCACCCCAGTGGCAAGAGCGCGCGTACAAAAGCTCTTCTTACCTCAAAGGCGTGGGTTCGATTCCCGCCTTTTGCAATCTTTTTTGCTATTTTCCAATTTACGCAGGTTTTCTATATAATAAGCAACACTTATTTTCTAACACAACCAGCACGTTGGCTGGGTGACAAGCAAGTCAATATGAAAGCTAGAGGGTGTGAGTTCAACACCCACCCCATGCTGTTTTAATTTTTTCCCTTCTTTTTAACCTTATTTCTTTTAATTACTAACCTTAATTTTTTCCTTAACCCTAATTATTTTTCTTAATTAACAATTAATCAATTTTAATATTTTTTCAAAATCCTAATTGTTGTACCCCAAAATTTCTCCTCCCCTTTTCTTCTTAAGACATTCTTTCAAGGCTTCTCAGACACTCAAGGCACTCAAGGGTTGACCAGTCAACTCACCTCCTAAGCCCAAAGGTCTACAATTAGGGTTTTGAATTTCTCAAGGAAATTTGGATTTCAAAGGTCTCAAGTGACTTCCATGGTTCTTCATAGGTCCTCAACAAGGTCCATGTCAAGTGTCAAGTCCTACATCAAAAGTTTGCCCAGTCAATGGCTCAGATGATTAAAAATCAATCGTATTGGTCGAAAAGTCAATTATGGTCAACATACAGTCAAACTTCAAGATTTTTGGTCAACATAAACATTTTGGAGTGATATTAATCATTTGATCAAGGGTTGATCATGATTCCCCAATGAAAGCTCTCAAATCATCAAAAGTCAAGAATTCCCAAATTAGAGTTTCCTTAGAAGTCAATTGAACTTTGATCAGACATAACTTTCACACGCTTCATCAACTTTTCCCCAACCAAAGCCCATTTTGAAGAAAATTCAATTTTCCATAACTTTGGTTTTATTGTCAAGTCCAAAAAATGCTTCACTTGGAATATATGAGCTCATACATTATATGTCATTTTCAAAAGTCAATAAAAAGACACTTTTTGTCAAGGAAACTTACATCAAGATAATGTCTTCAAAAGAAAAAATTATCAACAGAGAGATTGTAGAGGGAATCTTGAGCTTTCGAAAAAGTCCAAGATCATCTTCAAATGATAAAAGTTGAGCAAGTTTTGAGTTGCACAAGTTGGGAGATTTTGAAGAAATTCATGAAGTTCAAATTGGGCAATTTTGAAACTTTGAGCTAATGAGCCTAATTTTTGGTGTTCAAACATGTTTACCAAATATTAGAGGACCTCTAAGTCCATTTATGAATGGCTGTGATTTTTATTTATTTTGATTTTGATTTTATTTAATTTAAAATCAAACAAACTGAAAAAAAACACACGAAATCATGAGCTATGCATATGGGCTTAACTTGGTCAAGAATGAAGCCCAAATATTCGTGTGACCCATCAGCAAAAACGTTCAGGTTTATGCAAGCACAAGGATGGCAAGAATTATCAAATATGGCAACTTTTCAAAATTTTGATTTTTGTTTTAAAAACATGGTTTATGGTTTGATTCTTTCCATGATTGTTCACTTCACCCCCTCTCTCTTTATAAGGACACAACTCAGAAGAAAGAAGACACGCATAGCTGCCTCAAAGGAATACCACAAAAGTTTCTCAAAATTCTTAAAATTCGAAGCATTTGAAACTCTCACTTCTAGGCGCTATTGATCCAAACAAAAGATCTATTCATATCCCTGAAGCTTACATGAATCGAACCAGGCTCATAATCAAGCCCTTTCACGTCCATAACCTCCACCTCCAATCACACCATTTGACAAAGTTGGTAAAAACTCTAAACTTTGATTTCATGTAATTTTGACCATGATTAATCCGTTTAAACTTCTCATACACACCATGAGAACAAGACTAACTTGTGACATGTGAGATTGGACGCATGAATCACGCTATGCCATTTTAAAGGCATCAAGAGCATTTGGTTTCAGATCTCATGATATAGGATGTTTTAGAGCAAAATAACCCCATATTTGAATTCAGGGGGAAATATTAAGGGGAATAGGGTGCTTTGTACGTGTTAATCATTAGGTTTTTGCAGGTTTGGATTTTGTTTGGTCGGAGAAGACGACTGGAGTTTGACTATGGCGTCTCTGATTTCCTTTGACTCCAACCAGGGCACACATGGAGGAAAGCAACATTCTAATTGGTTTATTTAAAGTTCCATGGATCCACTGAACGCGTGTATTTTGATGACCTGGAACTAGTTTTTGTTTGACATTATAATGTTATTATTTAATCATACTAACAGATGAAACACGTTACCCTAGTGGAAACACACACGCACTTAAGGCATATCCCCTCCAGGTCATGGGTTCGATCCAGGCGCAAGGGGGTTTTGTTTTTTCACATTTTCTACTTGTAGATCCAGGGCATACGAAGGCTAGAGTACACATCATACAACTCAGGGCTGAACCATAAAATATCAAGGTTTCAAATCCAACGCCCCTGGATCAGCAAGCATACCACGAGGCGCATGGATCCACCTACACTGATTCATGTGTAGCTCCTGGGCTCAGCTATTTTTGGGCCTAAGAACATTCATTTTTGCACCCCCAATTACTGTTTGCAACGCCTGGGCCTAAGATGGGCCTTGCAAAAATCTGGTTTTTTCACCCCCTAACATTTTCTTTTTGCAGCAAGCCCATTACCTTCTTTTTATTTATTTAGTTTTGTTTAATTTACATTTTTTTCTTCTTTTTTTAATTAGTTTCTTTTAATCATAAAATCAAAAAATCACAAAAAAATATTAGACTTAGGTTTTTATTAATTAAATTAACTTTGATTAATAATTTAATCACCTTTTTTTAATTAACTAATTAGAATTAGGGTTTCTTTAATTTCATTTAACTATTTTTTCTAAACAAACAAAAGTGCAAAAAACAACAAAAAATATTTCTTTTTATTACTTAGAAATTTTTTAGGGCTTTCTTTTCTCCGCGCGTTTATTTATTTATTTTATTCGCATTATTTCACAAATATATGTAACTGTGAATGAGATGTAATAGTTTAAATTAGGATCTTTTTACATTTTTCTTCCCCATTTTAGTTTGTAATTTCCCCCATCCCGAAGATATGTAATAACATAGTTTATTTCTCGTACTTTATTTTCTGCCCTTCTGTACATAATTAACTATTAGATGTATGCTTAATTGGCTTGTATCGAAAGACTAAAAGAAAATGCTAGAAAACCTAACTGTGATACGGTGGGAAGAACTGACTGTTTCTTGGAATGCTGGTTCGTGTTTTGCGTTTGTTTTTGCAAAATGTCGCGGTAAACAAGAGTCGCCACCGACTTTTATGTTATCCAACAAGGAAAGGAAAAAAGCACAAGAAAATTCCTTTTTCGAGATATTTTTGAGTACAGGGGGTAGATTATAGAAAGGGAAGGTATTAGCACCCTTTCTATCCGTAGTTATCTACGGGCTCTTAGGTACTTGCTCATCATTTTCAAAATTGTTTTCTTTGTGCTTGTGGGTTTTGAAAAGTTTTTGTTTCAACTTCGATTTAACTCTCGCTTAAGAGTGTAATGAAGTGTTTTTTGAAAACTTGTTTGTAAAAGTGTGTAAGTGTGAAAAAGTTTTGTTTTGGATGAGCAAGTATCTGAGAACTAATCTACCTACTCGAAAAAAGGAATCATTCTATGCTAATTTCCTTTAGACAATGCTATCCCACTATTAGTGAGTAGGTAGCACCGTCGTTGAAGTTTGAGGGTCAATTCGAAAGAGGGACATACAATCACTAAAGCAATGTTAGGACATCTTAGCGGTAACCCTAATGTCTAGATCATTTATCCGAGGCAACGATATCCGAGGCAACCATTTTGAGGAAACTATGATCTTTTAGACAAGAGGACGGCCTCTAAAACAACCTATACTCAATGACCGTTTACAAAGGCAACCAAGTGGAGTGTACCCTAAGAGTGCGCATGTGCGATTGTGTTGATTTCAATTATTTTTATCTTTGCACATGTTAAGGGTGATCTAACCATTTTAAGATTAAGCATTCATTCTTGTCATGCAAGCCCTATTATCAAACATCTAACAGTTGTATAATTTGCAGAATTAAAATGTGGAATTTAAACTAAATTATTACAAGGCATAGGGTATTTACATCGCCAAAAGCAACCCTTTGAAAATAAAATAAAAAGCGGAAAAAGTAAATGTCCTAATTAATTATTACAATCCAGGAGCAGATACATTAATCGAATAAAGAAAAATAAAGCGCACGATGCGAAATTAAATCGAATGCGAAATTAGGGTTTTGACCCTTTTAATTAAATAAAATGTTTTTTTGTTTGTTTTTATTTTTAAGAAAAGAAATTAAATCCTAAAATTAAATGCTAAATTAATTATTAAATAAATTAATGAAAAAATGACATATTTTTGGAGTTTTTGTTATTTTAGGAAAGAAAATAAATAATTAAATTAGGGTTAAAACCTATTAAATCTAGTTAATTTTAAATATTTACAAAATAAATTAAAGTTACCTAATTAATATCCTAATTAATTTAATTAATATTTATTAATAAAAATGAAGTTCTGAATTTTAATTGGATGAAAAATATTTTTTGTGATTTTTTTGATAAGAAGAAATTATTCTATTGGTTAGTGATTAATTAAAACAAAAATAAAATAATTAAATAAAATAAACAAAAATAGAAAAAAGAGTGAGATGGGCCTGAATATTGGGGTGTGAATAACAAGGATGTTGGCCCATTTGTACTGATCCATTTGACTTTTTCCAATCCAGCGCGCGTGTATTGACTTGGCCTATGGTACACCTTCAATGTTGGCCATCAGATCTGGCCACCTGGCCATCTGGCGTGTTGGATAGTGAATGTCCATGGTAGATCTCCTGGCCACGCTTGTACTAAATTACCTGAAAACAAATATTATGAAGAAAATAGGGGGACCTGGGATTCGAACCCAGGTCCCAAGGTAAATTCCAATGGCTTGTGACCAGCTGAGCTGCTGGTTGTCTTTGTACATAGGCTAAGCATTAAATGTAATAAAAAAAACAAGGTTAGTGGACAAGAAAAGAAAAACGTGCGCTCGTTTGAATGGACAAATGGGGGAGTGCCAATGCATCATCCATGTCCTCCCTCCGTAGCTAAAAATCTGTAACACTTATACCTACGGACGCTGGCCGTCACTACAAGTCGTGTCCATTCCAAAATCTCGTACAGGCCATGGAAATGGATTCTAAGACCATGGTTGAGGTCGTCTCATCCTCCTGATTGCAACCATGCCCATTATTAGGGCTAATTTTTCCTGAAACAAAAAGCCCTAAAAACAAACACAAAACCCTAGCAATGGTGATCCATGATATAGGTCAGATAAATGAAATTGAGTAATACCAAAAGCTTGCAAATGATGTGTAGATTAAGAATATGCCATCAATCCATATTAACAATGCCTAATTTTCAAAATACGAAATCAAGAATAGGGCGGCTTCGTGAATAACTTACAGTGCGTGGGAGGGTCTGAAAACGTGTGCTTTTGGTTGCTTTCGCTTGTGGAGATTGCCAGGAGACGATTGGGACAATTGCCAAGCCTTAAGGATGCCTCTAAGCCCTGTTTCGATCTCACACTTTTTCTTGTTTTTGCAAATTTGGTTCTGGCTCTATGCTTGATCTCTAACCCTGATTTTGATATGCACACGACCCTTATGTATTGCATAATATATTAGGTTTGAATACCCTGTCCAAATCTCCTTCTTTCAATGATTTTGATATGGATTTAATTTGCTTTGAACAACTTTCCAAAATTGGCTCCTTTGCAATCTCTTTGTACACAATTGGCTTGATGCGAATTTGAATGCCTTGCTAGCTGTGATTAAAGCCTGAAACAATCAAAAGATCCATTGTTATCAATTACTTTGATTTTTATTTGAATTAATTTTATTTAACTGGCGACTCTGCTGGGGAAATTTAATAAGTGGGGTGTACCTTAGGAATAGTTCATCATAATGTTTTCAATTGCTTGATTTGTATGCTTTATCTTTGTGGGTTTGAATCAGAGTTACTATAGATCCTAACCCAGATGTGGGGGATACCTTTTAGGTAAGTAGCAATAGACTGTGAGGGAACTGTACGGCGTAGACCAATACAGTTGAAGCAGTAGCTACATTGGTGTGGCACTTTAGTTTGTACCGATATCCCTTGTGGTGGAACAAGGAGAATATGGGTCAGCTAAGGGGTCATTAAGCACCAACTGACCTTAGAACCTATAATTGACCAACTTGGTCATAGAAAAGTAGCAGTATGCTACACTCATTGAGACCAAACTCTCGCGATGCTTCCGGCTGCAAGAAAAGGTTGCCAAACTGGAATTATGACCGATCGAGGGTGGTCAGTGATATTGAGATCCTCTAGAACCCGATTACTATTTATAGGACAGGTTGAACCAACTAAACTGAAAGAGGGTAATACCTAAACTCCATGCCAGCCTGAAATCTAAGGGCTACTGTGTGACTTGTGTGCCCTTACCATGTTTGCTATCTGTGAATACTTGTGATGTGTTTCTATCATAATATCATGACATTGCATGCATATTGCATTGGACTAACCATTTCAAAGACCAATGTGATTCATATTTGTTATGTTTTGCAGATCATGGCATCTATGCGTAGAAACACTATTCGGATCAGTTTTGTTCAGATTCCTGTTCAGCTTAGAGATTTGGTTGCAAAAGTGCCCGATATTTCTTCCTTTGTCAGAAGACATGGTCACCTCCTGAGTTTGGTCACTTCTAAGATGGATGAGCAGATGATGAGTGTCTTGTGCCAGTTCTTCGAGATATATTTTAGGATAGTGTTTTTGTTGTTTTTATTTTTAAGAAAAGAAATTAAATCCTAAAATTAAATGCTAAATTAAGTATTAAGTAAATTAATGAAAAAAATAATTAATGACATATTTTTGGAGTTTTTGTCATTTTAGGAAAGAAAATAAATAATTAAATTAGGGTTAAAACCTATTAATTCTAGTTAATTTTAAATATTTACAAAATAAATTAAAGTTACCTAATTAATATCCTAATTAATTTAATTAATATTTATTAATAAAAATGAAGTTCTGAATTTTAATTGGATGAAAAATATTTTTTGTGATTTTTTTGATAAGAAGAAATTATTCTATTGGTTAGTGATTAATTAAAACAAAAATAAAATAATTAAATAAAATAAACAAAAATAGAAAAAAGAGTGAGATGGGCCTGAATATTGGGGTGTGAATAACAAGGATGTTGGCCCATTTGTACTGATCCATTTGACTTTTTCCAATCCAGCGCGCGTGTATTGACTTGGCCTATGGTACACCTTCAATACTGGCCACCAGATCTGGCCACCTGGCCATCCGGCGTGTTGGATAGTGAATGTCCATGGTGGATCTCCTGGCCACGCTTGTACTGAATTACCTGAAAACAAATAATATGGAGAAAATAGGGGGACCTGGGATTCGAACCCAGGCCCCAAGGCAAATTCCAATGGCTTGTGACCAGCTGAGCTGCTGGTTGTCTTTGTACATAGGCTAATCATTAAATGTAATATAAAAAAAAACAAAGTTAGTGGACAAGAAAAGAAAAACGCACGCTTGTTTGAATGGACAAATGGGGGAGTGCCAACGCATCATCCCTGTCCTCCCTCCGTAGCTAAAAATCTGTAACACTTATACCTACGGACGCTGGCCGTCACTACAAGTCGTGTCCATTCCAAAATCTCGTACAGGCCATGGAAATGGATTCTAAGACCATGGTTGAGGTCGTCTCATCCTCCTGATTGCAACCATGCCCATTATTAGGGCTAATTTTTCCTGAAACAAAAAGCCCTAAAAACAAACACAAAACCCTAGCAATGGTGATCCATGATATAGGTCAGATAAATGAAATTGAGTAATACCAAAAGCTTGCAAATGATGTGTAGATTAAGAATATGCCATCAATCCATATTAACAATGCCTAATTTTCAAAATACGAAATCAAGAACAGGGTGACTTCGTGAATGACTTACAACGCGTGGGAGGGTCTGAAAACGTGTGCTTTTGGTTGCTTTCGCTTGTGGAGATTGCCAGGATACGATTGGGACAATTGCCAAGCCTTGAGGATGCCTTTAAGCCCTATTTCGATCTCACACTTTTTCTTGTTTTTGCAAATTTGGTTCTGGCTCTATGCTTGATATCTAACCCTTATTTTGGTCTGCACACGACCCTTATGTATTGTACAATGTATTAGGTTTGCAAACTCAGTCCAAATCTCTCTCTTTCAATGCTTTGATATTTGATTTGATTCTCTTTCACAACTTTCCAATTTTGGCTTCTTTTCAATCTTTTTGTACACATATGGCTTGATGCGAATTTGAATGCCATGCTAGCTGTGATTAGAGCCTAAAACAACCAAAAAATCCTTTGTTATCAATGCTTTGGATTTTATTTTATTTAAATCAAATTAATTCAAATAAAAATCAAAATAATTAATAAGAATATGATATGGACACATGTCAAAGGATAGAGCACGTGGGCTATAATTTCAACTCAAAACAAGTGAAAAAGAATGGGCCCATTTGGCAAAATTTGAAGTTTTGAGGATAGTTGACTTTTGGCAATTTTGCAAAAAAAGTCAACTTCAATAATGCATAACTTCCTTAATTTTGACTCTTTGGAGGTGTTCTTGGACTTTTTAGAAAGCTTGAGATGTCCTCTAAGCAACCCTTTTCGTCTCATCTCATTTTGATATTCCATGCTCATGTATGAAGCTTGGACAAAAAAGGTGTTTTTGTTGACTTTTCAAAATGACCTATAATGTCCAAATTCATAACTTCTTGTGAGTACATATTTTGAACTTGGGAGATGAAGATGGATTGCAGGGAATTGCATCCTATTCAAAATGAGCTTTGGATGGGTCATTTCTCATAAATTCTGAGAAAGTTATGCTTGGTCAAATTTGAGTTGACTTTTCCTACAAAACTCTAATTTAGCAACTTTTGAATCTTGATGAATTGTGAGCAATCCTTGATGAATCATGATCAACCCTTGATCAAATGATGAAATATACTTCAACATGATGATGTTGACAAAAAATATTGAAGTTTGACTGTATATAGATCATAGTTGACTTTTGCCCTAACACAGTCGATTTTTGGACCTTTTGAGCAATTGACTAAGCAAACTTTCTCTGCAAGGTTTGAAACTTGACATGGATGATCTTGAGAACATTTTAGGACATTGGTGA
Organism: Vicia faba; assembly: GCA_948472305.1. Lineage (NCBI taxonomy): Eukaryota > Viridiplantae > Streptophyta > Magnoliopsida > Fabales > Fabaceae > Vicia > Vicia faba. Next base: position 590,244,449 of record OX451735.1, read on the forward strand.
GCACTTGGGGTCACTTGGACTCAAGGATATTAATGCAACATGAAACCCTAGTTTGGGGAAGACTGCCTTAGGAGAGAGCTTGTCTGACCAATCCTTGGACTTCCTTGAGCAACTTGGAGATCTTTCTTGCAATGTTTTGAGAAATATGAGAGGGAAAATTTTGGGGTACAACACTAACACTCAAGATAAACATAACTGAAACACAACACACTTCGCACATGCGCACCTCTGGGGTATTCCTCACTTGTTTCCTCGGATAAACAACAGTCATGTCCCTCAAACGTGGGACACTTTAGCAAATTCCCTCGATATAAAGATCATAGTCCCTCGTTGACACTTCGATGTTGCCTTTCAGAAATGATCTAGTCCCTTACGATAAATTTCTAAAGCATCCTACAAGTTGCCTCTATGACTGTACGATGACCCGCGCCTGTCCATCAAAACATCCAATGATAGGGCTACCTACTAACTAATGGTAGGATATCACTATCCAAAGGAAAGAGGAAAAGAACAAAGATATTTTGAGTAGGTAGATAGCTTATAGTTTCTTGCTCACAAAACAAAACAAATTTTCACACATACACTCTCTTTTTCTAAATATTTTTCAAAATCAAAAACACTTTGTATGCATTCTCAACGATACGAGAATCATTACAAAGTTCGCCACACTAAGGCGCCTTTTCAAAAATATTTTCAAATACCAATACAACAAAAAGCCTTTTCAAAAGTGAGCTAGCAACTAAGATCCCATAGATAACTACGGATGGAAAGGATGTTAATACATTCCCTTTTCATAACCTACCCCTGAACTCAAAATCTTTAAAAAGGTCTTTCCTGTTCTTTTCACCCTTTCCTTTGTTGGATAAAAGAAAAGTCAATGACGACTCTTGCTAACCACAACATTAGCGATAAAATGCAAAACCAGTAAGGTCAGTTCTCCCACCGTATTAAAGAACTGGCGACTCTGCTGGGGAATAAAAATAAAAGTAGGGTTACCTTAGAGATAGTTCACATTTAAATGCTTTACTTATTTGACTTGCTTGCTTTGCATTTCAGGTTTATGTTTGGGTATTCTTGTATAGATCCTATACCGGGATATGGGGCATATTAGGTAAGTAGCAATAGATTGTGGGGATTATGCGGCGTAATACCTACATGATTGAAGTGATGGTTACGTCAGTGTGACACATTTGTTGGTACCAGTATCATTTGTGTTGAATCAAGGAGAATACGGGGCCGCTGTGTGGTGTCATGAAGCACTAACTGACCTTAGAACCTTAGTTGAACAAATTTGGTCATTAGAAGTTAGTGAAATAGCCGGCTTCAGTTCAAAACTAAGGATTGGTTGATACTCGATACTACACTCATTGAGATCAGACTTTTGGGATATTTCGGCCGCGAGAAAAGATCGCTTGAGATGAAACAATGTCTGATGAAGAAAGATCAGTGATATTGAGATTCCTTAGAACTCAGTTACTTCTTTTAGGACAGGTTAAGCCAAATAAACTTCAAGAGGGTACTTACCTACATACCCCATTCAAACCTAAACCTAAGGCCTTGCGTGTCTTGCTTGTGTGTGATTATTTGTTCAAACATGACATCATGTATCATCACATCCATATTCATTTTCACTAACCATTTCAAGGACCAAGAGAATTTATCTTTGTTCTGTTTTTCAGGCCATGGCCTCCACTTGCTGAAATACCATCCGAATCAGTTTTGTAAAGGTTCCTCCTCAACTCAAAGAGTTAGCATCAAAGGTTCCTGAGAACTCCTCGTTCACCAAAAGATATGGTCGACTCCTCAACCTGGTTACCTCAAGCTTTGAAGAAAAGATGATGGGTGTGCTTTTTCAGTTCTTTGACCCTAAACACCATTGCTTCACCTTTCTCGATTATCAATTGGTACCCACTATGGAAGAGTTCTCTAAATTACTAGGAGTACCCATTCTTGATCAGATGCCTTTCACCAGTCTAGAGGAAGCTCCAAAGCCAGAAGTCATTGCAACAACCTTGCATCTGAAACGATCTGACATTATATCCAACTGGGAAACAAGGAGCGGAGTCAAGGGTTTTCTAGATAAGTTCCTATTAGAAAAGGCTCAACTGTTTTGGGATGATTTGGACTTTAAAGCTTTTGAAGAAGTCCTGACTCTTCTAATCTATGGGTTACTACTATTCCTCAATCCAGACCAACTCATAGATGTGAATGCTTTCAGAACTTTCCTCTCTCGTAACTCTGTGCCTACTTTACTCGGAGACATTTTGCACTCTCTTCACACTCATACCATGAAGAGGAGGGGGGGGGGGGGGGGGGTTCTTATTTGTTGTATACTATTGCTATCCAGGTGTTTTATTTCTCACCTTCCTCAATTAGTATTGAAGAATGAACAAGGCTTGGGTTGGTCTCAAAGGATAATGTCGCTTTCTCATACATATATCTATTGGTGCTATCGATCTCAAGAGGATATTCCTATCATTTACCATTATGGGGAGTTCCCTAATGTTCCACTCTTAGCCATTAGGGGAGGTATTATTTCTGGTGGAGCCATGATCCTAACCAATATGGACGGTGACGACCTTCCACACCGGGTAAACACAAGCATAGTTAAAAAAGTACTACGCATAAAAAAAGATCCACTAGGTCGACTGGCCTAGGAAAAAATTAGGGCATCCCAGTGAACCAAAATGGTTCGAGCAAAAATTAGGGATATCCATAAAAAAATGTGTACACCCGACAAGTCGAAAACCTGAAAAGGCGGCTTAGGCAAAAAAGGGTATCCCGGTGGACTGAAAACCCGAAAAGGCGGTCTAGCCAAAAGTTAGGGATTTAAAGCATATAACTATGTCCCGTTGGATCACCTTACAACCAATCTTCAGTATTAACTATCAAGCTCAAAGCGGTACTAATCAATTCAATCAACTTCGAACAAGTAGCGAAAGGGATGAGATGCTCAAAGACATAAAGGCAATAGCAGAATGGGAACCCAATGGGATTATTTCACATAGCTTTCTTTCTTTATATACTATTTTGCATAATTTCCATTCTCACAACGGCATTCTCCTACCAAGATTTCTGTCTCCTTGTAAAAAAACTCTTTTTTCAAAGTAATACAAAACTAGTTTTTTGAAAGTTGCAAACTTCTGTTTTATTTTCATGTTTTGTGTGCGAAAGCATCCAGTGATTATTTTTGAACATATGCAGTTGAATATGATTATTGCTTACAAATACACGCATAAAAACAAAAATAAAATTGCTAATGACTCTAAGAAACAGGACAATATCTAAGGGCCATCCACAATATCTCCACAAATGTCTTCCCCGACAGATACTTTCTCCAGCAGGTATTGAGGCAGGGGCATCTTGCTACAAGGTCACCGCTATATTCTCTGCATGCAGCCTAATGGTGTCAGGTGTTCTCATATCCCCGGTGGAGCAAGAATCTCCAAAGTACTGCTCCAACATCTAAAAATTTCCCAGTGAAGTCGCCAAGCTTCTCAAGATTCCACTATAGGATTCCAACAAAATCCCCAAGCAGTTTATGGAGTTCACCTTCCGCAACAGAGTTTTATAAATCTCAAGTAGTTTATAAAGCCTTATCCCCAGTAGAGTTTATTTATCTAACTATGGAAGTTCATCCCCCAGCGGAGTTTTATTTCTCCAAGTTGGTGAAATCTTTCAACAGAGCTCTTCCCCTTGGCAAAATCATTCTGAAACAGAAGTCAAAGATCCATGCAGAGAGAGAGAATCTCCAAAAAAACTATCTCCATTCATTATCCCCAGCGAAAATTGAAGAATCACTTTCTTCACTCACCAACAATAGTCCGGGATTCAGCTTCCCGGTACTCTTCAAAAACTATCAGGGATTTATTTTCCAAGACAAAGATATTGTGCAACAAAATTACCCGTTCATACATCATGGCATGTGCATACAAATACATATATCATTATCTCATTTATTTTGGGAGCATCATGCAATCCATACATCATGACATCGCATGAAACTGATTTTACCTTTTCAGGTTAAATTAGCAAACAGACAAACAATATCAACTTTTATAGTAGGTCAAAGATTAATTCCCAAAACCAGACAGGGAAACTATCTATGTGTCCATCAAAACAAGTTCCAGATTAATACCTGTAACAAGCCAGGACAACTATCTATGGACGACCGGCTGTAGATTAATACCTGTAACAAGCCAGGATAACTATCTACATGAAAAGATTGAAGATTAATACCTGTAACAAGCCAGGAAAACTATCTTTCTTTCTTAGGTCAGAGATTAATAACTGAAACCACACAGGATAACTATCTCAACGACCAAGCAACAAACATAGTTCCAGATTAACACCTGTAACAATCCAGGAGAACTATCTATGGAAGACCAACTGTAGGATTAATACCTGTAACAAGCCAAGAAAATTTTCTACATAAGGAGATTGAAGATTAACACCCAAAACCAGACGAGAAAACTATCTTTATTTCTTGGGTCAAAGATTAATACCTGAAACCAGCCAGGACAACTATCTCAACGACCGAAAATTTTCAAATTCCAGATTAATACCTGAAACCAGACAGGAAAACTATCTGTTAACGACTGATTGTAGATTAAACACCTGAAACCAGCCAGGAAAACTATATTTCTTTCTTAGGCCAGAATACAACAAACTGTCATCTCTCCAGAGATAACTCTTCAGCAGAGCCTTTGACAACTGAAGTTCCTAGACTCTATTCCCCACAAAGTTTTCCTCAAACAGGAGAACAACAGAAACCCACATTCCCCAACAGACTCCTCCTCAGACAGCAGGAACAGGAACCCCTAAAGGGACCATGTGTGAAATAAACATCTACTTTGGATGACATCTTTAAGCCCATCTTTGGCGACTCTCTGTCATCTCCTCCAAATGGCATCTGTAATCCCATTCTGTACATCATTAACCATCAGTGTTACTTCATACGAGTGCAAATTTCCGGGCACTCTAGTGTCCAATCATCTTCCACCTTTAGATCATGAAAGGTAGACAAGCCAATCTACATCCTCAGGTTTAAGAATATTGAGCAGGGGCAGCTGTTGTACCCCAAAATTTGTCCTCTCATGTTTTCCAAGATTTTTCTTATATGGGTGGTCACAAGCACTTGATTAAAGGAAAAAAATAATTTTTTTTGAAGATAAACAAGGAGACTTCGATTGGCATCTTAAGAATGTCTTTCGATTGGCATGTTAAAGGTGTCTTTCAATTGGCATTTTGACAGGCTTTGATTGAATGCCTAACCTCCTCTGAGCATGCCTCAAATTTTCAAGCTTCGATTGAAGCCTTAGTCTTTTGCTTGTTTGCTGCATACCAGCTTCGACTGGGCATGTGTTTCCTTTGAAACACCCTCCTTCAATCCAAAGGGGAAGGGCCTCTTGTTAGTTCTCCTTCAATTCCACCATTGGCTTTGCATGCTGGCTTGACTCACAAATGCAATGGCTATCTACCTGCAAGCTGGATTCTTGCTTCTTTTGGGCATTTGGTCTCTTTAGAGCAAGCTTAATTCTTGCTTCGATTGGGTATTTGATGTCTTTGGAGCAAGCTTGATTCCTGCTTCGACTAGGCAAATTATCCCTCTGTGCATGCCTTCAGCGCACAAAGCAAGAACTTCTTCAAACTGGCCTTCAATTCACAAAGCTCCCACTGGGCAAAAGTCCCCTCAGCTTGTCACCAGCGCACATATGCCTCTTCATGCTTGCCTTGGTTTCACAAGGCAAAGACCCATCAGCATGCCTTCAACTCACAAGGCAAAAGGCCTCAGACTTTCCTTCGATCCACAAGGCCAAGGCCCCTTCAACTTGCCTCTGTGTTTGCTTTCTACCCACAATAAAATGACTTCCTCTGGGATTGCTTCCAATGCGCAAGGCAATGGTTTCCCTTCATGCCAGCACCAATAAAAAAGTGGTTTTCTTCCATATGTGCTTCAATTCATCAAGAAATTGGCTCCCCTCATGCTAGCTTTGACTCCACCTCCAAAATATTCAACACACAATTTTCCATATTTTGACACCTAGTGCTGGCGTATTCGAAGAACAAGCACATGGTCCATTCGAAGGACATATATTTGCCCCATTCGAAAGACATGTATTGATAGATTTAAAGGGGAATACATGGGTGTTCTATTCGAAGGACGTAATTTGTTGTCCCATTCAAAGGAATGGCAAGTGATGTATAAAAGTGATGCATGGGTTCCCTTCAAAAGAGCACACACATTGGTTTAAAACGAAGTATATTTCTAGCCAAAACGGAAGAAAATTATTCAAAGAGGCCTGCTGGCCCAACCGCCAACATACTACTAGTTTTATACCAACATGCACAAGCACATTAAAGCCAAAAGAAGCTTCGATTGGACAAGAGTTTTCATTTGGGCTAGCTGAATAGGGGTTCAAACAAAGAAGCCCCAGTGATGAGAACATGAGCCAGTCGAAAGGTACACCAATGGTCCATTTGAGGAGGCAATCAAAGGCCCATTCGAAGGGCATACAAATGGTCCATTCTAAGGACCCATTCTAAGGCTATACAAGAAGTCCAATCGAAGGGCAGGAATTAGAGGCATTCGAAGGAGCCAAAATATCCACATACATTTAAATTTCAAAAAGGACAAGATTCCATGTATTTGGCCAATGTTACAAATTCTCATTCATGGCTTTTAAACACCTAACCAAGGTTATTTAAAACCATTGCCTTCTTGTCCCCTCCTTTCTACTCTATATAAGCAGCACGCTTGCAAGCCAAATGGAGGCTTACACGCTTACACACATACAGAGCCCCAAAGGAATCAGACAAAAATTATAAGAAATAGCAAGATTGTCAAAATTTAAAAACACAATTATAGCCATCATCTGTCCAAACCAAAGGTTCAAACACCTTTCTGAGACTTCCAGGAATTCGACCCAGTTAGTGTTCAAGCCGTCCCACGCCTGGAAGCACCAAACAGGATCACTCATTATTGGTATATTTTTGTTGAATTCGAATTTATGATTTTGTGATAAATTTACCTCTTTCAGTGCTTGATTCGTGTTCAGGGGATTCATTAGAACATGTTTGATATATTTTATGCAAGCTTTAATGCGTAAAACATAAAATGCCATTGTTAAGGGCATCCTTGGTCGTTGAGCTTCGTTCCCCTTGTTGGCGTGCGTTTGAAATTTGATAATCTGGCTATTTTTCTTATATTATATTATTGTTTCATATATATAAACGAATGAAATGGCAGCTCAGATGGCAGGAAAGGTGTGTGTATAAGGAGAGGACTCGGGTTTAAGTCCCAGATCCAGTGTTTTGTATTTTTTCTAATATATTCATGCAGATCCCATGCTTCAATGGCCAGGAGCCTATTATGCGCCTTCAGTTTGCAACAAATAAATCATGGGTGATCTAGATTAAAGAGCCTCAATGCGCATGTCCAACATATGCCCTTAAGGATTCATACCACTAGATCAAACACAAAGTCTGGGCTTAACAATCCGGGCCTAGCGTAAATTCAAATCAGCACTCTCTTGTTTCTTTTACATACTTAGGCCCATTTATCTTTTTTTTGTATTGTTTTAACTTTTTTTTATTATTTTGTTTTTCTTTATTTATTTAATAACACAAACAATCAAAAATCACAAAAATATTAGTTTTAGGTTTTTTTATTAAACTAATTTTGTAAGTAAATTAATAAATAATGTTAACTATTTTCTTAATTTAAAATAAATTAGAATTTAGGCTTTAACTTAACTTTAATTATTTTCTTTTCATAATGCAAAAACCAAAAAGAACTTAGACTATTACCTTTAATTTAATTTTAATTATTTTCTTAAATAAACAAAAACAATAAAAAAGATTTTTACTTAGCAATTCCCTAGGTTTCTTTTAGACATAATATTCGTTTCGCGTGCATTATTTCGTTCTTGCATTTTTTATAATAATGTAATTGTATACTGGTATGTAATAGACTAAGTAGGACTTTTTATTGCTTTCTTTATTTTATCTTTTCCCCCAGTTTTGTATATTGTAAATACCCCCCCCCCCCCCCCCGAAGCCATGTAATAGTCCAGGTTTTTACCTTCTACATTTTATATTCTGCGATATATATTAACTGCTAGTAACTAGGCGTGTATGAAAAGACTGAAATCAAACGCTTGCAAACTTAACAAAAACATAAAAATAACTGAACATAACACACTTGTACATATACACATGTAGGGTACCCCACTTTGGTTTCCTTCAGAAATAAAATAGTCATGAGGCAGGAACGCTTTAGCAAAGACCCATAAATCAAAAGATCATAGTCCCTCGATGACCCTATAATTGACTTTAGGTAAATGATCTAGTCCCTAAACAAAATTGCTAAAGCGTCTCCACAAGTTGCCTTGGTGACTGTAACGTCCCTTCGAATTTCCCTCATACATTCAACAATAGGGCTACCTACTCACTACTAGTAAGGTAGCACTGTCTAAAGGATAGGAGGAAAAGAACTACCTTTTCGAGTACAAAGTAGATAGCTGTTAGAAGTTTTCTCAAAAAAACACTTTGCACTTACACAAATACTATTCAAAAACAATTTTCAAAACATTTGCTTGGTTAACACTATTGAGGACTGATACAAGAGTTAAACGCAAAGCAAATCGCCGCACTAATGCATTTCAAAACATTTTTCAAACACACAAAGCACAAAGTACTTTCAAAATGAGAAAACCTCTAAGAGCACATAGATAACTATGGATAGAAAGGGTGCTAACACCTTCCCTTTCCATAATCTACCCCCTTGCTCAGAAAATCTCGAAAAAGTCTTTTTCTGTTCTTTTAACCCTTTCCTTTGTTGGATAAAAGAAAAGTCGATGGCAACTCTTGCTTACCGCAACATTTGTAAACACAAATGCAAAACCAGTATTAACAGTCGATTCAGCCACTGTATCACAGAACTCGCGACTCTGTTGGGGAAGAAATAAAAAGTGGGGTTTACCTTAGAGTTATTTCATTATTAAACTGCTTTTTTGTACTTTGTATGGTTTATCCTTGGAGGGTTATTTGGGTTGTTAATACAGATCCTACACCAGGATCTGGGGCATCTTTTTTAGGTAAACAACAATAGACCATGGAGACTTTACAGCATAGACCGATATGGTTGAAGCGATAGCTGTGTTGGTGTGACACTTTGGCTGGTACCGGTATCCCTTGTGTTGAATCGAGGAGAATACGGGGCCACCATGTGGTGTCGTGAAGCACTAACGGACCTTAGAACCTTAGTTGAACAAAACTTGGCCATTAGAAAGTAGTGAGATAGCCGACCTCGGTGTAAAGATGGGGATTGGTTGATACTCGATGCTACACTCATTGAGATTGGACTTTTGAGATGTTTCGGCGGCAAGAAAAGATTGCTAAGCTGAAATAATGCTCGATAAAGAAAGATCAGTGATATTGAGACTCCTTAGAACCCGATTACTATTTCTAGGATAGGTTGAACCAACTAAGCTTCAAGAGGGTATTTACCTATGAATTTAATGCAAGCCTAAATTTAAGGTCTTGTGTGTTTTGTTTGTGTGTGATTAATTTGCTTAAACATGACATCATGCATCATTACATCCATTTTTCATTACACTAACTGTTGTACCCCAAAATTTGCCTTCCTCTTTCTCCACAAGAAATCGCAGTTTCGGACTTTTCTTGATTTTTCATACTGGCTCAAGAATCGGTCAAACAGACTTTTCTCGTTAGCCAGATGAAATTTAGGGTTTTATTGATGTTTAGGCAGTTCAAAAAGATTGTTTAGCGTTTGGTTGAATTGGCTCAAAGTTTGATCAGGCTGGCGTTTCTCCAGTGTTAAGTCAAAAATCAGGGTTTTATGCGCATATTTCTCAAGAAGAGTTAGTTCTATCAATGCTTTTCAAAATACTCTGAAATAAGAGCTGAGGCTGCTGGTTGTTGATTTGCAGTTTGTTTGGATTTAATCAGTGAAAGGAGGCAGGTGGACGTTTTGTTTGATTAACTGTCGTCTGGTTTGATTAACTGTGCATTGCTTTGGATAATTGGAGCGCTGGGTTTGTTATAAGACCACAATGTTTATCAATTGATTATTTATTTTTAAGTTAAGATAATTGGAATTTATTTCCATTTTATTTTAATTTAAGAATTATAAACAATTAGATAAATATCTGAAGAAGAATTAAAAATGAATGTCAAGTAAAAGGACTTTTTATTTATCTTTAAATTATTTGTATAATTGTTATTGTTTACAAAATATTTACAATAATAATATTACAGTAATTTAAATTTAAATAAAATTATCCTAAACTCCTAAGTCTTCAATTCTTCATCCTCCATTTGTTGCTATTCCTCTCCATTTGATTTTTTATCTGCAAAGAAAAGAAGAAAAAGTCAATTGTAGATAGAATAATTAAGAAGACAAACAGTTAATTTGGGCTCATCATTAAAAACAAATGGCCGGGATCAGTTCGTCCTCTCTGCAAATCACGGGATTTCTCCCGGTTCACAAAGAAGGATGAAAATTGCTTGCAAAAGTATTGAAATGCACAAAAGTTGTAAAATTGCACAAATTCAAAGTTTGTCAAAGAGCTGCATAATTTCAAAAGTCTCAAACAGCATGTGCAAGAACGAAATCCAAAGGCAAGCTGAACTAGAACTACAAAGTCCAAACTGAGTTCACATTCAACTATCCAAAAAGCTGTAAAAAAAAGAGAGATGGAAAGATAACAAGAGGCATAAAATCTGGAAGAAGTACAAAGTATGCAGAGCTAAGCTACATATGCAAGCAAGCTTTTCAATTCATCATTTCCCGAGCCAGTTTGTTTTTTCAGAAATACCGTTCTAAGCAATATATTAATGCTTAAAGTCAAGAGAGAGAAGAGAGAGAGTAAAAGAAAGCAGGCTTACAGCAGGTTTGGGCATGAGGACAAAAACTGTAATAAAGTAAAAAGAAGAAGGCAAGGCTATAAACAGCATATCAGAGCACATAGAAAAAGGGAGGCAGAACATATACAGCAGGATATCACAAAGAGGGAAAACCTCAAGCCTTGCAAACCTGTCCACAATGTTGACCAAGAAAGAATATACAAAGAGGCCAACAATCTGCATAATATAGAGGCAGAAATCACAAGCAAAACATAACTCAGAATATAAAAACCCAGAGCCTGAACTGTCAAGCCTTACTTTTTCAAAACCTGCATAAACATTCAAACACTTGGAAAAACCAGATATAGCCAAGTCCATCAAACCTTAAGCATACAAACTCAACGCACAAAAAAGCCTACAGCCCCCAAAAACTCAAAGTCCATCAAACCTGCCATGACCAATATCCAAACCTCACCAAAAGGCCTCAAGCTTAAACCTGTTGCAAATATAACAACAGCAAGCCCTGCATAAACCTTTCAAGACTCAACAACCTGCAGTCCAAGCCTGAACCAACTGATAAATCCTGAACTTGCGTTAAACCTGCTGAAGCCTCAAACAAACTGAAGCCTAACTGCAATCAAAACACCAAATAGCCAACACCCTCAGAATTGTGTTCATCACAGGGTCTAATATCCAGCATACCAAACATCTCAGCAGGCCCATAGTAGAGGAGGAAAAGAAGTGAAACAGGATTCAACCCGAGAAAAAGTTCTCAGAACCCAAAGGGTTCATCATTGAAAGGACACAGATTCAAAGCAATATTCAAGAGGGCCATCAAGCAAGCATACCATCACACAAAAGCAGCATACAGAAGCAAATAGAGTCAAGCATACGAGGCTAGCAGAAGAAGAGAAAAAGAATGAAATCATGCCGAAGAAGCAGATAGAAGAAGATAAAGAGGTTTTCAGGAGTCATCATTAAACCCGACAAAACGCATAAAACACGAAATACCAGGAAGAGCAAGCTAGTGCATCACCGCGTCCTCCACCCTTGGCCCTCCAAACGCCTCCAAGTTCCCTCCTCCTTTGTCTCCAAGAGGTAGTATTCTCATACCCTTTTCATGCATTTCAAATGGTAAACGAAAACACATAAATACGAAATCAAAACGAGAAATCAAAATAAATAACGAAAGCCCTAACGCGATGAAGACAAAGATCGAACCTTGTAAGCATCGCCTGAGCGGTCCACTGAGGGAGAAGGGGGAACGGTGGCGCCGGTGGCCTTGGACGAAAGAAACTCAGAAGCTGGCATGAGAGTGAACGAAGAAGAAAAAGCGATGAAGAGAACGAACGGCGCGCCTCTGTCTCACAAACCCTAAAATTCCAATTGAAAACAAAACCAATTAACCCTAAAAACAATTGTTGTGTGAAACACATGGGCCTTGCCCCATTCATCCTTAAGCCCAAACGCATTGACACCCCCCCTGGCTTCTGTTTCAAATTACGTTTGGGCCAGCATAACTCCAAAAGGGCCCATTCAATTCTTTTGCTAACATCTTTTATTATCCTTTTATTGTTTTAACTAATATATTTTACTTAGTTTTATTAAAACAATACCCTTTTTTTATATAACTTACTTAATACTAATTTTAATTTTACATTAACAATATATATATATATATATATATATATATATATATATATATATATATATATATATATATATATATATATATATATATAACATAATTAAATTTTATATAGAAACTAATAAAAATAATATTTTTCTTTAAACTTGAAACTTACACTTTCTTTAATTAAAATTTTTATACATGAAATGTTAATTTTCTTTAAGATAAATACTTTTCTTTTCTTAAAATATTGTCTTTGTACATTAATACTAAAAAATACTAATATATAAGAAATAGGATTTAAGACTTTCTTTTCTTTTATTGAAATATTAAGTTTGTACATATTAAACAAAATACAAAACTACAAATTTAAATCAAACATACTTAATAATACATTTAAGTTCACATTTCTTAACTTGCAAATAAATTACACACAATACACTTACATTGATACATTATACATTTGCTATTCTTATACATTGCTATACATGATACATATTACATTTGATCGCAATTCGATTTGGTTGTAATTATTTAAGTCTCATCCCCATTTGTGTATACTTGTACTCCCACTCCCGGATACTATTTTGTAATAGCGTAGATTTTAAATTCCCGCAATTTACCGCTTTCAAATATACCATGTTTAGACCTAGGGTTTGTATGTACATAAAATCAAATGCTAGATAACCTAATACAAGACAAATACATGAAATCAATACACAATCACACTTGCACCCCCTAGGGTAATCCCATATGTTGCCTTCCAAAATGGGCCATGCTTGCACGTCGAGTTTCTTTGGCAAAACAATTAGAATGATCATAAGTCCCTCGATGACGCTTTCGAAAGTTGCCTAAACGGAATGATCATAGTCCCTTCAAGCAAATTGCCAAAGATACTTGGAACCATTGCATTCATGGTCCATACGATGACCCGCGCCTGTCCCGTTAAAACATCCTAAACGCAAGATTGTCCACCAAATACAATGATGGAACAAAATTGTTAAAAGGGTTAAAACATGAGAAAAACCTTTGAGTAAATTTAGGGGTAGACAACTCTTAGTTACTTGATCTTTTTCAAAACACACTTTCCTACTTTTTAAACCACACTCCACAAACACTTTCAAAACAAACTTTCAAAAACATTTGAAACATCTTTTCGAAAAGATACACACCCTTGTATATACTCAAACACGAGTCATTACAACGGTTGCCGAAACAAAGGCGTCTATTTCAAAAACATTTTCAAAACACAAATACACACCATTTTTAAGCAATCAAAAATCAAGGCAAGTGATCTAAAACCAAGTAACTAATAGCCCATGGATAACCATGGATGAAATGGGTGCTAATACCTTCCCTTTTCATAATCTACCCCCCGAACCCACGAAACATCTCAAAAGGTTTTTCCTGTGCTTTTTAACCTTTCCTTTAGGATAAAATAAAAAAGTCGGTGGAGACTCTTGCTAAACCGAACAAGTGCAAATACGAACGCAAAACCCAAGTCAGTTCTCCCACCGTATCACAGAACTGGAGACTCTGCTGGGGAGAAATTCAAAAGTGGGGTTACCTTAGGGTTTTAGATCACCCTCTTGCATGATTAATTGTTTGTTTTGATTGCTTTACCTTTGTGATTCTCTTGTTTGGGCTTGAAATCCTACACCCGGATTTGGGAAACATTCATAGATAGCAATACGTTATGGAAACTGTGAGGGGTATATCGACACGGTTGAAGCAATAACTATATTAGTGCGACATATTTGTGAGTACCGGTAACCCTTGAGTTCAATCAAGGAGAGTACGGGGCCGCTGAGTGATGTCACTAAACACTAATGACCTAGAACCTTACTTGACCATCTTGGCCTTTTATTAGGGGTAGTGAGATGACCGGCTTTGGTGCAGTCCGAAGTTGGTAGATACTCGATACTACACTCATTGAGGGTTGTCTTCTTGGAATATTTTGGTCGCTAGTTAAGTGGCTAAACCAAAACAATGAACATGGAAGACAATCCAATGATATTGAGCTCCTTAGAACCCGGTTACTATTTATAGGACAGGTTTTTAAGCCAACTACACTCAAGAGGGTACTTACCTATGAAACCCATGCAAGCCTGAAACTAGGGTTTTGTGTGATTTGCCTATACATATGTTTGTGCATACATCATGAACATCATAAAGCATCATATGCATCCGCTAACCATTTCAAGGGTTTGGATCTTCACATTTGTTCTTGTTTTGTAGGTCATGGAAATTCCTTGCAGGAAAACTATCCAAGTCAACCTTGTGAGAATCCCTCCTCAACTTAAGGAGCTCACATCCAGAATTCCCGAAAGCTCTCCCTTCAGTGAAAGACATGGTAGACTGCTCAGCCTAGTCAACACCAGCATTGAAGAAGACATGATGAAGGTTTTGTTCCAGTTCTTTGACCCCCTTCACCACTGTTTCACTTTCCCCGATTACCAGTTGGTGCCCACTTTGGAGGAATTTTCTCAACTCCTGAGGATTCCTATCCTTAATCAACTACCTTTCAACGGTACGGAAAAGGAGCCAAAGCCTGAAGATGTTGCTCAAGCACTACACTTGCAACCATCCGACATCAAGGGGCATTGGGAAACCAGAAGCGATGTCAAAGGCTTCTTGGCAAAATTCTTGTTTGAGAAGGCACAAGAGTGTTGGAACTCCTTGGATCTACAAGCCTTTGACGAAATTGTGGCACTCCTCATTTACGGGTTGGTCTTGTTCCCAAATCCTGACCAGCTTATAGATGTCAACGCCGTCAAGATCTTCTTATCCAGGAATCCCATACCAACATTGCTTGGGGACATCCTCCACTCATTTTACACACGAACAATGAGAAAGAGAGGTTTTCTCATGTGCTGTACTCCTCTCCTTGCAAGGTGGTTTATTTCGCACCTTCCACAGTCTGTTTTGAAGAATGACCAAGGCCTAAGGTGGTCACAACGGTTGATGACTCTCACTCACTCTAATGTACACTGGTGTTCTCGGTCCATAGAAAGTGTCATCATCGTCGATCATTGTGGAGAGTTCCCTAATGTTCCATTACTTGGCATTAGAGGGGGCATTACCTACAACCCTTGTCTGGCTTTGAGGCAGTTTGGATATGCACGGAGGGATGGCCCTCATGACATGTTGATTCCTGACATAGTTTTTGACTTCGACAACGATGCGCAAGGACTCCGTCAAAGGTTCATCAGAGCTTGGAGGATGCCTAACAAGGTAGATAGCAAGACACTGGGGCACAAAAATTCCATCCCTCTTGAGCCTTATCTCAAGTGGGTCCGAACCCGAGCCCAGAGTCTAATGATGCCTTACCCTCATGTTCTCCCTGTGATTAAGGAGCCCGTTAAGGAAGGAGAGGTTCTCTACACCGTCTTGTATCCTGACATGCCAACGACATGGGAGGAGATGCAGAAGAGTTGGATCCAACTCAGGGAAAAAAGGGATACTTTTGAAGCCAGCTTCTACGCCAGCGAGAAGAAGGTTTTGGAGCTTACCCACCGACTCCACGAGGAAGAGACCCTTAACACCTACATCGCGCCAAAAAGGATGTGTAACGTCTTTTTACCATGAGAAGTTTTTGTAATATTTGGCCCATGGGGCATTTATGTACTAACAAAATTTCTTCTTATTAATATGACGTGTGTTCTTTTTGTCTGCAACAATTGTGAATTTCTAAATCCTTGAATGCATTGCATAAATAAACATATCATTCATCATGTTCATAAGCAGGTCTCCACACCAGGTTTCCTTATCTTTCTGCTGTTTATTTCAGTAAGATGGATCTCGAATAAACGGTCAAAGATCTACAGTCTCAGAACTCACAATTTCAACATCTTCTGATGACCTTGGCAAAGGGTCAGGAAGATCTAAAAGCCATGCTCGGGAACAAGGAGCAAGTGAAGAAAAAGAAGAAGAGAGTCGGGGTGGCTACCCTGGGAAGAAGGTTTGAGGGTGAAGCCAGAAGGGTCCTTGAATTTCCCCCTACATCTGAAGAGGGAACCAGTAAGGGAAAAGGGGTCGCGATACCGTCTGAATCCGAAGTTGAAGAGGAAGAGGCGGAAGAAGATGAAGACTACTCAGAACAACAATACCCGCCGGTCGATGACAAGTACAAGAGTTTGGAGGACAGGTTGGCAGCTATGGAGCTGCAGAGAGTTCCAGGCTTAGATTTCGAAGATTTGGGATTAATCGCCAGAATTGTGATCCCCCCGAAGTTTAAAGTGCCAGTTTTTGCAAGATATGATGGGCTGTCTTGCCCAAAGATGCATCTAAGGTCATACGTCCGAAGAATCCAACCTCACACGTTTGACCGAAACCTTTGGGTACATTTCTTTCAGGATAGCCTGTCTGGCACACAGCTAGATTGGTTCTACAACCTTGAGAGATCAGAGGTACATAGTTGGGAGGATCTTGCAGCTGCTTTTTATCGCCAATATCAGTATAACTCCGACCTGGCACCAACCCGTACTCAGCTACAGAGTATGGAGATGGCCTCAGGTGAAGGGTTCAAGGAATATGCCCAGAAGTGGCGCGATCTGGCCGGGAGAGTGCATCCACCTCTGTCTGATAGAGAGCTTGTTGATATGTTTCTGGGGACCCTGTCTGGTCCATTCTTTAATCATCTGATCGGTAGCTCCTCCGCAGGGTTTACCGAATTAATTCTGACTGGCGAGCGGGTAGAAGCCGGTATCAAGAATGGGAAAATTCAGAAGGATGCCTCTGCATCTACTACGGTTAAGAAATCATTTCCGATGAAGAAGGAAACGGCTGTTGTGTATTCTCAGAGAGGAGCAGGAAGAAGTGAGCGCCGGTCGACTGTGGGGGCCGTGATGATCCAGAATCCATCAAACGATCAGCCTCGCAGTAACCAGTCCAGGCCTAAACAGCAATGGGGAGAACGGCCACCACGACAGTTCACCCGCATCAATATGACACCTGCGCAGGTTCTCCCACATCTGCTGAATTTGAATCTCACCAAGATTAGGGAAGCACCGAAGACTGTGAATACTGCTTCACCGCACTATCATCCCAATGCCAAATGCGCCTACCATTCCGATAGCGTCGGACATGACACAAACGATTGTTGGGCGCTAAAAAATAAAATCCAAGACTTGATAGATGCAAAAGAGGTGGAGTTCGACGCTCCAGAGAAGCCAAACGTGATATCTGCTCCGATGCCGAAGCACGATCGAAATGTCCATGTTATCGAGGAAGATTTGTATGTTTCTGATGTCAATGACCTGAGGACTCCACTGTTAACCATCAAGTTGAATCTGCTAAGAGCCGGGATTTTCCCGGGATGCGAAGAAGACTGCTACTGTTGTTACTCTCTGCCGCTTGACTTCCCATCACTAAAGAAAGGCATCCAAGGCCTGATGGACAGTCAACAAATTCTGTTTGAAAAGGTTCCTGCTATTCCAACCCCTACTGAAGATGTCTCAATTATCACCATTCACGCTAATCTTTCCAAGGCCGTCAGAAAGCCTGTTAAGATTACATCAGCTACAAAGATTGTTCCATTGAAAATAACTATGCCTGGGCCAGTCCCCTACAGTTCTGACAAGTCAATACCATGGAATTACGGTGGAGACATCTATTACCATGGTGTTAAACAAGTCGAAGTGACCGAAGAAAGCTCTGATGAAGAAGAGGCCAACATTGGAAACATTGCTGGTACAAGCAAGATCACCCGAAGCGGGAGAATATTTTCTCCAGAGATTGCCCCCCCAAAGGCAACCTTTGGACCCAGCTGCTGCCAAAGTTAATCCTGCACTAATAAGACTTTCCGCCGAAACTCCGTTGATTGAAGAAACTGTTATTGTCCCTCCTACTTCTGCTGATAAAGGTAAAGGGACCCAAGATGAGCTCGTCCGGACGAGGGCTCAACCTTTGCTCATCCCGGAGACCTCTAAGAAAGAGATGGAGGAGATCCTGAAGATAATTAAAAAGAGTGATTATG
Organism: Vicia faba; assembly: GCA_948472305.1. Lineage (NCBI taxonomy): Eukaryota > Viridiplantae > Streptophyta > Magnoliopsida > Fabales > Fabaceae > Vicia > Vicia faba. The sequence goes on from OX451735.1 coordinate 590,262,925, forward strand.
ACGTGGTAGAGCAACTGGGGCAAACCCCCTCGAAGATCTCCATGTTAGCATTACTGCTTTGTTCTGAGGCGCACGCCAAAGCATTGATCAAATTCCTGAAGACAGCCCATGTCCCTCAGGAAACCTCTGCCGACCAATTCCAAGACTGTGTAGCCAGTCTTACAGCAGACAACGGTTTAGGTTTCTCTGATGCGGACCTGACCTCAAAAGGAAGGAAACACAACGACGCATTACATGTGTCAGTAGAATGCCAAGGAACTACTCTGGCCCATGTTCTGGTCGACACTGGTTCTTCTCTAAACGTGCTGCCCAAGAAGGCTCTCGACCGTTTAGATTGTGAAGGCTTGGAGTTAAGGCCAAGTAATATTATTGTAAGGGCATTTGACGGGTCGAAGAGAATGGTACACGGAGAGGTAGACATTCCCATTAAGGTTGGCACAGAAGTATTCCCCTCAACATTCTATGTGATGGACATCCGTCCGTCATACTCTTGCTTACTGGGAAGGCCGTGGATACATAACGCTGGGGCAGTTACCTCCTCCTTACATCAAATGTTGAATTACCCTGTCAAAGGAAAGATCATAATCGTGCATGGTGAAGAGGAATATATGATCAGCCACTTAAACTCCTTTCGGTATGTAGAAGTGGAAGGAGAATTCATTGAAACACCATTCCAGCACTTCGAGGAAGTCTCTCCTGAAGTGGCAGTAGCAAAAGTGGTAGTTGAGGTACCAAAGCAGATGGCCAGGATGGCATCTCTAAAAGACGCGAAAGCTGCATTGAAGGAAGGGAAGAGCTCAACATGGGGTCAGTTGCCAGATATTCCTCATAAAACGAACAAGTTTGGATTAGGTTTCACTGCTGCGGGACAGAAAGCTATGCGCCGCTTGAAGGTTGAAAGAGCGCCCATCAAGATTTCTCCTTATGGAATCAATGCTCTGGAAGGTGAAGACGAAGAAGCCAACATTGAAGATTGGATCTACCCGACTGTCGATAGAGGACTACGCAACTGGGAGGCAAATGACTTTGTCCCTATTACTTTTATTAATCAATAATTATCTGTCAAACATTTCTTGTGGATTTGTAATATTTACTCTTGAACAATCCGTACACTACTTTTCCACCTCATGCCTTGCCCGGGGCATGTAGGTCCATTTGTAAGGATTTTGATTATCTTCATATCCATATGCCATGTTTAACGATTCATTGGACGTTTTTCATTGATAAACTGCTGTGTTCATTTTCTTTCCTTTTTGCATTTTGTTTGTTTAAGGATGGCTATCCCTTACACACACCCACACTCACAAATGCAGGTACCCGTCCACTCTGGATTCTATGGGTGACTATTCTGCTATGTCCTTCAATAACTCTGAAGATCTGGTCAATCAGGCTGAGTATGAAGATGACGAAGATTGTGAAGTACCGGGAGAGCTAGCCAGACTTCTACAACAAGAAGAAAGGAACATCTTGCCTCACGAAGAGTTGTTGGAAACCGTCAACTTAGGAACAGAGGAAGACCGGAAGGAAGTACAAGTGGGTTCCAATCTGGAGCCAAGTGTCAAGGAACGCTTGATACAGCTGTTAAATGAGTATGTTGAAATCTTCGCCTAGTCTTATGAAGACATGCCGGGTTTAGACACAGACATCGTGGTTCACCGTCTCCCTACAAGAGAAGATTATCCACCGATCAAACAAAAAGTCCGCCGAATGAGGCCCGACATGTCTGAGAAGATTAAAGCAGAAGTGATGAAGCAATTCAACGCTGGTTTTCTGGCTGTTACATCCTATCCACAATGGGTTGCCAACATCGTGCCAGTACCTAAAAAAGACGGCAAGGTCAGAATGTGTGTGGACTACCGGGATTTGAATAGGGCTAGTCCTAAATATGATTTTCCGCTACCGCACATCAACATTTTGATTGACAACACAGCTCAGCACAAAGTGTTTTCCTTCATGGATGGCTTCTCGGGCTACAACCAGATTAAAATGGCCCCCGAGGACATGGAGAAAACAAACTTTGTTACACAATGGGGTACCTTCTGTTACAAGGTGATGCCGTTCGGATTGAAGAACGCAGGGGCAACTTATCAACGCACCATGGTAGCTTTATTTCATGATATGATACATCATGAGATCGAAGTTTACGTAGACGACATGATAGCTCGATCACAAACAGAGGGGGAACACCTGGAGCATTTGCAGAAGCTGTTTTCCAGGTTGAAAGAATACAAACTCAGGCTGAATCCAAGTAAATGCACTTTTGGAGTTAGGTCTGGTAAACTTCTAGGGTTTATTGTCAGCAACAAAGGCATTGAAGTCGATCCAGCAAAAGTGAAAGCAATACAAGAGATGCCTGCCCCCCGTACTGAAAAGGAGGTTAGAGGATTCTTGGGGCGCCTGAACTATATTGCCAGATTCATATCTCATCTGACTTCTACTTGTGAGCCACTCTTCAAACTATTAAAGAAAGATCAGGTAGTCGAATGGAACGACGATTGTCAAGCTGCTTTTGATAAGATCAAGGAGTATTTGCTAGAACCTCCTATTCTGATGCCACCCATCGAAGGAAGACCGTTGATCATGTATCTGACAGTCTTGGATAACTCAATGGGGTGTGTTTTGGGCCAGCATGACGAGTCTGGTCGAAAAGAGCATGCTATTTATTACCTTAGCAAAAAGTTTACCGACTGTGAGACTCGCTACTCACTGCTCGAGAAAACATGCTGCGCTTTGGTATGGGCTGCTCGCCGACTAAGACAGTATATGTTGACTCATACCACTCTATTAATTTCCAAAATGGATCCTATCAAGTATATCTTCGAAAAGCCTGCTTTATCTGGAAGAATAGCTAGATGGCAAATGATTTTAACTGAGTATGACATCCAGTACACCACTCAAAAAGCCATAAAGGGGAGTGTACTAGTTGACCATCTAGCTCATCAAGCTATCGAAGATTATCAATCCATGAGATTTGACTTCCCAGACGAGGACATCATGAATTTGGACATCATTGAAGGTAATGGACCGTATGACGGACCTGAAAAGGGATCCCGATGGACCCTGTACTTTGATGGTGCCTCGAATGCACTCGGAAACGGTATCGGTGCGGTACTCATTTCCCCGGAAGGTTGCCACACGCCTTTTACGGCCCAACTCTGCTTCAGCTGCACCAACAACATGGCTGAATATGAAGCTTGCATTTTTGGTCTCAAGGCTGCTATAGACTTGGGAATCAAATCTTTGATCGTATTTGGGGACTCGACTTTGGTTATCAGTCAAATTAAAGGAGAGTGGGATACCAAACATCCCAATCTTATCCCATACAAAGAACATGTCTTGACATTGTTGCCTCATTTCGAGCAAATCACCTTCGAGCATTTCCCGCGAGAAGAGAATCAGCTAGCAGATGCTCTGGCTACAATGTCTTCCATGTTTAAACTCAATTGGGATAACGAGGCTCCCCAAATAACCATCGAGCGAATGGATGAACCTGCACATTGTCACGAGATTAATACCAAAGAAGTAGTGGAACAACCCTGGTTTCATGAAATCAAAAGGTATCTCCAGACTAGAGAATATCCCGAAGGAGCTTCAGTAAATGACAAGAAGTTCCTAAGGAAGTTTGCTGCCAAGTTCTTCCTGAGCAAGGGCATCCTCTACAAACGCAACCATGATTGTGTTTTACTCCGATGTGTGGACAAGGCTGAGGCGGAACTGATAATGACTGAGATACACAGCGGTGCGTTCGGCACCCACTTGAGTGGACACATGATGGCTAAGAAGATCCTAATGGCAGGCTACTACTGGTCAACCATGGAAGCTGATTGCCATCAACACTCTCGTACCTGCCATAAATGCCAAATTTACGCCGATAAGGTGCGCATTCCTCCGGTTCCTCTCAACATGCTGACAGCTCCGTGGCCATTCGCAGTGTGGGGCATTGACATGATTGGAGAGATCAAGCCCACTGCATTCAATGGACATTGCTTCATCCTGGTCGCCATTGACTATTTCACCAAATGGGTCGAAGCGGCTTCCTTCGCCTCTGTTACAAAGAATGTGGTTGCCCGCTTCATCAAGCAAAACCTCATATGCCGGTACGGTGTCCCTGACAGGATCATTACAGACAACAGAACCAATATGAATAATACTATGATCACCACTCTATGCGAACAGTTCAAGATTTATCATCACAATCGACCGAAGATGAACGGTGCTGTTGAAGCTGCGAACAAAAACATTAAGAAGATCATTCAGAAAATGATGGTCACTTACAAGGACTGGCATGAGATGCTACCGTTTTCTCTGCACGGATATCGTACCACAGCACGTACTTCAACCGGGGCAACCCCATTTTCTCTTGTATACGGCATGGAAGTTGTCCTGCCCATGGAAGTTCAGATTCCTTCCTTAAGAATTATGAAAGACGCAGGTTTGAATGAAGAAGATTGGATTCAGACCCGACTTGATCAACTCAATTTGATCGACGAGAAGCGACTCGCTGCTGTTTGCCATGGTCAGACGTACCAAAAACGGATGATCAAGGCTTTCAACAAGAAAGTCAGACGTCAAGTATATCAAGTCGGAGATCTCGTGATCAAGCGGATTATCTTGCCGCAAAGTGATCCCAGGGGCAAATGGACTCCTACTTACGAAGGACCATTTGTAATCAAGAACATATTTTCTAGTGATGCAATGATTCTGACCACCATGGACAGCGACGATTTGCCGCACCCTGCGAACGCAGACATAGTCAAAAAATACTACGCATGAAATAACCCGACAAGTCGAAAACTCGAAAGGGCGACTTGGGCAAAAACGGGCATCCCGGTGAAACGAAAACCCGAAAGGGCGGTTCAGGCAAAAATTAGGGATAAAACAAAAAAATCTGTACACCCGGCAAGTCGAAAACCCGAAAGGGCGACTTGGGCAAAAAGGGGTTTCCCGGTGGATCGAAAACCCGAAAGGGCGATTCAGGCAAAAGTTAGGGAATTAAAGCGTATGACTATGTCTCGTCGGATCACTTTAAGGATAATCTCTTCATCAACCAGCTCCAAGCTTCTGGTTAATTCAGTCATCGGCAGACGAAGCATTGAACGGGCAGATATTCAGAGTTGTAAAGGCTATAGCAGAATGGAATCCCATGGAGTCATTTCACATAGCCATCTTTCTTTTGTATAAAATTTTCAATTTTTACGGCGACATCCTCTTACTAGGATACCTGTCTCCTTTGTACAAAGATGCCCATAAAAAGTTAATACAAATACTTTTCCAAATGCATAAATTTTCTTTGTTTTCTCTTTTTCCTTTTGCACTTATGTTTACTCGAGAAACGTCCAATGTTTTGTTAAGTAGGCATATGCATTTGAACATAATCATTTCCTTACAAATCAGGAAAAGATGATTATTGATAGGTTGAAGGTACGGATAGATATCTCAATGCCCTTTCACAAGGATTCCCCGAACAGAGTTAAACTCCAGGATCCTCAGCAGAACAAGAGCTTTCTCAAAGCTGATCTCCCCAGCCAGAGAGCCTTCCAGAACTTAGTTCCCCTCAGAGATAAGTTCCAGATCCCCAGCGGAGCTAAAATTTCCAACTATCAATCCCTAGCGGAATTAGACCAGTGAACATTCTCCCCACAGAGACATTTCCCACCAGACTGAAGATTCACAGTCATACCTCTCCAGCGTAAGTCTACCAGGTTCTGAACTCCCCAGCAGAGATCATCAGAATTCTCTCACCCCGCAAGTCATCAAGAAGCTCTGAGCCCCGGCAGTGGTCCCCAGATCCCTCAACCAGTGAAGATCTTGTTCCCCAAGCAGTTAGCAGACAATAAGGATTTCTCATCCTCAGTAACCCCAGAGTTCTTCTATCCCCAACTTTGGTTATGGGTTTATTTCCCCAACATTTGTCCAGGATTTATTCTCCAGAACAAATTACATTTCAGATTGATCGGTCGTTCAAAAACTCCTTCATCATCTGTTGGAAGCTACAGTCGTCGAAGATCAAATTCTCACAAGATTCAAGTTATAAAGCCCGAATATGACCGAATAGTATCTTAATCCCTACAGCATATTGCGAAACCCGGAGTACGACCAGATAACAATGCCATACAACCATCAAACCTGGATTACGACCAGATAGGGATGTCCCCTCAGGGAAAGCTATGAAGTCCAGATCCGACCGGATAATAGTCTGACCCCTAGCAAAGCTGTTGTGAGGCCTGGATTGCGACCAGTTAACAATACAAACCTCTGCGAAGCCTGGATTACGACCAGACAGCAGCCTAGAATACTACGAAGCCTGGAATCGACCAGATAGTGGTATATCTTTAACACAAGCCGTGAAGCCCGGATTTGACTGGATAGCAGCTCAACAAGCTATTGTGAAGTCTAGATTGCGACCAGTTAACAATGCAAACCTCTGTAAAGCCTGGATTACGACCAGACAGCAGTCAAGAATACTACGAAGCCTGGAATCGACCAGATAGTAGTATACCTTTAACCAAAGCCGTGAAGCCCAGATTTGACTGGATAGAAGCTTAGCAAGCTATTATGAAGCCTGGACTACGACCAGATGACAATACAAATTTCTGTGAAAGCCTGGAAATCGACCAGATAACAGCGAAGCATTAGCAGAATGAAGACCCATTCTCAGTTCCTCACAGAATATTCGAATATTCTCCAGCGAAGATCTCCTCAAGACAGGAATTCCCCAGTAGATTGGCATACAACCCAAGCTCCTGATCCCCCAACAGTGGTCCCAGGACTTCTCATTTTCAACGATCAGAAGATTCTTGCCCTCCCCTGCAGCAGCCAAGGAATTATTTTCCCTGGCAGTAGTCAAGATTCTTTTATCTTCAGCCGTCCAGGATTCGTCTATCCTCAGCAGGACAGCTCATCAGCTTACATACACATTCATCACATTCATATCATAAACATTAATATAACATACATTACATCATGCATTTCATACAACATGGCTTCGTGTTTCAGCTAATACCTTACCCTTTTTCAGGATAAGAATTAGTAAGCTTCAAATTCAAGACTTCTGAAAACAGTTTACGGATTCTTCCCAACTTCGGATGTTAATCTATCACTTGTTCAGATGCAACTTTTGAAAACAGTTTACAGACGCTTCCCCAACAACGGATGCTGCTCTATCGCTTATTCAACTCCAACTTCTGAAAACAGTTTACGGGTTCTCCAAAACATGGATGTCAATCTATCGCTTGTTCAGACCCCCAGTTCAGAGACGTTCCAAAACGTGGATACCTTTCGGATACTCGTCCGCTCACCAAGGACAAACAGTTCAACATTTCCAGGTGGCATCTCTAAGCCCATCCCCCGAAAAGATTCGGTCACATCCCTAGATGGCACCGTTAAGCCAATCACCAAATGGCATCTGTAAGCCCATTCCCTCTACAATCACATCACTGAGTACAAATTTTTGGGCACTCTAGTGTCCAATCTCCTTTTACCTTCAAGTCGCGAACGGAAAACTTGCCAATCTAACTCTTCAGGTCCAAGAAGATTGAACAGGGGCAAATGTTGTACCCCAAAATTTGCCTTCCTCTTTCTCCACAAGAAATCGCAGTTTCGGACTTTTCTTGATTTTTCAGACTGGCTCAAGAATCGGTCAAACAGACTTTTCTTGTTAGCCAGATGAAATTTAGGGTTTTATTGATGTTTAGGCAGTTTAAACAAATTGTTTAGGGTTTGGTTGAATTGGCTCAAAGTTTGATCAGGCTAGCGTTTCTCCAGTGTTAAGTCAAAAATCAGGGTTTTATGCGCATATTTCTCAAGAAGAGTTAGTTCTATCAATGCTTTTCAAAATACTCTGAAATAAGAGCTGAGGCTGCTGGTTGTTGATTTGCAGTTTTTTTGGATTTAATCAGTGAAAGGAGGCAGGTGGACGTTTTGTTTGATTAACTGTCGTCTGGTTTGATTAACTGTGCATTGCTTTGGATAATTGGAGCGTCGGGTTTGTTATAAGACCACAATGTTTATCAATTGATTATTTATTTTTAAGTTAAGATAATTGGAATTTATGTCCATTTTATTTTAATTTAAGAATTATAAACAATTAGATAAATATCTGAAGAAGAATTAAAAATGAATGTCAAGTAAAAGGACTTTTTATTTATCTTTAAATTATTTGTATAATTGTTATTGTTTACAAAATATTTACAATAATAATATTACAGTAATTTAAATTTAAATAAAATTATCCTAAACTCCTAAGTATTCAATTCTTCATCCTCCATTTGTTGCTATTCCTCTCCATTTGATTTTTTATCTGCAAAGAAAAGAAGAAAAAGTCAATTGTAGATAGAATAATTAAGAAGACAAACAGTTAATTTGGGCTCATCATTAAAAACAAATGGCCGTGATCAGTTCGCCCTCTCTGCAAATCACGGGATTTCTCCCGGTTCACAAAGAAGGATGAAAATTGCTTGCAAAAGTATTGAAATGCACAAAAGTTGTAAAATTGCACAAATTCAAAGTTTGTCAAAGAGCTGCATAATTTCAAAAGTCTCAAACAACATGTGCAAGAACGAAATCCAAAGGCAAGCTGAACTAGAACTACAAAGTCCAAACTGAGTTCACATTCAACTATCCAAAAAGTTGTCAAAAAAAGAGAGATGGAAAGATAACAAGAGGCATAAAATCTGGAAGAAGTACAAAGTATGCAGAGCTAAGCTACATATGCAAGCAAGCTTTTCAATTCATCATTTCCCGAGCCAGTTTGTTTTTTCAGAAATACCGTTCTAAGCAATATATTAATGCTTAAAGTCAAGAGAGAGAAGAGAGAGAGTAAAAGAAAGAAGGCTTACAGCAGGTTTGGGCATGAGGACAAAAATTGTAATAAAGTAAAAAGAAGAAGGCAAGGCTATAAACAGCATATCAGAGCACATAGAAAAAGGGAGGCAGAACATATACATCAGGATATCACAAAGAGGGAAAACCTCAAGCCTTGCAAACTTGTCCACAATGCTGACCAAGAAAGAATATACAAAGAGGCCAACAATCTGCATAATATAGAGGCAGAAATCACAAGCAAAACATAACTCAGAATATAAAAACCCCAAGCCTGAACTGTCAAGCCTTACTTTTTCAAAACCTGCATAAACATTCAAACACTTGCAAAAACCAGATATAGCCAAGTCCATCAAACCTTAAGCATACAAACTCAACGCACAAAAAAGCCTACAGCCCCCAAAAACTCAAAGTCCAACAAACCTGCCATGACCAATATCCAAACCTCACCAAAAGGCCTCAAGCTTAAACATGTTGCAAATATAACAACAGCAAGCCCTGCATAAACCTTTCAAGACTCAAAAACCTACAGTCCAAGCCTGAACCAAATGATAAATCCTGAACTTGCATTAAACCAGCTAAAGCCTCAAACAAACTGAAGCCTAACTGCAATCAAAACACCAAATAGCCAACACCCTCAGAACTGTGTTCATCACAGGGTCTAATATCCAGCATACCAAACATCTCAGCAGGCCCATAGTAGAGGAGGAAAAGAAGTGAAACATGATTCAACCCGAGCAAAAGTTCTCAGAACCCAAAGGGTTCATCATCGAAAGCACACAGATTCAAAGCAATATTCAAGAGGGCCATCAAGCAAGCATACCATCACACAAAAGCAGCATACAGAAGCAAATACAGTCAAGCATACGAGGCTAGCAGAAGAAGAGAAAAAGAATGAAATCATGCAGAAGAAGCAGATAGAAGAAGATAAAGAGGTTTTCAGGAGTCATCATTAAACCCGACAAAACGCATAAAACACGAAATACCAGGAAGAGCAAGCTAGTGCATCACCGCGTCCTCCACCCTTGGCCCTTCAAACGCCTCCAAGTTCCCTCCTCCTTTGTCTCCAAGAGGTAGTAGTCTCATACCCTTTTCATGCATTTCAAATGGTAAACGAAAACACATAAATACAAAATCAAAACGAGAAATCAAAAGAAATAACGAAAGCCCTAATGCGATGAAGACAAAGATCGAACCTTGTAAGCATCGCCTGAGCGGTCCACTGAGGGAGAAGGGGGAACGGTGGCGCCGGTGGCCTTGGACGAAAGAAACTCAGAAGCTGGCATGAGAGTGAACGAAGAAGAAGAAGCGATGAAGAGAACGAACGACGCGCCTCTGTCTCACAAACCCTAAAATTCCAATTGAAAACAAAACCAATTAACCATAAAAACAATTGTTGTGTGAAACACATGGGCCTTGCCCCATTCAGCCTTAAGCCCAAACGCATTGACACCCCCCCTGGCTTCTGTTTCAAATTACGTTTGGGCCAGCATAACTCCAAAAGGGCCCATTCAATTCTTTTGCTAACATCTTTTATTATCCTTTTATTGTTTTAACTAATATATTTTACTTAGTTTTATTAAAACAATACCCTTTTTTTATATAACTTACTTAATACTAATTTTAATTTTACATTAACAATACTTTTTTATATATATATATAACATAATTAAATTTTATATAGAAACTAATAAAAATAATATTTTTCTTTAAACTTGAAACTTACACTTTCTTTAATTAAAATTTTTATACATGAAATGTTAATTTTCTTTAAGATAAATACTTTTCTTTTCTTAAAATATTGTCTTTGTATATTAATACTAAAAAATACTAATATATAAGAAATAGGATTTAAGACTTTCTTTTCTTTTCTTGAAATATTAAGTTTGTACATATTAAACAAAATACAAAACTACAAATTTAAATCAAACATACTTAATAATACATTTAAGTTCACATTTCTTAACTTGCAAATAAATTACACACAATACACTTACATTGATACATTATACATTTGCTATTCTTATACATTGCTATACATGATATATATTACATTTGATCACAATTCGATTTGGTTGTAATTATTTAAGTCTCATCCCCATTTGTGTATACTTGTACTCCCACTCCCGGATACTATTTTGTAATAGCGTAGATTTTAAATTCCCGCAATTTACCGCTTTCAAATATACCATGTTTAGACCTAGGGTTTGTATGTACATAAAATCAAACGCTAGATAACCTAATACAAGACAAATACATGAAATCAATACACAATCACACTTGCACCCCCTAGGGTAATCCCACATGTTGCCTTCCAAAATGGGCCATGCTTGCACGTCGAGTTTCTTTGGCCAAACAATTCAAATGATCATAAGTCCCTCGATGACGCTTTCGAAAGTTGCCTAAACGGAATGATCATAGTCCCTTCAAGCAAATTGCTAAAGATACTTGGCACCATTGCATTCATGGTCCATACGATGACCCGCGCCTGTCCCGTTAAAACATCCTAAACGCAAGATTGTCCACCAAATACAATGGTGGAACAAAATTGTTAAAAGGGTTAAAACATGAGAAAAACCTTTGAGTAAATTTAGGGGTAGACAACTCTTAGTTACTTGATCTTTTTCAAAACACACTTGCCTACTTTTCAAACCACACTCCACAAACACTTTCAAAACAAACTTTCAAAAACATTTGAAACATCTTTTCGAAAAGATACACACCCTTGTATATACTCAAACACGAGTCATTACAACGGTTGCTGAAACAAAGGCATCTATTTCAAAAACATTTTCAAAACACAAATACACACCATTTTCAAGCAATCAAAAATCAAGGCAAGTGATCTAAAACCAAGTAACTAAGAGCCCATGGATAACCATGGATGAAAGGGGTGCTAATACCTTCCCTTTTCATAATCTACCCCCCGAACCCACGAAACATCTCAAAAGGTTTTTCCTGTGCTTTTTAACCTTTCCTTTAGGATAAAATAAAAAAGTCGGTGGGGACTCTTACTAAACCGAACAAGTGCGAATACGAACGCAAAACCCAAGTCAGTTCTCCCACCGTATCACACTAACCATTTCAAGGACTGAGGGAATTTATCATTGTTCGGTTTTGTAGATCATGGCTTCCTCTCGTAGAAATACTATTCGGATCAGCTTTGTAAGAATACCTCTGCAACTCAGAGAGCTAGTATCAAGGGTTCCCGAGACATCCTCATTTACCAAGAACTATGGTCGACTTCTCAGTCTGGTTACCTCGGGTTTTAATGAGAAGATGATGAGTGTACTCTTTCAATTCTTTGATCTTAAGCACCATTGCTCCACCTTTTCAGATTATCAGTTGGTGCCCTCCATGGAAGAGTTCTCTCAAATATTGGGTATATCTATTCTTGATCACATGCCTTTCACCGGTTTAGAAGAAGCTCCCAAGCCAGAAGTCATTGCAACAGCTTTGCATCTGAAACGGCCTGACATGGTATCCAACTGGGAAACAAGAAGTGGTGTTAAGGGTTTTCTAGTCAAGTTTCTGTACGAGAAGGCTCACCAATTTTGGGATGATTTGGATTTCCAAGCTTTTGAGGAGGTTCTGGCCCTTCTAATCTATGGTTTAGTGTTGTTCCCTAATCCAGACTTTCTCATAGATGTGAATGCTATCAAGGTTTTCCTCTCTCGTAACCCTGTGCCTACTCTACTCGAAGACATCTTGCATACCCTCCACACTCGCACCATGAAGAGAAAAGGGATTCTTATGTGTTGCATGCCATTACTGTAAAGGTGGTTTATTTCTCACCTCCCTAAATCAGTATTGAAGAGTGAAGAAGGCTTGGGTTGATCGCGAAGGATAATGTCACTTTCTCACTCGGATATCCTTTGGTATTCCCGATCTATGGGAGATATTTTTGTTATTGACCGTTGTGGAGAATTCCCTAATGTCCCATTACTCGGTATTAAGGGAGGCATAAATTATAATCCTTCTCTGGCTTTACGACAATTTGGTTATGCTCGAAGGGATGGTTCCCACGATATGCTTATCCAAGGCATTATGTTTAGCTACGAGGATGATTCTCAAGGGTATCGTCAGAGGTTTATACGAGCTTGGGGCATGGTAAACAGATTCGATACCAAGACTTTGGGGCCTAAGACTTCCATCCCTATGGAACCTTATCTCAAATGGGTACGAGCTCGCGCTCATAAACTTATAATGTCGTATATAGACATCTTACCAGTGGTTGTGGAGCCCATCTCCGAAGGGGATATTACTTATACAGTTCTTCATCCTGACATGCCCACTAATCTTGAAGAGCTGTAGAGATCTTGGATTCAGTTAAATAAACAACGGGATACCTTTAGAGATCATTTATATGTCAATGAGAAGAAAGTGTTGGAGCTTACGAAGCTACTTCATAAAGAAAAAAGTCTTAATGTCTATCTCGGCATGAAGAGGAAGCGCCCATGGGAAACCTGATGTCTTAGATTTTAGAATTTTTTCAATTGTAAGCCTAAAAAGGCAATTGTATTTTGAATTCTACTAATAAAATCTTTGTTTCATTTTCGTTCACAAATTTAAATTTCCCGGAGTCCTTGAAAACATTGCATACATATACCATACATATCATTGCATAAACAGGTTTCAGGACATGTTTCTTATCTTCTTCACTGTTTATTTCAGCAATGGCTCTTGAACAAACAATTAAGGAGCTTCAGGCACAAAATGCTCAATTCCAAGAAATGTTCCTGAATCTGGCTAAGGGACAAGAAGACTTGAAAGCTCTGATTCTCAAGGACAAGAAAAAGAAAAAGAGGCCAGTGGGTGTTCTGAACTTGGGAAGAAGGTTCAAGGGACCAGTGAAGCAAGTTTCAGAGCTCGCAACTCCGTCAAGAGAAAGAGACAATTAGGATGGATAGCTAAGATAAGAAGACCACTACACGAGGGAGTCTGAAGAAGATGAACCTGACTATTCTAAGGAGCAGTATCCTCCTGCTGATGATAAATACAAACAACTGGAGGATCGACCCAATGCCATGGAGATCCAAAGGGTGCCTGGGTTGGATTTTGAAGAGCTAGGACTGGTCTCCGGGGTGGTCATCCCGCGGAAGTTCAAGGTCCCTACATTTGCTAAGTATGACGGTGTCTCCTGCCCTAAGCTGCATTTAAGGTCGTATGTCAGGAAAATTCAACCCCACACTACTGATAGGGATTTGTGGGTACACTTCTTCCAAGAAAGTTTGGCAGGGACTCGACTGGAATGATTCTATCAACTAGAAAGAACCAATGTGCATAATTGGGAAGTTCTAGATGCTGCTCTCTACGAGCAGTACCAGTATAATACTGACCTCGCCCTGACTCGTACACAGTTGCAAAGCATGTTTATGGAGATACCTTGCGGGAAGAGTCCAACCTCCATTGTCTGATAGGGAGCTGGTGGACATGTTCTTGGGCATATTATCCGGGTCATTCTTTAACCACCTGATTGGAAGTTCTTCTGCTGGGTTCACGGAATTGATCCTGACGGGTGAATGAGTAGAGGCTGGTATTAAAAGTGGTAAGATACAGAGATATACATCCTCCAGTACTGCAAAGAAACCATTCACAAGGAAGAAGGAGGTCAGTGCTGCTTATGGCCAAAGAAATCTTAACAAAACTGAGCATCGTCCGATGGTAGGGGCTGTTATGATTTCCAATCCTGCATCAATCTGGAAACAGAACAATCAGTCGATAACAGATAAGCCAAGGAGACAGTTTACCCGGATCAACATGACCCTATCTCAGATTTTACCACACCTGCTGAAGTCCAATTTGGTTACCCTGAAAGAGGCTCCCAAAAATACTAACACTACATCTCCTCGTTACAATGCAAATGCTCGGCGTGCTTACCATTTTGAAAGTCTAGGCCATGATAAAAATGACTGTTGGGATTTGAAGAACAAGGTACAAGATTTGATTGAGGCAAAGGAGATTGAATTTGACGCTCCTGAAACCCCTAATGTTATAACTGCCCCTATGCCCAAGCACGGCCGTGGTGTTAATGCTATTGAGGATGACATGTTTGTTGCTTTTGTGGATGAACTAGCTACTCCACTCTTGAATATTAAGAATAATCTCTTGTAGGCCAGTTTATTTCTGGGTTGTGGAGAAGGTTTCCACTTATGTTTGTCCTTACCTAATGGTTGCCATTTGTTGAAGGAAGGCGTTCAGTGCCTGATGGATGATAAAGAAATCCTGTTCGATAAGGCTCTAGTTACAAGTACTCTATGTGTAGATGTTTCTATCATTACCATTTCCGCCAATCCTCTCAAGGTATCCTCCAAAAGACCCGTCAGGATTACATCTATTCTGAAAGTTGCTCCATTGATAATTACTTTCCCAGGACCTATACCATATTCCTCGGATAAAGCTGTTCCCTGGAATTATGGGGCTGACGTCTATTACCATGGCATCAAGCAAGATTTGCTGATTGTTAAAGATAAAGATGTCGGAGACTCTGATCCTGACATTAGTAATATCACCGGGACCAGTAAGATAACAAGAAGCAGAAGAATTTTCTCACGCGAGATCTCTCCTCCTAAAACTATTGCTACTCTTGTGATCATCCCTGCTGCTACTCCTGTCAGTATTCCTCTGACTACTCCTGCTGCTAGCCCCATTGTTACCCCTGCCACCGAGTCGGTCGAGACTCGGGGAAAAGAGATATTGGTTGAGCCTGTCTGGATGAAGGCGCACCTGGAAGCCATCCCTAAGGCTTCTAAGAAGGAAATGGAAGAAATCTTAAAAATAATCAAGAAGAGTGACTACAATGTGGTTGAACAGCTGGGGCATACCCCTTCCAAAATCTCAATGCTAGCCCTGTTACTGTGCTCTGAAGCCCATGCCAAGGCTTCAGTAAAATTCCTCAAGACTGATCATGTGCCACAAGAAACCTCCACTGATCAATTTGAAGACCGTGTGGCCAGTTTGACTGCTGATAATGGGATAGGTTTCTCTGATGCGGATCTGACTCCCAAAGGAAGGAAACATAATGATTCCCTGCACGTCTCTATTGAGTGTAAGGGCACTGCTTTGGCCCATATTCTAGTGGATACATGCTCATCACTGAATGTTCTGCCCAAGAAGGCCCTTGACAGGTTAGATTACGAAGGATTTACTCTGAAGCCTAGTAACATTTTGGTGAGAGCCTTCAACATTTCTAAAAGAATGGTGCATGGGGAGGTGGACATCCCTATCAAAGTGGGTACTCAGACTTTTAATTCCACTTTCTATGTGATGGACATCCTCCCATCTTACTCCTATTTATTGGGTTGACCCTGGATCCATGAGGCTGGTGCTGTAACTTCCACCCTACATCAGATGCTGAAGTACCCAGTTAATGGGAAGATTATCAAATTTCATGGGGAGGAAGAGTACACGGTGAACCACCTGAACTATTTCAGGTACATTGAAATGGACGACGAGTTAATTGAGACCCCATATCAGAACTTTGAGGAGGTTCCACAAACCGTTGCTGCAACCAAAACCTCTACCACTATTCCAAAGACTATTAGGCCTCCGCTGAAGATGGCTTCTCTGAAAGATTCCAAGGCAGTCGTTGAAGAAGGTGGGTGTATAATTTGGGGCCAACATCCGAATATTCCCTACAAATTTGACAAGTTTGGTTTGGATTTTACATCAGGAGCTCAAAGAGTTGTTCGTCGCGCTCGTGCCGGAGGACCACCCCTATGCATCAGCAATCATGTGGTCAATGCTTTGGAGGACAATGATAGTGACTGTGACATAGACCAGTGGATCTTCCCAACTGTCAGCGGAGGACTCACCAACTGGAAGACTAAAGACTTTGTGCCGATTACTTTTATTCAGGAGTAATTGTCTTTTTTGTTTTTGTTTTTTGGTATGTAATAAATGAATAATATAAACTCTAAGACCTTGTGTCTTACCCGAGGCGCAATGGTTTATTTGTGAGGGCTATCATGTTTCATTTTCATATGTCATTATTAAAGCATTGGACGTTTTACATACAAATTTTGCACTCTCTTCCTTTCTTTTCTGCTTATTACTTTATCAAAATAGCTATGCTCTTACACACACTCACATATCAAACTGCAGATCCACATCCACTATGGATCCCATTGATAACGATTCTGCTATTGCTTATTATGACTTTTAAAATCCGATCAACCAAGCTGAGGACGAAGGTGAGGGAGATTGTGAGGTACCAGGAGAGCTTGCCAAGCTGTTACAACAGGAAGAAAGGGAAATACAGCCTCATGAGGAGCCAGTTGAGACAGTGAACTTGGGTACTGAAGAGGACATAAAAGAAGTCAAGTTAAGTTCTAACTTGGAGGCCAGTGTCAAACATCGGTTAATACAGATGCTACATGATTATGTTGATGTTTTTGCCTAGTCATACAAAGACATGCCGGGACTTGACACCGATATTGTGGTCCACCGCCTACCTACAAAAGAGGATTTCCCTCTAGTGAAACAGAAGGTTCATCGTATGCGGCCGGATATGTCAGAAAAGATCAAGGCTGAAGTCATGAAACAGTTCAATGCTGGTTTCTTAGCTATCACATCCTATCCATAATGGGTTGCTAATGTTGTTCCAGTGCCTAAGATGGACAATAAGGCATGTATGTGTGTGGATTACAGAGACCTGAACAGGGTAATCCCAAAGGACGACTTTCCGCTTCCCCACATTGATGTTCTGGTTGACAACACCGCACAACATAAGGTATTCTCCTTCATGGATGGTTTCTACGGGTATAATCAGATCAAGATGGCACCTGAGGACATGGAGAAGACAACCTTCATCACACAGTGGGGCACTTTCTGTTACAAGGTTATGCCATTTGGGTTGAAGAACGCTGGGGCAACCTATCAACAGGCCATGGTAGCTTTGTTTCATGATATGATCCATCACGAGATAGAGGTCTACGTGGATGATATGATATCCAGGTATCAGAATGAAGAGGAGCACCTTGATCACCTACAAAAGTTATTTGACAGGCTGAAGAAATACAAACTGAGGCGGAACCCGAATAAGTGCACTTTCAGAGTAAGATCCAGTAAGCTCTTAGGCTTTGTTGTCAACGGCAAAGGCATTGAAGTTGATCCTGCAAAATTTAAAGCTATACAATAAATTCCGACTCCTTGCACTGAGAAGGAAGTTAGGGGATTCTTAGGATGCCTAAACTATATTTCCATATTCATTTCATATCTGACCGCTACTTGTGAGCCAATCTTCAAATTATTGAAGAAAGACCAAGCAATGAACTGGAATTAAGATTGCCAGAACGCCTTTGACAAAATCAAGGAATATCTCCAAGAGCCTCCAATTCTGATGCCTCTGGTTGAAAGAAGACCTCTGATCATGTACTTAACAGTATTAGAGAACTCAATGGGGTGTGTGCTGGGGCAGCATGACGAGTCTGGTCGAAAAGAGCATGCAATATACTACCTTAACAAAAACTTTACTGACTGTGAAACAAGATACTCACTGCTCGAGAAAACTTGCTGTGCTTTGGCATGGGCTGCTCGTTGACTAAGACAGTATATGCTGACCCATACTACCTTGTTAATATCTAAGATGGATCCTATCAAGTATATCTTTGAGAAGCCCACACTCTCCGGAAGAATAGAAAGATGGAAAATGATCCTGAACGAATACGACATTCAATACACAACCTAGAAAGCAATTAAGGGAAGTGTACTAGCTGATCATTTGGCTCATCAGGCTGTGGATGACTACCAATCCATGAATTTTGAGTTCCCGGATGAGAACATCATGTTAGTAACTGATTGTGAAGAACCTGGACTGAATGAAGGGCCTAAAAAAGGATCCCGATGGACTATGGTTTTTGACGGAGCTTCCAACGCTCTTGGCAATGGCATCGAAACTGTGATCATATCTCCCGAGGGCTGTCATACTCCTTTCCATGCTAGGATATGTTTCAACTGTACCAACAATATGGCTGAGTATGAAGCATGTATCATGGGTCTCAAAGCTGCAATCGATTTAAGGATCAAGTTCTTAAATGTGTTTGGAGACAAGGCTTTGGTAATCAGCCAGATCAAAGGAGAATGGGACACGAAGCATCCTAATCTCATCCCGTACAAAGAACATGTGTTGACATTAATCCCATACTTTGAAGAAATTACTCTTGAGAATTTTCCACGAGAGGAAAATCAACTAGCAGACGCGCTAGCTACAATGTCATCCATGTTCAAGGTCAGGTGGGATAACGAAGCTCCTTAGATCACCATTGAAAGGATGGACGAGCCAGAATACTGTCACGAGATTGGTACGGAAGAAGTAGTGGACAAGCCTTGGTTCCACGAAGTCAAAAGATATCTCGAAGCCCAAGAGTATCCTGAAGGAGCTTCGGTCAATGATAAGATGTTCCTAAGGTTCTCTGCTAAGTTCTTTCTCAGTAACGGGATCCTTTACAAGCACAACCACGACTCTACCTTGCTTCGGTGTGTAGACAAGAGTAAGGCAGAAAAGATTATGGCTGATTTGCATGAAGGTACCTTTGGCACTCATTCCAGTGGATACTTAATGGCTAAAAAGGTCCTACGGGCAGGATACTACTGGTTCACCATGAAGGCAGACTGTTATCAGCATTCGCGGACTTGTCACAAATGTCAGATCTATGCTGACAAGATACATGTGCCTCCAGTTCCTATAAATGTCTTGACTGCTCCTTGGCCATTCGCAATGTGGGTCATCAATATGATTGGATAAATAATACCTACGGCTTCTAATGGGCACCGCTTCATCCTGGTTGCCATTGTTTACTTCACGAAGTGGGTCGAGGCAGCTTCATTCGCTTCTGTTACCAAGAACATTGTGGCCCGATTTATCAGACATAACATTATCTGTCGGTACGATATCCCAGAAAGAATCATTACAAATAATGGTACCAATCTCAATAATACTATGATCACCGAGCTTTGCATGCAATTCAAGATTCAACATTATAACTCTTCTCCCTACCGGCCGAAGATGAATGGCGCTGTAGAAGTTGATAATAGAAACATCAAGAGAATCATATAGAAGATGATGGTGACATATAAATATTGGCATGAGATGTTACCATTTTCTCTTCATGGTTACCGCACTATAATGCGCACATCAACATGGGCAACTCCTTTCTCTTTGGTATATGATATGGAAGCTGTCCTGTCCATTGAAGTCCAGATCCTTTCCCTAAGAATCACGAAGGGTGAAAGGCTGAGTGAAGACGAATGGGTCCAGACTCGAATTGACCAGTTAAACCTGATTGACAAGAAGAGGCTCACGGTTGTCTGCCATGATCAGATGTACCAAAAACATATGATCAAAGCTTTTAACAAGATGGTCAGATGTCAGGTATATCAGGCTGGTGACTTGGTAATCAAACGAATCATACTGCTGCAAGGTGATCTCAGGGGTAAATTGACTCCCACATACGAAGGACCATTTATAATCAAGAACATATTTTCTAGTGGAGCCATGATCCTAACCACTATGGAGGGTGATGACCTTCCACACTCGGTAAACGCAGATATAGTTAAAAAATACTACGCATAAACAAAGACCCGCTAGGTCGACTGACCTAGGCAAAAATTAGGGCATCCCGACGAACCTAAAGGGTTCAGGAAAAAATTAGGGATATACATAAAAAAACTGTACACCCGACAAGTCGAAAACCTGAAAAGGCGGCTTGGGCAAAAAAGGGTATCCCGGTTAACTGGAAACCCGAAAGGGCGGTATAGGAAAAAGTTAGGGATTTAAAGCGTATAACTATGTCCCGTTAGATCACCTTACAACCAATCTTCAGTATCAACTATCAAGCTCAAAGCGGTACTAATCAATCCAATCAACTTCGGACAAGTAGCGAAAGGGATGAGATGCTCAAAGACATAAAGGCAATAGCAGAATGGGAACCCAATGGGATTATTTCACATAGTTGTATTTCTTTATATACTATTTTGTATAATTTCCATTCTCACGACGACATTCTCCTACTAGGATGTCTGTCTCCTTGTACAAAAACTCTTATTTTAAATTAATACAAAACTATTTCTTTAAAAGTTGCAAACTTCTGTTTTTATTTTCCTGTTTTGTATGGGAAAACGTGTAGTGATTATTTTTGAACATATGCATTTGAATTTGATTACTGTTTATAAATACACGCATAAAAACAAAAAGAAAATTTCTAATGACTCTAAGAAACGAGACAACATCTAAGGGCCATCCACAAGATCCCCGCAAATGTCTTCCCCGACAGATACTTTCTCCAACAGGTACAGAAGCAGGGGCATCCTGCTACAAGTTCACCGCCATATTCTCAGCATGCCGCCTAATGGTGCCAGGTGTTCTCATATCCCCGATGGAGCAAGAATCTCCAAAGTACTGCTCCAATATCTAAAAATTTCCCAGTGAAGTCGCCAAGCGTCTCAAGATTCCCCTACAGGATTCCAACAAAATCTCCAAGCAGTTTATGGAGTTCACCTTCCGAAACATAGTTTTATAAATCTCAAGTAGTTTATAAAGCCTTATCCCCAGTAGAGTTTATTTCTCTAGCTACGGAAGTTCATCCCCCAACGGAGTTGTATTTCTCCAAGTTGGTGAAATCTTTTAACAGAGCTCTTCCCCTTGGCAAAATCATTCTGAAACAAAAGTCGAAGATCCTCAGTAGAGAGAGGGAATCGCCAAGAAAAATATATACATTCTTTATCTTTAGCAAAAATTGAAGAATCACTTTCTTCACTCACCAACAAGAATCCGGGATTCAGCTTCCCGGTACTCTTCAGCAACTGTAAGGGATTTATTTTCCCAGACAAAGATACTGTGCAACAACATTACCTATTCATACATCATGGCATGTGAATAAAAATACATATATCATTATATCATTTATTTTGGGAGCACCATGCAATCCATACATCATGACATCGCATGGAACTGATTTTACCTTTTTAGGTTAAATTAGCAGAAAAACAAACACTATCAACTTTTATAGCAGGTCAAAGATTAATGCCCGAAACCAGACGGGGAAACTATCTATGTGACCAATAAAACAAGTTTCGGATTAATCTTGTAACAAGCCAAGAGAACTATCTGTTGACAACCGACTGTAGATTAAAACCTGTAACAAGCCAGGATAACTATCTACATGAAAAGATTGAAGATTAATACCTATAATAAGCCAGGGAAACTATCTTTCTTTCTTAGGTCATAGATTAATACCTAAAACCAGACAATAAAACTATCTCAACGACCAAGCAAAAAACATGGTTCCAGGTTAACACCTGTAACAAGCCAGGAGAACCATCTGTGGATGACCAACTGTAGGATTAATACCTGTAACAAGCCAGGAAAATTATCTACATAAGGAGATTGAAGATTAACACCCAAAACCAGACGGGAAAACTATCTTTATTTCTTGGGTCAGAGATTAACACCTGAAACCAGTCAGGACAACTATCTCAACGACTGACAATTTTCAAATTCTAGATTAATACCTGAAACCAGACAGGACAACTATCTATGAACGGCTGCTTGTAGATTAAACACCTGAAACTAGACATGAAAGCTATCTACATGACCAAAAGAAGCAATCTTATACGAGTTTCTTCTCATACAGTCTAACACAAGCTCATCTTGAAGCAGCCCTACACAGGCTCTTTCTAATACATTTCCAGATAATGGTTAATTCCATTATCCCCAGTAAATCACTGGAAACCTGGACTTCAACCAGAATACAACAAAGTGTCATCTCTCCAGAGATAACTCTTTAGCAGAGCCTTGGATAACTGAAGTTCCTAGACTCTATTCCCCATAGAGTTTTCCTCAAACAAGAGAACAATAGAAACCCATATTTCCCAACAGACTCCTCCTAAAACAGCAGGAACAAGAACCCCCAAAGGGACCATGTGTGAAATCAGCATCTACTTTGGATGGCATATTTAAGCCCATCTCTGACGACTCTCTGTTATCTCCTTCAAATGGAATCTGTAAGCCCATTCCCTACATTACCAACCATTAGTGTTACTTCATACGAGTGCAAATTTGTGGGCACTCTAGTGTTCAATCATCTTCCACCTTCAGATCACGAAAGGCAGACAAGCCAATCTACATCCCGAGTTTTAAGAAGATTGAACAGGGGCAACTGTTGTACCCCAAAATTTTCCCTCTCATGTTTTCTAAGATTTTTATTATATGGGTGGGTCACAAGCACTTGATTAAAGGAAAAAATAAATTTTTTAAAGATAAACAAGGAGCCTTCGATTGGCATATTACCAAAGTATTTCAATTGGCATGTTAAATGTGTCTTTTGATTGGCATTTTGACAGGCTTCAATTAAACGCCTAACCTCCTCCAAGCTTTCCTCAAATTTCCAAGCTTCGATTGAAGCCTTGGTATTTTGCTTGTTTTTTATGCATACCAACTTCGACTCGACATGTGTTTCCTTTGAAACAGCCTCCTTCGATCCAAAGGGGAATGGCCTCTTGTCAGTGCTCCTTCAATTTCACCATTGGATTTGTATGCTGGCTTGACTAAAAAATGCAATGGCTACCTGCATGCAAGCTGGATTCCTGCTTCATTTGGGAATTTGGTCTCTTTGGAGCAAGCTAAATTATTGCTAAGATTGGGTATTTGATGTATTTGGAGAAAGCTTGATTCCTCCTTCGAGTAGGCAAATTATCCCTCTGTGCATGCCTTCAGCGCACAAAGCAAGAACTTCTTAAAACTGGCCTTCGATTCACAAAGCTCCCACTGGGCAAAAGTCCCCTCAACTTGTCACCAGCGCACGTATGCCTCTTCATGCTTGCCTTGGTTTCACAAGGCAAAGACCCATCAACATGCCTTCAACTCACAAGGCAAAAGGCCTCATACTTACCTTCGATCCACAAGGCCAAGGCCCCTTCAACTTTCCTCTGTGTTTGCTTTCGACCCACAAGAAAATGACTTCCTTTGGGCTTGCCTCCAATGCGCAAGGCAATGGTTTCCCTTCATGCCAGCGCCCATAAAGTAGTGGTTTTCTTTCATATGTGTTTAGATTCATCAAGCAATTGGCTCCCCTCATGCTAGCTTTGACTCCACCTCCAAAATATTCAACACACAGTTTTCCACATTTTGACACCTAGTGCTGGCGCATTTAAAGGACAGACACATGGTCCATTCGAAGGACATATATTTGCCCCATTCTAAAGACATGTATTAATAGATTTAAAGGGGCGTACATGGGTGTTCTATTTGAAGGACGTACTTTGTTGGCCCATTCGAAGGAATGGCAAGTGATGTATACAAGTGATGCATGGGTTCCCTTCAAAAGAGCACACATATTGGTTTAAAACAAAGGATATTGCTAGCCAAAACGAAAGAAAAATATTCAAAGAGGCCTACTGGCCCAAAATCCAACATACTGTCAGTTTCAAACCAACGTGCACAAGCATATTCATGCCAAAAGAAGCTTCGATTGGCCAAGAAAGAGTTTTTGTTTGGGCTAGCTAAATAGGGGTTCAAACAAAGAAGCCCCAATGATGAGAACATGAGCCAGTCGAAAGATACACAAATGGTCTATTCGAGGAAGAAACCAAAGGACCATTCAAAGGGCACACAAATGGTCCATTCTAAGGACCCATTCGAAGGCTATACAAGAAGTCCAATTGAAGGGCGGGAATTAGAGGCATTCAAAGGAGCCAAAATGTCCACATACATTCAAATTTCAAAAAGGACAAGATTACATGTTTTTGGCCAACGTTACAAATTCTCATTCATAGATTTCAAACACCTAATCAAGGTTGTTTAAAACCATTGCATTTTTGTCCCATCCTTTCTACTCTATATAAGCAACATGTTTTCAAGCCAAATGGAGGCTTACACGCTTACACACATACAGAGCCCTAAAGGAATCAGATGAAACTTACAAGAAAAAGTAAGATTGTCAAAATTCTAAAACACAATTCTAGCCATCATCTTTCCAAACCAAAGGTTCAAACACCTTCCTGAGACTTCCAGGATTTCGACCCAGTCAGTGTTCAAGCCGTCCCACGCATGGAAGTACCATACTGGATCACTCATTATTGGTATATTTTTGTTGAATTCGAATTTATGATTTTGCGATGAATTAACCTCTTTCAGTGGTTGATTCGTGTTCAGGGGGTATTTAGAACAAGTTTGATATATTGTATTCAAGCTTTAACACGTAAAACAAAAAATGCCATTGTTAGGGGCATCCTTGGCCGTTGAGCTTCGTTCCCCTTGTTGGCGCGCGTTTGAAACTTGACAATCTGGCTATTTTTCTTATATTATATTATTGTTCCATTTATATAAACGAATGAAATGGCAGCTCAGATGGTAGGAAAGGTGTGTGTATAAGGAGAGGACCTGGGTTCAAGTCCCAGGTCTAGCGTTTTGTATATTTTCTAATATATTCATGAAGATCCCATGCTTCAATGGCCAGGAGCCTATCATGCGCCTTTAGTTTTCAACCAATAAATCATGGGTGGTCTAGATCAAAGGGCCTCAATGCGCAGGTCCAACATATTCCCTCAAGGATTCATCCCACTAGATCAAACACAAAGTCTGGGCTTCACAACCTGGGCCTAGCGCAAATTCAAATCAGCACTCTCTTGTTTCTTTTACATACTTAGGTCCATTTATCTTTTTTTTTGTATTGTTTTAACTTTTTTTATTATTTCTTTATTTATTTAATTACACAAATAATCAAAAATCACAAAAATATTAATTTTAGATTTTTTTTATTAAACTAATTTTGTAAGTAAATTAATAAATAATGATAACTATTTTCTTAATTTAAAATAAATTAGAATTTAGGCTTTAACTTAACTTTAATTATTTTCTTTTCATAATACAAAAACAAAAAAGAACTTAGACTATTATCTTTAATTTAATTTTAATTATTTTTTTAAATAAACAAAAACAATAAAAAAGATTTTTTCTTAGAAATTCCCTAGGTTTCTTTTAGACATAATATTCGTTTCGCGCGCATTATTTCGTTCTTGCATTTTTTTATAATAATGTAATTGTATACTGGCATGTAATAGACTAAGTAGGACTTTTTATCTCTTTATTTTATATTTCCCCCCAGTTTTGTATATTGTAAATACCACCCCCCCCCCCCTCCGAAGCCATGTAATAGTCTAGGGTTTTACTTTCTGCATTTTATATTCTGCAATATATATTAACTGCTAATAACTAGGGGTGTATGAAAAGACTGAAATCAAACGTTAGCAAACTTAACAAAAAGACAAAAATAACTGAACATAACACACTTGCACATATACAACTCTAGGGTACCCCAATTTGGTTGCCTTCAGAAATAAAACAGTCATGAGGCAGGAACGCTTTAGCAAAGACCCATAAATCAAAAGATCATAGTCCCTCGATGACCCTACAGTTGCCTTTCAGTAAATGATCTAGTCCCTAAACAAAATTGCTAAAGCGTCTCCACAAGTTGCCTTCGTGACTGTAACGTCCCTCCGAATGCCCCTCATACATCCAATGATAGGGCTACCTACTCACTAATAGTAGGATAGCACTGTCTAAAGGATAGGAGGAAAAGAACTACCTTTTCGAGTAGAAAGTAGATAGCTGTTAGAAGTTTGCTCAAAAAACACTTTGCACTTATACAAATACTACTTTTTCAAAAACAATTTTCAAAACATTTGCTTTGTTAACACTCTTGAGGACTGATACAAGAGTTAAACGCAAAGCAAATCGCCGCACTAAGGCATTTCAAAACATTTTTCAAACACATAAAGCACAAAGTACTTTCAAAATGAGCAAACCTCTAAGAGCCCGTAGATAACTATGGATGAAAAGGGTGCTAACACCTTCCCTTTCCATAATCTACCCCCTTACTCAGAAAATATCGAAAAGGCCTTTTTCTGTTCTTTTCACCCTTTCCTTTGTTGGATAAAATAAAATTCGGTGGCAACTCTTGCTTACCACAACATTTGTGAACACAAATGCAAAACCAGTATTAACAGTCGGTTCTGCCACTGTATCACACTTTTTTCTGTTTTGTTTGCAAAATGTCCAATGACTAAAATTGAATGAGCATGTGCATATGAATACAATTGACTATTAACAAATGCATAAAAACATGAATAAGCGTTTACTCAAGACTCTAGGAGTTGGGATAATGTTTGATCCATCCACAAATTCCCAGAGAGAAATCTTCACACATTCCCCGTAATTGCCACGGAAGATCACTCTGGTTGATAAAGGAGTATGTTCTGTGATACGGTGGGAAAACTGACTTGAAGGTTTTGTGTTTGATTGCAAATGTTGCGGTTAGCAAGAGTCGCCACCGACTTTTCTTTTATCCAAAAGGAAAGGTGAAAAAGAACAGGAAAGACCTTTGAGATTATTTCTTGAGTTCGGGGGTAGATTATGAAAAGGGAAGGTATTAGCACCCTTTTCATCCATGGTTTTCCATGGGCTTTTAGTTACTTGCTAGATCACTTGCTTCTGTTTGAAATTGTGCTTAGTGTGGTTTTTTGAAAGTATTTTGTAAAAAGGCCTTTGTTTAGGAAATCTTTGTAATGATTCTCGTTCGTAAGAATGTATACAAATATGTTGATCTTTTGAAAATGTTTTCAAGTTTTGTAAGATGTTTTGAAAGTGTATGTGATTGTTTTGAAAATAGCAAGGATGTTTGTTTTAAAATGGGGCAAGTAATTAGGAGCATTCTACCTACTCAAAAGTCTTTCTTGTTCATTTCCTTTTCTTTTGACATTGTTGTCCTACCATTGATTTGGTAAGCAACCCTATCTTTGGATGTTAACGGGACGGGCGTGAGTCATCATATAACCATGATTAGCAATGTTGCAATGTATCTTAGAATTCTTTTTTGAGGGACTAAGATCATTTTGTAAGGCAACTTTGAATAGCACCATCGAGGGACTATGATCTTGTATTTGTTTGTTTTTGCTAAGATACCTTACATGCGTAATATGGTCATTTTGTATAAGGAAACCAAGTGGATTTCACCCTAGGGGTGCTTGTGTGCAAGTGTGTCATTTTCATGCTTGTTTTTGTCTTGAATTAGGGTTTTCTATTTGATTGATTTTATCTTCCCATACAAACCCTAATTACTAGCATGTCATGTAAAAGCGATAAATTGCAAAACTTAAAGTTACTACGCTATTACAACATTTGTGGGAGGGGGGGGGGGGGTATAAAATTTATGAATGGGGATTGTAATAATATAAACATAATTAATCTATTACAACCAAATTCAACATTGTACAAATAATTGAAGGAATATATAAAGCACAAAGGCAAATTGAAAGAAAAGATTTTTGTGTTTGGATTTTTGTATGAAGCAGGTTTTAACCTAAACCTAATTAGAGAAAAAATTAATTAAATTAAATTAAATTATCCTAATTTAATTAAGAAAAGAAATTAATTAAGAAAAGATTTTATTTAAGAAAATATTTTTGAATAAAACCCTAAATCTATTTTAGTTGATTAAAGGAAAATAAGTTTAAAGAAAAAGTATATTTTTTTTATATTTTTTGTCTTGAAGATAATATGTGGTGCTATGAAATATTTTTGATCTTTTTATATTAAAATAAATATATTTAGATAAATAATAATCTAGTTTTATTTTTAATTTACAAGAAAATTAATAAAAGTAAATAAAGTATAATGAATAAAAATAATTTTTTATGTGGAAAAATATTTAAACTGTGTCAAAATATAAATCTATTATTTTTATACTTCATATGATTTTTTTTGTATTTTTAAAAATATATTTGAAAGAAAAAGAAATGAATAAATAAATAAAAATAAAATGGGCCAAGGGGTGTCACAAGTAAATAGGGGAGTATGCTAGCAGAAATAAAAAAATGCTAGGCCCAAAGGGCCCTGCGCCTGCAAAAAAGTGTTAGAAAATCAGAAAAAATGAAAAAAATGCAAAAGGGGGGTTCACATTGGTTCGAACCCTCGCCCTTTAGGTAACACATGACTTAGTACGCGCGCGCTTGCCACTGGGGTGGCTGTTTCATCCGGTCATATAATCAAAGCATAAATATATATTAGAAACTGCTTTCTGAGGGCAACTTCGTCTTCAACCTTGAGCCTAGCCGGACCACCTGTATCTTCCTCATCTCTCCATAAAAATGGAAAGTTCAAACATGAAAGTTGTGGTGTTTCATCCCATGAATTCAACCATATAACTTATGTAAGCTAAATGTCAAAGATAAAAACTAATTTTGCTGGCCCTAAATTGAAACCTAATTTTCTCAGAAATTTCAAATCCAAAATTCTCTATGCACAGTCAATATAAATGGAAACTATGAACATGGTTAGATTTATACCAAAGATATCTACATTTTGTTTTCACAAATCAGGATCAAATGATGCTTGTATGAAGAGATAAAAGTTTGAAAATTTACCTCTTACAGCTGGAGTCCTGAATGGAGTTTGAGCAACTTTTGAGAAGGCCTTAGGATCTGTTTAGCTTGTCTGGACCTCCTTGAGTGTATTCCAACTCTTAATTTGCCTTGAAAGTCCCTGAATATCTCTACTCAAGTCAACCTGCAAGCTTGATATTTGAAAATGGTGGATAGTGATTGAGGAGTTACAGTGAGGAAACAAGGGTATGGATTGCTTTGGTATGATGTATAGAAAGTGTATGAGTGATTGGTTTTCAAAACGCACGAGTGGAAATTAAGATCATGAGTTTTGGTTCAAAACTGTGTGTTAATGGTGTTCTTGAACAGGTTTATGGTTTTTGAGTGTTTGAGGTAGTTTCAGGGCACTAGAATTCGTTTGTCAACTTGAAAATAGTGTGTATACTTATAAGCAAGAGGTTTTGAGGCTTGTCACAACTCAGAATTTGAAACTCTCATGTTATGGCTTGGTTACTTGTTTTTGAAGCAAAGTTAACAAGCATGGTTTCAATGTGAAGTACAAGGCTTGTAGGGTGGATGAAACCTTTAAACACACTTGTTCTGATTGTGTAGAGTGTGTTTGTGCAGAAAGAACAAATGCGAGGCTCAATGCAAGCTGACTTTGCATAAATCTTGCTTTTCTAAAATGGCAATGTTGCCTTTCTTCCCAAAATGGAATTATACTTGTACAATGCATTGAATGCTTGGATTAAAGCTTCCAACAGCTGTAAAAACATTTAATTATGGAGTGAAAGTCAAGTTAGAAGCCTGAAAAGTGAGATTTGTACAATATGCTTGAAGATTGGATCCAATGTTCATCATGAAAATGGCTTGAAAAACAAGAATGGAACCCTAACTTCATCTATTCGATTCTCCCTACTCAAGAATGATCTCAAGGAGTTCTTGGATATTTTGGAAAGCTTTCAATGTGATATACAACTCATATTTGAATTTCTTTTGAATATTCCCCTTGGAACTATATGAAAAAGTTCTATGAAGTTAGGTCAAAATCCTGGCCAAATTAGGGCAAAATTTCACTAAGTGTTTAGTTTCATGACCCTATGTTCTTGAAATTATAACTTGAGATCCAAGCACTTTTGGAAGAAGTTGTGTGAAGCAAGGTTGTAGATTTCATGGAGATCTACAACTTCCATGTTGGAAGTTTCTCTTGAATCATCTTGCATCATGGTGGAAGTATGGCTCAAAGTTATGAAAAAACATGAAATTTCCAACACTTAGAAAAATTTCTAAGTTTAGAAATTTTGACTTTTCAAAATGAAATCTTGACTTTTTTGATTTCTTTATGAATAAGTTTCATATTTTGACATGTTTTGATGAATTATGATTTTTGGCAATTGAATTTGATCAAAAAGTCAAAGTTCGACTTTTCAGTATACAATTGACTTTTGATCAGTTGACTGTAAAATTCATCTGTCAATCCAATGGATTTGTAATGTTTTGAATCATGTCATTATGTAAAAATGATGCAATTGGACTCTTGAGATCATTCCTTAAACCAATTGACCATTTTCTAGATCAAAAATAAAAAATTGCTCTTTCCCAGTCAAAACCCTAATTTTGACCATTTTGCCCCTTTTGGAGATTTGATCAAATTTCTTGAGGAATTATGGTCCAAACTTGATCATATGATACATATGGGTTTAAAATGTTTATGTGGATTAAAAATTATGAAGTTTGACTGTAAATTGGCCATGGTTGACTTTTTCCCCAATACAGTTGATTTTTAGGTCAACTGTTCAATTGATTGATCAAAAGTGTGATCCAAAGCTTGAAACTTGACATGAATAATCTTGGGGGTCCATAATGATTCATGAAATCTATATGAAGCATTGATAGTTCAAAAATCCTTGTGCAAACTCAAACCCTAATTTTGGTCATCAGTGCATAAGGAGGTATCTTGAGCTGATCAAACCCTAGTGCAGTCTTGAACCTAATGAGATCTTGTGAGCAAATTCTTGATAAGTGAGAGGGAAAATTTTGGGGTACAACACCTTGGTTAATTGTTTGATTCTTTCCATGATTGTCCACTTCACTCCCTCCCTCTATATAAGGACACAACTTAGAAGCAAGAAGACACACATAGCTGCTGCAAAGGAATACCACAAAATTTTCTCAAAATTCTCAAAATATGAACCATTTTAAACTATCACTTCCAAGCACTATTGATCCAAACAAAAGACCTATTCATATCCCTGAAGCTTCCAGGAATCGAACCAGACTCATAATCAAGCTCTTTCACGTCCAGAATCTCCACCTTCAATCGCACCATTTGAAAAAGTTGGTAAAAACTCTAAACTTTGATTTCATGTAATTTTGACCATGATTAATTTGTTTAAACTTCTCATACACATAATTAGAATAAGACTAACGTGTGACATGTGAGATTTGACGCAGGAATCACACTATGCCATTTTAAGGGCATCAAGAACATTTGGTTTCAGATCTCATGATATAGGACATTTCAGACCAAAATAACCCTATATTTGAATTCAGGGGGGAATTTTAAGGGGAGTATGGTGTTTTGTACGTGTTAATCTTTGCGTTTTTGTAGGTTTGACTTTTGTTTGGTTGGAGAAGACAACCAGAGTTTGACTCCGGCATCTCTGATTTCCTTTGACTCTAGCCAGGGCACGCGTGGAGGAAAGAAGCATTCTGATTGGTTTATTTAAAATTCCATGGATCCACTGAACGCGTGTATTTTGATGACCTGGAACTAGTTTTTATTTGACATTATAACATTATTGTTTAATCGTACTAACATATTAAACATGCTACCCTAGTGGTAACACACACACACTTAAGGCATATCCCCTCCAGGTCCTGGGTTAGATCCAGGCGCGAGGGGTTTTGTTTTTTCACATTTTCTACTTCTAGATCCAATGCATACGAAGGCTAGAGTATGCATCATACAACTCAGGGATGAACCATCAGATATCAAGGATTCAAATCTAACTCCCCTGGATCAACAAGCATACCACGAGGCGCATGGATCCAGCTACACTAAATCACGTGTAGCTCCTGGGCTCAACCATATTTAGTCCTAAGAACAATCATTTTTGCAACCCCCAATTACTGTTTGAAACGCCTGGGCCTGAGATGGGCCTTGCAAAAATCTGATTTTTTCACCCCCTAACATTTTCTTTTTGCAGCAAGCCCATTACCTTATTTTTTATTTATTTATTTAGTTTTGTTTAATTTAAATTTTTCTTTTTTCAATTAGTTTCTTTTAATCATAAAATAAAAAAATCACAAAAAATATTAGACTTAGGTTTTTATTAATTAAATTAACTTTGATTAATTATTTAATCACCTTTTTTTAATTAACTAATTAGAATTAGGGTTTCTTTAATTTAATTTAACTATTGTTTCTAAACAAAAAAATGCAAAAAACAACAAAAAAATTTCTTTTTATCACTTAGAAATTTTTTAGGGCTTTCTTTTCTCCGCACGTTTATTTATTTATTTTATTCGCATTATTTCACAAATATATGTAACTGTCAATGGGATGTGTTGTACCCCAAAATTTGCCCTCCCATATTCTTCAAGAAATTGCCAAGCCAAGTCACAAAATTCCCCAAGGGTTGTGCAATGCAACTGTCTCCTATACAGTCAAAACTAGGGTTTGGGTTCTGATCAAGAAAAGGAAGTTTTCAAAGGCCCAATCAAGTCTCCCATGCCTACAAATGTGGTCAAGCATCCTCATATCAAGTTTCAAGGCATTCAGCTCAAAATTGCACAGTCAAAACCCTAAATTGCACTACAGTCAACTGTAGGGGCAAAATGGTCATTTGACAGTCAAAAGTTCAAATTTTTGGTCAACATATCATTTTGAAGCCACAAACATCATTTGATCAATGCTTGATCATGATTCTCAAAGTTTGGCTCAGAAAATCACCAAGATGCAAAAGTTTCCTTATTTGGACAGCTGAAAAAGTCAACTGAAATTGACCAGGGCATAACTTTCACATGGATTATCAGAAAAATCCCATCCAAGGCTCATTTTGAAGAGAAAGACATTTCCTACAACTCATATTCATACTTCAAGTCCAAGAAATGCTCTCACAAAAAGTTATCAATTTCAACATTATAGGTCATTTTCAAAAGTCAACAAAAAGGGACTTTAAGTCAAAGGCCATAACTTGATATTGGTAAATCAAAATGATATGGGACCAAAGGCATTGGTTAGAGGACTCAAAGACCTTTCCAAAATGTCTAAGAACATGTGAAAATCTTAAAAATTGAGCAAGTTATGCCTTGTGGAAGTTGGGAAATTTTTGGGAATTTTGAAAAGTCAACAATGGTTCAAATGACCTAAAATTGCTAATGGGCCCATTTTTCTTCCAAGATTCATCATTCCAAGCCTATGCACGACCACTTGGCCCAAAGGGAAGTATTTTCTCATTTTTTATTTATTTATTTGAATTATTATTTATATTAATTCATTTAAATTATTTAAATACATGAAAAATACCAAACTTGACCTAAAAAATCTTTTCATGCATGTTTTACTCTCAATATCACGTGCACATCCTAATTAGGCAAGTTTTGGTTGGATTTGAGCTAATTGACACCAAATGCACATGAAAAGATATGGAAAAGATCTTAAGGAAATCAAATATGCAAATCATTGAATGCCATGGATATTATTCAATTTTGTTGACCTAAAAGCTTTACTACATATTCAGAATCACAAACCTAATGGCAGGGGACTGAATACTGCGCAGAAAATCATTGAACAAACTTAGAATTTTTGGCAAAAAGTGCAAAACTGAAAAGCAGGTTCTAGGTCGATTCAAGGCACCAAACCCATTCCAAAAGCTTCCTTGGCAATTCCTGGACACATTCCAATCAAAATCGTCCATCCAAACGCAAAGAATTGGTAACGAGGACCTCCCCTGTACAGAGAAAAAGTCATGATCGTGTTCTTAATTCTAGGCATTCTCATAGCATTCTAACCATGGATTTGTATTTCTTATGATGTTTTGATGCTAACCAACATATCTAATTGTTTTTTTGTGCACTGTATACGATTATGCCATGTTTAAATGTTAGGGTTTGCAGAGCTTGAGATTGGGGTTTTTTACCCAAGGCAAAATTAGGATTCATGAGCAGTACCACTGGAATCACCATGCCCAAACGAACAAAGACCAACCCTCGCGCCTAATTTATGTTTGGAGATAAGCTAATCGCTATTTTTCAATAGCCTGCCTAAGGAAACACATCATAAACCGTTGCCATATGCTTTTGTTTACAGGGACGACGAAGACGATGGTATCGTGGCAAAGCGTGATTCGTCTATTTAAAAGTTGGCGCGCAGGACCCACTAGCGTTTCGCTTTTCGTTTATATTATTTATTGGTTGCTAATATAATAAACGCGTTGAAATGCTTCAGTGGTACAGGTGTTGAGCTTGCAACGTCCAAGACCTGGGTTCGAATCCCAGGTCTGTCTTGTTTCCTATATTATTTTGCAAATTGTGTTCCCATGCAGCGTCCAAGATAAAAACGTGCCATGCATCCTCAAGAATCAGCAGCCACGCGTCCCATGAGATCAAGCCAAGGGCAAAGATTGGGAGAGCATCATGTACCATAGTCAGACGCGTCATATGCTTACACAAAAGTCAACGAATCTGAATCTTAATGGGCCAGGCTTTACCATCAAAACCTCCAGTTTGGGACTACACCCCCACCCTGGTTTGCAAGTTTTATTTATTTTTCTTATCTTTTTTAATTATTATTTTACTTGTTTTGCTGTTTTAATTTAATTATTATTTTTACAAAATATAAAAACATCAAAAAAAATCAGAAAAGACCAAAAATAATAAATATTTTTATTATAATTATTTTCTTGTAAATAAATTAACATATAATGAATTTAGTTTTAATTAGGATTTTTGCAATTTTAATTCTTTTCATATTAAATATAAAAAAGGTAGAATTAGGTTAATTGACAATTTTCATTCCTTTTAATTTTTCCTTTTGATCATAATATTATTATTTATTGATTTTCATAATTAATGGTATATAACAAACTTAGGTTTAATTTAGGTTAAATTTTAATATTTTCTTAATAACTTAAAAAATAATTAGAACTAGGTTTAACGTTCAATTTTAGTTTTTATTAATTCTTTTTCCATTAAATCATAAAAAACACAAAAATACCAAAAACATTTCTTTTAAATTTTTAATTTTAATTTCTTATTAATTTTAATCTTGCAAAAGGGTCCAACGCCCATATTTTTAATTGTTAATTTCGCACATTTATTTTATGTCGCTTATTATAATTATGTAATTCTCCCAAAGCGTTGTAACGATTTATACTTTTCGCACTTTTATTCGCTTTATTTATTTTCCGTCAAATCGAGTCCGGTTTAATTTTGGCGATGTGGACCCGCGCCATTTGTAATAGCCTTAGATTTACTTTTCCCGCAAACTTTTAACTGTTAAATCAGCATGCAAGAATGAATGGCCTTAATTAAAATCAAGCGTAGATCACAACAAACATGACAAACAAATAACTGAAACATGACACACAATTCTCACACACCACCCCTAGGGTACGCCTCACTGTTGCCTTTCGAAAGGTGATCGTCGAGTAGAGGACGTCTTAGTAAGTCCTCATGATCCGGGAACCTGGCATGAGGGTAGCTTCTAAGGTGTCTTCCCATTGCTCTGGTGATCACCATGTCCCTACAAACTCGAATTGACCCGAACACCTCCAACGGTGGTGCTACCTACCTCTCAATGGTGGGATGGCACTACTTTAAAGGACATTTACACAGACGAATTCCTTAGGGTAGGTAGACTACTCTAGATACTTGCTCTAAATTCAAAACAAAATTCAAAAATACTTTTCACACTGACACCTTTTCAAAAAGCTTTCGAAAGCAATTTTTCAAACACTCTTGAGGACCGATACAAGAGTCGAACTGGAATTTTCAAAGAAACTTTTTAAAACCCACAGTTGAAAAGCAAACAAACCATTTTTGAAAACACAAATGAGCAAGTATCTAAGAGCCCATGGATAACCATGGATAGAAAGGGTGCTAACACCTTCCCTTGCTATAATCTACCTCCCGAACCGAGAGCAATCTCTATAAGGAATTTTTCTGTGCTTTTGTCCTTTCCATTTGGAGAAAATAAA
The DNA here is from genome assembly GCA_948472305.1 of Vicia faba. Classification (NCBI taxonomy): domain Eukaryota; kingdom Viridiplantae; phylum Streptophyta; class Magnoliopsida; order Fabales; family Fabaceae; genus Vicia; species Vicia faba. Next base: position 590,299,323 of record OX451735.1, read on the forward strand.
AGACGGTGGCGACTCTTGCTTCCGCGAAATTTCGCGAACCAGCGTTAAACAGTCAGTTCCAGATCCACCGATCACAGAACTGGCGACTCTGCTGGGGAATAAAACTTAAAGTGGGGTGTACCTTAGGGCTAGCTCATAACTATGTTTTCAGTTGTTTTCCTTGTGTGCTTAAAATTGTGGGTTGCTTGGGAGTTCTATAGATCCTAAACCCGGATCTGGGGGATACCTTTCTTAGAAAGTAGCAACAAGGCTGTGAGGGAACTGTGCGGGGTATACCGACATGGTTGAAACAGTCTGCTACGTTGATGTGGCACTTTGGTGTGTACCGGTAACCCTTGAGTTCAGTCAAGGAGAGTACGGGGCCTCCGCGTGGTGTCGTGAAGCATCAACAGACCTTAGGAACCTTAATTGAACTATCTTGGCCTCTTTAGGGTAGTGAGATAACTGACTTTGGTGCAGTCCGAGGTTGGTTGATACTCGATACTACGCTCAATTGAGGGTTGCTTTCCTGGAATATTTCGGTCGCCAGTTCAGTGGCTAAATCGAAACGATGAACAAAGAAAGCAATCCCGTGATATTGGGAACCTTAGAACCCGGTTACTTTAATTAGGACAGGTTGAACCCACCAACTTCAAGAGGGTAATACCTAGACCCCATGCTGGCCTAAACTCTAAAGGTTTCTCTTGTGTGACTTGTGTGCCTTCGTACTTGACTACTTGCATGCTTGTTATCTAACACATGAACTACTTGCAGGTTGTTTGTAGTCCTTAATAGGGACTCATAACAGGGTACCTAAGTTTCTTGCAGGGTTTGTTTATAGTCCTTGATTAGGACTCATAACAAAGTTTACCAAGTTTCTTACAGGTTTTGGTTTGCAATCCTTAAATAGGACTCCTAACAGGGTTTACCGAGTTTCTTGCAGGGTTTGTTCTAGTCCTTAATTGGGACTCATGACTAGTATACTGAACCTCTTGCAGGTTTTGGTGTGCAGTCCTCAATTGGGACTCATAACAGGGTTACCTACATTACCCCATGCATAGCATACCATCATACCATTGCATACATCCTAACCCATTGCAAGGATCTCAAAGGATTGTGATGCAGGTCATGACGAATCAAACATCTAGCAAGGGGCAAAGAGGATTTATTTTCCTCTAGCCGAAGTTGTCAGGGGCTATGACCCACTGGATATGGTGAGCCTTTGACCCTTGATGAAGGACTCTCAACAAATATGAAGTTCTTTCAATCAAGCTACCGGATCCCAAATGCTAACAAATTTTCTTGTTTACCCCGCGAGATCCTTGAAAACATTGCATGCATATCATACACATCATTGCATAGCAGGTATCTTTGTTGCAGGTCACTTACCTTTCTCGCTGTTTATTTCAGCAATGGCCTTCCAACCAGACAACCAAGATCTTCGTACTCAGAACGCCCAATTGCGAGAGATGTTCTTGAACCTATCCCAGGGGCAAGAAGAAATAAAGACTCTCCTCACCAGGAACTTGACCTTAGGGAATGCAGGGGGCATCAGGAACGATCAGCTGGAAGGGATACAAATTGAGTTGGCAACCATGAAGATCCAAATGATGGGGCAGTTGGTGGGTCAAATGACTCTCATTCAGGACTTAGCTCAAAAACAAGAAGAGCTCCGGGTCCTCGTCACTAAGCTGCTTCAAAATAATCCAGTAGGGCAAACAGCCAAGGTTGAAGCTCCAGCCATCATTCAACCACATGCGGGGCAAGAAGACAAAGGAAAATCTCCTCAGCTTGCTTCAGGGTCACGAGCCCAGCCTCAACGGGGTAGTCAACGTAAACGAAATGCGCCCGAAAGACATTTCTCGGAGACTGATATACCCTCATCCTTTATACTGAAGCGCTTGCTGGAGGTCAATCTGATCACTCTAAAGGACCCTCCCAAGAATCCCAACAGGACACCTTCGAGGTATAACCCCGACACCCGCTGCGCTTATCATTCAGACAGCCCGGGGCATGCTACAGACGACTGTTGGACCTTGAAGAACAAAATCCAGGATTTGATTGACGAAGGGGTGATAGAGTTCATGCCGGATGGCGAGATGAAAATCTTCCGCTGAGAATTCTCCATCTGAGATAGCTAGTTCAAACTAAGAAACTTTTGTTCATTCGAATGTTCAAGTTGTGTTTTTTTTTCTTTTGACCGTTCAAACATTTATTCATGTTAAAACATTGTTATTCTATTAATGCATCGCTTATGTCTGTTTTGAATCAATATATTCGCATTCACTATATGCAAACTGTTTTCATATTTTTTCTGATGTCAACTATTGATCTTTAATCCTAAGCCTCTTAAGGGAGGATGACGAAAACGATACCACAATCTTCACAGTATGCTTTTGAACGGACCCCGCTGATGAGGTACAGGCATTGTTTCAATTCCTAAACACTGGAGTAATAAGGAAGATAATCCCTCGTTAACCCCTCTGAGCCAAAGAAGTAGGAGTTTTTATTTTTGAAAATCAAAACCCTTAATCATAACCTGGGGCAGGGTAGTCTATCAGTTGATCTGAGTGCATAACGAATGGCACCAAAAAGATCCTTACAAAAATAAGAAAGAACGGTGATGGTTCCGAATAATCAATAAAGAAAGGCAGTCATTATCTCAAAAAATAAAAAACCCATTAAGTCAAAACCAACGAAGGAGACTTACGAAACTAGGGAATCCCGCTGACTGTAATCACAAAAGAACAGTTCAGGCAAAAAATAGGGATAATCAAATCAAAAAGAAAGAGGTCTTACAAACCCTCAACAAAAAAAGGAATGACGGCCCATTCAAAATAAATCACCAACATCTGAACCATCATTGGAACATCAGGACAAAAACTCAAAAAAGGTCTAACGCATGATCAACCGAGTTTAGGTTTGGAGAACATCACGAAGAGCGGGTGGGTACAAATAAAATTTGAGCCTTTATCCTTTGTTTCTTAAACCGTGAACCAGGCCACGTTATAACCCTCAAAAGTCCTAGCTGAAGCATGGGTTAGTTCGAAAGCATACTGTCACGAAAGGTATCCTGACTCCTTAAGGCTCACAATAAAATAACGAGTTGACATCACGTTTTACAAACAATCACTTTGTTTTTTATGAAAGAATGCATTTTCAAGATTTTCGAAACAGACATAAGCTTTGCATTTTTAACATAACTTTGTTTGCATATGACCTTTTGTTTGAACAGCATAGAAATTCGCACGACGAATGACTAATGAACAGGAGCACTTCCAAACAAGGGGCACGACCTAATCATGGTTCGTCATCTGGGGCAATCCAATCAAGATTCGGAGAATCTCTCAAAGGCCAAATAGCCTGGGGCAAATCTCCGCCTGAGTCACTTGGGGCATTTCAACAACGAATCTTGCCTGATCAAATACCTTTTGGTGGCATGACAAAACACTTCTAACAGGGGAAACTCCCTACATTCTGAGAGCATGGACATAATCGGAAAAAATACTACGCAAGATCAAAGAACCGCTAGGTTGACATACCTAGGCAAAAATAAGGGCTTCCCGGCGAACCAAAAGGGTTCGGGCAAAATGAAGGGATGAAATGGAAAAAATCTGTACACCCGGCAAGTCGAAAACCTGAAAAGGCGGCTTGGGCAAAAATGGGTATCCCGGTGGACTGAAAACCCGAAGGGGCAGTCTAGGCAAAAGTTAGGGATCAGAGCGTACGACTAGGTCCCGGCATCTCGTCACCTGCCTACCAGAAGAAGGTCTGTCCATCAACAAGCTATCAGCACCTCTCAGGTCTTCCTCTCCCACCTCAGGAATAGGGGCAATAAGGAGTCGTCTAAGCGCAATCTAATTGTTCTGTCCTCCGAGGTATCAAAACAGGTTAAGCTGAAGAAGATAACCAGCACCTCAATCCCCCAGAAGAGTCCAATCCAGTTTCCCCAGGAAAGTTGGAATTCATCTCCCCGAGCAGTAAGCTTATCCCCAGTAGATTCTGGAAGCTCATCTCCTCGCAGAACACGAACACGTCGTCCGGCTTGATTTAAAGAGTTATTTCCTTAACAGGATATAACTGGGTTATCCTCAGCCAAAAGCCACGGAAAGAGCGTCGTCGACAAAGTCTTCCTATCCCCAGCAAACTATTATCAACAATTCAGCAAAGCATCTCTATCCCCACAGAGTATCAATCCCCAGCATGATCACTAGAGTATCTTTTCTCCCCGCAGAATCTTCCATTTGCCAAGTTTATTCCGCAACGGAGTCATCTTCTCCTACCGGTACTCCTGCAGTTATCATCCCCAGCGGAAGCAAAATCTATTCTTCAACATCAGCCCAGGATATGACTTCCCGGCACCCGTCAAGGATTCACTTTTCTAGACAAAAACATACATAAAACATCACATACATCATTATAAATGCATAGACACATCACATCATACAAGTCTCATTTATATTGAGAACATCATTGCTTGATTCATATCATGCATTGTATATAACTGACCCTTACCTTTCAGGAAAGATGCAGTTTAAATTCTCAATCACATTTCAAGACCTAGCCTGGTTCAGTTAAATCGACCCTAAGATTTTCCTGATGCTTATCCAGTCAAAGGCCTTCTCTGGTTCAGTCAGATCGACCCTAAGATCTCCCTGATGCTTATCCAGTTGAAGACATTTCAAGACCTAGACCGGTTCAGTTAAATCGACCCTAAGATTTTCCTGATGCTTATCCAGTCAAAGGCCTTCTCTGGTTCAGTCAGATCGACCCTAAGATCTCCCTGATGCTTATCCAGTTGAAGACATTTCAAGACCTAGCCTGGTTCAGTTAAATCAACCCTAAGATTTTCCTGATGCTTATCCAGTCAAAGGCCTTCTCTGGTTCAGTCAGATCGACCCTAAGATCTCCCTGATGCTTATCCAGTTGAAGACATTTCAAGACCTAGACCGGTTCAGTTAAATCGACCCTAAGATTTTCCTGATGCTTATCCAGTCAAAGGCCTTCTCTGGTTCAGTCAGATCGACCCTAAGATCTCCCTGATGCTTATCCAGTTGAAGACATTTCAAGACCTAGACCGGTTCAGTTAAATCGACCCTAAGATTTTCCTGATGCTTATCCAGTCAAAGGCCTTCTCTGGTTCAATCAGATCGACCCTAAGATCTCCCTGATGCTTATCCAGTTGAGAACATTTCAAGACCTAGACCGGTTCAGTTAAATCGACCCTAAGATTTTCCTGATGCTTATCCAGTCAAAGGCCTTCTCTGGTTCAGTCAGATCGACCCTAAGATCTCCCTGATGCTTATCCAGTTGAAGACATTTCAAGACCTAGACCGGTTCAGTTAAATCGACCCTAAGATTTTCCTGATGCTTATCCAGTCAAAGGCCTTCTCTGGTTCAGTCAGATCGACCCTAAGATCTCCCTGATGCTTATCCAGTTGAAGACATTTCAAGACCTAGACCGGTTCAGTTAAATCGACCCTAAGATTTTCCTGATGCTTATCCAGTCAAAGGCCTTCTCTGGTTCAGTCAGATCGACCCTAAGATCTCCCTGATGCTTATCCAGTTGAAGATATTTCAAGACCTTGTCCGGTTCAGTTAAATCAACCCTAAGATTTTCCTGATGCTTATCCAGTCAAAGGCCTTCTCTGGTTCAGTCAGATCGACCCTAAGATCTCCCTGATGCTTATCCAGTTGAAGATATTTCAAGACCTAGACCGGTTCAGTTAAATCGACCCTAAGATTTTCCTGATGCTTTACCAGTCAAAGGCCTTCTCTGGTTCAGTCAGATCGACCCTAAGATCTCCCTGATGCTTATCCAGTTGAAGATATTTCAAGACCTAGACCGGTTCAGTTAAATCGACCCTAAGATTTTCCTGATGCTTATCCAGTCAAAGGCCTTCTCTGGTTCAGTCAAATCGACCCTAAGATCTCCCTGATGCTTATCCAGTTGAAGATATTTCAAGACCTTGTCCGGTTCAGTTAAATCGACCCTAAGATTTTCCTAATGCTTATCCAGTCAAAGGCCTTCTCTGGTTCAGTCAGATCGACCCTAAGATCTCCCTGATGCTTATCCAGTTGAAGATATTTCAAGACCTTGTCCGGTTCAGTTAAATCGACCCTAAGATTTTCCTGATGCTTATCCAGTCAAAGGCCTTCTCTAGTTCAGTCGGATCGACCCTAAGATCTCCCTGATGCTTATCCAGTTGAAGACATTTCAAGACCTAGACCGGTTCAGTTAATCGACCCTAAGATTCTCTATTGTTATCCCGTCCAAGGCCTTCTCTAGTCCAGCTAAATCGACTCCCAACAGATTTTTCTGATGAAGACTCAGTAGAAGTTATCAGATGGTCCCCTCTCCAACGGCGAGTGAGGTGGTAAGTCCTTTTCAGATGTTTCCCTCTCCGACGGTGAGAGTGAGGTGATAGTCTCCTATGGTCCCCTCTCCGACGGCGAGTGAGGTGGTAATTCCTTTTCAGATGTTTCCCTCTCCGACGGTGAGTGTGAGGTGATAGTCTCCTATGGTCCCCTCTCCAACGGCGAGTGAGGTGGTAATTCCTTTTCAGATGTTTCCCTCTCCGACGGTGAGTGTGAGGTGATAGTCTCCTATGGTTCCCTCTCCAACGGCGAGTGAGGTGGTAAGTCCTTTTTCAGATGTTTCCCTCTCCGACGGTGAGTGTGAGGTGATAGTCTCCTATGGTCCCCTCTCCAACGGCGAGTGAGGTGGTAATTCCTTTTCAGATGTTTCCCTCTCCGACGGTGAGTGTGAGGTGATAGTCTCCTATGGTCCCCTCTCCGGCAAGTGCGTGAGGTGGTAATTCCTTTCTCAAGATGTTTCCCTCTCCGACGATGAGTGTGAGGTGATAGTCTCCTATGGTCCCCTCTCCGGCAAGTGCGTGAGGTGGTAATTCCTTTTTCAGATGTTTCCCTCTCCGACGATGAGTGTGAGGTGATAGTCTTATGGTCCCCTCTCCGACAAGTGCGTGAGGTGGTAATTCCTTCTTCAGATGTTTCCCTCTCCGACGATGAGTGTGAGGTGATAGTCTCCTATGGTCCCCTCTCCGGCAAGTGCGTGAGGTGGTAATTCCTTTTTCAGATGTTTCCCTCTCCGACGATGAGTGTGAGGTGATAGTCTTATGGTCCCCTCTCCGACAAGTGCGTGAGGTGGTAATTCCTTTTTCAGATGTTTCCCTCTCCGACGATGAGGGTGAGGTGATAGTCTCTATGGTCCCCTTTCCGGCAAGTGCGTGAGGTGGTAATTCCTTCTTCAGATGTTTCCCTCTCCGACGATGAGTGTGAGGTGATAGTCTCCCATGGTTCCCTCTCCGACGGTGTGTGAGGTGGTAAGTCCTTTTCAGATGGTTCCCTCTCCGACGATGAGTGTGAGGTGATAGTCTCCCATGGTTCCCTCTCCGACGGTGTGTGAGGTGACAATTCCTTTCCTATGATTCCCTCTCCGACGGCGAGTGAGGTGATTCCCTTTCAGATTATAATAGCCCATGGTTCTCTTCCCGATATTGCAAAGATGGTAATTCTCGCCAAGATTTTTCTCAACGAGCGTTGTTGAAGTTAAAATCACCCAAGGTTCTCTTACCATTCATGCTAAGGCAGTAATCATCCCTGGTTCATTCATCAGCGTTTGAAGCTCCAGACTCAGCTCCTGTAACCAGTCAGGACACATTTATACCAAGCATCTTAAATCAGCTCCTGCAACGTGTCAGGTACTCATTTTTCTGTTTTGCAGGTATGCAGGTTCTAGCTAAAGAATCTCCTACGCGATCAACATCCAGATGGCATCTATAAGCCCATCATCCTATCCAGCAATCTCCAAATGGCATCCATAAGCCCATTCCCCCATCACACTGCTACCATGTGAGCGCAAATTTCTGGGCACTCTAGTGTCCAATCATCTTCTACCCTCGGATTACGAAAGGCACGTCCGCCAATCTGCATCCTCAGGTCTAAGAAGATTGAACAGGGGCAACTGTTGTACCCCAAAATTTGCCCTCCCATATTCTTCAAGAAATTGCCAAGCCAAGTCACAAAATTCCCCAAGGGTTGTGCAATGCAACTGTCTCCTATACAGTCAAAACTAGGGTTTGGGTTCTGATCAAGAAAAGGAAGTTTTCAAAGGCCCAATCAAGTCTCCCATGCCTACAAATGTGGTCAAGCATCCTCATATCAAGTTTCAAGGCATTCAGCTCAAAATTGCACAGTCAAAACCCTAAATTGCACTACAGTCAACTGTAGGGGCAAAATGGTCATTTGACAGTCAAAAGTTCAAATTTTTGGTCAACATATCATTTTGAAGCCACAAACATCATTTGATCAATGCTTGATCATGATTCTCAAAGTTTGGCTCAGAAAATCACCAAGATGCAAAAGTTTCCTTATTTGGACAGCTGAAAAAGTCAACTGAAATTGACCAGGGCATAACTTTCACATGGATTATCAGAAAAATCCCATCCAAGGCTCATTTTGAAGAGAAAGACATTTCCTACAACTCATATTCATACTTCAAGTCCAAGAAATGCTCTCACAAAAAGTTATCAATTTCAACATTATAGGTCATTTTCAAAAGTCAACAAAAAGGGACTTTAAGTCAAAGGCCATAACTTGAGATTGGTAAATCAAAATGATATGGGACCAAAGGCATTGGTTAGAGGACTCAAAGACCTTTCCAAAATGTCCAAGAACATGTGAAAAGCTTAAACATTGAGCAAGTTATGCCTTGTGGAAGTTGGGAAATTTTTGGGAATTTTGAAAAGTCAACAATGGTTCAAATGACCTAAAATTGCTAATGGGCCCATTTTTCTTCCAAGATTCATCATTCCAAGCCTATGCACGACCACTTGGCCCAAAGGGAAGTATTTTCTCATTTTTTATTTATTTATTTGAATTATTATTTATATTAATTCATTTAAATTATTTAAATACATGAAAAATACCAAACTTGACCTAAAAAATCTTTTCATGCATGTTTTACTCTCAATATCACGTGCACATCCTAATTAGGCAAGTTTTGGTTGGATTTGAGCTAATTGACACCAAATGCACATGAAAAGATATGGAAAAGATCTTAAGGAAATCAAATATGCAAATCATTGAATGCCATGGATATTATTCAATTTTGTTGACCTAAAAGCTTTACTACATATTCAGAATCACAAACCTAATGGCAGGGGACTGAATACTGCGCAGAAAATCATTGAACAAACTTAGAATTTTTGGCAAAAAGTGAAAAACTGAAAAGCAGGTTCTAGGTCGATTCAAGGCACCAAACCCATTCCAAAAGCTTCCTTGGCAATTCCTGGACACATTCCAATCAAAATCGTCCATCCAAACGCATAGAATTGATAACGAGGACCTCCCCTGTACAGAGAAAAAGTCATGATCGTGTTCTTAATTCTAGGCATTCTCATAGCATTCTAACCATGGATTTGTATTGCTTATGATGTTTTGATGCTAACCAACATATCTAATTGTTTTTTTGTGCACTGTATACGATTATGCCATGTTTAAATGTTAGGGTTTGCAGAGCTTGAGATTGGGGTTTTTTACCCAAGGCAAAATTAGGATTCATGAGCAGTACCACTGGAATCACCATGCCCAAACGAACAAAGACCAACCCTCGCGCCTAATTTATGTTTGGAGATAAGCTAATCGCTATTTTTCAATAGCCTGCCTAAGGAAACGCATCATAAACCGTTGCCATATGCTTTTGTTTACAGGGACGACGAAGACGATGGTATCGTGGCAAAGCGTGATTCGTCTATTTAAAAGTTGGCGCGCAGGACCCACTAGCGTTTCGCTTTTCGTTTATATTATTTATTTGTTGCTAATATAATAAACGCGTTGAAATGCTTCAGTGGTACAGGTGTTGAGCTTGCAACGTCCAAGACCTGGGTTCGAATCCCAGGTCTGTCTTGTTTCCTATATTATTTTGCAAATTGTGTTCCCATGCAGCGTCCAAGATAAAAACGTACCATGCATCCTCAAGAATCAGCAGCCACGCGTCCCATGAGATCAAGCCAAGGGCAAAGATTGGGAGAGCATCATGTACCATAGTCAGACGCGTCATATGCTTACACAAAAGTCAATGAATCTGAATCTTAATGGGCCAGGCTTTACCATCAAAACCTCCAGTTTGGGACTACACCCCCACCCTGGTTTGCAAGTTTTATTTATTTTTCTTATCTTTTTTAATTATTATTTTACTTGTTTTGCTGTTTTAATTTAATTATTATTTTTACAAAATATAAAAACATCAAAAAAAATCAGAAAAGACCAAAAATAATAAATATTTTTATTATAATTATTTTCTTGTAAATAAATTAACATATAATGAATTTAGTTTTAATTAGGATTTTTGCAATTTTAATTCTTTTCATATTAAATATAAAAAAGGTAGAATTAGGTTAATTGACAATTTTCATTCCTTTTAATTTTTCCTTTTGATCATAATATTATTATTTATTGATTTTCATAATTAATGGTATATAACAAACTTAGGTTTAATTTAGGTTAAATTTTAATATTTTCTTAATAACTTAAAAAATAATTAGAACTAGGTTTAACGTTCAATTTTAGTTTTTATTAATTCTTTTTCCATTAAATCATAAAAAACACAAAAATACCAAAAACATTTCTTTTAAATTTTTAATTTTAATTTCTTATTAATTTTAATCTTGCAAAAGGGTCCAACGCCCATATTTTTAATTGTTAATTTCGCACATTTATTTTATGTCGCTTATTATAATTATGTAATTCTCCCAAAGCGTTGTAACGATTTATACTTTTCGCACTTTTATTCGCTTTATTTATTTTCCGTCAAATCGGGTCCGGTTTAATTTTGGCGATGTGGACCCGTGCCATTTGTAATAGCCTTAGATTTACTTTTCCCGCAAACTTTTAACTGTTAAATCAGCATGCAAGAATGAATGGCCTTAATTAAAATCAAGCATAGATCACAACAAACATGACAAACAAATAACTGAAACATGACACACAATTCTCACACACCACCCCTAGGGTACGCCTCACTGTTGCCTTTCGAAAGGTGATCGTCGAGTAGAGGACGTCTTAGTAAGTCCTCATGATCCGGGAACCTGGCATGAGGGTAGCTTCTAAGGTGTCTTCCCATTGCTCTGGTGATCACCATGTCCCTACAAACTCGAATTGACCCGAACACCTCCAACGGTGGTGCTACCTACCTCTCAATGGTGGGATGGCACTACTTTAAAGGACATTTACACAGACGAATTCCTTAGGGTAGGTAGACTACTCTAGATACTTGCTCTAAATTCAAAACAAAATTCAAAAATACTTTTCACACTGACACCTTTTCAAAAAGCTTTCGAAAGCAATTTTTCAAACACTCTTGAGGACCGATACAAGAGTCGAACTAGAATTTTCAAAGAAACTTTTTAAAACCCACAGTTGAAAAGCAAACAAACCATTTTTGAAAACACAAATGAGCAAGTATCTAAGAGCCCATGGATAACCATGGATAGAAAGGGTGCTAACACCTTCCCTTGCTATAATCTACCTCCCGAACCGAGAGCAATCTCTATAAGGAATTTTTCTGTGCTTTTGTCCTTTCCATTTGGAGAAAATAAAAGACGGTGGCGACTCTTGCTTCCGCGACATTTCGCGAACCAGCGTTAAACAGTCAGTTCCAGATCCACCGATCACAGGATGTAATAGTTTAAATTAGGATCTTTTTAAATTTTTTCTTCCCCATTTTGGTTTGTAATTCCCCCCATCCCGAAGCGATGTAATAGCGTAGTTTATTTCTCGTACTTTATTTTCTTCCCTTATGTATATATTTAACTGTTAGATGTATACTTAATAGGCTTGTATGGAAATACTAAAAGCAAACTCTAGAAAACCTAACACTCAAGATAAACATAACTGAAACACAACACACTTTGCACATGCGCACCTCTAGGGTATTCCTCACTTGTTTCCTCGGATAAACAACAGTCATGTCCCTCGAACGTGGGACACTTTAGCAAAGTCCCTCGATACAAAGATCATAGTCCCTCGATGAGCCTTTGATGTTTCCTTCCAGTAAATGATCTAGTCCCTTACGATAAATAGTTAAAGCGTCCTACAAGTTGCCTCTATGACTGTATGATGACCCGCGCCTGTCTATTAAAACATCCAATATAGGGCTACCTACTAACTAATGGTAGGATATCACTATCTAAAGGAAATAGGAAAAGAACAAAGATATTTTGAGTAGGTAGATAGCTTATAGTTACTTGCTCACAAAACAAAACAATTTTTAACACATACACTCTCTTTTTCTAAATATTTTTCAAAAACAAAAACACTTTGTATGCATTCTCAATGATACGAGAATCATTACAAAGTTCGCCACACTAAGGTGTCTTTTCAAAAATATTTTCAAATACACTTACACCAAAAAGCATTTTCAAAAGTGAGCTAGAAACTAAGAGCCCGTATATAACTACGGATGGAAAGGGTGTTAATATCTTCCCTTTCCATAACCTACCCCCGAACTCAAACTCTTTAAAAAGGTATTTCCTATTCTTTTCACCCTTTCTTTGTTGGATAAAAGAAAAGTCGGTGGCGACTCTTGCTAACCGCAACATTTGTGATAAAATGCAAAACCAATAAGGTCAGTTCTCCCACCGTATTACACTAATAAATTAAGTTTAGGTTTTTATTCAATAATTAATTTCGACATTTTTTTATTTACTAATTAATTAGGTTAATAAATATTTTCTTGAAATTAAAATTAATTAGACTTTAGGATTTTTATTAATTAAAATTAATTAGATTTAGGGTTTTAACTACTTGACTAACATCAAATCAATTTCATAAAAAATCACATTCAAACATTTTTTAAACATTTTTTATTTCGCATTTAAATTCCTAAAGAAATTGTATAGGTCGCGCGACTTTCTCTTGTAATAGTTTAGCTTTATCTTTCCATATTTTTTCTATTATGTAACTGCTTACGAGATCTAATAGTCTAGGGTTTAATTTCCACACTTTATTTTCCGCATCTTTTTTTTATGTAGTTGCCCCAAAGCTCTGTAATTGCTTAGGATTTACTTTTTGCATCTTTACCTTTATGTATATATTATACTGCTAGTATTTAGGCGTGTATGGAAAGATCTAAAAACAATCGATAGATAAGCCTAATACAAGATAATAACTGAACTGAACACACTATTCACACTTTACACCTCTAGGGTAATCTCTCTTTGTTGCCTTCGGAAACATGGCCACGTTCCTCGAAAATAGGGATACTTTAGCAAAGTCCTTTCAAATAAAGATCATAGTCCCTCGATGACCCTTCGACATTGCCTACGAAAAATGATATAGTCCCTCCGATAAGTTGCTAAAGTATCTCTATATGTTTCCTTCAATGACCATACTATGACCATTCGCTTGTCCCTTCACATCCAATATATGGGGCTACCTACCAACCAATGGTATGAATAACATTATCTCTAATGGAGAAGGAAAATAACAAGAACGATTTTGAGTGGGTAAGAACTATTAATCACTTTCTCACAATCTTTTCTAAATAAACATCCCTCACATCACACTTTCAAAATATTTTCAAACACTTTGTACGCGTTCTTGAGGACTGATACAAGAACCATTACAAATTCAGCCATATTATAGGCTTTTCAAAATATTTTCAAACAAATCACACACAAAAGTAAATTTTCAAAAGTGAGCTAGCGATTAAAAGCCCGTAGATAAATATAGATGAAAAGGGTGCTAACACCTTCCCTTTTAATAACTTACCCCCATAACTCAAAATCTATCAAAGGTCTTTCCTATTCTTTTCACCTTTTCTAAATATTAGATAAAAGAAAAGTCGGTGGCGAATCTATCTACCCGCACATTTGGATAAAACCAAAAAAGTCAGTTCTACCACCGTATTATAGAACTGGTGACTCTTCTAGGGAAGCTTAAAAAGAGGGGTTACCTTAGAGTTAATTCACTTTTACTTGCTTTATTTGTTTGAATTGTTTGCTTTAACTTTAAGGGTTTGTTTGGGTTTAATTTCTTCTAAGATCCTACACTTGGATCTAGGAATTCCTTAGGTAAGTAGAAATAGATCATGAAGATTGTACGGTGTAGCCCGACATGGTTAAAATGATAACTACGATTAGTGTGACACTTTGGTTTGTACTGATGTTCCTTGAGTCAGTTAAGGATAACATTAGGCTTCCGCGTAGTGTCGTTAACACTAACTTACTTTTAGAATCTTAATTGACCCATCTTGGCCAATAGAAAGTAGTGAGATGGCCGGCTTTGGTGCAGTCCAAGGTTGGTTGATACTCGAAACTACGCTTATTGAGATTTGACTCTTGGGATGTTTTTGTGGCAAGCCAGTTGCCATGCTAAAATAAAGCCTGTGAGAAAGATTCGTGATATGAGATCCTTAGAACCCGATTACTATTTTAGGACAGGTTGAGCCAACTTAACTTCAATGGGGAAGGGTATTTACCTATGGACTTCATGCATGCCTTTAAACCTAAGGCTCTTGTGTGACTAGTTTGTGTTTGCGTATCTAACATAAACATAACATCATATCATCATAACATAACATTTCTACTAACCATTTCAAGGATCTTAAGGATTTATGGTGTAGGATTATCATAAGCCAGATTTCTAGCAAGGGGTAAGAGGATTTATTTTCCTCTAACCAGATGCCGTCAAGATCAACGTACATTCTCTTGAGTCAGAGGCTTTGACCCACTTGATATGGTGAGCTTTATTCTTATAGAAGGACGTTCAAAGATGAGAATCAAATTTCTCCAGACAAAGCTGCAACCAGATTCAATTTCTAATATTTCAAATTTAAATCCCACGAGATCCTTGAAAATATTGCATATGCATCTACATGTCATACATATCATCACATAACAGGTATCTAAGACATGTTTTCTCATCTTCTTGCTGTTTATTTCAAGCAGAAAAGTGGCTCTTGAATAAACAGTCAAAGATCTCCAGGCTCATAATGCTTAGTTCCAAGAGATGTTCCTAAGCTTAGCCAAGGGGCAAGAAGGATTGAAAGCACTCCTCGTCGAGAACATGACCGAGAAGAATCCTAAAGATAACAAAGATGACCAGTTGGAAAAACTGCAAGTTGATATGGAAGAGATGAGAATCTAGATGATTGGTCAGATGAATCTTATCCAAAATTTAGCTCGGGGGAAAGAAGAGTTGAGAATCCTCATCAACAAGCTTCATCAAGTCAAATATAAATGTATGGGACGAACTGTTAGAATTGGAGATCCAATCACTAACCAACCTCTGATGAGACAGGAAACTGACTTGGTTGAAAATAGGAGGAGAATAAGAGAGGGAAAGAGACAAGCTGACATTGCTAATCCTTCAGTTAATGAAAAAGGCCTTTACATATTGATATTACATCGCAAGATCAACAAGGACCTCGCCAACAAAAACTAGGTAATCAGCGTAAGCAAGATACGCCCAAAAGACAATTTTCCAAAATCAACATGTTGTTGTCTCAAGCACTGCAACACATGTTGAAGATGGAGCTGATTACATTGAAAGAACCTCCTCGGAATCCCAATACTTATGCTCCTAGATACAATTATAATGCAAGGTGTGCACATCACTCTAACAGCCCTGGACATGACACTAACAATTGTTGGGCTTTAAAAAGTAAGATTCAGGACCTGATTGATGAAGGAGTTTTCAAGTTCATACAAGACGGTCATATGGAGTTTTTCTATCATCCCTCAAATATCGAAATTGCAAGGCACACCATTTGAAGTGACAAGTTCAGGCGAAGAAGCTTTAAGATCATTTGAATTTTTTTAAAATTCTCTTGTTTGTTCAAGCACTTATCTTTATGTCAAACTTTGGTTTTTCCAATTAATGCATTGCATATGTTTGTCTTGAATTAATCCATCTATTTCACTATATTTAAATTGTACTTCTTGCTTCCCTTTTTATGATATTCAAATCTCGTTAAAGCTATAATCCTTTAGAGGGAGGATGACGAAAGCAATGTCATAATCTCATACAGTATGCTTTTGAACAGACCTTGCCGATGTTGAACATGCATTGCTTCAATTCCTAAACAGTGGATATATAAGGAAGTTAATCCCTAGTCAACCCCTTTGAGCCTAAGAAGTAGGAATTTTCTTTTTTCTCACAAATTGAAACCATTAAACATAACCTGGGGCAGGGCAGTTTCTCAAATGTGCATTCACAAGCTTTACCTTTGTACGCGACGAGTAGTGTCGAAGATTCTCTTCTAAATTGAAAATCGATAATGGTTCCCCGTAATCATTAAGTTAGGCAGTCATTATCATTCAAAATAAAAGCCCTCTAAGTTAAAACTATGAAGGAGACTTAGGAAAAAACTGGGGTATCCTGCTGACTGTAATCTTAAACGAAATAGTTCAGGAAAAAGTTAGGGATAATAAAGTCAAAAATAGGTTGCTACAAATCCTCAACAAAAGAAAGATGTTACAATAAAAAGGACTACCTTCCCAAATAAACTCCCGATTTCGGAACCATCACCAAAATATTAGTTCCATAATTCCAAACTCTATTGGAACCTAAATGCATAATTAACTGAGTATAGGACTGAAGAACATTATGAAGAACGGGTCGGGTACAATAAACTTTGAGCCTTTATCCTTTGTTTCTTAAACCGTGAACCATGCCACATTACAACCCTTAAAAGTCCTAACTAAAGCATGGGTTAGTTCGAAAGCATATTGTTACAAAAAGGTATCCTGAGTTGATATCACGTTCTTACAAATTTTTGTTTTACTAAAAAATGCATTTTTTAAACTTCAACACAGACATAAGATTTGCATTTTA
Source organism: Vicia faba (assembly GCA_948472305.1). Classification (NCBI taxonomy): domain Eukaryota; kingdom Viridiplantae; phylum Streptophyta; class Magnoliopsida; order Fabales; family Fabaceae; genus Vicia; species Vicia faba. The sequence continues at coordinate 590,316,159 of OX451735.1, forward strand.
ATACCACTGTTTGCATATGACTAAGTGTTTGACAACAGAGAAATTCGCATGACGAATATTCAATGAATGAAAATCCTCCCAACAGACAGAATTACTTCAGATGACGTGTCAAAGAGAAAGACACCTCCAGTAACAAGCCTTTCGTGGACCCAATTGATTATAAATCAAGGGGGGTGACATGTTATTGCCAAACTCATCTGTTGCAGTCAAGTCAAGATTCAAAGAATCTCTCAAAAATGATGAATACCCAGGGGTAGATCTCCATCTGAATAACTTGGGGCATGTTACATTGATCATTGTAATATGGTGGGAGAACTGACTTGGATGTTTTGCATTTTATCACAAATGTTGCGGATAGCAAGAGTCGCCACTGACTTTTCTTTTATCCAATAAAGCAAAGGGTGAAAAGAATAGGAAAGACCTTTTGAGAATTTTCTTGAGTTCGAGAGGTAGGTTATGAAAAGGGAAGGTATTAACACCCTTTTCATCTGTAGTTATCTACGGGATCTTAATTTCTAGCTCACTTTGAAATGCTTTGTGTTTGTGTATGTGCAAATATTTTTAAAATGCCTAAGTACGACAATTTTGTAATGATTCTCGTATCATTGAGAATGTATATAAAATGTTTGTTTTGAATATGTTTATTGAAAAGGATTGTTTGGAAAGATATTTGTTTTTGAATGTGTGAGGTGTGAAAATGGTTTTGTGAGCAAGCAATTACGAGCAATCCACCTACTCAAAAAGTCTCTATTCTTTTCCTCCTCCTTTAGATAATGCTACTTTACCTTGGTTGATAGGGAGGCATATCATTGGATGTTAGAGACAGGAGTGGGTCATTATACAATCAGAGAAGGAAACTTGTAAGATAATTTAGCAATTTGTCGCAAGGGACTAAGATCGTTTACCGAAGGCAACATAAAAGGGTCATCGAGGGGCTACGATCTTTTAATCGAGGGTCTTTGCTAAAACACCCCATGTTCGAGGGATATAACTGTTTATATCCGAGGCAACATGTGAGGTTAACCATAGAGGTGCATGTGGGAAAAGTGTGTTTGATTCAATTATTTGTCTTGTATTAGGGTTTTCTAATGTTTGCTTTTAAATCTTGTCATGCAAATCCTAATTACTAACAATAATATGGAAAGTAATAAACTGCAGAATTTATATGTCCTACGCTATTACAATGCTTTGGGAATGAGGGGGGGGGGGGGGGGGGGGGGGCGTACAAGTATGTGAATGAGGGGGAGGAAAGCAATAAAGCCCTAATTATCTATTACAATCCATAAACAATCACATGACTATAATGATGCGAGAAATAAACAAACGCGTGGAGATAGAAAGATGCTTTTAAGAATCCCTAAAAAGCTCTAAGTATTTGAGAAAATAATTGGTTATTTCTTTGTTTAGAAAATGTTTACAATGTGACTTAAAAGCTTAGACCTAATTCTATTTACAATAAAATAAGATGTAATTAAATTAGTTTATTTATATCTATAAAAATTAAATTAATTAATTAAGACCTAAAGTAATCTAACTATTTTTAGAAAATATTTTTGTTCTTGTTTTAGAAAAATAAAAGAAGTATACAAACCTAAATTTAATGAAATCAAGATGGTAAAAATAATTTCTATTTGTCAAAAATTAAATTAGTGGACAAAAAAACTTAAATCTAACTTTTTTATTATTTTATGAATTTTATGATTAAATGAAATAAATAAAAAAAGAATTAAAAAGAAGAATTTAAATAAAATAAAAATAATAAAATGGGTTTGGGTGTTGTAAAAGGAAAATAGGGGTTGAAAAGAAAATAAAATGTTAGGCCCAAAACCGTTTTTTTTTGTTTGAATCAGAAATGAAAATAAAAAAAATAAATGGGTCTGCGCTTGTAAAAGTAAATGGAGGATTGTCAACAAGTAAAAAGAAAAAGGCACAGAATCACCAAGTCCAAGCGCTAGATAATTCAATGAGGTTGGCTCTTGATGGCTCATGGTGGACAAGCACACTTGAGGCATTAGATTTGATGGTTGGCAGATCTAATGGTCCAGTCACAAGGATGTATAGTATGAACGCTATGCTTGATGTACTGAATCTGCGAGGAAATAATGTGAAAAAACAAAAGGGTACCACTGGGGCTCGAACCCAGGTCCCTATAGACAAGTGACTTAGCGCGCACTTCTTTACCATTGGGGTGGTTGTTTCATCCGTTCATAGTACAACTTGCACTAAATTTAAAATAAACCCATTTCTGATTGCTTCTTCATCCCCTACCTCGCAGCAGAACAACAACACCATTGTTTTTGAATTTTCAAACTTTCTCATTTCTCAACCATTTTCAAAAGTGTAAATATGAATCTTGCTCCAAATTTCACCACGAATTCAGCCATGTAAACAACTTAAACTATAAGTCAAAGATGAGCATGAATTTTGTTTGGTACCAAATTAAAACCTAATTATTTAGAAACTTCATTTCCAAAATTCTCCATGTACAGTTAACATAAATGAAAACTAAAGGCATGTTTAGCTTTAGAGCAATGATGTCTACATTTTTTATTCAAAGTAACCATTAATGATGCTTGTATAAGGAGATCAAAGTTGAGAAAACTTACCTTAAAACTGGAAATCATGTTTGAAGATGGAGCACCCCTGGAGATGTTTTGATGATCTGGATAGCTTCACTGAACTCCTAGGAAGCTATTTCAATACTTACTTTGAGTTGAAAGTGTATGGAACTTTCTGGAGAAGTCAAGTTACAAGTTGCTGTTTTTGGAAATGGAGGATGGTGCCAATGGTGTTACAATGATGGAAAAGGGCCTTGGATAGGTTCTAAATGAGTTATGGACGCTTTGTAATTGATTAAAAATGAAAATGCATGAAGGGATTAAATGCTTGAGGTTCAAGGTCAGAATGTGAACCAATGGAGGTTTTGGATGCCAATTCTGATTTCAGGGAGTTTGAGGGGGTTAGAGGGCTATTGCATTAATGTCTTGGCTTGCAAATACTTCCTCTATTTATAGAGGTAAGGTTTTAGAGTTTGAGATGGCTTGGTTCACAAAGTCACATGTTATGGCTAGGTTACTTAATTTTGAAGCAACATTGAAGAACATGGTTCTAATGCTTGTACCATGCCCTCTAGAGTGGTTGAACACTTTAAATATGTTTCTTTTGATCTTGTAGTTTAAGTGTGTGCATAAGCAACAAGTTAGAGGCTCAAGACAAGTTGACTTTGTGATTAAAGCAACTTTACAAGAATGAAAGTGGTAACTTTGTGCCAAAAATGGAAAATTGCTTTGGACAATGGCGTAATCACTTGAATCATACCTAAATAAATTGTGTAAACATTAAATTATGGAGTGATTTGAAAGTTAGAAGGCCTGCAAAGCAAGATTATGCAACATAGGTTTGATATTTGGTTATGTGTTCAACATCAAAATGCCTTGTAATTTAAGAATGAATGTTCAACTTCATCTCTTCGAATATCTTAGCTCAAGCATGATATCTTCAAGTTCTTGGACATTTTAGAAAGCTTGAAACATTATCTACAACCTTCATGTTGACCACTTTGGCTAAATCAACTTGGAACTTGGTGAAAAAATGCCAAGAAGTTGGGACAAAAATCTTACCAAACTCAAAAATTTCACTAAGTGTTTTGTTAAAAATGTCATAACTTCATGGGCCTATATCTCCTAATCCAAGCATTTTTTGGACATCAACCCTCAAGGATAAAGTTGTAGAATTCATCATACTCTACAACTCTCATTTTTAAAGTTTTCATTGAATCATCTTGCATCTTGGTGCAAAATGATCATGAAGTAGTGAATTTAATAAGGATAAAAACACTTAGAATTTTTCTAAGTCTTGCGAATCTTGACTTTTTGTTGAATTTTCTTGACTTTCTTGATTCTTGATGATCAAGTTTGATATTTTTGAATGTCTTGATGAATCTTGATCTTTGAAATTCAATGTTGACCAAAAAGTCAAAGTTTGACTTTTATGTGTCAGTTGACTTTTCATCAGTTGATCCAAATTGCAACTATCAATCAATTGATATTTGAGGAGGTTTTGAACCATGAAATTAGGTCAAGATATTGTGTTTGAGTCCTTAAGATCATTCTTCAATTCATTAGGCCATGTATTAAGGCAAAAGTCAATGATCAGTCATTCTCAATCAAAACCCTACGTTTGACAATTTTGCCCCTTTGATGATTTGAGTACTTTTCTTGAGAAATTATTATCAACCCTTAATCAATTGATGAATATGACTTCAAAATGTTAATCTTGGCCAAAAATATTGAAGTTTGACTGTATAATGATCACAATAGACTTTTTACCCAATACAATTGAATTTTAGTCATCTGAGCAATTGACTGAGCAATTTTGAGATGCAAGACTTGAAACTTGGTATGAGCATTCTTGGAGACTTATGATGAACCATGAAAGTCATTTGAGGCATTATAAGTCTAATTTTCCTTGTGAAAACCAAAACCCTAATTTGTGGTCTCATTGCTTAGGAGGTGAGCTTGTCTGATCAACTCTTTGAGAATCCTTGAGCATTTGAGATCTTTTTTTTGAGAAATGTCTTGAAGAAAAGGGAGGGAAACTTTTGGGGTACAACAACTGCCCCTGTTCAATCTTCTTAAACCTTAAGAATTAGATTGGAATGTTCTCCATTCACGTCTTGAAGGTGGAATATGATTGAACACTTAAGTGCCCATAAATATGATTGAAGGTGCACGAAGTAAAACTGTTTGTTAATTATACCGGGAATGGGCTTAAAGATGCCATTTGGAGAGGTGACGGTGAGTTTTCAGAGATGGGCTTATAGATGCCATCCAAAGTAACTGTTGATAGATAAATTATATTAAGTCTACGCTCAACTTTAACTGGGAGAAGTATCTGAATAAATATTTGGTCAATTTAATCTGAGCCAAAAAATGTCTATTGGAAGGAATATCAAAATAAATCTTTGGTCGACTTAACCTGAGCCAGAACATGTCTATTGGAAGAAGTATCAGAATAAATCTTTGGTTGATTTAATCTGATCCAGAAGATATCTACGTTCGTATTTAACTGGGAGAAGTATTAGAAAAAATCTTTGGTCGATTTAATTTGAGCCAGAAAAGGTCTACTGAGAGAAGTATCAGAATAAATCTTTGGTCGATTTAATCTGAGCCAGCAGAGGTCTTTAAATCTTTAGCTGGGAGAAGTATTAAAATAAATCTTTGGTCGATTTAATCTGAGCCAAAAAAGGTCTACTGAGAGAAGTATCAGAATAAATCTTTGGTCAATTTAATCTGAGCCAACAAAGGTATTTAAATCTTTAGCTGGGAGAAGTATCAGAATAAATCTTTGGTCAATTTAATCTGAGCGAGAAAAGGTCTACTGAGAGAAGTATCAGAGTAAATATTTGGTCGATTTAATCTGAGCCAATAGAGGTATTTAAATCTTTAGCTGGGAGAAGTATCAAAATAAATCTTTGGTCGATTTAATCTGAGCCAGAAAAGGTCTACTGAGAGAAGTATCAGAATAAATCTTTGGTCGATTTAATCTGAGCCAGCAGATATCTTTTAATCTTTAGCTGGGAGAAGTATCAGAATTAATCTTTGGTCGATTTAATTTGAGCCAACAGAGGTATTTAAATATTTAACTGGGAGAAGTATCAGAATAAATATTTGGTCAATTTAATCTGAGCTAGAAAATGTCTACTAAGAGAAGTATTAGAATAAATCTTTGGTCAATTAAATCTGAGCCAGAAAGTGTTTGAAGGGAGTGTCCATCATGTAGATATTTGCCCTATCTTTTTTAAGGGAATGACCTATAATCATATTTTTAGGATTTGTTGATGACATCGGTCTATTGATTGATTCTTCCTGAAAAGGTAAAGAGTTAACTGTATGCAATGTCATGATGTATGAAATGTATTGCGTGATGATGTTCTCAAAATAAATGAGACTGTGCTACATGTGTTTCGTATGCATATGTTATGACGTATGAATGTGTTGTGAAGTATATTTGTAAGCCCGTGTTGTATTTTTTATGGGAAAATAAATCCCTGACTATTGCTGGGGATGAAAAGTACGTGTGTTGTACCCCAAAATTTACCCTCTCATATTTTCTCAAGATCTCTCTCTTACAAGGTGATCACAAGAATTTGATTAAAAGAAGAATACATTTTTGAACAAGGAGTCTTCGATTGGAATCTTAGCTAAGTCTTTCGATTGGCATGTTAAAAGGCCTTTCGATTTGGTATTTGGACAGGCTTCGATTGAGCGCCTGACTTCCTCCAAGCTTGCCTCAAATTTCCAAGCTTCAATTGAAGCCTTGGCCTTCTGCTGGTTTGCTGCACACCACCTTCGACTAGGCATGTTTTCCCTTTAAAAAAGCCTCCTTCGATCCAAAGGGGAAGGGCTTCTTGTTAGTGCTCCCTCAACTGCACCATTGTCTTTTCATGCTGGCTTGACTCACAAATGTAATGGCTACCTGCATGCAAGTTGGATCCTTGCTTCGATTAGGCATTTGTTTTCTTTAGAGCATGTTTAATTCCTACTTCGACTAGGAAAATTATTCCTCTGGGTGTGCCTTCAGCGCACAAAGAAAGAACTTCTCTAAACTGACCTTCGATTCACAAAGCTCCCACTGGGAAAAAGACCCCTCAGCGTGTCACCAATGCACGTATGCCTCCTCAGCTTGCCTTCAGCACACAAGGCCAAGACTCCTTCAAAGTTGCTTTTGACCCATAAGGCAATGGCTACCTTTGTGCCAGCTTCGCCTAGGAAAAATATTATTTTGATTCGCCAGACAAAAAGTTGCCTTCGACCACAAGGCACTGGCCACCTTTGTGCCAGCTTCGCCTAGGCAATGGCCTCCTTTACGCCTGCCTTAACTTGCTTCATGTTAGCATCCACAAGGCATAGGCTGCCTTTGTGCCAGTTTCGACTGGGTGCTGACCCCCCTTTGAAGCAATTTTATACACTTCAACACACATGATATCCCATTCGAATGGAACACCAAAAGGACCATCTAAAGATCCATTCGAAGGAAGTAATACTAGAGCCAGCCGAAGGGTACACAAGAGGTACATTTGAAGAAGCATGCAGAAGGCCCAGTCGAAGGCTACACAAGAGGTCCAGTCGAAAGAAACAACAGAAGGCCCAGTCGAAAGCTACACAAGAGGTCCATTAGAAAGAGGCAACTTGAGGCCAGTCGAATATCAACACTAGAGGGCATTCCAAGGAGCCAAAATTTCCACATACATTCAAATTTCAAAAAAAAGGACAAGATCCCATGTTTTTGGCCAACGTTACAAAACTTCATTCATGGCCTTGAAAACATTTATTTATGGAAGTTTAAACCATTGTCTTCTTGTCCTCTCCCTGCTACTCTATATAAGCACCGTGCTTGCAGGCTTACACAATGACACACACATTAGAGATGTGTTGCCCATAAACCCACCAAAGTTATCAAAAATCTCATAAGTGATCCAAATCAAAGCAACCCTTAAACAAAGGCACCCACGTCCAGAAGCCAAATCGAAGCAATCATCAAACAAGGGTACCCACACCCATCATCACATGTTCATCCATCAACCATTATTAAGAATTGGTAAAAATATCAATCTCTACATTTGCATGACACATCAACATTTGTAGTTTCATTCAATTTGTTGTTCAAGAATAAAGGTCTGGGTTCGACCCCATGCCTGGCTTTGTTTTGCTACTAACACTTGCTGCAGATGTAGCCTGAATAGACCAAACGTGTGCAGAATCAAAAGACCTGGGTTGGGCACCTAGGTTATGCTTTTTGTTTTTCCAACATGTTTGCAGTTGTAGTGCCCTGAAAAGTGATCCATCAGGCAATTCCAGCAGCGCCCTCTGGATCGAAAGCCACATCCTATCACTGGATCAAAGGGGCAATCGAAAGACCGCTTTCCCTTCATAGAATCGAAAGACACCATCTCCTTGCAATCGAAGGATGCTTCTTGTTCTATTTTTATTTTTGTTTTCATTTCTTTATTGACCCTCTTTTATTTAAATTAACTTTAAATCAAAATCATAAAAAACATTAGGCTAGTGTCTTTTCTAATTAAATTAACTTTGTAAATAAATAAATAAATTATTCTAACCATTTTCCTTAAATTAAAATTAAATAGACTTAGGTTATATTTTCTGAAAATAAAAACAAAACAAATATATTTTTATTTCTTAGGATATTTTTAGACGTTATTTTCAATTTCACGCGCGTTTAATTATTTTCGCATTTTAATTATTAATTTACCTGCTCACTGAATGTAATAGATTAAAACTAGGATATTTATTGCTTTATCCCCCTCATTTTTAGACATGTAAATATCCCCCTCGCCAAAGCATTGTAATAGCGTAGATTTAAATTCCTGCACTTTAATATTCTGCAATATATATTAACTGCTAGTAATTAGGCGTGTATGATAAGACTAATAATAAAACGCTAGCAAACTTAACTAAAAGACAAAAATAACTGAATTAAATCAATTGCACATATACACCTCTAGGGTACCCCACTTTGGTTTCCTTTAGAAATAAAACAGTCATGAGGCAGGAACGCTTTAGAAAAGACCCGTAAATCAAAAAGATCATAGTCCCTCGATGACCCTACAATTGCCTTCTCGGTAAATGATCTAGTCCATAAACAAAATTGCTAAAGCGTCTCCACAAGTTGCCTTCATGATTGTAACGTCCCTTTCGAATGTCCCTCATACATCCAACGATAGGGCTACCTACTCACTAATAGTAGGATAGCACTGTCTAAAGGATAGGAGGAAAAGAAAGACCTATAAAAGTAGATAGCTGTTAGAAGTTTGCTCAAAAAACATTTTGCACTTACACAAATACTACTTTTCAAAAACAATTTCAAAACATTTGCTTTGTCAACACTCTTGAGGACTGATACAAGAGTTAAACACAAAGCAAATCGCCACACTAAGGCATTTTCAAAACATTTTCAAACACACAAAGCACAAAGGTATTTCAAAATAAGCAAACCTCTAAGAGCCCGTAGATAATTACGGATGGAAAGGGTGCTAACACCTCCCCTTTCCATAATCTACCCCCTTTACTCAGAAAATCTCGAAAAGGTCTTTTTCTGTTCTTTGCACCCTTTCCTTAATTTGGATAAAAGAAAAGTCGGTGGCGACTCTTGCTTACCGCAACATTTGCGAATACAAAATGCAAAACCAGTATATAATTGTCAGTTCTGCCACTATATCACAGAACTGTCGAATCTACTGAGGATAAATAATAAAAGTGGGGTTTACCTTAGAGTTAGTTCATTATTAAACTGTTTTTTGTGCTTTGTATGCTTTATTGTTGGAGGGTTGTTTAGGTTGTTACTATAGATCCTACACCCGGATCTGGGGGCATCTTTTTAGGTAAACAACAATAGATCATGGAGACTATACGTCGTAGACCGATATGGTTGAAGAGATAGCTGTGTTTGTGTGACACTTTGGTTGGTATCGGTATCCCTTGTGTTGAATCAAGGAGAATACGGGGCCACCGCGTGGTGTCTTGAAGCACTAATAGAACTTAGAACCTTAGTTGAACAAAAACTTGGCCATTAGAAAGTAGTGAGATAGCCGAGCTCGGTGTAAACCTGGAGATTGGTTGATACTCGATGCTACACTCATTGAGATCGGACTTTCGAGATGTTTCAGCCGCAAGAAAAGATTGCTAAGCTGAAATAATGCTCGATAAAGAAAGATTAGTGATATTGAGACTCCTTAGAACCCGGTTACTATTTCTAAGACATTTTTAACTAACTAAACTTCAAGAGGGTACTTACCTACAAACCCCATGGAAGCCTAAACCTAAGGTTGTTTGTGTGACTTGTTTGCTTTCAACTTGAACTACTTGCAGGGTTTTATTATCTAACAACATGATTTCCTTGCAGGATTTGTTCACAGTTATTATCCAGTAATCTGGACTTCTTAGACTCACTTGTCTTCATCACCTTACATTTTTTTGCTTAACGCATAGCATACACATCATAAACATCATACCATAGCGTTTACTTAACCATTTCAAGGATCTCAAGGGTCTGTGACGCAGGTTATGATGAACCAAGCGTCTAAAAAGGGCAAAGGGGATTTATTTTACTCTAAGAAAATGCCTTCAAAAGACTAGAACACGACAACTTGAGTCAGGGTCTATGACCCACTCGATATGGTGAGCTTGACTCTTGTAGAAGGACATCCAACGATACGAAGTTCTTCAATCAAAGCTGCAAAATTCAACTTCTGACCTTTTCTTGTTTACCCCACAAGATCCTTGAAAACATTGCATGCATGTTGTTGTACCCCAAAATTTTCCCTCTCATTTCTCAAGTAATCTCTCACAAGATCTCCTATGGTTCAAGACTGCACTAGGGTTGATCAGCTCAAGACACCTCCTCAAGCACTGATGACTGAAAATTAGGGTTTGAGATTGCATAAGGACAAATGGAATTTTAATGCCCCATATGACTTTCATGGATCATTTTGGACTCTCAATATTGCTCATGTCAAGTTTCAAGTCTTGGATCACATTTTTGCTCAGTCAATTGATCAGTTGACTTAAAAATTAGCTATATTGGGGAAAAAGTCAATTGTGGTCAATTTACAGTCAAACTTGATAAATTTTGATCCATATCAACATTATGAACTCATGTATGTCATTTTATTAAGTTTGTATCACAATTCCTCAAGAAATTTGATCAGATCATCAAAAGGGTAAAATGGTTAAAATTAGGGTTTTGACTGAGAAGGTGAAATTTCTGATTTTTGACCTAGCAAATGGTTGATTGGTTTAAGTTATGATCTCAAGGGTTCAAATGCATCATTTTTACCTAATGGCATGACTCAAAACATTTCTCAAGATTGATTGATTGGCAAATGAATTTTCAGTCAACTGATCAAAAGTCAACTGTACACTGAAAAGTCAAACTTTGAGTTTTTAGTCAAAATCAAGTGTCAAAGATTACAATTCATCAAAATATTTAAAAATATGAAACTTGTTCATCAAGAAATAAAAAATTCTAGATTTCATTTTGAAAAGTCAAAATTTCTAAACTTAGAAATTTTTCTAGTGTTTGAAAATTCATATTTTTCATAACTTTGAGCCAAATTTTCACCATGATAAAAGATGATTCAAAGGAAACTTACAAAATGAAAGTTATAGATCTCAATGAGATATAAAACATTTTAGAACACAACTTCTCCTATAAATTCATTGATTTCAAGTTATGATTTTGTGAATACATGTTCATGAAACTTGGAAACTTGGTGAAATTTTGCCCTAGTTTAGGCAGGATTTTGACCTAACTTCATGGTAATTTTTCACATAGTTCCAAAATTAATTTTCAAATATGTCCAACATAGAGGTTGTATAGGATGTTACAAGCTTTCCAAAATGTCAAAGAACTCATTGAGATCATGTTTGAGCAAGGAGAATCGAAGACAAGAAGTTAGGGTTTTCAAACTTGAATTACAAGCCATTTTGTGAAGAACACATGAACCAAATTCATGCTATGCTACATAATCTTTTCTTTGAAGGCCTAAAACTTGTTTTTCACTCCATAATTAATGTTTTTCACAACTTCTAGAAGCTTTAATCCAAGCATTCAATGCATTGCCCATGCTTAATACCATTTTAGGAAGAAAGGCAACATTGCCATTTTGGAAAAGTGACTTTATGCACAAAGTCCACTCTTCTTTAGCCTCTAACTTGTTTGTTCAGCACACACTCAACATACAAAGTTAAATAAACATGTTTAAAGTTTGTAACCACTCCAGACAGCCTTGTACTATGCATTGGGACAATGTGTATCAAGCTTGCTTCAAAACAAGAAAAAGAGCCATAACATGTGATTTTCGAATTTTGATCAAGGACAAGTCTCCAAACTTGTTGCTTATAAATAGAGTCACTATTTGTGAGCTAGAACACAAGCTCGAGCACCCTAAAACACTCAAAACTCCCTCAAATCAGAAATTGCCCAAAAACTCTATTGTTGTACAATTTCTGACTTTGAACTTCAAACTTTCATTTCCTTCGTGCGTTATTTGGCCTTTTAGTTCCTAAAGCTTCCTTGCATCAAATACAAACCATCCCTGTCCCTGTTACACGACTATAACTCCATTTCTATCATCCTCCATAACCAAAAACAAAGCATTGCAGTTGGACTTCTCCAGGCCATTTCATCCATTCTCAACTCAAGCTAAGTATTGCATTAGCTTCCTAGAGATTCAAGGAAGCTAACCTGATCATTGCAGCACCTTGAATCAAGCTCAAACTCATTTCACGATTTCCAGTTTTGAGGTATTTTTCTTGAACTTCTATCTTCATATTTAGGCATTGTTAGGCTTGCATTTGTGAAGATAAAATGTAAACATCATTGCCCTGAAGCTGTACATGTCTATAGATTTAATTTATGTTGTTTGAGTAGGGATAATTTTGAGTTTGAACCTCTGAAAATATTTAGGTCAGAATTTGGTATTGTTAGAAATTCATGCTCATCTTTGAGAATTAGCTTAAGTTATTTACATATTCATAATCGTGAGGGAATTTCTAACAAGTTTGATGTTGGAACTTTTGTGAATGGATGAGAAATGAATGAGTTACAGGTTCTTTGGCTGGAGGTTGAAGATGAAGTTCATTCAGGACTTGATTTATATTATATATTTGTTGTTTTGTTTGTATGAATAGATGTATAGCCACCCCAGTGGTAAAGCGCGCGCCTGTTAACCTTTGAGACCTGGGTTCGAGCCCCAATGGTAACCTTTTGTGTATTTTTCACATTTTTCTTCCCTTTTTTTGTTTGAAACAGGCGCCTGGGCCTCCAAACAGTTGGGCTTTCCATTTTTTTCTTCTTTTGCTAACCCCTATTTCACTTTTACACCCCTGACCCATTTTTCTTTATTATTTCATTTTCTTTTTTATTTTCATTATAATTTTATTTTCTTTATTATTATTATTATTATTATTATTGTTATTATTATTATTAATTTTATTAATAAAAAATTCAAAAATATTTTTTTAAAATTATTTTTACACTTACTTCGTTTATTTTCTCTATAAAAAACAAAAAGAACAAAAAAAACATTTTCTTAACAAATTATTTTATTTCTTTTATAATAAATTTTTCTAATTAGGTTTAATTATTATAGTATTCTCTTGTAAATTAAAATTAATTTAGAACTTAGGTTTATTTTAATTGATTAATCTTCATTTTATTTTTATTAATTTAAAACCTTTTCATAAAAAACCCTAAAAAAACATTTTAAACTTAATTTCCTTCTTAATTAATCTAGGTTTAAATTTTGTTTATTTTTCATTAATTATTTTCTTAATTAGGTTTAGGTTAAACCCCTTTCATAAAATCAAACAAAAATTATTTCTTTTTCCATTTGCATTTGTACATTATTTATTCAATTATGATACATTTATTCAATATGGTTGTAATAGTTAATTATATTTAATTTTCTTGCAAAAATCCCCATTTATAAATTTGTATACCCCCTCCCCTAATGACGTAATAGCTTAGTACTTTTACTTTCCGCAATTTATCGCTTTATATAAATGCTAGTAAATTAGGGTTTGTATGGAAAGACTAAAATTAACAAATAGAAAACCCTAATCCAAGATAAACAAGCATGTAAATCAAACACATTTGCACACTTGCACCCTTAGGGTGATCCCACTTTGTTGCCTTATAAAAATGGCCATGTTATGCATGTGGGATGTCTTAGCAAAAATCAATCAAGAATACAAGATCATAGTCCCTCGATGACGCTATCAAATGTTGCCTTTCAAAATGATCTTAGTCCCTCAAAGAGAATTGATAAGATATTTCACAACATTGCTATCATGGCTATACGATGACCCACGCCCGTCCCTCTTCATCCAAAGGTAAGGCTTCTTACCAAATCAATGGCAAGATAGCAATATCAAAGGAAGGAAGAAATGAACAAAGACTTTTGAGTAGGTAGATTGTTCCTAGTTGCTTGCTCATTTTCAAATCAAACATCCTTGCTTATTTTCAAAACAAACACCAACACTTTCAAAAACATTTTCCCAAACATGAAACATTTTCAAAAGATCAACACTTTGTATACGTTCTTACAAACGAGAACTATTACAAAGTTTTCTTAAACGATGGCGCCTTTTCTAAATACTTTCAAAAACCACACAAAGCATATTTTCAAACAAAAGCAAGTGATCTAGAAAGCAACTAAGAGCCCATAGATAACTATGGATGAAAAGGGTGCTAACACCTTCCCTTTTCATAATCTATCCCCCAAACTCAAGAAATAATCTCAAAGGTCTTTCCTGTTCTTTTCAACCATTCCTTTTGGATAAAAGAAAAGTCGGTGGCGACTCTTGCTAAACGCAACATTTGCGATAAAATGCAAAACACCCAAGTCAGTTCTCCCACCGTATCACAGAACTGGCGACTCTGCTGGGAAAATTTGAAAACCGGGGTTACCTTAGGGGTGGATCACCTTTATTTGTTTCATTGTTTGACTTGTTTGCTTTACATTTTGGTTCCTTGTTTGGGCTTGTTTTGAATCCTCTACCCGGATTTGGGATACCTTATAGGTAAGTAGCAATACATTATGGAAACTGTACAGGGTATACCGACATGGTCTAAGCAATAGCTACGTTAGTGTGACATATTTGTGGGTACCGATAGCCCTTGAGTAGTCAAGGAGAATAAGGGGCTGCTGAGTGATGTCATGAAGCACTAACTAACTTTAGAACCTTTACTTGACCAACTTTGGCCATTAGGAAGTAATGAGATAACCGACTTTGGTGCAGTCCAAAGTTGGTTGATACTCGATACTACACTCATTGAGATTTGACTTCTTGGGATATTTTGGTTTCCATTAAAGAGGCTCACGCTGAAACCATTCCCAACAAGAAAGATCAGTGATATTGAGGTCCCTTAGAACCCTATTACTATTTCTAGGACAGGTTTTAAGCCAACTAAATTTCAAGAGGGTACTTACCTATAAGACTCCATGCAAGCCTTAAACCTAAAGACTTGTTTGTCTTGTGTGTATATGCTTACTTGTACATAATATTTTAAACATCATAACGTCATACCCATTCTCACTAACAATTTCAAGGATTTTTGGGATTTATCTTTGTTCTGTTTTATAGGATATGGCTTCTATTCGCAGGAAAACCATTCAAGTCAGTCTCATAAGAATTCCTTCTCAACTCAAAGAGCTGGCATCAAGGTTCCCCGAGAACTCTTCATTCACCAAAAGACATGGTTGCCTCCTAAACTTGGTTACCTCTAGCACAAACTAAGATATGATGAAGGTGCTATTCCAGTTCTTTGATCCTCTACACCATTGCTTCACCTTTCCCGATTACCAACTTGTGCCAACTCTATAATAATTCTCTCAACTATTGAGGATTCCTATTCTCAATCAACTACCTTTCAACGGTATGGAAAGAGATCCAAGACCTGAAGAGATTGCCCGAGCACTACACTTGCAACAATCTGATATCACAACTAATTAGGAAACAAGGAGTGGTGTCAAAGGTTTCTTAGCCAAGTTATTATTTGAGAAAGCTCAAGACTGTTGGAACTCTTTAGACTTACAAGCTTTTGAGGAAATCTTGGCCCTTCTCATTTATGGGATGGTTTTGTTTCCAAACCCTGATCAACTCATAGATGTCAATGCTGTCAAAATCTTCATGTCTCACAATCCAGTGCCTACTTTGTTGGGAGATATCCTACATTCTCTCCACACTCGCACTATGAGGAAGAGAGGAGCCCTCATGTGTTGCACTCCTCTTTTGGCCAGATAGTTTATTTCGCATCTTCCCCGATCTGTGTTGAAGAACGAGCAAGGTTTGAGTTGGTCCCATAGGTTGATGACGCTCAGACATTCAGATATCCATTGGTGTTCCCGATCCTTGGAGAATGTTACTATCATCGATCGTTGTGGGGAATTCCCTAATGTCCCTTTGCTTGGCATTAGATGAGGTATCACCTACAACCCTTGTTTAGCCTTACGCCAGTTTGGATATGCCCGAAGGGATGGTCCACATGATATGCTCATCCAAGGAGTGGTATTCGACTACGAGAGCGACAATTAAGGTTATCGCCCGAGGTTTATACGAGCTTGGAGGATGGTAAACAAGGTGGATAGCAAGACATTGGACACAAGAATTCTATTCCACTTGAGCCTTATCTTAGGTGGGTACGAACTCGTGCTCAAAAACTTGTGATGCCTTATCCCTCCATCTTACCAGTTATCATGGAACCTGTGGTTGAAGGAGATGTCCCATACACTATCCTCCATCCAGACATGCCTACCTCTCTTGAAGACTTGCAAAAGGTTTAGATTCAGCTAAAGGAGGAACGAGATACCTTCGAAGCTCGATAATACGCTAGTGAGAAGAGAGTCTTGGAGCTTACAAAGCAGCTACATGAAGAGAAATGTGTGAACGCCTACATTGCACCGAAGAGGATGCGTTCAGTCTTTTTATCTTATAGAGTTTACTTTGTAAGCCCAAGTGGCATTTTGTAGTAATTTTGAACTAATTAATGAAAATTGACGTTTGTTCATTTAGTTTGTCTATACAAATATAAATCTCATTAATCCTTGAAATCATTTGCATATACATCTTCCATGCATCATAACATGACAGGTTTTTCACATAACAATTTCCTTATCTTTCTGCTGTTTATTTCAACAAGATGGATCTAGAGAAAACTGTGAAGGATCTTTAGGCACAAAACACTCAATTCTGAGAGACTCTACTGGCCCTAGCCAAGGGGAAACAAGACATGATGGCACTGTTGGAAGTCAAGAAGAAACCCAATAAGAGAGCCCTGGTCAACATGGGCAGAAGGTTCAAAGAGCAAGTTCGTCAGATCCAGGTAGTGGAAGACTCATCTGAAGAAGACGAGAACCAGATTGGTGAGGTCAAGAGTACCCAGGCTGACTGTGTTAATGATCAAGCGTCTGATGATTATTATTTCGACGAAGAGTATCCACCCGTTGATATCAAATACAAGCAGTTAGAAGACAGGTTGAAGGCTGTTGAAATCCAAGCTGACCCCGGTTTAGATTTTGATGATTTGGGATTGATCTTTGGGGTGGTTATCCCCCATAAATTCAAAATACCAGTCTTTGCAAAATATGATGGAGTCTCTTGTCTAAAACTCCACCTGAAATCTTATGTGCGCAAGATACAGCCGCACACTGATGATAAAAAACTTTGGGTTCACTTTTTCCAAGAGAGCTTAGCCGGAATGCAACTGGAATGGTTTTATCAGTTAGATGGTTCCCGTATCAATACTTGGGAAGATTTAGCTATTTCCTTCTACCATTAGTATTAGTATAACACCGACTTGGCGCCAACAAGAGTTCAGTTGCAAGATATGACCATGGGACAGAATGAAGGATTTAAAGAATATGCACAAAAGTGGAGAGACCTGGCCAGTAAGGTTCAACCACCTTTGACTGATAGGGAGCACATTGACATGTTTATGGGCACTTTATCTGGTACTTTCTTTAATTTGTTGGTTGGCTGCTCTTCTTCTGGTTTCACCGAGCTAATCTTGACCGATGAAAGAGTTTAAAGTGGCATCAAAAGTGGGAAGATCTCGGTGTCATCTTCCTCCACTTCAAATCCTGTCAAGAAACCTTTTGCTGTAAAGAAGGAAATCAATACTGTGTATGGGGAAAGGGCCCATACATGGAAGAATGATCATCTGTCTGTTAATGCTGTCTGAATCTCCAATCTAACTCCTACTCCAAGACCATCTGCTAATCATCAATGTTTTGAAACTCCGAGAAGACAATTTACGAGGTTAGGCATGTCACTGTCTCAAGCCCTTCAACACTTACTCAAGGATAATTTAGTGACATTGCGCGATCCACTTGCCAACCCTGATACCTCTTCACCAAAGTATAATCCGAACTCTAAGTGTGCTTACCATTCAAGTAGCCCCGGGCATGAGACTGACCAATGCTGGGCCTTGAAGAATAAAATCCAGGATTTGATCGATAACAAGACTATTGAGTTTGATCCTCCTCCAACTCCGAATGTAATCACCGCGCCTATACCGAAGCATGAAAAGGGTGTTAATGCTATTGAAGATACAATTTTTGTTTCCTCTATTGAAGACTTGACTACTCCAGTGAATATCATCAAAGAGAATCTGTTGAAAGCCGGGATTTTCCCTGGCTGTGTAAAAGACTGTGTGTGCTGTACAGGATAATTCAATGGATGCGAAAGGCTGAAGAACGACATTCAACGCCTAATGGACAGCCATGAAATTCTATTTGATAAGACCCCGCTTGTCAAAAGTTTGACTAAAAAATGTTAAGATCTCTCCATTATTACCATCTCAAACAAGCCTCTTAGGATCACTTCCAAAGGTCCTATTAGGATTTCAAATGAACCAACTGTTGCTCCCTTAATAATTACCAATCCTGGACCAATTACCTATTCTTCAAACAAGGCATTGCCATGGAACTATGGCACTGAGGTGTTTTATCATGGGATTAAACAAGACGCTTGGATCAAAGAAGTAAAAGATGATGATGTTGATAACATAACTAGCTCAAGCAAAGTAACTAGAACTGGGAGAATATTTTCACCCAATATCTCACCACCAGTTGTTACAAAGGCGCCCATCCGCATTACTACTGCCAAGCCAGGTACTGATACAAGGGGGAAGGATAAGTTCGTTGAGCCTGTCGTGACTGAAATACCCGCAAAGGATGTTGCTGATGGAGAACCCTCCGCTTGTGAGATGGACGAGATTTTAAAGATCATAAAAAGGAGCGACTTCAAGATTGTGGAACAGTTGGGGCAAACCCCTTCTAAGATTTCAATGTTGTCATTGCTGCTTTGTTCTGATGCCCATGCCCAGACATTAATCAAATTCCTCAAAAAGGCTCATGTCCCCCATGAGACCACAACAGACCAATTTGAGAATTGCGTGGTTAGCTTGACAGCTGATAATGGCTTGGGATTTTCAAATGCTGACCTAACACCGCTTGGGAAGAACCACAATAAAGCTCTACATGTTTTTGTCGAGTGCAAGGGGATCACCTTAGCACATGTTCTAGTCGACACTGGTTCTTCTTTGAATGTACTACCCAAGGGGGCGTTAGACCGTCTAGACTGTGAAGGTTTCATCTTAAAGCCAAGTGATATCATCGTGAGGGCCTTCAATGGATCAAAAAGGACTGTTCATGGAGAAGTAGATATTCTAATCAAGGTGGGTTCCCAAATCTTCAATTCCACCTTCTATATCCTGGATATCCGTCCTGCCTATTCCTGTCTGTTGGATCGTCCATAGATCCATAAAGTTGGGGCAGTAACCTCAACTCTTCATCAGAAACTTAAATATCCTGTCAAGGGAAGAATTGTCACTGTCTGTGGTGAGGAAGAGTTTATGGTGAGCCACCTTAACTCGTTTAAATACATAGTGATGGATGGAGAATTTATTGAGACCTCGTGTCAAGCCTTTGAAGTCATGCCACTGATGGTTGCTGCTACCAAATGTTCCTCTGATGAGTCCAAAGCTGTTAAAGTCGTGCCGAAGATGGTTTCAGTCAAAGATGCTCGTGCTGCAATTGAAGAAGGAATTTGTGATACTTGGGGGAAACTCCTCGATATCCCATTCAAAGTAGACAAGTTTGGTTTGGGCTTCATCGTCAAGGATCAGAAGGAAGTAAGGTGTGCTGGTGCAAGAAAGCCACCTCTCTGCATTGAAAGCCATGAAGTTAATGCTGTGGGTGATTTAGATGAAGAAGTTGCATCTGAAGATTGGGTGTATCCCACTACAACGAAGCTGAAGAATTGGAATGCATAGGACTTCGTGCCCATCTACTTCATTGATGAGTAATCTACTTGTTTATTGCTTTTTTATTGATTTCAAGAAAATTTTGTCTGTAATATTTACCAATGACTTTTAAGCCATGTGCCTGGCCCGGGGAACTTTGGTCCATTTTGTCAAGGGTTTTATTTATGTTCATCTAATCATATGATCATTCAATACAAATCATTAGACTCTTTTGTATTCAAATCTTTGTGTTCATTGTCTTTCTTTTCCTTCAAATACATTTTTCAAAATTGCATGTATCTTACATGCACACACACACTCTTGCAGGTCCTCATCCACTCTGGATATTATTACCAATGACTTTACTATTGCCGACTATGACTTCAAATGTCCAATCAACCAAGTCGAAGAAGAAGGCAAGGAAGATTGTGAAATATCGGGAGAACTATACAAACTTCTTTTACAAGAAGAAAAAGCTATCCAGCCGCACGAAGAGTCAGTTGAAGTCATCAATCTGGGTACTGAGGCAGAAAAGAAAGAAATCAAGATCAACGCTAACTTGGAAAGCAGTGTCAAGAGCAGGTTGGTTCAGATATTGCATGAGTGTGTAGAAGTATTTGCTTGGTCTTATGAAGATATTCTAGGGTTGGATATCGACATCGAAGTTCATCGTCAGCCGACAAAAGAAGACTGTCCTCCCATCAAACAAAAGGTTCGTCGTATGAGGCCTGATATGTATGAAAAGATCAAAGCTGAAATGATAAAAAAAATTTTTGCAGGGTTCTTAGTTGTGACATCCTATCCCCAATGGGTTTCCAATGTGGTGCCAGTGCCAAAGAAAGACATAAAAGTTTGCATGTGCGTAGACTATAGAGATCTGAATATGGAAAGCCCCAAGGATGACTTACCTCTACCTCACATTGATGTCTTGGTCGATAATACTGCTCAACATAAAGTCTTCTCTTTCATGGATGGCTTCTCCGGCTATAATCAGATAAGGATGGCTCCTGAAGACATGGAGAAGACTACTTTGTTTATGCAATGGGGCACCTTTTGCAACAAGGTCATGCCGTTCGGATTGAAGAATGCATGGGCAACATATCAAAGGGCTATGGTAGCTTTGTTTCATGATATGATCCATCATAAAATAGAGGTATATGTGGATGATATGATTTCTATATCACAAACTGAAGAGGAACATCTCGATCACTTGTACAAACTATTCGAGAGGCTGAAAAAGTACAAGTTGAGGTTAAACCCTAACAAGTGCATATTTGGAGTACAATCTGGAAAGCTCCTAGGTTTTGTTGTCAGCAGTAAAGGCATTGAAGTTGATCCTTTCAAGGTAAAGGCCATCAAAGAAATGCCAGTCTCCCATTCTGAAAAAGAAGTTAGAGGATTCTTGGGTAATTTCAATTACATCGCCTGCTTCATATCTTACGTGACTGCTACTTGTGAGCCAATCTTCAAACTCTTGAAGAAAGATTAGGTAGTCAGATGGAATGATGAATGCCAAGCTGCCTTCGACAAAATCAAAGAATATCTACAAGAACCTCCTATTCTCATGCCTCCAGTTTAAGGAAGACCCTTGATCATGTACTTGACAGTACTAGAGAACTCTATGGGGTGTGTTTTGGGCCAACATGACGAGTCTGGTCAAAAATAGCATGCTATTTATTACCCGAGCAAAAAGTTTAACGATTGTGAAACCAGATATTCACTCTCGAGAAAACTTACTGCGCTCTGGAATGGGCTGCTCGCTGGCTAAGACAATATATGTTGACTCATACCACTCTGTTGATTTCTAAGATGGATCCAATCAAGTACATCTTCAAGAAACCTGCCCTCTCCAAACGGATAGCCAGATGGAAAATGATCTTGACTGAGTACGGAATTCAATACACAATGAAAAAGGTTATTAAAGGAAGCATACTAGCAGATCATTTGTCCCACCAAACTAGGGATGATTATCAGTCAATGAACTTCGACTTCCCTGATGAGAATATCATGCTGGTAACCGATTGTGCAAAACCCGGACCATATGACAGACCTGAACAAGGATCCCGATGGACTATGGTCTTCGATGGGGCTTCCAACGCCTTGGGTAACAGAATTGGTGTTGTGATCATATATACTGAAGGTTGACATACTCCTTTCACTTCCAGATTATGCTTCGATTGCACAAACAACATGGCCGAGTACGAAGCGTGCATTTTGGGTCTGAAAGCTGCCATTGACTTGAGGATCAAAAATTTAAATGTGTTTGGGGATTCCGCTCTATTGATTAGCCAAGTAAAAGGAGATTGGGACACTAAACATCCTAATCTCATTCCTTACAAGGAACTTGTGCTATCCCTGATTCCCTACTTTGAAGAGATCACCTTTGAGCACTTCCATAGGGAGGAAAATCAGTTAGCTGACGCCTTGGCAACCATGTCTTCAATGTTCAAGGTCAGATGGGACAATGAAGCCCCTATGATTACAATTTAAAGATTCAACGAGCCTGCACATTGCTGTGATCTTGACACTGATGCAGAAAATCCATGGTACCATGAGGTGATGAGATATCTCGAAGCACAAGAGTATCCCGAGGGAGCATCCATCAATGACAGAAAGTTCTTACGAAGATTTTCAGCTAAATTCTTCCTAAGTAACAATATAATGTACAAGCGCAACCATGAATCTACTCTACTCTGATGTATGGATAAGAAGGAGGCAGAGGAAATCATGGAAGACATGCACGACGGTCTCTTTGGTACTCACTCAAACGGACATACGATGGCTAAGAAAATCCTGAGAGCTGGCTACTATTGGTTAATATTGGAGACTGATTGCCATCAACATTCAAGAACTTGTCACAAATGCCAAATCTATGCTGACAAGGTCCATGTGCCTCTTATCCCTCTGAACGTCATGACTGCTCCGTGGCTATTTACAATGTGGGGCATTGACATGATTGGAGAAATCAAGCCCATCGCTTCCAACGGACATGGCTTCATTCTTGTCGCTATCGACTATTTCACAAAATGGGTCGAAGCCGCCTCATTTGCCTCAGTCACCAAGAATGTGGTGGCCAGATTCATCAGACACGACCTTATTTGCCTCTATGGTATCCCCGAAAGGATCATCACCAACAATGGGACTAACCTCAACAATGCTATGATCACTGAGCTTTGCACTCAGTTCAAGACCAAGCATCACAATTCTTCTCCATATAGACCTAAAATGAATGGCGCAGTCGAAGCATCAAACAAAAACATTAAGAAGATTGTGCAGAAGATGGTAGTAACCTATAAGGACTAGCATGAGATATTACTGTTTTCTCTTCACGATTACCTCACTTCAACTAGAATATCAACTGGGGCAACTCCCTTTTCTCTAGTCTATGGCATGGAAGCTGTTTTTCCAGTGGAAGTTCAAATTCCCTCGCTAAGGATCATGAATGAAGCAGGCTTAGGCAAAGACGAGTAGATTCAAATGAGATTGGATCAGTTGAATTTGATCGACAAAAAACGACTGGCTTCTATTTGTCATGGTCAGACGTACCAAAAACGTATGATCAAGGCTTTCAATAAAAAGATCAAGCCTCGAGTATATCAAGATAGTGACTTGGTGATAAAGCGCATCATTATGCCACAAGGCGACCCCATAGGAAAATAGACTCCCACCTACGAAAGGGCCATTTGTTGTCAAGAGAGTGTTCTCTGGCGCTGCCATGATGCTGACTACCATGGATGGCGAAGATTTCCCACATCCTATAAACGCGAACATAGTTAAAAAATACTACGCATAAGAGACCTGCTAGGTTGACACACCTAGGAAAAATAAGGGCATCCCGGCAAACCAAAAGGTTTGGGAAAAAATTAGGGATATATACAAAAGATTGTACACCCGGTAAGTTGAAAACCCGAAAGGGCGACTTAGGCAAAAATAGGTATCCTGGTGGGCTGAAAACTCGAAAGGGCGGTCCAGGAAAAAGTTAAGGATTGAAAGTGTATGACTATGTCCCGTGGAATCACCACTGTCAACTTTATCACTAAGGTCCGAGTTCAAATGATCCAAGATCAGTCCAATCAACTTCTGTCAATGACAAGGAGCATTCGAAGACATTGGGGGTAATAGTAGAGTTGGAAGGCAATGAGATCATTTCACATGGCTATTTTTTTTTTGTTTTCAATTTTGTTTTACTTTCGAAGATTTCCTCTTACTATTATCTCCGTCTCTTTGTACAAAAACGCCTATTGATGTGCAAAATATCAATACAAATATACTTTGAAGTGCAAACTTCCTGTCTTTGTTTTGAATTCAAATTTGTCAAATGACTAAAATTGAACGAACATATGCATATGAACATAATTAAATATGTTTGGCACATATGACCTAAGAAGTAACAAGCACTTATTTAATGTATATGGAATATCCCCACAGATTTATTTCATTAACGTCATCCTCAACAAAGTTACCCACAAATTCTCTTTGCATAGGATAATCTCCAACCATAGTCTCAATCTCTTGGCAGCTCTCTCCCCAACTAAGTTGAATCCTACAAGTAGAAGCCTTGTGGATCTCTTCCTCAAAGAACTCACTTTGTCAGAAGTTCATCGAGTATTCATCAACAGGGTTTATTTCCCCAACATGGTTTATTTCCCTAACAAACAACAAATAACATGACTCCCCAGCTTAGTCTATCTTCCCCAGCTGAGCCTGTAAAGGCTTGGAGCTTTTGATCGAGAGTTGAATATCACAAAAAGGAAGAAAAAGCACAGTTTGAATATAATGAATACGAATGAATAAACTCAAAACACACATATGCAATGCATTGATAAAATAACAAAGTTTGACATGAAACAAAAGTTCGAACAATCAAAAGAAATTACAAATTGAAAATTCTAGATGAACAAAAAGACTTATTGTCTGAACTTGTCACTTAAGATGATGTGCCTTTGAGAAATGGAAAAAGAATTCCAATTGACCATCTTGTGCGAATTCCAGTGCTCCTTCATAAATCAAGTCTTGAATTTTGTATTTCAGCGTCCAACAGCTATCATTATCATGTCCCAGACTGTTGGAGTAATATACACATATTGCATCAGGATTGTAAGTAGGAGATAAAGTATTAGGATTCCGAGGAGGATCCTTCAATGTGACCAAATTCAAATTCAGCATGTGTTGCAAGACTTGCGACATTGGTATATTGAGTTTGGTATATTGCCTAGTGAATGAATCCCGCTTACGCCGATTTCCCTGTTGTTGTTGGTGAGGTTGTGGTTGAGCTTGCGACATAGCAGCAATTTGGAAAACTCCACTCTCCAGACCAACCTTTTGTCCCAAGACTTGATCCCTAGCCTCGACTGTTTGCTTCATACGGTTGCATCTGTCTTGATGAAGTTTGCTGACAAGGGATGTCAGCTCTTCTTGTCCCCGTGCTAGATTTTGGATAAGAGCCATCTGCCCCAGCATCTGGATTTTCATTGCTTCCATCTCAGCTTGTAGTTGTTTAACCTGTTCATCCTTGTTGTTATCAGGACGTTTCTTGGTCATATTCCCGACGAGGAGTGCTTTCAATTCTTCCCGCCCCATGGATAGGTTTAGGTACATTTCCATGAACTGAGCCTCTTGAGTTTGGAGATCTCTGTTGCCCTGTTTGAAAGCCATTGCTGAAATAAACAGCGAGAATATGAGAGACCTATACTGAAAGATCTGTTATGATATGACATGCTTGATACGGTGGGAGAACACTGTTTACCCCAAACCTAATCCTAGGGATAATATCCTTGTGAACAAGGTGGATGAAAGGTGCCTAACACCTTCCTTTCAGCTAATTGAGTCCGAAACCTAGAATCTCTGTTCGCGAATTAGGGTTTTCTGTTATATTCCCTTCCCTAGGATAAAAACTAATAATGTCGACTCTTGATTAAAAAACCAATTGCTACACTAAGGGCAGGTTACTATTGGCTGACAATGGAATCTGATTGTTATAAATTTGCAAAGAAGTGTCATAAATGCAAGATTTATGCAGATAAGGTCCATGTGCCTCCGACACTTCTCAATGTGATTTCCTCCCCGTGGCATTTCTCCATGTGGGGTATTGACATGATTGGGATGATAAAACCCAAAGCTTCGAATGGGAACCGTTTTATCTTGGTAGAAATTGATTACTTCACCAAGTGGGTGGAGGCTGCTTCATATGCTAATGTTACTAAGCAGGTGGTTATGCGCTTCATCAAGAATAATCTTATATGTAGGTATGGTGTGTTGAGCAGAATTATCACTGACAATGGGTCGAATCTGAACAATAAAATGATGACAGAACTGTGCGAAGAATTCAAGATTGTCCATCATAATTCCTCTCGGTATAGGCCAAAGATGAATGGGGCTGTTGAAGCTGCTAATAAGAATATCAAGAAGATTATTCAGAAAATGGTTTTTACTTAAAGGATTAGCATGAAATGCTCCCTTTTTCTTTGCATGGATATCGAACATCTATCCGCACTTCAACAGGAGCAACCCCGTTCTCCCTAGTGTATAGAATGGAAGTTGTACTCCTAGTCGAGGTTGAGATTCCATCTTTGCGTGTGATAATGGAAACCAAGTTGACTGAGGCTGAATGTGTCCAAAACCGGTTTGACCAATTAAATTTGATCAAAGAGAAGAGAATGACAGTTTGTGTCACAAACATTTATATCAGAAAAGAATGATGAAAGATTTTGATAAAAAGGTAAAACCTCGTGAATTCAGAGAAGGTGACCTCGTTCTCAGGAAGATCATGTCTTTCAGCACTGATTCTAGGGGCAAGTGGACTCCCAATTTTGAAGGCCCATATGTTGTCAAGAAAGCCTTCTCTGGCGGTGCATTAATTCTTGAAACTATGGATGGCAAGGAGTTCCCACGTCCCATGAATGTTGATGAAGTCAAGAAATACTTCTCCTAAAGAAGTAAAATAACATCTCGCTAAGTTGAAAACCCGAAAGGGAGGCTTAGGCAAAAAAGAGTGTCTCGGTAGGCCGAAAACCCGAAAGGGAGGTCTAGGAAAAAGTTTGAGACATAAATAGAATAAATTTCCCGCTAAGTTGAAAACCCGCAAGGGCAGCTTAGGAAAAAGTTAGGGACTTTCTTGGCAAGTAACTGCATCATGCAAGATTTGATCATTGAAGCAACAATCTTCTCGAATCCTCATCATACTTCAACAGAAGCTGCTGCTCAGGATTTCAAAAATTGTTAGAGGGGATAGTGGTCATTTTATCTCAATGTATCTTTTCCATTATATATTACCATTTTCCAAACTTTGTAATCATCTATGGAGTCTCTCTGTTCATAGACTACCATTCTATTAATAAAGTTTGAGTTGTTACCCAATTCTTTGTGTTTCTTATATTGTTTATCTTACAAAGACTCCGGTTATTATTGATAATAACTTTCAAAGCAAAAAGATTAAATAACAAAATCGATTTTTCAAAAAGAATTTACAATTTGCTTTTACTTCAGAATTTGTGATGCAAAAAAAAAAGAAAAAAACAACAACAACAAAAATGGTGATCCCAGGAATGGACAAACTCCCGTTGTTTTAAGAAGTTTTTGTTCCCCTCGGGAAGGTTTTCTCAGGATGATTCGCCGTATTTGGTTCGAGACTCCGGTATCCTCGGTCAAGTTTGGATTCATTTCTCCTCTTTTCTAAGTTTTCTTGATGTGAAGTTTCAATCCGAGATTTCTCCAGTCAAGTTTTCGTTCAGTCTAATGGAAGTTCTTTTTCCAGAGGAGTTGGTACCATAATCACTCTTGAAGAACGTAGGTCCACAGTTTCTCTAGTGAAGAACGTATTATGGTTTTCCCTTTAAGGATGTGGTGTTAATCTCCCCAAAGAAGTGGGCCTGAATTCCTCAGTGAATGTTTTGATGATTTGGTGTCCATCTACTTTACTTGAGATTGGTTTTGCAATCCCCAGTAAGAGTGTTACTCTTGAAAACATTTGTTTCCATGGTGAAGCCTGGAGAAGGATGTTCTATCCCTGTATCTGTACTATTCTGCCACTTTGTTTTGTTTACTTCAGGATTATGTTTCTCCTCAGTAAAGCTAAAGCAGGCAGTAGGTTTTGTTTCCTCAGTTGGCATTTACTTTTTTTTGGAATGATCATCTTGGATGTGATTTAGCCGAGTGTTGTTTGTGCCCGAGGTGGTTTTGCCTGGTTACTCCCATTATTGTATATCTGTTTTGTCAGCATACGCGCGATCACTCATACATTCATACGTACATCATGCATAGCTAAAATTGGCAAATCATTGCTCATTAGCATTTGTTAATATTTTTGTTGACATATCACCCTGTTTTGCAGAGTTACGCTGTCCTCTCCTCAATAGAGTGTTGGCCTTAAGCAGAAAGCGTATATTCTTTCAATTTCCCCCACTAAGTTATCCCTCGTGGAAGATTTTTGCTTTAGCCTTCCTGTACATCTCCTTGTTTGGATGGATTTGGTTTTCCCTCTTGAGTTTATTTCTCAAAGGATGTATTTTGGTTGATTGTTTCATTCCAGTTTATTTCTGATTTGAATATTTGTTTCCCAACAATATTATTTACTTTGGATTTCTAAAAGCTTTGAGTTTTGGTTTGTGCATTTATTTTACACGAGAAGACTTTATCTCCTCAGCAGGAATATCGTGGCATTTCCCCAGGAAGTCATATTTCATTCCCCGGGAAGCCATACTGTTCTCCCCATAAAGTCATTTATTTTTTTACAATCCTCCATGACAACAAGTAACACGTCTCTTTATTTGAGCAATGCAACTCTTCTTTTTTGCTATCTCCTCTATGAGTGGATAGTTTGCAGTATGTCGTCAGTTTACGCCAGTGGATGGCAAGACTTTCAAGTTCGCATAAACAGTTCATTGTGAAATCTTTACAAGTGGTAGTCTCTTTATTTGAGACATCTTATAAATTACCCTTTCCAGGCAGAATGCTTTGGTTAAAGAAGAAGTTGAGACATGTTCTAGGTGAAATGCTAGAATTTTGGGGAAACTTGTTATCTTTTTGCTACCTTCAGTGAACATTGGTAGTTCATCGTCAGTGAACGGAGATGCTATGATATATATTCTCTCTCTACCCTCAGTGAACGTTGGTAGTTCATTGTCAGTGAACGGCGGTGTTATGATATTTTCTCTCCTACCTTCAGTGAAAGTTGGTTGGTCATCAGCAATGAACATCAATGATTGTTATCTTTTTTCTACCCTCAGTGAACGTTGGTAGTTCATCATCAGCGAACGGAGATGCTATGATATATACTCTTTCTCTACCCTCAGTGAATGTTGGTAGTTCATCGTTAGTGAACGGTGGTGCTATGATATATTTTCTCTCTACCTTCAGTGAATGTTGGTAGATCACCATCAGTGAAAGTTGGTGTTTGTTATCTGTTTTCTACCCTCAGTGAACGTTGGTAGTTCATCGTCAGTGAACGGCGATGCTATGATATATTCTCTCTCTACCTTCAGTGAAAGTTGGTAGATCACCATCAGTGAAAGTTTGTGTTTGTGATCTTTTTGCTACCCTTAGTGAATGTTGGTAGTTCATCGTCAGTGAACGACGATGCTATGATATATTCTCTCTCTACCTTCCTTGAAATTTGGTAGATCACCATCAGTAAAAGTTGGTGTTTGTTATCTTTTTACTACCCTCAGTGAATGTTGGTAGTTCATCGTCAGTGAACGGCGATGCTATGATATATTCTCTCTCTACCTTCAGTGAAAGTTGGTAGATCACCATCAGTGAAAGTTGGTGTTTGTTATCTTTTTGCTACCTTCAGTCAATGTTGGTAGTTCATCGTCAGTGAATGGTGGTGCTATGATATATTTTCTCTCTACCTTCAGTGAAAGTTGGTAGGTCATCGGTAGTGAACATCGATGATTCTTTCTCTCTGCCTTCAGTAAACGTTGGTAGCTTCGCCTCCAGTGGAAGTTGGTGTATCCTTTGACCATTTTAACATCCTCTCTGATTCAGGTCTTTTTGATCCACCAGTGATTTATTCTACTGGTTGGGATACTCTCTAGTTTCTTTATTTTTTTATACATCCCCAGTGGTGTTTTGTGTCCCTTTAGAATTGTCCATGTGCACTCATACTCATAAGCATTGCATGGCATCTTAGGGCCAAAAATAGGGTTTGTTTTATATTTAAGTATCTTCGATCACGTCGCCACGAATATTTTTAACCCTCATATCTCCGGATAGAAGAAACTTAAATAAAGGCAATTGTTGTACCCCAATTTTTCCCCTAAGGTCCCTTCATCATACCATGTTGATTCAATCACAATAAGATCACATTAGGATTCTTGGTTCCCCTCCCTATATTTAGATTTGATCTTTGAGGAATAACCAAGCACCTTGACTTGTGTTCTTTTGTGATCATGAATATTTTTGTCTTGATTTCTTCTATTAATTAATAAAATGCAATGTTGGTTTTTCTTGCTTGTTACTCATGTAGGTAAAGGCAATAAAATTCAGCAAGTTGCTCCATGGGTTCATGAGTTTATTTCCATGCCGTAGTCAATAAATCTTGAGAATTTCAAACCTCACCATTGGATTTGTTTTGGAAAAAATGGCATCGCAAGGTTATTTTGGTTCACCACATTTCAAGATTATCAAGATTGATTCAAAAGTACAAGGGATTTATTGGAGAAGTTGTCATGGTTGGGAAAGACTTTGTTCCATTTGGTCACAAATGCATATTTCTCTCAATTCTCAAGATATGGAAGTGGTTGTGGTTGCTATGAGTTCTCATTATCATCTTCAACAACTTATATTTACAAAGCATTTGCGTTGGCACAAGAAGTTTGTTCAAAATTGTCAAAGTTCCTCAAGGCATTTTTCTTGATCTAGGAGCTAGGGTTTTGAACTTCAAAGAAGTATATCTTGCTCATATTTTGGTATTTTTGAGTGATTCCAAAGAAATCCTTCTCTTCAAATGGTTATCAACAAATCACTTCAAAAGCTCCAAGGAGTTTTCATGTGGTAGAAACTTGATGAAGAAGAAAGATTACAAGTCCTCCAGATGAATCTCCAATTTTCCATGTGTGACTTCAAATGATCATAACTTGGTTAATTTTTATCACCTTGAGCCCATTCTTTTTCCACAATGATCTTTAGGATGTTAAATTTATTCCTTCTTTTATGTGAAAAGTGAGAAAATGGATGGAAGTTGCCTTAAGGATACAAAGATTATAGGTCATTTCATGATTTTTTTCCAACTTCAACAATTCATAACTCTCCCAATTTTTGGATATTTTGAATGGTTCAAGTCCCAAGATGTCATTCAATAGGTCTATTTCATGCCATATTTTTTGGTCAAGAGCAAAATCCAAGTGGAAAGCCAAGTTTGGATGCAAGACATTATAGGTCACTTTTGAAGAAAAATTTGAAATATTTCTAAGTATGGAAAGTCAACCCTTTTTCTCTAACTTTGACTCAATGCAACTTTTAGCTCAAGCATCCATTTGATCCCATTTTTTTCCATTTCAAAGCTTGTAACCTCATCTTTCTTAAGCATCAAGAATCATGCCCTAAGACCCCTTGAGCTGAGAATGCCATTGGATTGAACTTGGTAACTTGGAACTGAAATTTTCCCATAAGTCAGAATTTGAAATCTTTGTTTTGGCTTCTAATCACAAGTTTTCCACGAGTTTTTTCCTCTAAACATGTTTAATGAAGTTCCATAATTGATTAGCACAACAAAACACATGTTTTGGATGAGTTTTGATCAAATTAGAAGCCACACTTTTCTTGTTTGCAACTTCACACGATTTCCCTTCGAACTTCATCATTTAACACGCTTGGACATTCCATTTGATTCCCTATAAATAGAGGGTCATTCCCCATTCATTTCCTCAGCAACTTCGAAATCTATTCTCAAGCCTTTTTCAATCCAATTTTTCCATCAATTCACCTTCCTTGATCTTCCCTGAAGCTAACCATATAATTACATTCAAGAATCGTGCCCTATACTGCTCCATAGAAGTCCAGTTTCAGAGCTCTGCAACTCAACTTCAATAGGTAGATTCCTTCATCAATTCTTCAAAACTTTGATATCATTGCGATGCTCTCATTACGCTGGTTCTAGTCGCAACACTTGCTTTTTATTGGAAACATATTTTGACCATGAAATTTCAAATCCCTTTTCAAAACTTTCCTTCCAAATTGCTTGAGCTACAGTTTATATAAATTTGTCACGAGGGTGTGGTTGTCTTTGTCTTGAAGAGACGAAACGAATGGCATAGGTCTCGTGCTCTAATTTTACTGATTGAGAAAACTAGTTTTGGGATTGGCTGGAGGTTGAAGATGACCAACGTGTCATCCTTCAACCAATGAAACAACGCCATTTGGAGCTTTTGAATTTCTGATTTACATTTGATTCCGTGCTTTATTCACCAATGATCATGATATGCACAGCGTGCTAGATCTCTTGGATCTGATTACTAACGCGTTTTGACTCTCATCCAATGGTCCACATATTTTTTACTTTTATTTTCTTTTCTGATTTTTATATTTAATTGTTTTAAAATTCAAAAAATCATAGAAAATTCGTTTTTAGTCCAAAATATCTGAAAAAAATTATGAAAAATATTTTTGATTATTCTCTTTCTGATTTTAATTTTTTCACAATTTAATTTTGTTTTTTATTATTTTTTATAAATTTTCACTTTATTTTAATTGTTTTAAATGTTTAAAAATACTTTTATGCATTTTTAAATTCTGAAAAAATTATGGAATGATCCAATGATATTGTGACAAATATTGGTGACCTTATTTTATTTTTGTTTCAGACTTTGTTATTTTTTATCATTTTTGGTTTATTTTACTCATTTCTTTTAATTTTAAAAAATAGTTTCTGACTTTAAAAAATTACCAAAATTTTTTTAAAATCATTTGAGTACTTTTCTGATTTTGCTATGGTCTTACTTTTTATTTCTTGATCAATTTGAACATAGTTGATATTTTTCTCTTTTATTTCTATTTTAAAACTTTTTTTAAACCTTTTTTGTATATATTAAATGTAATATTATTTTGAGACTATTTTCTGGCTGATCTTGTGTTAAATTTTTTATCATGAACTTTATTAACATCATTGGATCCATGGTGTTGAGTCTAATTCCATAAAAATGGATGAATGATTTTAATAATAGTTTGATTAAATTTAATTCAAAAGTGGTTTGTATATTCTCTCTCACCCCTTTTCATCTCATCCCTTTCTTATTTCACTAAGTGTTATTAGAGCATGATCTTTATATCATGTCTTAAAACAAATGGTGCATATATTGTTATTGACTGGCCTCAAATTAGGTGCGACTTCTATATAAGTCCACTTACAATTGCTTAACATAGCGCTAAATTTTGTCTCGATTCGAATAAATGATCATTCATGGCCCAAACTCATGTTTGCAAGCCCAAGTATGTTAATTTGATCTCTTTGATCCAATAACCTTGAGATTCATTGTGTGGAGGCTTTGGTTCTACCAATCCTCTAATGGATCTACAACACCTTTGGTCAACGCAGATCACTTAAACATTGTTGATCATTAAATGGTACTCATGAGGATTCCAAATGGATGATATACTTGACAAAAAGCAAATGCAACTTATTGTGTGAAGGCTTTGGTTCTAACAATCCTCTAATGAGTTCCAAATGCAAGTTTCAATATGATCATCCAACTAACCACTAATCACTAATAATTGACTCTATCCTTTATTTTTATTATATGCCCCTTTTATTTTTTATGCACTATTTACTTTTAGCATTTACATTTCATGCCATTTTCATCTTTTCTCATTTGAGTATTTACTTTCTTGCCATTTTTATTATTTCTCACTTGAGCTTTACTTTTATTTTTCAAGACAACTAATAATCAACATAAACCCTAAAAATATTTAATGATACTTGGACTATTTGGTTACTATTCTTGGCATTATGGATCATTGGACTTCTTGGAATTAGGATTAGAAACCTTGGCCTATGATTGGAGACCTTGTGACCTCATCTGATTGTTTTGTCTGGAGATCTTGAGGTTTACCTCAAGGAATTGGGTTGTTTGTTTGTTTTGTGTGCAGGTTATTATGATTACACTCTTTGTTTGTAATCTGGAACTCACCTGTATACAGCCGTTACTCTGCCCAATTTTTGTGAAGACTTAATACACTTGAAGTTTGGTTCTTTCAAGAGGTCTAGTATCATTGCTTGTTTGGTTTCAATCCAAAGAATGGGAATTCTATCTTGGCTCATAGTGTCAAGTATTGGCTTCTTGCTGGTTAGATGGTTCCTATCCCTAGCTTTTACCTTATGCATTAGGATAGTCTCTTCTTCTCCTCTCATCTTCTTCAATTTCAAAAATCTTCTTCCTCTTTTTGAAAACTCTTCTTGTTTTAAAACTTGAACCGCTTTCATAATAAACTTGGACTTAGGTCCATGCATTTTCAAAATATTTTCATGAATAAACTTCAATCAACTTAATAATATTTTAACATCATTTTTTTTTGTGAGAAGACTAAAAGTCAATCAATCTCATTTCAAGCCATTTTTCCACTTTGGCTTTTTACTTTAAAAACTTTTCTCAAAAGATTAGACTCTTGTCAATCCTTGTAGTGATGCAAACAACTATACTTCTACAATATGTAGTGAAGAGAGATATTTTCAACTTGGGTGTTGAGTGAGGCATTGTTGATTTTAAAATCCAAGCCATATCCTCCACTTTGAGATGATGCAAATTCTCCTTTCTCATGATTGTGGGTAGTAGGTATGTTTTCCAAACGAACAATGACGATGATGTTTTATCTCATAAAAATTAACCAACACACTTACATTTTAAATTTTTTAAAAGAGGAACTACGTGTACCCTGATCCCCTATTACACGAAAAGGTGGTACGTAGGCACTAAAGATTCACAACCGCGGCGGGTGAAAAAAGCCATAAAAATATATTTCTTTTCTCACCTCCACAATCTATTTTTTTCTTACAACATTTCATAGCCAAAATATACAGATTTTACAAAGAGGTTCCTGCGGAGTACCATAGATGTTTAGGATGCTAATACCTTCCCTTTACATAACCAACCCCCTTACCTTGAATCTTTCCCCCTCTTTTTGGGTTATTCGCTCTTTTCCAATTTCTTTGGAAATAATAAAGCGCGGTGGCAATTTTATTATTTTGATCTGTACAAGTCTAGTCAATCCAATGGCTTAGTCTTAAACATTTCTACCACTACACTAGGAATGACTCTGAGATGGACCAGCATTTGGTCAACCTTCCCCAGTGAAGTCACCAGCTGAAACAATCGACTAAATAGTCAACTAATAATCAAATCAATTAATTTGCCATCGAACATTATTTATCCAAAAGTAAGGGAAATGTAAACATCGAGTAAACCTGAGAAGGGTGAAATCAAGGTCGAATAACCAAGAGATACGGGTAACGAAGTCTGTTACGCGAGGGGAAGGTATTAGCATCCCACACGCCCGTAATACTCTATAGTATCCACTCTTTTTGTCTAATCTAATGGGTGTAGTAAAAGTATATGTCCAAGGCTTAAAATCAAAAGAAAAATGCAAAGGGAGAATGCATGCGAAAGAGAAAACATTGGAAAAAGAAGGAAATATTACAAAGGTTGCTCGGCTGAGCCCCGTGACCAGATTCATACGTATCCCTTTTAAGAAATCAGAGTGTCGTAGTTCGGCTTATTTGTTTTGGTGGATTTGTGTCTTTTAGTTTAATAATGTTAAGTTCAATCATTCCACTATTGCTCGACCTTTGGAGACTTACGACCTGTAGTGGAAAGGAACCAATATGCTCTTACAAGAGAAAAGCCGATTGTAAAAAAGAGAGGAGTTGGTTAGTGTTTTTTACCTTAATAAACGGTTGAAGTTGTTAGAGAGTGTTCTTATTAGCTTAAGGAAAAAGGAAAGTTTTAGTTTTAAATTCAAGGATGCAAAAAGAAAGAAAACATATAAGGGAGAATATATATAATGTAATACTTAATGTTATCATACAATGATGGCCCTATGTCAAGGATAAATGGGTAAATATCTATCAATTTTAGAATGCATGGATCACTATCCTAAGGTCTAGCTCGAAAAGAAAACAAGCAAGTCCTAATTGCACATGGCATATCAAAAAAGTGCTTTGGCAAAAGCACACATTCGGGGTGTACTGACTCAGGGGATATGGGTATGAAGAGAAAATGCTTTAGCTAAGGGGAGCGGATCACTCGAAGAAAACAAGAAGGAGACTGAGATTAAATAAAAAATAAAAGCATTACTTTACTAAGGGAAGTGAATCACCCGAAGCAAACAAGTGGGCAGCAAAGTGTCAGCAATGGTCACTACGAACTCCTGAAAAAGTGTGGGGGTTTGATTGAAAATCCCTTTTCCACGTGATCGACTCGATACACATGATCTACACAAATACAAAGCATCGATGTACAACGTGAGCTAAGGATGACACTTACGAAATGCGAGGGTCGATTATGAACTATGATACGGTGGGATAGAACTGACTGTTTTTTGGAATGCTGGTTTGCATTTTGCGTTTGTTTTTGCAAAATGTCGCGGTAAGCAAGAGTCGCCACCGACTTTTATTTTATCCAACAAGGAAAGGAAAAAAGCACATAAAAATTCCTTTTTTTAGATATTTCTCGGGTTCGGCGGGTTGATTATAGAAAGGGAAGGTATTAGCACCCTTTCTATCCGTGGTTATCCACGGGCTCTTAGGTACTTGCTCATATTGTTTTCAAAATTGCTTTTCTTTGTGTTCGTGGGTTTGAAAAAGTTTTTGTTTGAAACTTCGTTTTAACTCTTGCTTCTGTCCTCAAGAGCGTATGAAGTGTTTTTTGAAAACTCTGTTCGAAAAAGTGTAAGTGTGAAAAAGATTTTGTTTTTTGAAGGAGCAAGTACTTAAGAACCATCTACCTACTCGAAAAAGGAATTGTTATATGCTAATGTCCTTTAGACAATGCTATCCTACTATTGATGAGTAGGTAGCACCGTCGTTGGAGTTTGAGGGTCAATTCGAATGAGGGACTTACGATCACTAAAGCAATGTTAGGACGCCTTATTGGTAACCCTAATGTCTTAGATCATTTGTTTTGAGGCAACAATATCCGAGGCAACCGTTTTGAGGCGACTATGATCTTTGGACAAGAGGGCGACCTCTAAAGTGACCCATACTCAATGACCGTGTACGAAGGCAACCAAGTGAGGTGTACCCTAAGAGTGCGCATGTGCGAGTGTGTCGTTTTCAGTTATTTTTATCTTTGTACATGTTAATGGTGATCTATGTTGATTTTAGGTTAAACATTCATTCTTGTCATGCATTCCTATTATCAAACATCTAACAGTTATAAGTTGCGGAAATTAAATTACAGAAATTAAATTACAAGGCGTCGGGTATTTACATTGCCAAAAACAACCCTTTGAAATTTAAATGCGAGAAAAATAAATAAAGCGATAAATAAATGGTCCTAATTATATATTACATTCCGGGAACAAATACAATATTGAATAAACTGATCGCGTGCGAGAAATTAAATCGAGCGCAAGTTCTAGGGTTTTGACCCTTTTTTATTTAAAGAAAAAAGATTTTTTTGTTGTTTTTGATTTAAGAAAGAAATTACCTAAGTTAATAATTAAATTAATAAATAAATTAATTAATTAATGAAAATAAATATTTTTGGTATTTAAGGAAAGAAAATAAAATTAATTAATGTTAGTAAAAACCTAATTAATTCTAATTGATTTTAATTATTACAAAAATTTTATTAAAGTTAATTCTAATTAAAACCTAAATTAATTAAATTAACATTTGTTAATAAAAAAAATGAAATACTAAAATTTAATTTAACAAAGAAAATATTATTTTTGGTTTTAATTTTATAAAGGAAAAAATTTGATTGGTTAGAAAATAATAAAAATTATTTAATCAATTAAAACAAAAATAAATAAATGGAGAGAGTTAGAGGTTTATGGGCCTGAAAAAGGGGGTCAGAATAACAATTCCATGGCCCATTAAGCGCTGGCCCTGGTTGACTTTTGAGATTCTTTGTGCACTGGTTGACTGGATCTATGGTGGACCATCATCTCTGGATCACCAGATTTAGCCTTGGGCCATCTGGCGCTTTGATACTTGAGGACGTATGATAGACATCATGCCTAGGCTTGCACCGGATTACCTGAAGAAAAATTATAACAAATAGCATGGGGGACCTGGGATCGAACCCAGGTCCTGTTGGATGTTGGATGCACACGTTTACCACTCAGCCACTTTGCTTCATTTGTTAGGTATATACAAAATAATAATAATATGAGAAAATGGATTAATGTGCCAAAAAAATAAAAAAAATGTGCGTGTGTTTTGAATCAAGGTGATCCAATGAGAGATAATGTCACGCTTTAATCCCTAATTTTTGTATGGACCGCCCTTTTGGGTTTTCAGTCCACCGAGATACCCTTTTTTGCCCAAGCCGCCTTTTCAGGTTTTCGACTTACCAGGTGTACAGATTTTTTTCATTTTCATCCCTTATTTTTGCTCGAACCCTTTTGGTTCGCCGGGAAGCCCTTATTTTTGCCTAGGCCAGTTGACCTAGCGGGTCTTTGATTATGCGTAGTATCTTTTCACTATATCTGTATTGACGGGGTGAGGAAGGTCGTCACCATCCATGGTGGTTAGAATCATAGCTCCTCCTGAGAAAATGTTCTTAACCACAAATGGCCCTTCGTAAGTAGGAGTCCATTTGCCCCTGGGATCACCTTGAGGTAGTATGATGCGCTTGATCACCAGATCCCCAACTTGATACTCTTATCTTCTGACTTTCTTGTTAAATGCCTTGATCATCCGTTTTTGATACGTCTGACCATGACAAATAGCAGTAAGTCTCTTTTCGTCGATTAGGTTCAACTGATCAAGCCGGGTCTAAATCCAGTCATCTTCGCTCAAACTTGCATCCTTCATGATCCAAAGAGAGGGTATCTGAACTTCAATGGGCAAGACTGCCTCCATGCCATACACCAAGGAATAGGGTGTTACCCCTGTTGACGTTCGCGCTGAGGTACGGTACCCATGAAGAGAAAATGGTAACATCTCGTGCCAGTCTTTGTATGTCACCGTCATTTTCTGCACGATCTTCTTGATGTTCTTATTAGCCGCTTCAATAGCCCCATTCATCTTCGGCCGATAGGGAGAAGAGTTGTGATACTATATCTTGAACTGCTTGCAGAGTTCGGTGATCAGCGTATTGTTGAGATTGGTACCATTGTCCGTAATGATCCTCTCTGGTACACCATATCGACAGATCAGATTATGCCGAATAAATCGTGCCATGATGTTCTTGGTCACTGTAGAAAAGGAAGTTGCTTCAACCCACTTCGTAAAGTAATCAATAGCTACCAGGATGAAATGATGCCCGTTGGATGCCGTAGGTCTGATCTCACCGATCATATCAATGCCCCACATTGTAAAAGGCCACGGAGCTGTCAAGATGTTCAGAGGAACTGGAGGTATGTGCACCTTATCAGCATAGACTTGGCACTTGTGACAGGTCCGAGAATGCTGATAATAGTCGGCTTCCATAGTGGACCAGTAATATCCCGCCCGTAGGATTTTCTTCGCCATGGTGTGTCCACTTGAATGAGTTCCGAAAGTACCTTCATGTAACTCTATCATGATCCTTTCTGCTTCGTTCTTATCCACACATCGCAATAAGGTCGAATCATGGTTACGTTTGTAAATAATACCATTGCTGATGAAGAACTTTGCCGCGAACCTCCTCAGAAACTTCTTTTCATTAACAGATGCACCCTCGGGGTATTTCTGAGCCTCAAGGTAACTCTTCACCTCGTAAAACCAGGGTTTATCTGCTACCTCTTCAGTCTCGATGTCACAGCAATGTGCAGGTTTATCCAACCTTTCAATTATAATCCGGGGAGCTTCGTTGTCCCAATTGACTTTGAACATAGAAGACATCGTAGCCAGCGCGTTCGCTAATTGATTCTCCTCTCTCGGGAAGTGTTCAAAGGTTATCTCCTCGAAGTGCGGAAGCAATGTCAACACATACTCCTTGTAAGGAATAAGATTTGGGTGTTTCGTATCCCACTCGCCTTTAATCTGACTGATCACGAGAGAGGAATCTCCGAAGACACTTAAGAACTTAATCCTTAGGTCAATTGCCGCTCGAAGACCCATGATGCACGCTTCATACTCCGCCATGTTGTTGGTGCAGTTGAAACATAGTCGGGCGGTAAACGGAGTATGAGAGCCTTTAGGAGATATGATCACGGCGCCAATGCCATTACCCAAAGCGTTTGAAGCTCCATCAAAGTACATAGACCATCGGGATCCTTCCTCAGGTCCTTCATCCGGTCCAGGTTCCTCACAGTCAGTTACTATCATGATATTCTCATCCGGGAATTCAAAGTTCATAGACTGGTAATCATCCACTGCCTGATGTGCCAAATGATCTGCCAACACACTTCCCTTAATTGCCTTTTGGGTCGTATACTGGATGTCATACTCAGTCAAGATCATCTGCCATCTTGCTATTCTTCCGGACAAGGAAGGCTTCTCGAAGATATACTTGATTGGATCCATCTTTGAAATCAATAGAGTAGTGTGAGTCAGCATATACTGTCTTAGCCGGCGAGCAGCCCATGCCAAAGCGCAACAAGTTTTCTCGAGCAGCGAGTATCGAGTCTCACAGTCGGTAAACTTTTTGATAAGGTAATAAATAACATGCTCTTTTCAGCCAGACTCGTCATGCTGACCCAACACACACCCCATTAAGTTGTCGAGTACTGTCAAGTATAAGATCAAAGGTCTCCCCTCAACTGGCGGCATCAGAATAGGTGGCTCTTGGAGATACTCTTTGATCGTTTCGAAAGCGGCCTGACATTCATCATTCCATCTTACCACTTGATCTTTCTTCAGTAGTTTGAAGATTGGTTCACAAGTAGCAGTCAGGTGCGAGATAAATCGGGCAATATAGTTCAGACGTCCTAGAAAGCCTCTGACTTCTTTCTCTGTTCAGGGAGCTGGCATTTCCTGTATAGCCTTCACCTTTGCAGGATCCACTTGAATACCTTTATCACTTACGACGAAACCCAGCAGCTTACCGGACCTCACCCCGAAGGTGCACTTGTTTGGGTTTAACCTCAGCTTGTACAACTTCAACCTGTCAAATAACTTCTGAAGATGGTCCAGATGTTCTTCTTCAGTCTGAGATCTTGCAATCATATCATCGACGTATACCTCAATCTCATGATGGATTATGTCATGAAACAAAGCAACCATGGCACGCTGATACGTTGCCCCAACATTCTTCAGTCCAAAAGGCATGACCTTGTAGCAAAAGGTACCCCACTGAGTAACAAAAGTTATCTTCTCCATGTCTTCGGGAGGAATTTTAATCTGATTATAACCGGAGAAACCATCCATAAAGGAGAATACCTTATGATGTGCGGTGTTGTCAACCAGAACGTCGATATGAGGCAGAGGGAAATCATCTTTGGGGCTCGCCCTGTTCAAATCCTTGTAGTCAAAACACATTCGAACCTTACCATCCTTCTTCGGCACTGGAACCACGTCGGCCACCCACTGAGGGTAAGAAGTAACTGTTAGAAAACCGGCGTCAAACTGTTTCATAACTTCAGCCTTGATTTTCTCAGACATCTCCGGGCGCATTCGACGAACTTTCTGTTTCACTGGAGGACAGTCTTCCTTGGTAGGCAGGCGGTGAACCACAATATCGGTATCCAACCCATGCATATCTTCATAACACCAGGCAAAGATCTCAACGTAGTCACGCAACATCTGAATCAACCGTTGTTTCACACTAAGCTCCAGGTTTGCACCAACCTTGACCTCTTTCTTGTATAACTCTGTACCCAGATTTACTGATTCCACGGGATCTTCATGTGGCTGAATAACCCTCTCTTCCTGAAGTAACAGTCTTGTAAGTTTACCAGGCACTTCAAAATCATCTTCACCTTCATCTTCGGCTAAGTTGATCGTACTTTCGAAGTCATAACTGGCAGTAGCAGAGTCGTTACCAGTGAGATCCAGAGTGGATGTAGACCTGTATATGTGAGTGTGTGTAAAATTGTTGTTTTGCAATGTATAATAAAAGAAAAACAAGGAGCGCAAAAGTGGAAATGCAAGAAAACGTCCAATGCTTTTATTAATGATATATGAAAATGACACACATAAAGCCCTCACAAATGAAACCACAGTGCCCCGGGTAAGACACCGGGCCGTAAAGTTTAAAACATTGTTTGTTACAAAATCAAAACAAGAGTCTCATTACTGGGTGACGACAGAAACGGGCATAGAATCCTTCGCTGTCCAGTTGCTTAATCCACCATCGGCAGTTGGGTATATCTAGCTGTCAATGTCAAACTCTTCATCATCGTCATCCCTGATAGCATTCACCCCTGCATATTGTTTAGGCTTTTCTGGTGCTCCGAACTCGATCTCCTTAGCATCAATCAAGTCCTGTACCTTGTTCTTCAAAAACCAACAATCATCCGTATCATGCCCCGGGCTATCAGAGTGAAAAGCACAACGGGCATTAGGGTTGTACTTCGGTGATGTTGTATTTGGATTCTTCGGGGCCTCCCTTGGAATCACTAGATTGGTTTTCAGTAACTGTGGCAGAATCTGAGATAAAGTCATGTTGAGCTGAGTGAATTGCCTTCGAGGTCTCTCGGCCTTTGGCTGATTGTTGCGCTGAGGAGCACCAGCATGTCTTGAAATAACAACTGCATTAACAGCTTGGCGACGTTCAGGTCTATTCTGACTTTTTGAACTGTACGCAGCACTAGACTCCTTCTTAAAAGGCTTCTTCTCGATGCCTGATGAAGCACCCTTCTGTATTTTACCGGATTTGATACAAGCTTCAATCCTTTCCCCGGTCATAATCAGCTCTGTAAACCCGGACGATGAACTTCCAATCAAATGGTTGAAATACGGACCAGACCAGGTCCCCAGAAACATATCTACTAGCTCTCTATTAGCCAAGGGTGGTTGCACTCTTCCAGCGAGGTCCCTC
Source organism: Vicia faba (assembly GCA_948472305.1). NCBI lineage: Eukaryota > Viridiplantae > Streptophyta > Magnoliopsida > Fabales > Fabaceae > Vicia > Vicia faba. Next base: position 590,359,046 of record OX451735.1, read on the forward strand.
CACTTATGAGCATAATCTTTGAAACCACCCATTGACATACCCTGGAGTTGGGTACGCGTGGGAGCAAGGTCGGCATTGTATTGGTACTACTTGTAGAAAGCAGCAGCCAAATCTTCCCAACTATGGATACTAGCTCCTTCTAGCTTGTAAAACCATTCAAGCTGAGTCCCTGAGAGACTGTCTTAAAAGAAATGGATCCAGAGATTCTTGTCAGCGGTGTACGGCTGAATATTCCTTACATATGACTGGAGGTGCAGTTTTGGACAAGAAACTCTGTCGTACTTAGCAAAGGCTGGTGCTTTGAATTTGTGGGGAATCACCACCCCAGATGACAGACCCAGATCTCCAAATTCCAGATCAGGCACCTTCTGAACTTCCATCACACTCAATCGGTCTTCCAGTTGCTTGTATCTATCCTTGGCCGGAGGATACTGGTCTTCGTAGAAGTCTATCTCGTTGTCTGAAACCACAGGGCTAAGAGCCCTCCTTTCTTCCTGACTATCTTTCCCTCCAGATGAGGTAGTCAAATCAACTTCATCTTGTAGCCTGTTTCCAAACCTATGGCCCATGTTAAACAGGACAATCTTCTTCTTCTTCTTCTTCTTCTTCTCTTTCAAGATAAGGGCCTTCAGATCTTGCTGACCCTTAGCCAAATTCATGAACAATTTCTGGAACTGGGCGTTTTGAGCCTGTAGAGCCTTGATTGCTTGTTTATTTGATGGTTCAGAAGACATAAAGCTGAAATAAATAGCGAAGAAGATGAGAAAACCTGTAAGGGTACCTGTTATGAGGTGCATGGAATGAAATGCGTATGATATGATTTCAAAGACATCGAGAGATTCAAATTCGTAAACCAAACATGAAGCACACTTTTATTAGATAACTTGAAATTCAATTGTTCAACAAATTGCCCTTAAGGCGTTACAAGAAAGGAAATACTGAAAAGTAAATAAAAACTGGAAGTAATCAAAGGACATCAGCGCTCCCATGGTCGTTTGCCTTTAGTGCTGACATAGTCATTGATGATCTGCTCCCTCTCTAGCTGTCTTGTCAACTTCTGAATCTTCTGCTCTTGCTCGTGATACTTTTCTCGGTAAGTATCCCGCTCTTCTCTTAGCTACATCCAGGACCTCTTCAATGCCCCAATGTCAATAGGCATGTAAGGGTGTAAGATAGTAGGAGGAACCCCTTCCTCATCAGCAACTTCAACGATAATAGGCAAGACGGCTTCATAGGGCATTCCCAACTTTTGGGCAAGTATGCGAACCCATCGGAGATATGGTTCCATTGGTAGAGAAGTCTTTGCACCCAGCTCGTGCGGATCAGACCTGTGTACTCTATCCCAAGCCCTTATGGATCTGCGACGTTGCTCGTCACTATCCCCTTGGAAATCAAAGATTATACTAGGAATTAGCAGCTCATGAGGTCCTTCCCTTCTGGCTCGCCCAAACTGACGTAAGGCCAAGCATGGATTGTAAGTAATTCCTCCATTGGTTCCTATTAATGGAACAATGGGGTATTCCCCACAGTGATCAATAATGGCCACCTCGTCCATACCCTTAATGGTCCAAATGATGTCATTGTGAGAGAGAGACATGACCCTATAAGCCCAGCCCATGCCTTCCTTGTTCTTTAAAACTGATTTGGGGAGGTGAGAAATAAACCACCTCGCCAATAACGGAGCACAACACATCAGGGTTCCCTGCTTCCGAGCAGTACGGGCATAAAGCTGATGAAGAATGTCACCCAAGAGAGTGGGTACAGGATTACCAAAGATGAAGATTTTTACCGCATTCACATCAACAAAGGAGTCAGAGTTAGGAAACAATACCAAGCCATATATCAGAAGAGCCAAAATATCTTCGAATGCCTGAAAGTCTAGACTATCCCAGAAATGATTAGCCTTACCAACCAAGAACTTAGTCAAAAATCCCTTTGCTCCACTACGAGTTTCCCAATTAGCCATCACCTCATACTTTGTCATATGGAGGGTTGAAGCAATCTCTTCCGGCCTAAGGATCTTCTCCCAACCTGTAAACGGGGTCTACTCCAGAATAGAGATATCGAGCAGATAAGAGAGCTCTTCCAAGGTAGGGACCAACTGGTAGTCCTGAAAAGTAAAGTAGTGGTACAGTGGATCAAAGAACTAGACTAGGACACTCATCATCTGCTCGTCCAATTTGGAAGTGACCAAACTAAGAAGATGCCCATGTCTTCTGATGAAGGAAGTGGTATCTGACATCTTTGCAACCAACTCTTTAAGCATAGTGGGAACCTGGACAAAGTTGATCCGGATGGTGTTCCTACGCATAGGTGCCATGACCTACAAAACAGAACAAAGATGAATCCCTCCTGTCTTTGAAATAGGTTAGTCCAATGCAAGATGTATGCAATGTTATGATGTCATGATGTCATGATAGAAAGCACACCACAAGTATCCACAAATTGCAAACATGGTAAAGGCACACAAGTCACACAGAGAGCCCTTAGATTTCAGGCTGGCAAGGAGTCTAGATACTACCCTCTTTCAGTTCAGTTGGTTTAAACCTGTCCTAAAAATAGTAACCGGGTTCTAGAGGATCTCAATATCATTGACTACCCTCAATCGGTCATAATTCTAGTTTAGCAACATTTTCTTGCGGCCAGAATCATCACGAGAGTTTAGTCTCAATGAGTGTAGCATACTGCTACTGTTCTATGGCCAAGTTGGTCAATTTAAAGTTTCTAAGGTCAGTTGGTGCTTAATGACCCCTTAGCAGTCCCATATTCTCCTCATGGCGCCACAAGGGATATCGGTACATACTAAAGTGCCACACCAACGTAGCTTCTGTTTCAACCATATCGGTCTATGTCGTATAGTTCCCTCACAGTTTATTGCCACTTACCTAAAGGGTATCCCCCAGATCAGGGTTAGGATCTATAGTAACTCCAATACAAGCCCACAAAGATAAATCATACAAATCAAGCAATTGAAAACATTTATGAACTATTCCTAAGGTATACCCCACTTATTAAGCGTCCCCAGCAGAGTCGCCAGTTCTGCGATACGGTGGGATAAAATTGACTATTTTTTGGAATGCTGGTTTGCGTTTTGCGTTTTTCGTTTGTTTTCGCAAAATGTCGCGGTAAGCAAGAGTCGCCACCGACTTTTATTTTATCCAACAAGGAAAGGAAAAAAGCACAGAAAAATTCCTTTTTCGAGATATTTCTCGGGTTCGGGGGTAGATTATAGAAAGGGAAGGTATTAGCACCCTTTCTATCCGTGGTTATCCATAGGCTCTTAGGTACTTGCTCATATTGTTTTCAAAATTGCTTTTCTTTGTGTTCGTGGGTTTGAAAAAGTTTTTGTTTGAAACTTCGTTTGAACTCTTGCTTCTGTCCTCAAGAGCGTATGAAGTGTTTTTTGAAAACTTTGTTCGAAAAGTGTAAGTGTGAAAAAGATTTTGTTTTTTGAAGGAGCAAGTACTTAAGAACCATCTACCTACTCGAAAAAGGAATCGTTATATGCTAATGTCCTTTAGACAATGCTATCCTACTATTGATGAGTAGGTAGCACCGTCGTTGGAGTTTGAGGGTCAATTCGAATGAGGGACTTACAGTCACTAAAACAATGTTAGGACGCCTTAGTGGTAACCCTAATGTCTTAGATCATTTGTTTTGAGGCAACAATATCCGAGGCAACCGTTTCGAGGCGACTATGATCTTTGGACAAGAGGGAGACCTCTAAAGTGACCTATACTCAATGACCGTATACGAAGGCAACCAAGTGAGGTGTACCCTAAGAGTGCGCATGTGTGAGTGTGTTGTTTTCAATTATTTTTATCTTTGTACATGTTAATGGTGATCTATGTTGATTTTAGGTTAAACATTCATTCTTGTCATGCATTCCTATTATCAAACATCTAACAGTTATAAGTTGCGGAAATTAAATTACAAGGCGTCGGGTATTTATATTGCCAAAAGCAACCCTTTGAAATTTAAATGCGAGAAAAATAAATAAAGCGATAAATAAATGGTCCTAATTATCTATTACATTCCGGGAACAAATACAATATTGAATAAATAGATCGCGTGCGGGAAATTAAATCGAGTGCAAGTTCTAGGGTTTTGACGCTTTTTTATTTAAAGAAAAAAGATTTTTTTGTTGTTTTTGATTTAAGAAAGAAATTACCTAAGTTAATAATTAAATTAATAAATAAATTAACTAATTAATGAAAATAAATATTTTTGGTTTTTTTTGTATTTAAGGAAAGAAAATAAAATTAATTAATGTTAGTAAAAACCTAATTAATTCTAATTGATTTTAATTATTAAAAAAAATATATTAAAGTTAATTCTAATTAAAACCTAAATTAATTAAATTAACATTTTTTAATAATAAAAATAAAATACTAAAATTTAATTTAACAAAGAAAATATTATTTTTGGTTTTAATTTTATAAAGGAAAAAATTTGATTGGTTAGAAAATAATAAAAATTATTAAATCAATTAAAAAATAAATAAATAAAATGGAGAGAGTTAGAGGTGTATGGGCCTGAAAAAGGAGGTCAGAATAACAATTCCATGGCCCATTAAGCGCTGGCCCTGGTTGACTTTTGAGATTCTCTGTGCACTGGTTAACTGGATCTATGGTGGACCATCATCTCTGGATCACCAGATTTGGCCTTGGGCCATCTGACGCTTTGATACTTGAGGATGTATGATAGACATCATGCCTAGGCTTGCACCAGATTACCTGAAGAAAAATTATAACAAATAGCATGGGGGACCTGAGATCGAACCCAAGTCCTGTTGGATGTTGGATGCACACGTTTACCACTCAGCCACTTTGCTTCATTTGTTAGGTATATACAAAATAATAATAATATGAGAAAATGGATTAATGTGCCAGAAAAATAAAAAAATGCGCGCGTGTTTTGAATCAACCATTGGGGGATTGACACATCTCCGTCCCTAACCTCCAGCCCCTGTAACTTTACCTGCAGATTTGGATCCGCAGCTAAATGCGCAGGTCGATCCCAAAATTAATTCCAGGCCATAAAAACGATCCCTAGCTATGATGTTATGATGTTCCAGTCCATGTAAATCAAATTAAATATTGCCAAAAGTTTAGAAATGCTGTAAGGATCATGAATATGCAAATGATTTGTACAAAAAATGCAGGAATAATGATTTGCAAATTCAAGAAAGGAGCGGATTTTTGTGATACTTAAAGAGCGTTTTGGCGTGTATGGGAGCTTGCTTTGGGTTGGTTTCAACTCAGTGAACCTCCAGGAATTGATTGAGACCCTTATTGGCTTCTGAGATTGCCTCTAAGTGTGATTTTGGATTTAAGCTTTTTCCACACTTTTTTAAGTTTTGTTCTTTCTATTCTTGCCGCCTCCAGCCTTGTTTTTGCGCCCTCTCGCTTCCTTATGTATTATAGAATGAATTAGGTTAAGAATTATGGATTGAATCCTTCCACATCAATGCCATGAAATTTGATTTGATTCACCATTACTAAACATTCCAAAATTGTCAAAACTCAATATTTTTGTACATGGATTGCTTGATACGAGTTTGATATCCTTAATGATGATGATTCAGCCCTGAAATAGCCAAAAAGATATCAAGTAATCAATATTTGGATTTTATTTGATTTAATTTGATTTAAAATGAAATACTTCAATAAAAAATCAAATAAAATAATAAAAAAGAAATGTGATCTCAAGGCTGAATCTAGGACATGTGTGCAATGGGACAATCTCAAATCAAGTGGAAAAGAATGGGCCCATTTGACAAAATTTGGAGTTTTGGGGATAGTTGACTTTTGGCAATTTTGCAAAAATGCCCAACTTCAACAATGCATAACTTCTTCAATTTTGAACTTTTGGAGGTGTTATTGGACTTTTTAGAAATCTTGAGATGTCCTCTAACCAACCCTTTTTGTCTCATCGCATTTTGATATTCCATGATCAAGTTATAAGCTTTGAGAAAAAGGGTGTTTTTGTTGACTTTAAAAAATGACCTATAATGTCCAAATTTATAACTTCTTGTGAGTGCATTTTATGATCTTGGGGTGTGAAGATGGATTGTAGGAAATTGCATCCTATTAAAAATGAGCTTTGGATGGGTTATTTCTCATAAAGTATGAGAACTTTATGCTTGGTCAAAGTTGAGTTGACTTTTCCTACAAAATCCTAATTTAGCAACTTTTGAGTCTTGATGAATTTTGAGCAATCCTTGATGAATCATTATCAACCCTTGATCAAATGATGAAATATCCTTCAAAATGAGAATTTTGAAAAAAATATTGAATTTTGACTATTTATAGGTCACAGTTGACTTTTGCCCTAGCACAGTCGATTTTTGGACCCTTTGAGCAATTGACTGAGCAAACTTCCTCTGAGAGGCTTGAAATTTGACATGGATGACCTTGAGAACATATTAGGTCATTGGGTAGAACTTTAGGTCATTTGGATTCAAGGATCTTGATGCAACACAAAACCCTAATTTGGGGTTGACTACCTTAGGAGATAGCTTGACTGACCAACTCTTGAGCAATCTTGAGCCACTTGGAGATTTTTCTTGCAATGTTTTGAGAAATATGAGAGGGAAAATTTTGGGGTACAACTGGAACCCTTTCCACTCTCCTCCTTTTGAGGATTTATTGGGGTGGGGTAATATGTGAGCATAAATGTAAACACTCCTGCAGAATACTTACTTCAAAGGTATGATTTTAAACAAACACAAGTAGCACACATAATGCACATAATATGGAATTTCCCTAAATGTGTCTTTAAATAAACCAGAGGGATCCCTGACATGATCAGCAATGGAAATCCCCATCATACATCTCTATTCCTACTTCTCATGGCAAGGAAAGTGATAAAAGCCTTACTTGACATGATCTCTTGAAAGCAATAAGATACAGGAAGAAAAATAGAAGGGAAATGTACCAAACAGATAACAATATGTAGATGATAAGAAAGAACAAAGAAACCCGAAACACTTCACGAGTTGTTATCACTAATAAAGAAGATACCATTAGTCTAAGCGTCAAAGTATCAAAAAATCAAGATCAGAATGTGTAGCGAACACATCCGAATATCAAAATACACCTGCATAAAACAGACCATACAGTGTATAAAATAACAATCACACAGTGGAATGTGTAGCAGACACATCTGTGTGATTCCAGGGTATCTGCATTAAATACAATTCATACAGTATATGAAACAACAATCACATGGCAGAATATGTAGCGGACACATCTGTGTGATGCCAGGGTACCTACACGAAATAGGATTTATACAAGAATAATAGAATTTGTGTGCATCATACACAAAATTTCACTAATAAATGATGGCATAAAGCGTCCTTCAACCAATAATCATGTGCTAATTAAAGGTTGAAGGCCTAACAATGTACCTTGCAAAGCATTCACAAAAGGAGTTAGAATTAACAAGGCAATATGTGCAAACATGCATTAAAACAAATCGAAAACTAATATTTCCATAACTGGGTAATCGGTTACCGCATGTAAATTTTCAAAATTCAGTTGTTGGAAAGGGTGGTAACCGGTTACCATAACCGGGTAACCGGTTACCCGTAGGCAGAAAGTTGTTTTTCCAACTTTTTTGAAGTTTTGGCTCATGGCTTAAGCAATTGATCAAACACCAAATCTCCACACACTCAACACAAGATTTTGCATAATTCAAGGTATAGATTCAAACTTTATATGCTTGATTAAGATCAACAATTAAACCTCAATGCAACATCATTAATTCATTTCAATAATTAAGCACTTTTATGAGAATCAACTTAATTCAATAAGCACTTAATTCAACTATCTAATTCCATATTTACACATGATGATCAAATCAAATCACAATTCTAGACTTAGATCTATATTCTCAATTAAAAATTCAACCTAGATTAATTTCATGCTTGATTAAAAAATGCTTCTCAAATAATCACTTATTTCAAAAGTGCTTAATTCAAGAAAACTCACCGATAGAAGTGAAGAGGAGGATTAGGTATAGATATTGCAACAAACGGATCAACTATCAGAGAAGAGTTTCTCTTGATCTTTGACTTTCAAATCTTGATGAAATTGTTGTTGTGTTCTTGATGAAAAAAGTTGTAGAACTTTGATTTGATCTTTGAGAGAATTGAGAGAAAAGATTGTCGTGTTTATGAGAACTTATGAATTATGAGAGCTCTATCTTAACAAAAATCAGATTTGAGATTATATACATGGGCCAATTGATCCTTGGATGTGCAATTGGATTGGGCCTTGACTTGAAAGTGTGAGCCCGACACGATCGTAAAATGCCACGTCATCATCCGTACGAAATCTTCAAAAAGTTCCAACACGAAAAATGAAGATAATCAAATTTTTGACACATTTCCGAAAGAACAGGCTCAATCAGATAAACAACGGGTAACTTATGAATTTTTGAAGTTTCGCTAACATTGTGTCAAGCAAAAATAATTTCCTGTGCAAAATTTTATTGCATCGTGCGCGAAGAAGATCAAAAACAAGAACTTCCGGGTCACAATTTGCTTTTAGCATCTGAAGATAAGTTATAGTAGACGAAATTAATGAACTAACACCACCAGACCAAGCTCAATATGATAAAAATCGAATGAGATGTGAATCTTACCTTATCAAACATTAATGCAAATGAATTTCTGTTCAACACAAACATGTCTTCAGAAACTCAAAATTCACGGTCCTTCCTTTGTGGATCCTCTTTTATCCTCCAAAGAAGACATCAAGACAGAATTTTCGCAATCGAAACCATGCTCATATGACAATCCATCCAAAACTTATGAATTTTTTAGCGCACACGAAATAACGGTTCAGCCCACAACCTTTGTAATTTTTCCTTGTATAACTTCCAAAAGAATGGCGTATCCGGAGACCTTTTTTCGAGATTTAGCTTTTGGTCCAAACACGAAAGTTGGAGAGAATATAGAGAAGGTTTAAAACATTAAGAATCAATATAAAACAATACTCCAAATTGGAGATATGAATTTCCAACCTCAAATCAGCTGAAAAACTATTTCTCATTCGCTCTGCTTAAAATTCACCAAAAACCCCCAAATCTTTTGCAACTTGACATGAATTGAACAAATACGGGAGCTTTGTTGTGTTGACGAAAATACCTAGATCCCATGGTGTCATACCCAAATTTTTGACCTAAGATCCCACCTTCATTTTAATTTTCATAAAGCATTAAGATCACGAGATACAACTGGTTTTTATTCCACTCACCTTCAAGCATTGCTTATGCAGAGATTATCAATTATTATGAAAATTTTATTTTATGCATCAATAACTTCTAATCCCATACAAAGGTGTATTTTTTTGTTTCTTTGTTTTCATGTGCAGGGACATGTCTGAATAAAAAACATCAAGAATTGCGCCTCAGTTAGGGTTTTTGATCCCTTAAGTGTTCAAGTATGATGTATCACCGATTCATTATCACTAGTTAACATGTGTGTCAATATGCCTTGGAATGCAAGGAAGGATCAAGTTTGCAAGTCGATTAAAAGCACTTCGACCAAAAGTCAACTTGTGCAAGATCAAGTTCAAACGATCATAACTTCTTCATTATTCAATATTTTTGAATGGTTATTTTTTATGTAAAACTCTCCTTGAGGTCGTCTCAAACTCCTCTTTACTAGTCAAGATCTGATTATGTATGGAGGATCATCAAAAGTTCGAATACTTTAGAGGTCATTATGTGGATTTTGACCTAATCTTAAAATAGTTATGCCCAACTTCCAAGGATCATAACTTCTTCGATTATCTACATTTTGAGGCGATTCTTTTTGCAAATTGTCATAAATGACGTCATCTAGAAGTTCTCTTCAAGGATCGAGAATTAATTGTGCATAAATGATCATGAAAATTATTGAATCATTATAGGTAATTTCTTGACTTTAGAATGTTCTTAACTTCTAATTTCAATTCATTTCATAATTGTTTTCTCAGTGTTTCACCCCAAAATTTACCCTCTTGATTTAGGCTTATGTTTCATCATAAACATCATATTGCATTTCATTCATATATTGTGATAGGATCAAGGTATTCTTATATTCCTGGTTTTCTTCAATATGTGGAGGTTGTTGTATTGATAATCAGTCTAAGATGGATCTCATATCCTCATTATTTTAATCATCTGGGCTGCAAATGTTTCTCAAGTCTCAGGATATCTCATTGATTCTTTGTGACATCAGGGGATTCATGATTTTCTGCAAGTGTTTAAGTGTGAGATTAGGGTTTGTACTCATCATGTTTGAGCTTGATCAACTGAGGTTCATCAGTGTTTGATTCTAGTCTTATCATTCTTCAAATTTTATTCAAAGGCAGGATATTATTCTTAAGTTCATTGATTAAAGAGGTTTTTTTATGTGGATTTTCTTTAAGAAGGGATTTCATCCGATTTCTAAGATCAAGAAATGATTTGTTATTTTTTGATTTAATTTGTTGAGTTCAAGTGGCAAAGATGTGATACAAATCCAAGTGAAGATATTTTGGGCTTTTAGAGTGCATCATTGTTGGGCAAGTGAGAATTCAACTTTTCAAGTTTTGTATTCATTCCTTTTTAAGAGCACTATTGAGGAAAAATTGATGTTACTTCATTTGATTCTAAAAATTTCTTTCATTATTGGAATTTAAAAGAGAAATAAAGATGATTCAAATTTTGATTCATTCAAGTTTCACTCAAGAAGTTCCCTCTGAAATTTAATCTTGTAAATTGGAAAGTTGTTGTTCCAAAGATGGTTTTCAAGATACAAATATGGCTTAAATTCCAAGTTTTGTCATCAAGATTTATTCAAGCTTTCTTACATTTACTCAAGAGTTTACACATATTTAACCCATCTACAAATGCTCCACAAATGTTTCAAGTTTTTTTACAAAATTCTTTATAATACCATCAAATTCAAAGTTTCAAAAGAATGTTACAAGAGTATTCAAATCTGTAAGTCCTAAATTTTCTAATGAGGTCTTCATCTTCATTTCTTCAATTTCCCTCCAAGACTCATTCTTCTTCAATTATTTAAGCTCTCCATATGTGATTAATCACTGTGTTCATGAAGCAAGAACAAGAAAATGTTAGAATACAATCAAATGTGAAGATAAACAAGAACTATCAAAGTGTGTTTTTCATGAATTCATCACTAGGGTTTGTGTAGGAATCAAAATTTATAGGTTGATTTTTCAAATCATGTTTAAGCAAGCAAAGTCCTCATACTTTTAACAACGTAAATCTCAAGTTTCAATCATGGGCCAAGAATCCGAATTCTACTGCAAATCTCAAACAAAAATCTAAGAAAAAAGACTTTTGTTCGGTTCACAGTAAAACAGGGCAAACATTTTTGTAAAACAGCATGTGTAAATTACATTTCTAGCCCAATAACAGATGCAACAAGTAGCAACTCAGCAATTGGTTTTCAGCATTGCAAGGAAAATATCATAAAATGAAAACAAACTCAGAAAAAAGATCTCATCACAGTCCGGCCCAAACAGTAACACTTTTATCTCAACAAACAAAACCACATCAATCAGAAATAATTGTCAAGCCCAAAAGTAAAGCTAAACTAGCAAGTCTGTTATCACAAAAGTCGGAGGGTCCAGCATCAAATTTGACAACTCAACAATTAATTTTCAGCAAGCAAATCATAGTCACAGCTCAGGCCACGAAAGAAAATAGATATCAGAAAAATATAACAAACCAAAGATTGCAGAGCCCATGAAAGAAACTTATTCAAAGCCTGATTAACAAACGAAAATCAGAAGCATGTTAAATAAGTCTCAGCAAGCTCACAAACAAGGATAAAACCCTAAAAATATCTCAGATATAAAATCATTCATTGATAATGAAATAAGGGGGTTTCACTGTTCAAAATATCAGAAGCTGCGTAGTAGCAACAACCAGAAAACCCTAACCATCAACATCACCTTCATTATTCACAAAAAAACTTCCAGATCTCAAAATTACACACACCAAATCACATAACACTCATTAGGATATCAAGCATACAAAGCCTAACCTAATCATCATTATCCTAACACAAATCCCTTCAGAATCATAAAGAAAGACGAAGAGGAAAAGATATTTCTCAAGCCACAAAATCACAGAGAATCAAAACAAAAACTAAGAATTAGAGAGATCTCACCAAAAGGAACTCGGAAGCAGCATCCTCGTCATCAACAATCTCTTATCGTCATCTTTGTAATGTCAATCGTGTTGTCACTGCCATTATCACCGTTTCCCTCTATCGAAACCTCAGTTTCGTATCAGAAAGTCCAGTTTTAGTGACTCAGAAGTTGTGTCAACCTTCATCATCATCATCATCGCTAATTTTCATAAATCTGAAGCTAGGGTTTCAAAAATCTTTTCAAGATCTAGGTGAGATCTCCTGTTTCTTGGAAAAAGAGTCATAGATTAGAGAAGAGGAGAGAGAGACAAAGTTATTGGTGTAAGAAAGTTGAGGATCAGAGCAAGTTCTCCGCTCGCTGCCGTCATCTCCCCCGTGAGGCGATTTCCGACACGGCTGATCTTCCTTCTCAGGCGAGGTTTCATTGTGAGAGAATGAGAGAACAAAGTGTACATGGAGAGAGAGATTTATTTTGTTTTTGTTAATTTTTGCTTAAATTTGTTTATTTTGTATAAATGACCTTTGATTAAGAGTTAATCAGGTGATGACAATTGTCATCACCTTTGTGGCTAATCTCATGATTCTGTGCAGTGTTCCTACCGCATCAACCATGCTCCCTCACTTTAGAGTCACTCGATCATCATCAGATCTTCGTTGGATCCTCATCAACGGATCAAATCTTTTCTTCCACGATCTGACGCTCCAGAAATGCCTCCTCTTGACGCGCCCTCACTGGATAGCTACGTAGGATCAGGCTGGTTGTCCTATTGGGCCCAACAAAAATATTTTCAGCACCTCCCCTGTTTGCTATTATTTCTGGCCCATTAATTCCTTCTCAATTCATTATATATATATATATATATATATATATATATATATATATATATATATATATATATATATATATATATATATATATATATATATATATATATATATATATATATTTTTTTTTTTTTTTCTTTGACATTTTTTTAGTTATTATTTTGATTCTTATCATAATAAAAAAAAGTACAAAAGATATACTTTCTTATCTTAAGTAATTAAAATAAAAAATAAATATATATTATTTTAATATTATTTATTATTTTACTAATTAATTTTATTAAAAAGTTAGTTTTAGTTTAATTAATTTACTATTCGGTTGGGTTGTATTGATTGTTCATTTAGAATTTTAAATCGTATTATCGATTCGACTCATCCCCATTCGTAAACTTGTACCCCCATTCCCATATGATTTGTAAAAGTTTAGAATTTTATTTTCTTTGCTATTTTCTTTATATGGTTAAATTGCTATCATGCATATTTTGTTTAAATTAGAACACATGACCTCCTCTTAGGCTCATCAGCAATGAAAAGGTATCCACCTACAAATGTACACTTGCACACATTTCATAGTTTGGTCCTGGGCTTTTCTACAGTGACAACTATTCGATCAATTGTTCCAATTGGTCATTTAGAATATTGGTTCCACGCTAGTCTCACTTTCTAGGAGCATGCATAGAGCCACCTTGTATGGGCTTTTGGTTTTTATTATATGCATTGAAGCAACTATCTTCTCTCCCCTTGGTCCACATACCAAGCATCTTCACAAAGGGTCTCATAGTTGAGTTTGGCCATGGCCATTCTCACGAGGTTAATCAAGTTTTGCCCCCTGGTTAACCATAACCCGAATCAACCACTTTGGTCCATATACCAAGTGTTTCCATGCATAAATAGTCTCATGGTTGAGGGTAGGAGCACCTACTCTCACGAGATTAATCAAGTACACCCCTTGGTTAATCATAACCCGATTCAACCCCCATACCCCAAGCACTCTCCTTATCTTGTGGACATTCGTATTATGACCTTGCGATCGATCGTTGACGTAACCCGGGTATGCCTAATTAATGGTTGATTAAGGAGATTCAAGGAGTCGTTCGTTAGAGTGGTCTTATCTCATGCGCTTAGAAGAGGAAACATATCTGCTTCATTAGGTATCATTGTGGTCTCATTCTTATCTCTGCATTTTAAGGCTTTCTAGAGATCATGTGCAGGAATAAAGATGCATGAAAGGGACCTCCATTGCTGATATATGTCAAGAGTCCCCCTGGTTTATTTAAAGACCTGTTTAAGGCAATTCTGTATATGTACCTTACTTGCTAGTCATGTATAAACACTTGACTGTTTACTTGTTTGGTATTTACCATGCTCCCTTAGGATTGCTCGTGTAGGGTTAGTCCTTAAGCTAGACCCTAGGATAGGGATCCATGCATGCTAACATAGGGTAGAAACTTCCCTCTTTCATCCCAAACCTTAGGGCCAATCATTGTATGATAACATTAGGGGTAGTGATTAGGATAGTCTCCCTTAGTTGTTTTCTTTTTCTTTACATATTGCATCTTAAAACTAAAAATTCTTCTTGGCAAATTATAAAATATCTCTAATAAACTTAAGTCCTTCTTCAAGGTAAAAAATACAAACCAATCTTAATTGCTTGTGCGCCTTCCTGTTTTATTTTAAACTTTGTCAGGTTTATGTTTTTCCATCCTTACCATGACATGTTGTTATCTTTTAGCCGATGTTTCGCCATTGCATATTTGTTTGAATCCGATGTTTCACCATCGCACATGTTTGTTATCCTACTTTGATTCTCAATATCATTGTTAGGTATGATGTTTTATCATCTGGTTTATTGATGTTTCACCATCTTTGCCATGTTGTCTTCCCATTTCTTAGTCGGTGCTTCGCCATCGCGTATTTGTTTGAAGCCGATGTCTCGCCATCACACATGTTTTTTATCCTACTTTGATTCTCAATATCATTTTGTTAGGTGTGATGTTTTATCATCTGAATTGTGATGTCTCGCCATCTTTGCCATGACACCTTGTTATTTTTTAGCTGATGCTTCGCCATCGCATATTTGTTTGAAGCCGATATTTCTCCATTGCACACATTTGTTATCCTACTTTGACTCTTAATATAATTGTTAGGTGTGATTTTTTATCATTTGGTTTATTGATGTTTCACCATCTTTTCCATGTTATCTTCCCATCTCTTAGCCGATGTTTCGCCATCGCATATTTATTTGAAACCGATGTTTTGCCATCGCATATGTTTGTTATCCTACTTTGATTCGCAATATTATTGTTAGGTGTGATGTTTTATCATCTGGTTTATTGATGTTTCGCCATCTTTTCCATGTTATCTTCCTATCTCTTAGCCTATGTTTCTCCATCACACAAACCAACCAAAATATATGAGCCGAAATACGGCTACTCTGATTCCTTAAAAGGGATACGTAGGCATTGGGGTAGGACCCAAGCGAGCACAACTTTTATTTTCCCTACATTATTTTCTCCTTTCTTTTGCATGCATTCCTTGTACATCCTAGATATAGATCCTAACACACCCATTAGATTAGAACAACAAGAGTGGATACTATAGAGTACTACGGGCATGTGGGGTGCTAATACCTTCCCCTCACGTAACAGACTCCCTTACCCGATCTCTCGGTCGTTTAATCGTGATTTCACCCTTCTCAGGTTTTCTCAATGTTTACCTTTCCCTTTCGGCGGGATAAAAGACGTTCGGTGGAGACTTCATTGATTTCTATATATTCGGGTGACGATTCGTCTGATTATTTTAGATGGCGACTTCACTAGGTACACGTTTACCAAATGTTGGTCCATCTCGGAGTCGATCCTAGCTCTTGTTTTCTTTTCTTTGGGTGTTTATTTTCTATGCTTTCATTTTATTCAATTATACATGTTTATCTGAGCATATGTTTGCATTGGATTTTATTGCTTTCCATATTGGTTATTTTTTGTGCTGGATTCAGGTTTTCTTGGTGGGTGGGTTGTTCCATGAGGTAAAAGGCCCCATACCCAGGCTATGAGTAAATTCCAAAGGATTTAAGAATAGAGTGGCCATGGAAGCTATGAGGCGGATGTCTTGTAGACCTGACCATGAGACCCATGACTTCAGAGATAGTTCAGATTGGTGTTATTGTATGATGATACCAACATATGAGCGCTTATACTCTGATGTGGCCTTTGACCTTACCACGACCTAGTCTTTACCTGCGAGTGGGGTGGGAATTATTATCACAGGTACATATGGTAACTATTTGTTCTGTTGGTGACTATTTGCTCTCGTTATGTTGGTGCCTTGAGTTCTGTTGGTGTCCATGCTCTGATAGTTACTGTGTGTTTTTGATGGTGACTTGATACTTTCAATGACTGTGTATCCTCTTAGTTTTGTTCTGGGCTTCTCACCTTGTGATGGCCGGTTATTTCGGCAGTTCAGCAGTTATCTTTTATGATAGGGAGATTTTGGTCTCATGCAATTTTTGATCTACATGGTACTTGGCTCTTTTATGTTCCAAGGTGGTGTTGTACCTTTGATTCGGTGATATTCATCATTCAGTTTAGAGACAATGCAACCATTTTCCATGTTTATGGAACCATGATCCCGTGTTCTTGCATACATAATTTGTTAACATCATTTTAACACACATGTTCTTTCCATTTCCAAGGAACCATGCTTGTGAGCTTTGTGTTGCGCTTCTCCATCTCTTACTGGTTTAAAATCAAAATTAAAAACATGATGGTTCCTTGGAAATGATCGAACATGGCATTGCATCCACTCATGCACCTCATGCATATTCATGCATTCATGAAAGGTACTCAAAGTTTGGAATTCTTATTCGGATTTGGTGCTCTCTTCGAGAAGGAAGATAATCCATTGAAGACCCAGTTGAGTCAGGACATGGAAGTCTTGATGATAGTATCAGCAATCCTACACTGACTGTTCCAACATGAGTTATTCTCTTCTCCTCGTCTTTTGGAATTTCTTTCAAACCATTGAAGTGCCTTGTGGATTTCATCCACTATCTTGAGTGCTTGTAACGTTTTATTAGCAGATGGTTCCCATTTACCAGTTATCAAGAGGTTTGTTTTATCAACAAGAATAGAGGAAACCTGGAGAATGATTGTGATCCTATTTTAGGGCTTTATTCTCTTTTGTTTCCACACTCGTTTGAGATTCAGTGGGTTAGGCTCCGTACTTCAGTACCATCTGCAAATCTCCTTCCAAATTCTATTGTCAACGCCATATGTGGTTACCACGTTGGGGAACCCGATTATTCAATCAGGCGCAATATCCACAACTTTGAGCTCCCAGGTCTTCTCGTCAGCAGTCAGTGTTTGTTCCCCCAAGTGAATCCATGGGGAAAAGCTTTTAAGCAAAGATAGAAGAAGACTGAGAAGTATGTTTATACCATCTCAATGCCTTACATCCAGAAACTTCCTTGTCTGTTTGGAATTCAGTTGATTATGCTTCATGCTTTGGAGACTATTCATTTGATTAATCTCTCTCCTGATGTAAATGCTAGGTATGTCTCTCATTCTGGGGCATTTGTCCGTGATGTTGAAGATTTCAAGAGGTTTAACCAAAATCTAGCACATGCCTGGCGTCTTTCCCAGAGTCCAATTTCTAATTTGGCAGACAATTTCGAACTTTTCCCTTGGTACAATATCCACCCTCTCTTTTGAGAGAATCTTCTGTGAACATTATTCTGGGGCACTCGGCTATTCAGTTGAAGATGGTTTGTCATCCAGAGATAAAATCCAAGCTTGGATCAATTCATAGACTGTTGTGTCCAGATCAAATGGGGAGTCTCTTATCCAAGTAAGTCTCAATGTTGCTGAAGATCGTTTAAAGAAACCAGTCCATACAAAGACTTGTCTCCTCAACATGGAAATTTCGATTTTCACTTGCATTTTCATTTGCAATATTAATTGCTTTGTTTAGCACTTTCTTGTATGCAAACTTGCTCATCTTTTTTAATGATAATCATAATGCATTGAATATATTTGTCTTGAATTAATCCATTCATTATCACTTTTATTTGTTTTACTATGTTTTTGATATTCAACTCTTGTTAAAAAGCAATAACTTTGGAGGGAGGATGACGAAAATTTACCTAGAATCTAAAATGGCATGCTTTCGAGTAAAAACCTTGTTGACAATGTACTGACCTTGTTTCAACTCTCAAACACTGGAGATATAAGGGAGATAGACCCTCGTTAACCCCTCTGAGCCTTCAAAGTAGGAGTTTCTTTTCTGTTTGAATAAAAACCCTTATTTTTAACTTGGGGCGGGGTAGGTGTTCAGTTAATTTGATCGAGCATTCAAATTTCAAATGGAGTGTCCTATCTGAGGATCACCATATTTTATCCCTTGCATTATGAGGTCCAAAAAAAATCAAAACGACAATGGTTATTTCCCCAGTGAAAAAAAACAAAAGATTCTAAGGTCGAGATCAAATCGATACAACAAAGGTTATCCCTCGCCGACCAAGGAATGAGGAAGTCACTTTCCTCCAAAAGTTCAAAGACTTAGGGTCACACGACTTGTTCGAAAGGAAAAATATGAATAATAAAGAAACAAAAAGCCCCGCTAAGTCGAAACTTGAAAACAAATCGCTTAGGAAAAATTTAGGGCATCCCACTAGACTTCCAAATTGAAATTCAAAAGAATTAGTCCAGGAAAATGTTAGGGAAAGCGAAAAAGAATTTGAAAATCCCGAAAGGCAGAAAAGGATTATCCAATAAAAATCCTCATCAATAGAAAAAATTGTGTGATCGAACACCTAAGAAACCAAAGGTTAAGTGACTGTCGTGTCAAAGAAATCGTTGTAGTTCCTCAACCATCATAAACTCTTTTGAGAGATGAAGGCTCGTGTCGAATTAAATGAATGTAGGACTGGATAACATCATGGAGAATGGGTGGGTACCAAAAAATTTGAGCCTTAAATCTTTTTTCTAAAACCGTGAACCATGCCACGTTACAACCCTTAAAAGTCCTAATTGAAGTAAGGATAATTCGAAAGCAAAACTGTTACGAGAATATGGTAACCTGACTCCTAGGAGACTTGCTAAAAAAACGTTTTGAGTTGGTATCATTCCCTCTTTTACTTTCTTTGAACAGAAAAAAAATTCTGATGTTTCAACATCTTTTCAATAAAAAGTTTTCTAACTTCAAATCAAGTATATGATTTGCATTAGATTTATCATTCATAGTGTTGTACCCCAAAATTTGCCCTCCCATATTCTTCAAGATTTACCAAAATCAATCTCCAGATGATTCAAAATCTCTCAAGGGTTGCACAGTCCAATTGCCTGCTAACATAGTCAAAATTAGGGTTTTGGTTCTGGCAAAGAAATTGAGGTTTCCAAGGGTCCAATCATGTCCCACGTGCCCATATACATTTTCAAGCATTCATATGCCAAGTTTCAAGACTCACAGCATCAAATTGCACAGTCAAAAACCCTAATTGTTCCACAGCCAACTGTAGGGGCAAAATAGTCATTTGACAGTCAAAAGTCAAAAATTTTGGTCAACATCTTATTTTGAAGCCACAAACATCATTTGATCAATTCTTGATCATGATTCTCAAAGCATGGCTCAAAAAGTCTCAAGATGCAAAAGTTTCTATTTTTGGACAGTTGAAAAAGTTAACTGCAAATTGACCAGGGCATAACTTCTTCATGGTTTATCAGAAAAATTCCATCCAAAGCTCATTTTTAAGAGGATGACATTTCCTACAACTCATCTTCACACTTCAAGTCCAAGAAATGCTCTCACAAAAAGTTATCAATTTCAACATTATAGGTCATTTTCAAAAGTCAACAAAAAGGCACTTTAAGTCAAAGACCATAACTAGAGATTGGTAAATCAAAATGACATGGGACCAAAGGCATTGGTTAGAGGACTTCAAGACCTTTCCAAAATGTCCAAGAACATGATCATAGCTTCAAAATTGAGCAAGATATGCCTTGTAGAAGTTGGGAAATTTTTGGGAATTTTGAAAAGTCAACTTTGCTTCAAAAGCTTCAAAAATGATAATGGGCCACAAATTCTTCCATGAATCATTACCCAAAGGCTATGCACGACCCATTGACCTCAAAGGGATTTATTTTCTTATTTTTGATTAATTATTTGAATTTTTATTATTATTAATTCATTTAATTAGTTTTAAATATGAAAAAATAGCAAATCATGGTTTTAAATCTTTTTTGTGTAGCAAATATCTTCCACATATGCAAAAGATTTCGTGAATCATCTCAAGGGGACAAGATCATCCCTATTTGGCAAGTTTTCCATGGCAAAAAGATTGAAAAAAGATGTAAAAAAATCAAAGATTGGAATCATTAATTCAATGGATTATGGGCTTGTTTCTTGACCTAATTCCATTCACATACAAAGGCATAATATAACCCTATTCCATTACACACGAAAGCTGCTCAGAAAACAAAGAACCAATTTGCAATTTTTCCTTAAAAACTTGAACACTGAAATCCTAGTCACAAGGCGATTCAAGGTCTAAAAGCTTGTCCATTACGTTCCTGACATTGCTAGGAACGTGTTGCAATCAAGAACCAGTCTCCAGACCTCCAGAATTGGTAGAACAAAGTCACACTTTTCTTGAACATGTCCATAATCGTTTTTTAATTTACATGCATTATTCATGAGTTTTAATTGTTGATTCTTACTAACAATGATATTCTGAAGCTGTTGGTACCATTCAATTGAACTATGGCTTCCTAAATAAGAATCCACCATTTTTGAAACCTAGGGTTTCAGAAGCTTCGAATTAGGGATTTCTGTATATGGAAAAATTGGATCTCAAGACTTATGCCATTGAACTCAGGAGCTCCATACAAACACAACCATGACCTCGCACCCTTTTTATATTGAGGCATATGCTAATCGCTATTTTCATGAATTGCAGTTAGTGGGGGTTTAAAACCCCCGCTATTTGTTTATGTTACAGGTATAAAAACAAAGAAGACGCATGTGTGTCATCTGATGGTTGGACAATTCAAATACTGGCGCGTGATTTTGGTTCATACCATTAACGCTTTGTTTTCTATTATAATAATTACGTTTCACTAACATTACAAAGAAACGCGTTGGCTCAACTGGTGGCTGAGGTGTCCTGCAGGTACTGGGACCTGGGTTCGATTCCCAGGTCCCCCATATTATTCATGATTTTTGCATTAACACGTTCCCATGCAGTTTCCTTCAAATATTCCACCATGCATCCCAGCGCTTAGGCTTGCCAAGTGTCTCTAATGATCAATCTGAAGGCCACAAAGGGAGTTCCACCATGTACCTCAGTCAATACACATACACACACGCTGAAAAGTCAAACAGGCTTCTTGTTCAATGGGCCAAAATGCTCCAATTCACCTCCCAAATGGGCCAGACACCCCCAATGTTTGCATTATATTTTCTAACTTCCTTTTCTTTTCTTCTTTTTATTTTAATTGTTTTAATTGTTTTATTTAATTCACAAAAATAATTTTCATAATATAAAAATCAGAAATCAAAAATTGTAATATATTTAATAATATTTAACTCACTATTAATTTATTTTGTAAATAAACTTTAATAATTAATTTAGTTTAATTTAGGGTTTTCAATTTTAATCTTTTCTTAATAAATTAAAATATGTAGAAATTAGGTTTTTTCTTAATATTCTCATCCTTTTTTTATATAAATAATTTTCTCATTATTACTATTATTATTAAATATCTTTGTAAATAAATATGTAAATAATTAATTAGCATAAATTAGGTTTTAAACTTTAACCTTTTCTTTAATAATTAAAAATAACTTAGAACTAGGGTTTCCTTCTAATTTTAAATTCTTTTCTTATTTCATTATATACGAAAACCATAAAAAACACTTCTTTTCTTTTAATTAAATAATGATTAGACTTTTAATTCAATTTAATTTCAAAAGGGTCCAACGCTATCGAACGTGCAACTTTAATTCTTTCGCGCATTTATTCTTATTTTTTATTTGTGAATATTATGTAACTGTTCAAGCCATGTAATAGTAATTAGGAATTTGTTTACTTTTCGCATCTTTTATTAAAACGGGTCTTTGTAATTTGGCGATGTATAGACCCGCGCCTTGTAATAGCGTAAGATTTTACTTTCCGCATTTAAATTTCCGCACTTTTAAGTTATAATTGCATGAAAGAATGTATGGCCTAAATTAAAAACAAGCGTAGATCACCATGATACATGTGCAAGATAAAACATAACATGAAAACAACACACAAATTCACACACCACTCTTAGGGTACGCCTCACTGTTGCCTTACCTTCGAAACGTGGCCGTCGAGTATAGGACGTTTTAGTAAGTCCTTATGTCCATGACATGATCCAGTTGCCTCGAAACGGTTGCCTCGGAATTAAAAAGGATCAATGGCATAAGGGTAGCTTCTAAGGTGTCCTACTGTTGCTCTGGTGACCACACTGTCGCTACAAACGAATTGACCCGAACACCTCCAACGGTGGTGCTACCTACCTCTCAATGGTGGGATGGCACTACCTTAAGGACATTTACACAACCTAATTCCTTAGGGTAGGTAGATGACTCATAGATACTTGCTCTATTAAAAAACAAATCAAACTCTTTTCACACCGACACTTTCAAAAAGCTTTCAAAACAATTTTTCAAACACTCTTGAGGACTGATACAAGAGTCGATCTGAAATCTTTAAACGAAACTTTTTCAAACCCACACACAATTGAAAAGCAAACGCTTTTGAAAACACAAATGAGCAAGTATCTAAGAGCCCATGGATAACCATGGATAGAAAGGGTGCTAACACCTTCCCTTTCTATAAATCTACCTCCCGAACCGAGAGATAATCTCATAAGGAATTTTGCTGTGCTTTTGTCCTTTCCTTGTTGGAGAAAATAAAAGACGGTGGCGACTCTTGCTTCCGCGACATTTCGCGAACCAGCGTTAAACAGTCAGTTCCAGATCCACCGATCACAGAACTGGCGACTCTGCTGGGGATTCTTATAAAGTGAGGTGTACCTTAGGACTAAGATCACTTGTGTTTTCAATTGCTGTGTTTGTTTGCTTTATTATTGTGGGTTGCATCGGAGTTACATAGATCCTAACCCGGATCTGGGGATACCCTGTTAGGTAGCATAAGTTGTGAGGGACCTGTCCGGCGTAGACCGACATGGGTGAAGCAGTGGCTACGTTGGTGTGGCACCTTGGTCTGTACCGATATCCCTTGTGTCGCAACGAGGAGAATATGGGTCTTCTGAGGAGTCATTAAGCACCAACCGACCTTAGAACCTTAAATGACCCAACTTGGCCAATAGAACAGTAGCAGTATGCTACGCCCATTGAGGCTAAACTCTCGTGATGGTTCTGGCCGCGAGAAAAGATTGCGATGCTGGAGTTATGACCGATTGAGGGTAGTTAGTGATATTGGGATCCTCTAGAACCCGGTTACTTCTGATAGGACAGGTCTTAACCAACAAACCGAAAGAGGGTAATACCTAGACCCCATGCTGGCCTAAACTCTAAGGGCTTGTCTTGTGTGACTTGTGTGCCTTATCATGTTTGCCTTTGTGAATATTTGTGGTGTGCTTTATCATAACATCATGCCATCATAAACATTGCATGCATCCTGCATAAGGACTGACCATTTCAAAGACAAGAGGGTTTCACCTTTGCTCTGTTTTGTAGGACATCTTGATGCCTATGCGAAGGAACACTATCCGGTTCAACTTTGTTCACCCACCTGAGTTGCTTGAAGAATTGGTTAACAGAATTCCAAATACTACTTCCTTCATCCAGAGGCATGGTTCTCTTCTCGGTTTAGTCACGGCAAAGTGGGACCAACAACTGATGAGTGTCCTGACACAGTTTTATGATCCCTTGTACAACTGTTTCACCTTTCAAGACTTCCAGCTGGTCCCTACCCTGGAAGAGTTCTCTGATTTTCTTGGTATCCCTATCTTGAATCAGACTCCCTACACTGGTTGGGAAAAGACTCTTAGGCTTAAGGAGATTGCTACAGCTCTTCCCTTGACCCACAAAGAGGTAATGGACAACTGGGTGACTAGAAGCAAAGTTAAGGGTTTCTTGGCCAAGTTTCTGATTGGTAAGGCTAACAGTTTCTGGAATGACCTGGACTTTAGGGCGTATGAAGACATTCTGGCTCTCTTAATCTATGGTCTAGTCTTGTTCCCTAATCCTAAAAACTTTGTTAACGTCAATGCCATAAGGATCTTCATGTCTCGGAACCCTGTGCCCACTCTCTTGGGTGATATCCTGCAACAACTTTATGCTCGTACTGCCCGAAGACGAGGAACTCTGTGGTGTTGTATCCCTTTGTTAGTGAGGTGGTTTATTTCGCACCTCCCTAAGTTCGTGCTGAAGAACAAAGAAGGAAGAGGTTGGGCTCATATGTTAATGTCTCTCACTGATAAGGACATCACTTGGACTCTCAGAGGTTTGGATGAGGTAGCTGTTATTGATCGTTGCGGATAATATCCCAATGTTCCTTTGATTGGTACCCAAGGAGGGATCTCTTATAATCCATGTCTAGCTCTCCGTCAGTTTGGAAGAGCTAGAAGAGCAGGGCCTCATGAGATGTTGGTGCCTCACATCAGTTTTGAGTTTCAGGTAGATAGTGACGAGCTGCGTCGTAGGTTCATCAAGGCTTGGGACAGAATTCACAAAGCTGACCCACAAGAGTTGGGACCAAAGACTTCTCTACCTATGGAAGCCTACTACAAATGGGTCCGCATCCGTGCTCGGAAGTTAGGTATGCCATATGAAGCTGTCAGAACTGTCATTCTTGAATATCCTGACAGAGAGGGGACTCCTCCAACTTTTCTCCCTCCTCAGATACCTACTGATATTGAGACACTAAAGAGGTCTTGGGCGCAACTGCGAGAAGAACGGGATTCTTATCGGGAAAAGTTCAACGAACAGGAATTGAAGATCCAGAAGCTGACAAAGCAGTTGGAGAATGAGCGAGCTCTGAATGACTACATCCGTACTGAGAAGAGGAGACCCTGGGATCAATAATGAGCTTTGGATGTTCTTTTACAGTTTTATTTCCCTTTTCAGTATTTCCATTTTTATATAACGCCTAAGGGAAATCTGTTGAACAATTTAAATTTCAAAGTTGAATCTAATGAAGTGTGTTCCTTTTTGTTTACAAAGTTAATTCCCGATTGTCTTTGAAAACATAAATCATACGCATCCCATTCATCATGTGCATAGCAGGTACTCTTCTTTTCAGGTTGCTTAATGTTCTTCGCTGTTTATTTCAGCATCATGAACCCTGAATCATCTACCGAGCAGTCCATCAAGGCCCTTCGGGCTCAGAACGCCCAATTCCAAGAGCTAATCATGAGTTTGGCCCAAGGTCAAGAGGAGTTGAAGGCCCTGCTGGTCAAGAAGAAGAAGAAGAGAACTGTACTATTCAACACTGGCCGGAGGTTTGGTAATGCACTGCAGAATGAGGTTGATCAAGCTGGTTCTTCTGTGGGAAAAGGCAGTCCCCAAGGGGGAAGGGTTCCTAGTCCGGTGGTCTCTGACAACGAGACTGATTTTAATGAGGAGCAGTATCCTCCAACTGAAGACAAGTACAAGCAGTTAGAGGATCGTCTGAATGCCATGGAAATTCAACAAGTGCCTGGGTTGGATTTCGGAGACTTGGGTCTATCTTCTGGTGTGGTAATCCCACACAAGTTCAAAGCACCATCTTTCGCAAAGTATGACGGGGCGTCTTGCCCTAAGTTACATCTCAGATCTTATGTGCGGAAGATTCAGCCGTATACTGTGGACAAGAACTTGTGGATCCACTTCTTCCAGGAGAGTCTTTCAGGGACTCATCTCGAATGGTTCTATCAGCTGGATGGAACCAAGGTTCGTAACTGGGAGGAGTTGGCTACTGCTTTTTACAAGCAGTATCAGTATAATGCCGACCTCGCTCCTACGTGTACCCAACTCCAGGGTATGTCGCTAGGATCGGGAGAAGGTTTTAAAGAGTATGCGCAGAAGTGGAGGGACCTGGCTGGCAGGGTGCAGCCACCATTAACCGACCGTGAGTTAGTGGATATGTTCTTGGGGACCCTATCCGGGCCATTCTTTAATCATCTCATTGGCAATTCATCTGCAGGGTTCACAGACCTCATTCTGACTGGGGAAAGGATAGAGGCTGGTATGAAATCAGGAAAGATTCAAAAAGGTGCGTCCTCAAGTTCTGAGAAGAAGCCTTTCAAAAAGGAAGCCAGTGCTGTGTATGGGCCTAGAAGGCAAAATAAACCAGAGCGCCGCCAATCTGTCAACGCGGTGGTAATTGCTAAGCCTGCTGCCGCTCCTCGGCAACCTAACCAACCAAGGGCTGAGAGACCCAGAAGAGAGTACACTCGGCTGAGTATGACTTTGTCACAGATCTTGCCGCAACTGTTGTCAACCAACTTGGTAACCGTCAAAGAAGCTCCGAAGGTGGTGAACACGACCTCTCCAAAGTATAATCCAAATGCCCGCTGTGCTTATCACTCTGATAGCCCGGGACATTCTACTGATGATTGCTGGGCCCTAAGGAATAAGGTTCAAGACCTTATTGATGCGAAGGAAATACAGTTTGAGGCGCCTGAGAGGCCAAATGTTGTGACTGCTCCTATGCCCCAGCATGGAGTAAATGCCGTTGAGGAAGACTTGTATGTCGTTTCTGTGGATGATGTTGCTACCCCTCTGTTGACTGTTAAGAGGAACCTGTTGCTAGCCGGTTTATTTCCGGGCTGTAGCAAGGGTTGCCTTCTGTCTGATGTTTCCCCTACTGGTTGTCCGTCGCTGAAGTCAAGCATCCAAAGCCTGATGGATAGCAAAGAAATTCTGTTCAAGAAGACCGCTGTTCCTTTTGTTCCCTCTGAAGAAGTATCTGTCGTCACAATTTTCAACAATCCTACCAAGGCTCCCCCGAGGAAGCCAGTCAAAATCATGTCTGTTGCACCCATCATTATTACTGTTCCGGGGCCCCTCCCCTATGAGTCTGACAAGGCCGTCCCATGGCACTATGGGGCAGATGTGTATATACTTGGAGTAAAGCAGGAGTTCAACACCAATACCGGTATCAGTAACATCACCGGTCCAGCTAAAGTTACCCGCAGTGGCAGGCTCTTCTCGCCTGACATTGCGCCACCAGTTATCCGAAGGCCTCTTATAATTACGCCTGCAAGTGCGCCTGTTTCCACTTCTGATCCAGTTTCTACCCCTGCTGCCGAGTCATCTAATACTCGGGGCAAAGGGATTGATGATGAGCCTGGCCGGATGGAGGCACCGAAGACTGTGAATGTTGAAGCCTCCCAACAAGAGATGGAAGAAATTCTTAAGATAATCAAGAAAAGCGATTTCAACATCGTTGAACAGCTGGGGCATACCCCCTCCAAGATCTCCATGCTATCATTGCTGCTGTGCTCAGAGGCCCATGCCAAGGCCCTGATTTCATTTCTGAAGACGGCCCATGTGCCACAAGAGACATCTGCAGATCAATTCACTGACTGTGTGGCCAATCTGACAGTTGACAATGGTTTGGGTTTCTCGGATGCTGATCTTACTGCTAAGGGAAAGAACCACAATGATGCCCTGCATGTCTCCATTGAATGCAGGGGCACTACTCTTGCCCACGTGTTGGTGGACACCGGTTCTTCCCTGAATGTGTTGCCCAAAAAGGCCTTAGACAGGTTAGATTGTGAGGGCCTGGAGTTGAAGCCTAGCAACATCATTGTCCGAGCCTTTGACGGGTCGAAGAGGATGGTTCATGGCGAGGTGGATATTCCGATTCATGTTGGTTCCCAAGTCTTTGATTCAACGTTCTATGTGATGGACATTCGTCCATCTTATTCCTGTTTGCTGGGTCGGCCTTAGATTCACAAAGCTGGGGTAGTGACCTCCACTCTACACCAGAAGCTCAAGTACCCTGTCCGAGGGAAGATTGTTACTGTGCAGGGGGAGGAAGAATACATGGTTAGTCATCTGAACTCATTCCGGTATATTGAGATGGACGGGGAGTTTATTGAAACCCCCTTCCAACATTTTGAAGAGGTACCTCCAACATTGGCGTCAGCAGAAACAGTGATTGAAGAAGACTTTCCTTTGAAGATGGCCTCCTTAAAGGACGCCCGGGCTGTAATTGAGAAAGGTGAATGTGCTAACTGGGGCAGGCTCCCTGATTTTACTCCTAAGACTGACAAGTTTGGGCTGGGTTTTACTGCAGAGGCTCAGAGGGCTGTATGCAAAGCTAGGATCGGAAGACCTCCCGTGCTCATCACCAACCCGGGAGTGAATGCTATTGAGAGCGATACGGAGGAATCAAAGTTTGATAGCTGGATTTACCCGACGACCAACGGCGGACTGAACAATTGGACTGCAAAAGATCACATACTTGTTACTTTTGTTACGCAGTAATGAGCTCCTTTGTTTTTTATTTGTAATGAACAATAAACTGAAACTTTATGGCCCGGTGTCTTACCCGGGGCACCGTTGGCTTCATTTGTAAGGGCTTATTAACTGTCATTTCCATATATCATGAATAAAGACATTGGACGTTTTTCGCATTTCAAATCTTGTGCTCCCTTTCTTTCTTTCTTTCTTTATATATTGCAAAACAGCTATATTTACACACACTCACCTATACAGGTTTCAATCCACTCTGGATCTCACTGGTAACGACTCTGCTACTGCCAGTTATGACTTCGAAAATCCGATCAACTTCGCCGAAGACGAAGGTGAAGATGATTGCGAAGTGCCTGGTGAGCTTGCAAGGCTGTTACTCCAGGAAGAGAGGGCCATTCAGCCACATGAAGAGCCAGTGGAAACGATAAATCTGGGTACTGAGACAGATAGAAAGGAAGTTAAGATTGGTGCCAATCTGGAGCTCAGCGTAAAACAACGGTTGATTCAGATGCTGCATAATTATATGGAAATCTTCGCCTGGTCCTACGAAGACATGCCTGGGTTGGATACCGACATTGTGGTCCATCACTTGCCTACCAAGGAAGAATACCCTCCGGTTAAACAAAAGGTCCGCTGTATGCGTCCAGAGATGTCCGAGAAGATCAAAGCTGAGGTTATGAAGCAATTTGATGCCGGGTTTCTTGCAGTGACTTCTTACCCTCAGTGGGTTGCCAACGTGGTGCCGGTACCGAAGAAGGATGGTAAAGTCAGAATGTGTGTCGACTACAGGGATTTGAACACGGCCAGCCCCAAGGATGATTTCCCTTTGCCTCACATCGACGTTCTGGTTGACAATACTGCTCAGCACAAGGTGTTCTCCTTCATGGATGGTTTTTCAGGTTATAATCAAATCAAGATGGCTCCTGAAGATATGGAAAAGACTACCTTTGTCACTCAGTGGGGCACCTTCTGCTACAAGGTCATGCCTTTTGGACTGAAAAATGCTGAGGAAACCTACCAACGTGTCATGGTTGCTTTATTCCATGACATGATCCACCATGAGATTGAAGTGTATGTCGACGATATGATTGCAAGGTCCCAAACGGAGGAGGAACACCTTGACCATCTGCAAAAGCTGTTTGACCGTCTGAAGTTATACAAGTTGAGGTTGAACCCAAACAAGTGCACATTTGGGGTAAGATCTGGAAAGCTGCTAGGCTTCGTCATAAGTGACAAGGGTATTCAAGTGGACCCTGCCAAGGTTAAGGACATACAAGAGATGCTAGTTCCCAAGACAGAGAAAGAGGTCAGAGGCTTTCTAGGACGTCTGAATTACATTGCTCGATTCATCTCGCACCTAACTGCTACTTGTGAACCAATCTTCAGGCTGCTGAAGAAAGATCAGGTAGTACGTTGGAATGATGAATGTCAGGCCGCTTTTGACAAAATCAAAGAGTATCTCCAAGAGCCACCCATTCTTATGCCACCGGTTGAAGGGAGACCTCTAATACTATACTTGACAGTACTTGACAGTTCAATGGGGTGTGTGCTGGGGCAGTATGACGAGTCTGGCCGAAAAGAGCATGCCATTTATTACCTTAGCAAAAAGTTTACCGACTGTGAGACCCGATACTCACTGCTCGAGAAAACTTGCTGCGCTTAGGTATGGGCTGCTCGCCGGCTGAGATAGTATATGCTGACTCACACTACTCTGTTGATCTCAAAGATGGATCCAATAAAGTACATATTCGAAAAGCCTGCCCTGTCTGGAAGAATAGCAAGATGGCAGATGATCTTGACAGAATACGACATCCAGTACACAACTTAGAAAGCAATCAAAGGAAGTGTATTGGCAGACCATTTGGCACACCAGGCAGTGAACGACTACCAGTCAATGAACTTCGAGTTTCCAGACGAGAGCATTATGATAGTGACTGATTGTGAAGTACCTGGACCAGATGAAGGACCTGAGGAAGGATCCCGATGGTCTATGCACTTTGATGGAGCCTCCAACACTTTGGGTAACGGCATCGGCGCTGTGATCATATCCCCGAAAGGCACTCATACTCCACTCACTGCCCGGCTATGTTTCAACTGCACCAACAACATGGCGAAGTATGAGGCATGCATCATGGGTCTTCAAGCTGCGATCGACTTAAGGATCAAGTTTCTGAGTGTCTTCGGAGATTCCGCTCTCGTGATCAATCAGATCAAAGGCGAGTGGGATACGAAACATCCGAATCTTATTCCTTACAAAGAGTGTGTGTTGACATTGATCCCCCATTTCACAAAGATAACTTTTGAACATTTCCCAAGAGAGGAGAATCAGTTGGCGGACGCGTTAGCTACGATGTCTTCTATGTTCAAAGTCAAATGGGACAACGAGGCTCCCCGGATCATTATCTGGAAACTGGACGAACCTGCATACTGTTGTGATCTTGAGGTTGAGACGGTAACTGAAAAACCCTGGTATCATGAGGTGAAAAGGT
Organism: Vicia faba; assembly: GCA_948472305.1. Lineage (NCBI taxonomy): Eukaryota > Viridiplantae > Streptophyta > Magnoliopsida > Fabales > Fabaceae > Vicia > Vicia faba. The sequence goes on from OX451735.1 coordinate 590,389,970, forward strand.
ACTTAGAATCCCAAGAATACCCTGAAGGTGCATCTGTCAACGACAAGAAGTTTCTGAGAAGATTCGCAGCAAAGTTCTTCCTTAGCAATGGCATTTTGTACAAGCGAAACCATGATTCAACCTTGCTGCGTTGTGTGGATAAGACTGAAGCAGAAAGGATCATGGCAGAACTACATGAAGGCACCTTCGGAACACATTCCAGTGGACACACCATGGCAAAGAAGATCCTTCGGGCAGGATATTACTGGTCCACCATGGAAGCCGACTGTTACCAACACTCTCGGACATGTCACAAATGCCAGATCTATGCAGATAAGGTGCACGTTCCTCCAGTTCCTCTGAATGTCTTGACTGCACCTTGGCCCTTTGCAATGTGGGGCATTGATATGATCGGCGAGATCAAACCTACGGCTTCCAACGGGCATCGCTTCATCCTGGTGGCAATCGATTACTTTACGAAGTGGGTTAAAGTAGCTTTTTATGCAACAGTAACCAAGAGCATCATGGCGCGGTTCATTCGGCATAATCTGATCTGTCGATACGGTGTCCCGGAAAGGATCATTACGGACAACGGTACCAATCTTAATAACAAGATGATCATTGAGCTCTGCGAGCAATTCAAGATACAGCACCACAACTCTTCTCCTTACCGGCCGAAGATGAATGGGGCTGTAGAAGCAGCGAATAAGAATATTAAAAAGATTGTGCAGAAGATGACAGTGACCTATAAAGATTGGCACGAGATCTTACCGTTCGCTCTTCATGGGTACCGTACCTCAGCAAGAACGTCAACCGGGGAAACTCCTTTTTCCTTGGTCTATGGCATGGAGGCAGTCTTACCGATTGAAGTTCAGATACCCTCTCTCCGGATAATGAAGGATGCAGATCTGAGCGAAGATGACTGGATCCAGACTCGACTTGATCAATTAAACCTAATTGACGAAAAGAGACTTACTGCTATATGTCATGGTCAAACGTATCAAAAACGAATGATCAGGGCATTTAACAAGAAAGTCAGACCACAAGAGTATTAAGTTGGGGACCTGGTAATCAAGCACATCATCCTTCCTCAAGGTGATCCCATGGGCAAATGGACCCCTACGTACGAAGGGCCATTTGTGGTTAAACATGTGTTCTCAGGAGGAGCCATGATTCTAACTACCATGGATGGTGACGACCTTCCTCACCCCGCCAATGCAGACATAGTAAAAAGATACTACGCATGATAAAAGACCCGCTAGGTTGACATACCTAGGCAAAAATTAGGGCTTCCCGGCGAACCAAAAGGGTTCGAGTAAAATGAGGGATGAAATGAAAAAAATCTGTACACCCGGCAAGTCGAAAACCTGAAAAGGCGGCTTGGGCAAAAATGGGTATCCCGGTGGACTGAAAACCCGAAAGGGCGGTCCAGGCAAAAGTTAGGGATTAAAGCGTAATACTATGTCTCATTGGATCACCTTGCATCCAGAATCCGGTATCAACTGTCAGGTTCAGACGGCATCGATCAATCAACTTCATCTTCAACCGAGCAACAAAGTGATGAGACGCTCGAAGATATAAAGGCGATAGCAGAGTTGGAACCCAGTGAGATTATTCTTTTCACATAGTTGTTTTGTTTCCCCTTTGTCATAAAATTGTATAAACTCTATTGTTCGGCGGCGTTCTCTTACTAGGACGTCAGCCTCTTATACATAAACGCCTATTTACAGGCAAATTCAAAAATCAATACAAAGTCACTTTTCAGACCAATTGCCAATTGCCAATTGTTTTTTCTTTTTTCTGTTTTGTTTTGAGAAGAACGTCCAAGGTTCAATTTGTGATATATGCATTTGACAATAATTGCTAACTCATAAATATTTGCATACGAAACAAAGGATTAATTACAGGTAACATTAGAAACAGGGGCAATAATGAGTTGTCTAAGCGATCTAATTGCTCTGTCCACCAAGGTACCAAGGTAAGTTCGGCTGAAGAATGCAACCAAGATATCTTAGTTCCCCAGAGAGTGAGCCAGCAAGTCAACGATACTCTCCCCAAGCAGAGTTAGTCTACTCAGTCAGCCTTATGGAAATTGGGTATCCCCAACAGATCTCAACATTCCTCAGCGGAGTATGCAAACATTCTTAGCAAGCATCCCCGGCAGTCTTGATCTAAGATTGTTCCCCGACGGTTTACCAGACATTCAGTGGAGCCACTTCCCCAGTACATCTCAAAAATTTCCCCAGGAGAGTCCAGTCCAAAAGTTTCCCCAGGAAAGTGGAATCAAACTCCCCAGCAGGAAGCTTATCCCCAGTAGATTCTGGAAGCTTGTCACCTGCAAAGCACGAACGCTCCCCCGGCTTTATTCAGAAGGTTATTTCCCTACCAGGATATAACTGGGTTATCCTCAGTCAATTGTCACGGAAAGATCGTCCTCGGTGAAGTCTCCCTATCCCCAGCGGAGTTCATCAATTCCTTCAACATAACACATCAATGGTATCCCCAGTGGAGTTATCATCAAATCTCAGCAAAGAACCTCTCTTTCCCCACAGAGTTCACTCCCCACAGAGTTCACTCCCCGCAGAGTAATCTACTCGCCAAGTTTATTCCCCAACGGAGTCATCTTCTCCTACCGGTATTCTTACAACCATCATCCCCAGCGGAAACAACGAAGCTCTATTCCTCAATATCAGCCCAGGATTCAACTTCCCAGCACCCGTCAAGGATTTACTTTCCTAGACAAAAACATATATTCATAAACATCGCATCTTCATACATTATAGCATGCACATACGCATCATGAACATACAATCCCACTTATTCTGAGAACATCACGCATGTCATACATCATGACATCGCATACAACTAACGTTTTGTCTTTTCAGGACAAAGGTCAATACAAAGATGATTACTATCAACGGTCGCAACTAAAGATCCGATTCCTGTATCTTGCCAGGGTGTATCTGTTGACGACTAACATTACCAGACTCGATTCCTGTATCTTGCCAGGGCACGTCTGAAGAGTTTGAAGATCTGATTCCTGTATCTTGCCAGGGTGTATCTGTTGACGACTAACATTACCAGACTCGATTCCTGTATCTTGCCAGGGCACGTTTGAAGAGTTCGAAGATCCGATTCCTGTATCTTGCCAGGGTGTATCTGTTGACGACTAACATTACCAGACTCGATTCCTGTATCTTGCCAGGGCACGTCTGAAGAGTTCGAAGATCTGATTCCTGTATCTTGCCAGGGTGTATCTGTTGACGACTAACATTACCAGACTCGATTCCTGTATCTTGCCAGGGCACGTCTGAAGAGTTCGAAGATCCGATTCCTGTATCTTGCCAAGGTGTATCTGTTGACAACTAACATTACCAGAATCGATTCTTGTATCTTGCCAGGGCACGTCTGAAGAGTTCGAAGATCCGATTCCTGTATCTCGCTAGGGTGTATCTGTTGACGACTATATTCTCCAGACTCGATTCCGGTATCTTGCCAGGGCACGTCTGAAGAGTTTGAAGATTCGATTCCTGTATCCAGCCAGGGCACATCTACATGAAGAGTTTGAAGATCAACTCCTGTAACAGGCCAGGTAATTATCTTTCTTTTCCAGGTACGCAAGTTCTCGCTAAGGAAACTCTTACGCGATCGACACCTAGATGGCATCTATAAGCCCATCCACATACTGACAGTCTCCAAATGGCATCTATAAGCCCATTCCCGACAAGACTCCGTCACCACATCAGATGGCATCTATAAGCCCATCCTCCTATCCATCAGTCTCCAAATGGCATCTGTAAGCCCATTCCCTACATCATGCTGCTGACACTCTACTATGTGAGTGCAAATTTCTGGGCACTCTAGTGTTCAATCATCTTCCACCTTCAGATTACGAAAGGCACGCCAGCCAATCTACATCCTCAGGTCTAAGAAGATTGAACAGGGGCAACTGTTGTACCCCAAAATTTGCCCTCCCATATTCTTCAAGATTTACCAAAATCAATCTCCAGATGATTCAAAATCTCTCAAGGGTTGCACAGTCCAATTGCCTCCTAACACAGTCAAAATTAGGGTTTTGGTTCTGGCAAAGAAATTGAGGTTTCCAAGGGTCCAATCATGTCCCACATGCCCATATACATTGTCAAGCATTCATATGCCAAGTTTCAAGACTCACAGCATTAAATTGCACAGTCAAAAACCCTAATTGCTCCACAGTCAACTGCAGGGGCAAAATGGTCATTTGACAGTCAAAAGTCAAAATTTTTGGTCAACATCTTATTTTGAAGCCACAAACATCATTTGATCAATTCTTGATCATGATTCTCAAAGCATGGCTCAAAAAGTCTCAAGATGCAAAAGTTTCTATTTTTGGACAGTTGAAAAAGTCAACTGCAAATTGACCAGGGCATAACTTCTTCATGGTTTATCAGAAAAATTCCATCCAAAGCTCATTTTTAAGAGGATGACATTTCCTACAACTCATCTTCACACTTCAAGTCCAAGAAATGCTCTCACAAAAAGTTATCAATTTCAACATTATAGGTCATTTTCAAAAGTCAACAAAAAGGAACTTTAAGTCAAAGACCATAACTTGAGATTGGTAAATCAAAATGACATGGGACTAAAGGCATTGGTTAGAGGACTTCAAGACCTTTCCAAAATGTCCAAGAACATGATCATAGCTTCAAAATTGAGCAAGATATGCCTTGTAGAAGTTGGGAAATTTTTGGGAATTTTGAAAAGTCAACTTTGCTTCAAAAGCTTCAAAAATGCTAATGGGCCACAAATTCTTCCATGAATCATTACCCAAAGGCTATGCACGACCCATTGACCTCAAAGGGATTTATTTTCTTATTTTTGATTAATTATTTGAATTTTTATTATTATTAATTCATTTAATTAGTTTTAAATATGAAAAAATAGCAAATCATGGTTTTAAATCTTTTTTGTGCAGCAAATATCTTCCACATATGCAAAAGATTTCGTGAATCATCTCAAGGGGACAAGATCATCCCTATTTGGCAAGTTTTCCATGGCAAAAAGATTGAAAAAAGATGTAAAAAAATAAAAGATTGGAATCATTAATTCAATGGATTATGGGCTTGTTTCTTGACCTAATTCCATTCACCTACAAAGGCATAACATAACCCTATTCCATTACACACGAAAGCTGCTCAGAAAACAAAGAACCAATTTGCAATTTTTCCTTAAAAACTTGAACACTGAAATCCTAGTCACAAGGCGATTCAAGGTCTAAAAGCTTGTCCATTACGTTCCTGACATTGCTAGGAACGTGTTGCAATCAAGAACCAGTCTCCAGACCTCCAGAATTGGTAGAACAAAGTCACACTTTTCTTGAACATGTCCATAATCGTTTTTTAATTTACATGCATTATTCATGAGTTTTAATTGTTGATTCTTACTAACAATGATATTCTGAAGCTGTTGGTACCATTCAATTGAACTATGGCTGCCTAAATAAGAATCCACCATTGTTGAAACCTAGGGTTTCAGAAGCTTCGAATTAGGGATTTCTGTATATGGAAAAATTGGATCTCAAGACTTATGCCATTGAACTCAGGAGCTCCATACAAACACAACCATGACCTCGCACCCTTTTTATATTGAGGCATATGCTAATCGCTATTTTCATGAATTGCAGTTAGTGGGGGTTTAAAACCCCCGCTATTTGTTTATGTTACAGGTATAAAAACAAAGAAGACGCATGTGTGTCATCTGATGGTTGGACAATTCAAATACTGGCGCGTGATTTTGGTTCATACCATTAACGCTTTGTTTTCTATTATAATAATTACGTTCCACTAACATTACAAAGAAACGCGTTGGCTCAACTGGTGGCTGAGGTGTCCTGCAGGTACTGGGACCTGGGTTCGATTCCCAGGTCCCCCATATTATTCATGATTTTTGCATTAACACGTTCCCATGCAGTTTCCTTCAAATATTCCACCATGCATCCCAGCGCTTAGGCTTGCCAAGTGTCTCTAATGATCAATCTGAAGGCCACAAAGGGAGTTCCACCATGTACCTCAGTCAATACACATACACACACGTTGAAAAGTCAAACAGGCTTCTTGTTCAATGGGCCAAAATGCTCCAATTCACCTCCCAAATGGGCCAGACACCCCCAATGTTTGCATTATATTTTCTAACTTCCTTTTCTTTTCTTCTTTTTATTTTAATTGTTTTAATTGTTTTATTTAATTCACAAAAATAATTTTCATAATATAAAAATCAGAAATCAAAAATTGTAATATATTTAATAATATTTAACTCACTATTAATTTATTTTGTAAATAAACTTTAATAATTAATTTAGTTTAATTTAGGGTTTTCAATTTTAATCTTTTCTTAATAAATTAAAATATGTAGAAATTAGGTTTTTTCTTAATATTCTCATCCTTTTTTTATATAAATAATTTTCTCATTATTACTATTATTATTAAATATCTTTGTAAATAAATATGTAAATAATTAATTAGCATAAATTAGGTTTTAAACTTTAACCTTTTCTTTAATAATTAAAAATAACTTAGAACTAGGGTTTCCTTCTAATTTTAAATTCTTTTCTTATTTCATTAAATACGAAAACCATAAAAAACACTTCTTTTCTTTTAATTAAATAATGATTAGACTTTTAATTCAATTTAATTTCAAAAGGGTCCAACGCCCTCGAACGTGCAACTTTAATTCTTTCGCGCATTTATTCTTATTTTTTATTTATGAATATTATGTAACTGTTCAAGCCATGTAATAGTAATTAGGAATTTGTTTACTTTTCGCATCTTTTATTAAAACGGGTCTTTGTAATTTGGCGATGTATAGACCCGCGCCTTGTAATAGCGTAAGATTTTACTTTCCGCATTTAAATTTCCGCACTTTTAAGTTATAATTGCATGAAAGAATGTATGGCCTAAATTAAAAACAAGCGTAGATCACCATGATACATGTGCAAGATAAAACATAACATGAAAACAACACACAAATTCACACACCACTCTTAGGGTACGCCTCACTGTTGCCTTACCTTCGAAACGTGGTCGTCGAGTATAGGACGTTTTAGTAAGTCCTTATGTCCATGACATGATCCAGTTGCCTCGAAACGGTTGCCTCGGAATTAAAAAGTATCAATGGCATAAGGGTAGCTTCTAAGGTGTCCTACTGTTGCTATGGTGACCACACTGTCCCTACAAACGAATTGACCCGAACACCTCCAACGGTGGTGCTACCTACCTCTCAATGGTGGGATGGCACTACCTTAAGGACATTTACACAACCTAATTCCTTAGGGTAGGTAGATGAATCATAGATACTTGCTCTATTCAAAAACAAATCAAACTCTTTTCACACCGACACTTTCAAAAAGCTTTCAAAACAATTTTTCAAACACTCTTGAGGACTGATACAAGAGTCGATCTGAAATATTTAAACGAAACTTTTTCAAACCCACACACAATTGAAAAGCAAACGCTTTTGAAAACACAAATGAGCAAGTATCTAAGAGCCCATGGATAACCATGGATAGAAAGGGTGCTAACACCTTCCCTTTCTATAAATCTACCTCCCGAACCGAGAGATAATCTCATAAGGAATTTTGCTGTGCTTTTGTCCTTTCCTTGTTGGAGAAAATAAAAGACGGTGGCGACTCTTGCTTCCGCGACATTTCGCGAACCAGCGTTAAACAATCAGTTCCAGATCCACGGATCACACATAGGATAAAACATTCTTTGCATACGAAAAAGTGCTTAAACATCAAGCAATCTTGCATAATGAGCACCAAATGAAGAGTTTTATTATCCCGAGGGACGAAATGCTTCAGGAATCTGTTGAAAAGAATGACCTTAATCAGGGGCATGCTTTCTAGCTACTCCTTTGAATTAAAGAAGATTGGTTTTAGAGTTTGATCAAGAACTTTTTGTTTGATGATTGTATGGATGTTTTGTTTCCCCTAAGTCTTTGATTGAGCAATGATGAATCGTTTCCAGTTGGTCCCAAAGGACAATTTTCATCAAGCATCTGATTGCGTGTGAAGCAGTTTGAGTTGAGAAGTATGGTTGTGTACTAGCTTGTTTTGAAGACGTAAATAAATTATCCTGAGGGGGTGTTATCTTCCAAACTCAGTGAACTTCTCATTCCTCTGTGAGCATGAGGTAAGGAAATGGTTTAACAAGATTCCTCTAATCTGGGGCAATCAAGTCAAGATCCATTGACTCTCAAAGTCTCGTCAATCTGGGGAAGATGTCGAGATTCGAAAAATCTCTCAAGTGTCGAGTGATCAATGTCCATTTCCTAAGATTCATTGAAGTCTCCTCTAATGTTGATTAGTCGGAAGCCGTGTTTCAAAGTTTGTAATGCTAGGGCAGTTTATCTGGATGGTACAGACCTGAGGAAGTACTTTCAAGGCACGTTCTTTAACAGCCCTACAGACTGGGGCAAGGCATTATGCAGGGGCATCTCTCCACCTCAGAGTTAATCAGGTTAAGTCTAGTCGCAGGCTAAATAACATGTGAATTTGAAGACAAGAAGTTAGGATGGTTATCCTCAGCTCATCAGAATTGTAAGGCTTGGTATTAATTTTCCTTCATTAGAAGTTGAGATCCTTGTCTCTGACTGAATTCAGGATTGCTATCCTTAGTACATATCTCAGGAAGTATTCTCAAGGCGAGTCTTTTCAAAGGTTAGTTAACCTAAAGCAGTTACGTCGAGATTCGACAAATCTCTCCATGGACCTGTTGCATCAGAGAATTATCCAGAGCCCGGATAATCTGGGGCCGATTATCTCAAGTCAAAAAGACCTTTTCCAGCAAAGTTGTCACACTTCCTGGGGCACGTTCAGTGATATGTTTCGCATGAGTTTTCATGTGCTTTGCTTATCTGCGTGATTCTCCATTACCAGAGCAACATCTTTCAAGATAATTGAAGTGTCCCTAACTTGGGTCGTTTCCTCTAGGCAACATTGAAGTTTCTATTTCTCCCAAGTAAGTCTTCCCAAATTAGAAATTTTAAGATTGACCAATTGGAATTCTGGATTAAAAGAGTCTCGTTATCCAGATGCATAAAGCTTTGTCTCCTAATATCACCTAGCAAAAAGTATTTCGACTGAAGTTGTGATCTTTTGATATGGATTTTCCCTTCCCAAGTAAATCTAACATGTTTGTGTTCATAAGAGAATATATATTCCTCAGAGCAGAGCATCATTACGCTGACTGAAGATTTGTTTGAATATCTTCTTATTCCCTGATGGAGTCACTTCATGAAGAACAAATATGTTTGAGATTAGTTATGGGTTTCTACAGAGATCTGAAGTTTCTATTGCTCCCCAGTAAATCTCCCAAAGCATAGAATTTCTAGGATTGACTAATTGGAATTTTGGATCAAGAGAGTCTTATTCTCCGAGCACTTGAAGTTTTGTCTCCCCAGCGTAACCTAGTAAAAGTGGAGTGTTCTCTTCCCCATCTGAAGTCGAGAGTTCCTTCGGAAATTTCTCCTATTCCCCGGCGAAGTCACTTCTTAAAGATTTCTTGTTCAATAATTCGCTAATTTCCAAAGCAGAAGCATAGTTTGAAGTTTGTTATGCTGAGAATATTTTATTATTCCCAGTAAAGACTATTCAAGTCTATTAGATTTCTTAGCGAAGTCATGGGAGCATCATCTCACTTCCTCAGAGGAGGTTGTTTCTGAGAATCTCTTGTCCAAGATTACTCCGGTGAAGACCACTGTCTGAGATCTCTTATGCAAGATTTCCCCTCTCCCCAACAAAGCTGACTTTGGAAATCTATCATTCACAAATCCTCATCTCCCCAGTGATGTTGCCTTATCAAGAAATCTCCTATTCAGGAATGCTCATTTCTCTAATAGAGACATTTCATCGAAAGTACTTATTCACATAATTATCTCTTTTCCCAGTAGATTTCAATCCTGGATGTTGATAAGTGTTACTTCCCTAAAAGAGTATGCTATTATGGTTGCTAGCCCCAAGATAGAGCATCATATTAGGTTTTTATTCTGTTTGAAGCACATTCTCATTCCCCAGTGGAGCTGAAGATTCTCGTTTTTCCAGCAGTAACATATTTTATTGAGTTTCCCATGAGAAGAATATCTCATTCCTGACAAGAGTTATTTTTGTAAGGTCGCTTACCCCAGCATGGATCTTCATATCCTTGGCAGTATAAGGGCTCTTTACCCCTAGTGATAGAGTATGGATGAAATATTTCTCAGTCGGGTTCTGAACATCAAGCTTATGGTTCAAAGATACTCTCCTCTGCCCCAAGTATAGATTGTTACTCCCCACCAGTAGTATCTCCGGTGCGGTCTTGTTAGAATTATTTTGTTTAAGAATTTTCACGTTTCCCTAGTCGAATTCGCTTTCATTAAATACTTACACCAGAAGGTCCCAGCGCCCAACAAGGTTCTCTTTATCCGTGAAAGGAGATATTGGATCTTTTCCCAGAAGGTTGAGAGGTGGAACATAGGTCAAGATTTATTTTGCACTGTAATTTATTTTTGCACTGTTCTCCCTAGGAAGTTATCCCCAGTTAGAAATTGACAAGTTATCAAACAAAAGTCAATTTTGATCTGATCTTCTCTAGCGGAATTTGCAACTCATTTTTGTGAGTTTTATCAAGACTTGGCCTATGGTTATTCGTCTTCTCATTTCACCAATCTGGGGCAGTCGAGTTGAGGATCGATCTCTCAAAGTTCCACTACTCTGGGGCAGAATATCAATGATGGTACGAATCCCATTAAGTCCTCTCGAGGAATTGTCATTCACTCTATAAGTTGCAGCTTGTCAGCACCCATGCAAGAGTCTCACCTCTAACTTTTGAACTCTAGAATAGGGAATTCCCCACAAAGTTGTTTCTCCTCAGCATTTTCATGTGAGGGATTCTCGAGGTGAATAAGGTTCTTGGATACCTTCATTCCCCAACCAAGTCTGGATGAGCATTATCTCATTCCTTAAACAGAGACTATTACCAGCGGATTTTACCTTCTTATTTAAATTATCATTGAAGTTTGCATTCAGAAATTCTCATATTCCCATCTGATTTGTGACTTGGGGCATTTGTTTATCAAAAGAATCTGTTATCATCCTCAGTAGGGTTGATGTTGGATGAGATTTCCATATCCCCAGTAAAGTCAATGCTGTCTGACTATCTTCATGGTCTATCTTGTTTGCATACCAAAAGATTTTGGACCCCTAGTAAAATACTCCCCGACAAAGTTTTGTATCCTCATTGGAGTTCTATTTCCTCAACAGAGTTTTTTTGCCCATAAATATTTTTCAAGAGAAAGGCTTCATTCTAAGACTTCAAGTTTGAAGACGTCTCATGACCCCAGTGGAGTTGCTTAAATGAGAATTCATAGTCTGAAGAAGTTTCAATTCCCTAGCGGAGTTGCCAATTAGAGATTCCTCGTCCTGATCTCTCATTTCCCAGCTAATTTGTTTCTTAGGGCATCCTTATTTAAGGATATTTCCTTATCCTCAATTTAGTCGTGCTGGTCGATTAGTTGAGATTTTGTTAATCTTCGGAAAGCAGTAGAGGGCTTTTCAAAGGAAGTTTCCCCAGTGAGGGTTTTGATTCTCACATCTGGTTCGTTATCTTGGTAACATCCTCAACACGGTTGCACGTCGTCTTTTCCAGAGATTAGAGGTCTTACCCTGATCTTCTCCAACACCAGCCAATTTCTATTTGGCATTCTTTTCCAAAGATTACAGTCTTACCCTGATCTTCTCCAACACCAGCCAATTTCTATTTGGCATTATTTTCCAGAGATTTGTAGTCTTACCGTGATCTTCTCCAACACCATCCGATTTCTATTTGGCATTCTCCTTTAGAAGCTACAGTCTCGCCCCGATCTTCTCCCACAACGCCCAATATTCATTTGGCATTCCTTCTTGAAGTTGATCATTTTTGACCCAATCTTCTCTGGCAGAGTTCGCAATTTATTTTTGCAACTCCTCTCATTGTTTGTAGCCTGTTTCTATCGGTTGCTCAGTTTTTACTCCTGACATAGTTTCAACTCTTCAAGAGTTTCTCTGTAGTGGTTCCTTATATCTTCTCTTTTCTGGTGGATTTTGCATTTTATTTTTGCAAGTCCTGTCAGGTTCTGACTTATTGGTTGTTGGCTTCTCGATTGGCCATTCCCCAATGAAGCATTTTAAACATGCATCATTACATTGCATCTACCAAAATGCACATCATTTCCATTATATGGAGCATTACGCTATAAATTTTTTTTAAACATGCATCGAAACATAAGCCATTACTGTTTCTGTTTTCCCCAGTGAATTTGCCAAAACTTCAGATTATATCCCCAACGAGGTCTTCATCCTCAATATCTCAATTTCACCCTATACAAATATCCTTTTGATGTTAATCATTTTATTGGTTGAGTGTCTACTCTTGATTTTAGTTCATTTTCTCCCTGGCACAGTCTTCTCGGGTTTAGTCTTCACTACCCCCATTGGTTCATTCTAATGTCTATTGATCTACCTTTCAAATACCAGTTTCTTCCTGATATTCGCTTTCGGCAGGTTTTTTAGGTGTACACCCTAATCACCTTGCTTTGGGTCGAGCTCATAGTTTCGTCTCATCACCCACACATGAAATCCAGTTTGGTTCTGGTACTCATCTAGTTTAGTTTTGTCTAACTAGTTATAATGAGTTGAGTTTCGTCTCGTTTTGTTTTCATAACTTGGACATTTATCAGTGTTTGTTTACCAAGTCTCTTTCGCCATATTTGCCATTTTATCTTCCTATCTCTTTGCCAATGTTTTGCCATTGCACATTCTTTTAGTTGGCGTTTCGCCATCGCACATGTTTGTTATCCTACTTTGATTTTCAATATCATCGTTAGGTGTAATGTTTCATCATCTTGTCTAATATTTTGCTATCATGCTGGCATTTTACCGCCTTATCTGAGTTTGTGTTGCCATGCGATGTCTTGTCATCTCGTTTTGCTATTCTATTATCATTGTTGACATTTTGTTGTTCTATCTGATGTTTTTCCATCTTGTTTGTTGTTTTTATCTTCTTAACTAAAAAACACAAACCAACCAAAATATATGAGCCGAACTATGGCTGCTCTGATTCCTTAAAAGGGATACGTAGGCACTGGGATAGGGCCCAAGCGAGCATAAATTTTATTTTCCCTACATTATTTTCTCTTCTCTTTTTGCATGCATTCCCTCCTTGCATCTTCCTTTTTCCTTGTATAACTTAGATATAGATTTTTGTACCCATTAGATTAGAACAACAAGAGTGGATACCGTAGAGTACTACGGGGGTGTGGGGTGCTAAAACCTTCCCCTCGCGTAATAGACTCCCTTACCCGATCTCTCGGTCGTTTGATCGGGATTTCACCCTTCTTATGTTTTTTCGATGTTTACCTTTCCCTTTAGGCGGGATAAAAGATGTTCGGTGGCGACTTCATTGATTTCATTATCAGATGACGGTTCGGCCGGTTGTTTCACTCAGGACTATGATTCTCATGTTGAAATCGTTCATGTTACAAGATTGTTGAATATTCTTAAAGCATATGTTTTATTCATCAAGAGATTGAATTCAAGTTTGGCAATTGAGTTCCATTTGAATTGAGCATGGCATACGAGTTTTATTTTGAGTGCAAGTTAAGTATGGAATCAAGAGGATATACAATGTTCAAATTAAATTCAAGATTTTCAAGCAAACTTGACTCAATTCTTAGTCAAGACATGTTCAAGATCGTGTTGATTCACTTATGGTGTCAATCTCCTTCAAGCTTTTGTTCAAGTTCATTCAATCATCATTCATAATTTCTTAAAAGGGTATCCAAGTTCCTTATGTGACTAATTATCAAGACTTTCTCACTCATTCTGCAAAAGCAATTTTCAAAGGCTCTCATCAATTTACAAAGAATTCAAAGTTCTGCACTTAAACTTCAAGGTGCATATCTCAAGACACTAGTTTATCGCCAATACAAGGAAGAGATTTTGTGATATAGTTTCCAAGACATTTAAATTCATTGTTACATATACCACAAGTGAGTTACAAAAAATTACATGAGACTTATGTTCTAGCCTAATCCTAAATGCTTCATCCATTGCATTTGTTTCCAGCCTCATTTATCCATGCCAAACCTGCTTCATTATTGTCCCAAAACTGTGTAAAAATGTTGTCCAAATTTGATATGTTGTCCATATCCATCGATGCCCAAACCGGCTATAAGAAGCCAATTTCCAGCTCTGTAAAAGGTTCCAAAAGACCTTGCCATTCAGCCTATCAGTTTAAAAAACCAGTCCAACACCTGTTATGCTTCTCATGCCTTGTCCCAATCCATTTTCCAACTTGTAGCCATCAAAACCTGCACAAAACCTGTCCAACTTGCAGCCACCAAAACAACAAAAAAAAAACAAGTTGTTGCCATATGCTTATGCTGCCTACAATAGTCCAAAATTTACACGAAAATGGAAAAAACATAAATCAGGATGAAAAAACCAATGAAATAGTATATCAGAACCAAGATTTCAACACTAAAAAATCCCTCCCAGACGATCAAATTTCCCCCTCAAATATTTCAATCATCTCACTATATATACATGCTTCATTCAACGATTACTCAAGAATTTGTTGGACATTTTTCTTGTGTAGCAAAGATGAAACGATCTCGGCTTTCACACGTTTTGCCAAGTTATCTCAAAACAAATTAAATTCAAAAATTGTTGCAATTATAAGTGATCATGGAGGTGAATTTGAGAATCATCTCTTTGAAGGATATTGTGATAAGTTTGGCATTGAACATAACTTTTCAGCTCCTAGAAATCCACAACAAAATGGTGTTGTAGAGCATAAAAACCATATTTTAGAGGCGTTGACAAGAACAATACTCAATGATTATGGTCAACCTAAATATTTTTGGGCCGATGCTATTAGAATAACTTGCTACATCTTGAATAAGATACTTATTTGTTCCATTCTTGATAAAACTCCATATGAACTTTTGAAAGGTAGAAAACCAAAATTATCTCATCTTAATGTTTTTGGATGTAAATGTTTTGTTTTAAATAATGGAAAATATAATCTTGGAAAATTTTACGCAAAAGCCAAAAGAGGTATCTTTCTTGTATACTATCTATCTAGTAAAGCTTATAGAGTTTATAACAAAAGATTACTTATTGTTAAGGAGTCCGTCCAAGTTAATTTTGATGAGACCTCCCCAAATAGTATTGGGAAAGGTAGTTATTTTCATGGTGTAGATTCATCTACAAACGACATACTCAAAGATACCGATAAAGGAGTTGATCAACCTAAGCCGGTAGATGTTGATAAGGATGAAGATAACAACCTAGAAAATAAAATTGATGAAAGTTATGAAGAAAATGATGGTCTTTCATTGGAGTGGAGAACCTCCAAGGATCATCCAATCAACAACATTATTGGTGATATCACCAAAGGGGAAATGACTCATTTTAAAATAAGTAATTTTTGTTATCATCATGCATATGTATCACAAATTGAACCTAAAAATGCTAAACATGCCTTACATGATGAGCATTGGCTTATGGCCATTCAAGAAGAATTAAATTAATTTGAAAGAAATGACATTTGGGACCTTGTTCCTTGTCCACAAAATCATCAAATTATAGACACTCGATGGGTATTTAGGAATAAGCTTGATGAACATGGTGTGATAACAAGAAATAAGGCCCGTCTTGTGACTCAATGGTATAACCAAGAGGAAGGCATTGACTATGAGGAGACTTATGCTCCAATTGCCCGACTTGAGGCTATACGCCTTTTATTAGCATTCACATGTTCTAAAAATTTCAAATTGTATCAAATGGACGTAAAAACTGCATTCTTTAATGGATACATAAGTGAAGAGGTATATGTTACTCAACCTTCTGGTTTTGAAAATTATGAGTTTCCTAATCATGTGTTCAAGTTAAAACATACACTTTATGATCTTAAACAAGCCCCTAAGACATGGTATGACTGACTTAGTAAATTTTTCCTTGAACAAGGTTACTCTAGGGCACACATGACACCACACTCTTTACTAGACTTCAAGGAAATCATATTTTACTTGTTCAAATTTATCTTGATGATATCATTTTTGGATCAACTAATATGCATCTTGTCAAGGAATTCTCTAAGCTTATGCAAGGAGAGTTTGAAATGAGTCTAATAGGAGAATTAAACTACTTCCTTGGACTACAAATTAAGCAACTCGATGAAGGAACATTTTTGTGTCAAACAATGTATTGTCTCGAATTACTCAAAACAATTGGGATGGATAGTGGTAAGGAAATTGACACACCTATGACAACAAATGACAACTTGGATAAAGATGAAAATGGTAAGGATGTTAAGGTAAACAGGTGTAGAGGTATAATTGGATCTCTCCTTTATCTTACCACATCTATGCTATATATTATGTTTAATGTTTGTATGATCGCATGATATCAATCGATTCCTAAGGAATCACATTTAAAAGTCGTTAAGCACATGCTTAGATACCTCATCAGTACATATAACTTTGGACTTTGGTATTCTAAGGGAGACAATTGTGCTTTGATTGGTTATTCTTATTCCGACTTTGTCGAGTGTAAATTGGATAGGAAAAGCACTAGTGAAACTTGTCACATGTTTTCAAAATCCTTGATAAGTTGGCATAGCAAAAAGAAAGTTTTTGTCACTTCGTCAATGACCGAGGTGGAATATGTGGCAGCCAGTAGTTGTTGTGCCCAAGTTATATGGCTTAAAAAACAACTACTTGACTTCTATATTAATCTCTCACGTATTCATATCATGTGCACAACACTAGTGCGATTAATCTAATAAAAAATCTTGTACTACATTCACACACTAAACATATTGAGATACGTCACCACTTTCTTCGTGACCATGTTGAAAAAGGGGGTGTTGTGTTTTAGCATGTTGATAATAAAAATCAACTTGCCAATATTTTCACTAAACCAGTCGCAATAGAACATTTTGTCAACATACGTGGGGAATTAGGGATTATCGATATATCAAATATTTCCTAATCCTTTAATATTGTTTTCACTCCTTAATTTCACTCTAATCTTGTATTTGAGTTTTTTACATCAAGTGAATGCAACTACTATCTCAATCAAGAGTAAGGTTATTTTATTTCAATTTCTCCTTGAAAGTAAGATTTTCCTTGATATATGTTACTAGATCCGTCCAAATATGCTTGATATTTTCTCAAATGATGAAAATCATGAATGTTCATTTCTATTTTTTTTATTAATAACCATTGTGTGCTCTTAATCCATACGCTTATAATGACTTCATGTATTAATTCTTTCATTTTTGTATAATTTTATTCTCATCATATGAGCATGTGATGTTGTTTATTTGTTTTGTACTTGAATTATTGGTTTGCTTGATATTTGCAATATATGTTTCTTGCAGTTTTTCTTCCATGACATATATATCGTGTTCATTTTGGTTTTAGTGGCGACATTCTCGTGTTGCTATTCTTGGAACATGCGTGTGTGGTGTCGGGAGTTCCATTATGAAGCGTTACTTGTTCGTGATGCTACAAAAACAACTTGACATTGTTGCCATATCTTGCCTATTTAGTTTTATGCAATCCATTATATTTTTTGTAATGTTGCTTGCTTGCTATTTAAAATTTTGCATTATCACATATATATGGGGATATGTGTTTGTTGCTCTTCTATGCAAAATAGCCTCTGATTGATTTATGAGTACTGTTATGGAATTATGTTACTTCTCACAGTTTGCTATCTTTCTTTTTCATATTCAGAAAACTCGATTGCCTAAGATACCATTCTTCTTGCTAGACATGGCTTCTAGGGGACCTAGTGTATAGGGTAGTCTATTTTTACTAATATCAGTTGTCCTTGAAAAATAAGGCATGAGCTTTCTTGTGGTTACTGTAATACCCTAAATCCCAAATCTTAATTTAAAGGAATAAAATAATTATTTTAGGATTATACTCAAACATACCAACATACTCTTAAAATAATTTCAAAACTCGCAGCGGGACTCAAATGATTATCATAAACTTTTAATATCTCTTTAATTGAAATACTTACTTCTTAAAAAAATGCAAACATCAACTCAAAGTAAATCAAACGTCTTGTTCTCCGATGTTACATACCATAGGAAAAACCATCTAATGGAAAAAAACAATAAATAAACGAACAGAGCATTAAAGTCATCTTCTAACTCATAGAATGTCTTACTCCTCCTAAGTATCGGTACAATATTGTACAAAGCCACACAAAAACAAACAAGAAAGGGGTGGAAATAATTCTTACAAATCTTAGTGGTGAAAATAAATAGCAAGATCGTTAAAATAACATTTAAATTATTCTCACATAACAATAACAATAATAATTATATCTTCGTCTTTAGTTTCTCTCTAAATGTGTCCTCTCTAGACATAAGACAATCATGGTTCCTCTCTGAATCTGACCTCATTGGACCGAAGTCATACCTAACCCCGATATACATGTATGCATCATTATGCAATAACAATCATAAACTCAAACAACAACAACAAAATAATCCTAAAAAATCTCAGACATCAAGCATGTTCCTCTTTTAACCATAATTTTTCCAATATAAGGTCACATTGAATTTCCTTTGAACTACTCGATTCAAAATATTTGTATAATTAAATTTAATAATTATATAATTTCTCAAAAATAATTAACAATAGAGTAAAATTATGTTATTATTCCGTAATTCAATTCAGCTCGATCAACATGCTCATACTCCACTCAACAGAGTAATTATTATTCTTTTATATATATACTCTCAACTCATCAAAGGTTATAACAATGTATATATAATTCAACAAAATTCTCAAGGGAATTAAAATTAGCTCTACAATAATCCATATAACTCTAAAGATAACTCTAGAGTATTCAAAGATACTCTAAAGTGCTCAGAAATACTCTACTGACAATCTTTCACAAGTGATAACTCGATTGAACTCTTAGGTGTTGGTGGTTTGAGTCAAATAAAAATAAAATTAACTCCAAAATAATAAGTTTATTTCAACTTATCAAAAGGGTCATTGACTTCAAAAATTGCTCGAAATTGCCAAGTTGCTCCCAAACTTGAAAACGTCAAAAACGGTCGAACCTGCACTGCCGCCACCTGTGACCATCCCCGACACTCCATTGTTACACGGCCGCCTCGTCACCCCGCGAACGTACGCTCTCTATCGCACGGCTTCTTCGACGCTAACATGTGTCGCACGCCATTAGAGTATCACACCGTGTGTGCGCTGCTGCTGACTGCGGCTCTTTCAATAAGTAATTAGCAAAAACAAAAGAAGTTAATGAAAAAGAGTATATATATATTGTGCCTAATTCGAATCTATGTGCCTAATATGTGCCTAATTCGATGAATTCGAATCTATGTCAAAAGCAAATTTTTTGAATTTTTGTTGAATTTTGATTAATTTGATGATGAGAATATATCACATCACCACCAAACATATGTCAAATGGTCTTTTATTTTGACTTTAATTTATGAAACAAATAAAAAGATTAACATGAGGTTGTTTGAACAATTAACAGATCAAATTAATACTTTTAAAAACTAAAGAATCAAAATCATTCAGATGTAAAGTTTAAAAAAAAAAAATTTTACCTTTAAAATTCTAAAAATTAGATGCTACATAACACAATCCAAATTATAAAACCTATATGGTACTTTGGTTTTTCAGGGTTTTCTAACAGGTCTAATGAGTGTGAAAAAGAAAAACTCAAATAACACACCTGTCTTAAAGTTTCATACTAGATCAGACTTAGTCTTGCAAAATTTAGATAAAGCCACTCTATTTACATTCATTCTTGTGGAGTAAGGCTTTTTAATGTCGAAAAATTAATAAATAGTCTAACAAAATTCACTAAAGTCCTTTTTCTAGCACCGATTATTTCTTGTTATAAAAATAAATTTTGAATTGAATTTTTTTTTTAAATATAAAGTAGAATTTTCTTAGAGATTAAAAATATTTTTAATATATCTAAATAAATTATCTGATAATACCACATTTTAAGGTTAATTTAGAAATACCACGATAAATATCTATTTGACGTCATATAATTAGATATGCGTGTAAAAAATATTATAAATAATCGATGTATGAATATTTATCTCATAATTTTAACACAGTATCACAAAATTTATTTAAATGAACTAAAAGTTTTGACAAAACACCACAATTAATTATATAAAAGAAATTAAATCCAACTTAAATACAGCCCTAATCTCCTACCACGTTGGATCATACAATTTGTACTAGTAATAATCATTGTATAGAAACATTTAAACAAGCATTAATACAACAATCATGGATTACAAATTTATGGTTGGAACACAAAAAGCAAATGTCGTAAGAGAAGAATGGGAAGGTGAACGAATGAATTTATATTTATAGGTATTGTTGTTAGGTAAAAGGATAGTGGGTGTGTGTGACTTTTGATGAATAGATATAGATGTTGGCAAAACTAAATGACAAACATGAATATACTCTATTTAATATATTCTATTTTTATTTATAAAAAAAATCCAATGCCCTGTTTGTAGAGATTTTAGAAGACACATGAAATAAAATGGTGTTAGGAAATACAGTGTGTTTTGATTTTCAATTTATCTTTTGAGCTGAAATAAGTTATTTTGTCGAGAAAAATGTTGTTTCTCTTTATCGATCATAGCTAATTTCTCAAATTACTTTCTGTTTTCTCGACTATCTGTCATAGATACTCATCTTCTATTTTCAAAAACACGTTCTAATTTTGTTTCTACATCTACTGTGAAGAAAATAGACAAGCAAACTGCAAAATCCTTCGCTTCTGTAGTTTCGAATAATGTTTGTGATATCCCGATAAACCAGTTACATGTTCCTTGTTTCAAAGGTGATAAATTATCCATATCAATCCCGTAGGATGAATACAAGTTTGAGGTTGAAACTTTTAAACATCATTTACATGGTAGAATTATCTGGTCAAAAGATTTGACACCATTACCAGTGGTTAATTTTAAACAGAAGCTTATGGAGCTATGGCCTAAGCTAGGACAATGAGGTGTTTGAAGCTACCGGCAGAAAACACAGAGCCGTCATTGAACTTTATTCATTCCGAAGGAAGGGGAAATATCGAGAAAAACACAAGAGGATGGATAAGACGGTCTTGCCACCAAGAGAAAGGGTAAGGGAGTCGGTTGTGCGAGGGGAAGGTATTAGCACTCCTCACATCCGTTGTACTCAACAGGATCCATTTTTTTTGTTTGCTTCTAAGAGTGTGTTTATCTATAACTATACTTGTTTAAGGGGAAAAATGGTTTTTTATTAGTGCGTTTGTGTGGGTCTCGCAATCCTTTGCCCACGTATCCAGTGAAGGAATCAGAACATCGTAGTTCCTCTAGAAAATGTTGGTTTGTTGCTGTTTTTTAGTGGGCGACGTTAACAAACGCATTCTAGCAATAGTCACGGCCTGTATCGCGGTAGAACAAAGATAACATGCCCTTTTGGGAAAGTTTTGATTGGTTGAGTGTTTTGCGAGTTTTAGAATGAATTTGAGTAATGATTAAATCTTTTTAGATCTTTGATTTGTGAATGATGAGTTTTAATTACAAAAGAAGAAAAAGGTTAAGAGAGAGACTAAAAAATCCTAATGTTGTCATGCATGGGTTCAATCCTAGGGTCTAATTAATCAGCATCCTAAAGAAGAGGAAACTATCATCCTAAGGGAGCATGTTATAAACATAAAGTAAAGGGAGACGATGTTTTTGAAGAGTGATCGTGCATGGTGATCATAGCAAAAGTAACGATAAAATGAGTAGTACCATGAAAGGTGTAAATGGAATGCTTGGTGTATGGGAATTGAATTGGGTTATGATTAACCAAGGGTTGCACTACATTAATCTCGTGAGAGTAGGTGCTCCTACCCTCAATCATGAGACTCTTTGTGCATGGAAACACTTGGTATATAGACCAAAGTGGTTGATTCGGGTTATGGTTAATGTAACACCTCATACTACCTTCGGGATTACCGACTGACCCCACAAACCAACACGAGTCTTTTCAGCGTGTTTTATCCTCACTCACACGCTTTCCGGGAAACTTCCCAGAAGGTCACCCATCCAAGAATTGCTCCAAGTAAAGCACGCTTAACTATGGAGTTCTTATGAATGAGCTACCAAAAAGAAGATGCATCTTGTTGGTATAGGTAGTACCTATTAATCCTTATAAGCCTCCCTTCAACCAAGCAGTCCCATACCTACATAGCCTTGGGATCCCTCTCATTTCGATGTGGTGACCACCTTTTCCCTCTTAGGCCTCAGGTGTTACATGTGGTGCAACCACTCCTCGCCATTTTCGGCCTCGAGTGTTACATGCCCACCAGCTTCCGCATGGTTCGTCCTCAAACCACATCGTACTGAGAGAGGTATGGCTCTGATACCATTTGTAACGCCCAAGGCTGCATTCAGGATTATCGACTGACCCCACAAACCAACACGGGTCTTTTCAGCGTGTTTTATCCTCACTCATACGCTTTCCAAGAAACTTCCCAGAAGGTCACCCATCCCAGAATTGCTCCAAGTCAAGCACGCTTAACTATGGAGTTCTTATGAATGAGCAACCAAAAAGAAGATGCATCTTGTTGGTATAGGTAGTACCAATTAATCCTTATAAGCCTCCATTCAACCATGTAGTCCCATACCTGCATAGCCTCAGGATCCCTCTCATTTTGATGTGGCGACCAACTTTGCCCTCTTAGGCCTCAGGTGTTACATGCGGTGCAACCACTCCTCTCCATTTTCGGCCTCGAGTGTTACATGCCCCACCAGCTTCTCCATGGTTCGTCCTCGAACCACATTGTACTGGGAGAGGTATGGCTCTGATACCATTTATAACACCTCATACTGCCTTCGGGATTACCGACTGACCCCACAAACCAACACGAGTCTTTTCAACGTGTTTTATCCTCACTCACACGCTTTCCGGGAAACTTCCCAGAAGATTACCCATCCCAGAATTGCTCCAAGTCAAGCACGCATAACTATGGAGTTCTTATGAATGGGCTACTGAAAAGAAGATGCATCTTGTTGGTATAGGTAGTACCAATTAATCCTTATAAGCGTCCCTCCAACCATGCAGTCCCATACCTGCATAGCCTCGGGATCCCTCTCATTTCGATGTGGCGACCACCTTTGCCCTCTTAGGCCTCAGGTGTTACATGCGGTGCAACCACTCCTCGCCATTTTCGGCCTCGAGTGTTACAGTAGCTCAATTGGTAACGGGAATGTATTGAGCATGTATTTTAACCCCAGGGTATAGGGTTCGATTCCCACGAACGGAAAAAACTCTACTAGTGAGGGGGTAGAGAAGATCGTGAGGTAATAATGCCGGGAATGCTGGAGGCTCGGGCTGTTACAGTTAACCAAGGGCAAGACTTTGATTATCCTCGTGAGAATAGCCATGCTATAACTCAACTATGAGACCCTTTAAGAAGATGTTTGGTATGTAAACCAAGGGGAGAGAAGTTGCTTCAATGTACAAGATGAAAATCAAAAGCCCATACAAGGTGGCTATATGCATACTCCTAGAAAGTGGGACTAGCATGGTACTAGTATTCTAAATGACCGATTGAAATAATCGATCAAATAGTTGTTACCGTAAGAAATCTCAGGACCAAGCTATGAAATGTGTGCAAGTGTGCATTTGTAAGTGTATACCTTTTCATTGAGGATGAGCCCAAGAGGAGGCCATGTGTTCTAATTTTATGACATATGCATAATTAAGCAAAAATTAAAACATACAAAAAATAAACCCTAAGTTATTACAATCATACGATGGTGGGGGTACTGTTGTACCCCAAAATTTTCCCTCTCATTTTATTCAAAACATGCTCCTAGAGGTCCTCAACTTGCCCAAGGATACCTAAGGATTGATCAGACAAATCCTCCTCCTAAGACAATGAGCCTCAAACTAGGGTTTCCATTTTCATCAAGATGTTTGAGTTCTAAGGGTCTCAATTTATCTCTATTTCCCTAATATTTCCTCAAGATCATTCATGTCAAGTTTCATGCTTTGCACAAGAAGTTAGCTCAGTCAACTACTCAAATGCCTAAAAATCAACTGTGTTAGGTCAAAAGTCAACTGTGGTCCTCATACAGTCAAACTTCAAGATTTTTGGTCAACATCAAAATTTTGAAGTGATATCCATAATTTGATCAATGGTTGATCATGATTCCTCAAGGAATACCCCAAATTCATCAAAACTCAAAAGTTGCTAAATTAGGGTTTCTATAGGAAAAGTCAACCAAACTTTGACCAGGCATAACTTTCTCATACTTTATCAAACATTTCCCATCCAAGGCTCATTTTGAAGAGGATTCAATTACCTACACCTCATCTACAGCCCTCGAGTTCAAAAAATGCACTCATGAAAAGATATGAATTTGGAAATTATAGGTCATTTCAAAAAGTCAACAAAAACACCTTTTTGGGCCAAAGCTTATTACACAAACATGGAAGATCCAATTGAGATGCACCAAACATGGTTGTTTAGAGGACACCCTAAGATTTCTAAAAAGTTCAAGAACACCCTCCTAGGGTCAAAATTGAGGAGGACATGCATTATCAAAGTTGGCCATTTTTGGAAATTTGCACAAAGTCAACAATGCCCAAAATTGCATTTCCTCCACATGGGCTTATCTTTTCAAGTATGGAGCTTGTTCCCAACATGGTCCACGACACATGAACCACTCCATGCCTCATTCACTTACTTATTTAATTTATTGTGATTTTATTCATTTAAAATTCAAATAAAATCAAATAAAATCAAAATAAATCATATAAGTTTCTTTTGGGATGATTTTGGCATTGAATGAAGATGATATATGCTGTCAAACAAAGATCAAATCGTGCAAGGGCTGATTGGAATGAAAATGGCATGATTTAGCCAATTTTGGAAACAAATAATGTCACTTGCAAATCAAATCTCTTTCTCATCAATCTCCAAGATTTAGTCCAGATTTGTTAACCTAGATCAGTCCCTTATATGTCCACAACACAGCTAAAGCAAAAAAAAACAAGGATTGGGTCGTGAAAATTACAAGAACAAAACCTAGTTTTTTGTCAAAAAAGTGCAGGTCGATTTTGATTCCATAGGCCGTTTCAAGTAATTCCAAGGCCATCAATCCATTCCTGGGAACCTCCTAAAGCTAGCAACATCATTTGCACACATCAACACCCTCAGAATTGACCTACACAAGCGTCACAGTTTACCCTTATTCTTGAATTTGATTCTGACTATACGCGCATGATTAATAACTTCTAAGCATACCTTCATGTTGGTACCATCATTTAGAATGTATTTGTATGATTAATTATGAGTTTTGACACATGTATGGACAACTGCCATTGTTAGGGTTTAAGGTTGCGTTTTAGGGCTTTTTGATACAGGTAAAATCAAGGTAAAAGATGGTTACCATCATACTCATGAGATCAAACCTAGTTGATCTGTATGCTTGGATTTAATTTATCTTGCTTGTTTGAGGTTTTTGAGATTCACAGGGTTACAACTACAGTGTTTGTCCGTTGGTAAAATTTGTCACCTAAAACGACAGTCTGAGGAATAAGACAGTTATGTGGCAACATCCCACTGGCCAATTTGAAGGTTGGCACGTTTTTTGGGCATAAGGTGTTTTTTTCATTTATGTGTTATTTTGTTTGTTATGAATACAACTAACCATCCCAACACAGATGGCAAAGGCGCAGGTGGTGAACCAAAAGGTTTTGGGTTCGATCCCAGAGTCTCATGTTTTCATATTTTTCTATTTTTTTGTCCTAGATCCAGTGTGCCTCACCTTCAAAGGACCATCATGCGTCCTTAGATCCATCCACTGGATCTATCTCCAGCCAGATCTAACAATCAGCACATGCAGACCATGGTGAGCCCCCAAAGGCCGGCTCCACTGAATCTTGCGCAGGCTCTGGGCCAACAAAGATGGGCCTATCACAAATTCAACTCCTTACACCCCAGATTGCTAACAACATCAGGCCCAATTTTATTTCTTTTTTCAATTTCTTTTGTTTTATTTATTTGTTTAAATAATTTTTTTAAAAAAACAAAAATCATTTTTTATTAAATAAAAAAAATCACAAAAAATAGAATTAGGGTTTTTATAATTAAAATTAATTTTTGAAAATTAATTATTTTAATTATTTCAACATTGATTATTTTGTTAAATAAAATTAATTAAAAAATTAGGTTTAACTTGCAAATTTCAACTATTTTTCTCAATAAAAAAATGCAAAAATATTTCCTTTAATTAATTAGATTCATTAGGATATTTAATTTCTGTGTTCCTCTTCGTGCGCATTTTATTTATTTATTTATCCAATTATTGTATTTGCTTCGGGTTTGTAATAGTTTTTAATTAGGGTTTACCGTATATTATTTACTATTTAATCCCCGATTTTTGGTTTTGTAACCCCCTCCCCAAAGCTTTGTAATAGTGTAGATTTACTTTTCTGCTTTTAATTTCTGCAACTATAAATTGTCTAGATGTATGGATAATAGACTTGCATGCAAAAGACAAATGAAATTAAAATAGTAGAAAACCTTAATTGTGCAAAGATAATCAATTGAAATCAAACACTTGCACATGTTCACTCCTAGGGTATATCCTCACTCCGGTTACCTTCGATAAATGGTCATGAAGTATAGGGAATTTTAGTGGTCGCCCTCTAGTCCCAAAAGATCAAAAATGACCTATTTGAATATTGCCTCAGAAAGATCTTTAAGACTCTAGGGTAACTACTAAGGTTTCCTAACCATTACTTTTGTGACCGTAATTGTCCCTTCGAACGTCCCTTAAAACTCCAACGATGGGGCTACCTACTCCTTAATAGTAGGATAGTGTTGTCTAAAGGAAACGAGAATGAACAGTCTTTTTCGAGTAGGTAGAAACTCTTAAGTACTTTCTCAAAACAATAAAAACTCTTTTACACAAACACTTTCAAAACAATTTTCAAAAACAACTTCGCCACACTCTTGAGGACAAATACAAGGGTTACCACGAAGTAAAACAAAAAAATTTCAAAACACACACAAGCAATTTCAAAATGATCAAGTACCTAAGAGCCCATGGAAAACCATGGATAGAAAGGGTACTCAGAAAATCTTGAAAAAGGTTTTTTCTGTTCTTTTTCCTTTTCCTTTGTTGGATGAAATATAAGTCAGTGGTGACTCTTGCTTACCGCAACATTAGCGAATACAAACACAAAACCAGTATTAACAGTCGATTCTGCCACCGTATCACAGAACTGACGAATCTACTGGGGAATCATTAATAAAGTGGGGTATACCTTAGGATCTAGGTCATTTTAATTGCTTCTCTTGCTTGTCTTGATTGATTTACTTTTAAGGGTATCTATTTGGGTTGTGTACATCCTAAAACCGGATCTGGGAACACCTTTTAGGTAAGTAGCAATAAACTGTGTAGGGTATACCGACACAGTTGAAGTAGTAGCTATGTTGATGTGACACTTTGGTTGGTACCGGTAGCCTTTGAGTCAATCAAGGAGAATACGGGGCCTCTGTGTGGTGTCATAAAGCATCGACTGACCTTAGAACCTTTAATTTCACAACTTGGCTAGTAGGACGTAGCGAGATGGTTGGCTTTGGTGTATTCCCAAGGTCGACAGATACTCGATGCTACATTCATTGAGGTTTGACTCCTGAGTTTTGTTTGGTTGCGAGTCAATCGCCTATTGAACGAAGCTTGGGGGAATGATTAGTGGTATTGAGATTCCTTAGAACTCGGTTATTATTTATAGGACAGGTTGAACCAATCCAGCTTCATGAGGGTATGACCTTAAAACTCATGCAGGCTTTAAACCTAAGGACTTGGTGTGACTTGTCTGTTGCTTGCTATACATGTGATTTCTTAGCATAATCATGACATCATAAACATGGCATATCATACTAACCATTTCAAGGATTTTTTAGGGCTCATCTTTGCTTTGTTTTGTAGGACATGGCACCCGCCCGCAGAAACATTATCCAGATTAACCTTGTGAAAGTACCTCCTCAACTAAAGGACTTGGCATTAAGGATTCCTGAAAGCTCTCCCTTCATTGAAAAACATGGTCGGTTTCTCAACTTGGTCACTTCAAAACCTGATGAAGAATTGTTAAAAGTGTTATTTCAGTTCTTTGATCCTTTGCACCACTACTTCACCTTCCCGGATTACCAGCTAGTGCCTACTATGGAGGAATTTTCTCGGTTATTAGGGGTACCTATTCTTGATCAGTTACCTTTCAACGGTACGAAAAGACATCCAAATCCTGAAGAGATTGCTCAGGCTCTATCCTTATAACGGTCCAATGTAGTGACAAATTAGGAAACTATGGGAAGTGTCCAAGGAATCCCGGTTAAATTTCTATTCGAGAAAGCTCACTATTTTTAGGATACCCTGGATTTACAAGCTTTTGAAGAGGTATTGGCACTCCTCATCTACGGGATGGTACTATTACCTAATGCGGACCAACTCGTAGATGTGAGTACGATTAAGGTTTTTTTGTCTCATAATCCGGTGCCTACATTACTTAGGGATATTTTACACTCTCTGCATGCTCGCACTCTAAAGAGAAGCGGGACCCTCCTGTGTTGCACCCCTCTATTGGCTAGGTGGTTTATTTCGCACCTATCCAGGTCTATTTTGAAGAATGAGCAGGGTATGAAATGGTCTCATAGGCTGATGTCCCTTACACATTCATACATTCATTAGTGTTCACGGTCCTCGGAATATGTTACCATCATCCATCGCTGTGGTGAATTCCCTAATGTCCCTCTCTTAGGCATTAGGGAAGGAATCACTTATAACCCATGTTTGGAACTGCAATAGTTTGGTTATGCAATAAGGGATGGTCCTCATGATACACTTATCCAAGGAATCACCTTCGACTACGATAATGATGCCCAAGGTTACCGTAAAAGGTTCATGCGAGCTTGGGGCATGGTACATAGAGTTGATAGCAAGACACTGGGGTATACGAATTCCATCCCTCTTGAGCCTTATCTCGAATGGGTACGAGCCCGTTCCCAAAGTCTTATGATGCCTTACCCCGCCATCCTACCTATGATTATGGAACTGGTTGCTGAAGGAGACACACCTTCTCTTATTCTTCATCCTGACATGCCAACTGATCATGAGGAGTTACAAAAATCCTGGGTTCAACTTAAAGAGGAGCGGGATACGTTTGAAACTCAATTATATGCCAATGATAAGAAGGTCCTGGAACTCACTAGGCTACTTCATGAAGAAAGGAATATAAACGCCTACATTGCACCAAAGAGGATGCGCCCATAGGAGACCTAATTTTCTTTTTGTTTTGTTTAATTATAAGCCTAAAGGGAACTCATTGTAACAATTCGAACTTATTAGTAAAATTAACGTGTGTTTCTTTTGGTTAAACAAATTTGAGCCTTTAAGAATCCTTGAAACCATTTCATACGCATATCATTCATGACATTGCATAAACAGGTACCATAACAAGTTTCTCATCTTCTTCGCTGTTTATTTCAGTAGTAATGTCTTCTGAAGAAAGCATCAAGGATCTCCAGGCACAAAATGCCCAATTTCAGCAAATGTTCGTAGCCTTGGCTAAAGGGCGGGAAGATATGAAGGCCCTTATTCAGAAAGAGAAAAATAAGAAGAAGAAGAAAACCGTCAGTGTCTTGAATCTAGGCAGAAGATTTAGGGGACCGTTGAGGCAAACGGTTGATCTGACTTCCTCGTCCAAAGAGGGGGAGAACCAAGAGGGCGAAACAAGGGAGGAAGACCCTAGTCTGAGAGTTTCTGAGGATGAATCTGACTATAACAATGAACAGTATCCCCCGGCTGGGGATAGGTACAAACAATTAGAGGATCGTCTGAGTGCAATGGAGATCCAAAGAATACCAGGGCAGGATTTCAAAGAGCTGGGTTTGATATCTGGGGTAGTCATCCCACAGAAGTTCAAGGCTCCGGTATTTGCAAAGTATGATGGTGTGTCTTGTCCCAAGCTTCATCTTCGTTCCTATGTGAGGAAGATTCATCCTTACACTGCAGATAGGAACTTGTGGATCCATTTCTTTCAGGACAGTCTGCCCGGGACTCAGCTTGAGTGGTTCTATCAGCTGGACGGAACCAATGTCGATAACTGGGAAGATATGGTTGCTGCTTTTTACAAGAAGTATCAATATAACGGTGACCTTGCCCTTACCCGTACTCAACTCCAGGATATGTCCATGAGTGCAAGAGAAGGTTTCAAGGACTATACGCAGAAGTGGAGAGATCTGGCAGGGAGAGTCCAACCCCCTTTGTCTGATAAGGAGTTGTTGGATATGTTTCTCGGGGCGTTGTCTGGTCCATTCTTCAATCACTTGATTGGTAGCTTCTCAGCTGTTTTCACCGAGATGATATTGACTGGAGAAAGGGTAGAAGCTAGGATCCGGAGTGGCAAGATCTAGAAAAACACCTCGTCAAGTGAAGTGAAGAAGCCATTGATGGGTAAGAAGGAGGTCAATGCCATTTATAACTCAAGATGTCAGAGAAGAGCTGAGCGTCGTCCAACGGTAGGAGATGTGATGATACCTAGGCCTACGGCTACTAAACAACAAAACAATCAGCCAAGGGTGGAAAGACCTCAAAGGTAGTTCACCCAAATCAACATGCCATTGTCACAAGCATTGCAACACATGTTGAAGATGAATCTGATTACGGTGATAAACCCTCATCCAAACCCTAAGACTTCCTCTCCTAACTACAATCCGGAAGCAAGGTGTGCTTATCATTCTGGAAGCCCGGGGCATGATACTAACGATTGTTGAGCATTGAAATACAAGATTCAGAATATGATTGATGCCAAGGAGATCGAATTCGACCCTCCTGAGACTCCCAACGTGATCACTGCTTCCCTTCCGAAACATGGCTAGGATTGAAAGCATTTTTGTTCATTTAATTCTCAAGTTGTATTTTCTTTGCTTATTCGAACAATTATTGTCATGTCAAAACTTTGTTATTTCATTAATGCATTACATATGTTTGTCTTGAATTAATCTATTTTCACTATGCTTAAACTGCTTTATACTTCCTTTTCATGATATTCAACTCTCTATTAAAAACTCTAAGCCTTAGAGGGAGGATGACGAAAATGATACCACAATCTCTATAGTATGCTTTCGAACAGACCTCGCTGACGATGTACATGCATTGTTTCAAATCCCCAAACAATGGAGTTATAAGGAAGATAATCCCTAGTCAACCCCTTTGAGCCAAAAAAGTAGGAGTTTTTCTTTCAGACAAATTAAAACCCTTAATCATAACCTGGGGCAGGGTAGTTTTCTCAGTTAATTCAGAGGCGCATTCAGTCACAATCTTCCGCTTCATGCACAATGAATGGCATCGAAGACATCCTTCCGAATCAAAAGACGGTGATGGTTCCGCATAATCATCAAGACAGACAGTCATTATCTCTCAAAATAAAAGCCCATTAAGTCAAAACCTATGAAGGAGACTTAAGAAAAAAACTGGGGCATCCCGCTGACTGTAATCACAAAAAGAAACAGTTCAGGCAAAAGAAGGGATAACAAAATCAAAAAGAAAGAGGTCCTACAAATCCTCGACAGAAAAGATGACTGCCTATTCAAAATAAACTTTCAGTATCTGAACCATCACCGGAACATCAAGGACAGTACTCCAGGACTCAACTGGGATTCTAAACACACAATTAACTGAGCATAGAACTGAAGGTCATCACGAAGAACGGGTGGGTACAAATAAATTTTGAGCCTTTATCCTTTGTTTCTTAAACTGTGAACCAGGCCACGTTATAACCCTCAAAAGTCCTAGCTGAAGCATGGGTTAGTTTGAGAGAATATTGTTACAAAGGTATCATGACTCCTGTAGGACTTGTTACGAATCTTGAGTTGATATCACATTCTTACAAATTTTGTTTTACTACACAAAACACATTTTCAAAAAAAAAATTCAAGACAGACATGAGTCTTGCATCCTTTAAATGACATTGTTTGCATATGACTAATTGCTTGACAACAGAGAAATCCGCACAATGTATATTCAATGAACATACATCCTCTCAATGGACAGAATAACCTCAGAGGGAAAGACACTTCCAATAACAGGTCTTACATTAGCAAGGGGCATGACATAATGTCTAATACACCTGGGGAAGTCTCTCCAAAAGTTCCAAATAACCAGGGGAATATCTCCATCTGAATCACTTGAGGCATTACGCATGCATTCCAACAACGAATCATGTGCCATCAAGAAAACATTCTTGACAGTACCACAACACTGCTATGGATAGTGACAACTCCCTACATCCTGAGAACATGGACATAGTCGTAAAAGACCATGCATGAAAAAGACCCGCTAGGTTGACTGGCCTAGGCAAAAATAAAGGCATCCCGACAAACCAAAAAAGGTTCGGGAAAAATTAGGGATAAAAACAAAAAAATCTGTACACCCGGCAAGTCGAAAACCTGAATAGGAGGCTTGGGCAAAAAAGGGTATCCCGGTGGACTAAAAACCCGAAAGGGCGGTCCAGGAAAAAGTTAGGGATTAAAGCGTACGACTATGTCCCGTCATCTTGTCACTTGCCTATCAGTAGAAGGCTTATCATTTTGACCGGCAGTTACCAAGCACCTCATGAGTTGGGATAACACTCAATCCACAAAGCCTCTGCAGATATTTTCTCCAGCATGTACAGGGGCAAAAAGTCCTGATGCCAAGTCATTGCCGTATCCTCAGCATGCGACCCCGTGGTGCCTACACTCCCCATAGAGTAGAGACAACTAAAGCTTTGACATCGGCTTCCCTAAACAGGAGTTACTTTCCCCAGAAAAGTTCCTTCAGAGAGCCGGCGTCTATATTCCCCAGCCAAATTTTATAATCGCAAACGGTTCATAAAGTTGTCTACCAAGCAGAGTTTATTTTCCTGAATACAGAAGCTCAATCCCCAATAGAGTTATTCCCCGCAGAGTTATTCTCAATAAGAGTCTCTCCCCGGCAGAGTATTCACAAACAAAAAGGAATAATTCCACGGCATAGTCATCTCCGTTCGCCATCCCCAGCGGAAGTAAAAGAACAACTTTTTCTACGACGGTCAGGAATTCAATTTCTAGTACTCTCCAGCAGTGGTCATGGATTTATTTTCCCAGACTCGGATATGTCACAATAGCATTTCATGTTCATACATCATGACATGCACATACATATCGCATACAACATAATCTCATTTATTTCGAGAATATCACCACACAATGCATTTCATGCATCGCATATAATTAACCCTGTACTTTTTCAAGAAAGATGGTTATTATCAACAATTTCCAGCAGGTCAAGGATTAGCTCCTAAAACTAAATAGAGTAATTATCTGTGCGACCAATTGCAACTTTACAAGGGTTTTTCACGAAGCAATCTTACACGGGTTTCTCCTAAATACAGCTTCACACGGGTTTATCCTGAAAAATCTTACACGGGTCCCTTCTCATACATTTCCAAATAAAGTTTCACACGAACTTATCCCGAAGTAACCTTACCCAGGTTCCTCCTTAAGCTTTACACAGACTTATCCCGAAGTAACCTTACCCAAGTTCCTCCTGAAGTTTTACACGAACTTATCCCGAAGTAACCTTACCCAGGTTCCTCCTGAAGTTTTACACAGACTTATCCCGAAGTAACCTTACTCAGGTTCTTCTTGAAGTTTTACACGAACTTATCCCGAAGTAACCTTACCCGGGTTCCTGCTGAAGTTTTACACAGACTTATCCCAAAGTAACCTTACCCAGGTTCCTCCTAAAATTTTACACAGACTTATCCCAAAGTAACCTTACCCAGGTTCCTTCTGAAGTTTTACTCAGACTTATCCCAAAGCAACCTTACCCTGGTTCCTTCTCGGTCACAATGTAGTTTCACCCGGACTCATTCTGAAGCAACCTTACCCAGGTTCCTTCTCGGTTCAGATGCAGTTTTACGGAAACTCCACACCAAGCAACCTTACCCAGGTTCCTTCTCGGTTCATATGCAGTTTTTCCCAAACTCCACATGAAGCAACCTTACCCAGGTTCCTTCTTGGTTCATATGCAGTTTTACCCAAACTCCTCACGAAGCAACCTTACCTAGGTTCCTTCTTGGTGCAGATGCAGTTTTACCCAAACTCTACACGAAGCAACCTTACCCAGGTTCCTTCTCGGTTCAGATGCAGTTTTACCCAAACTCCTCACGAAGAAACCTTACCCAGGTTCCTTCTCGGTCCCGATGTAGTTTCACCCGGACTCATCCCGAAGCAACCTTACCCAGGTTCCTTCTCAGTTCAGATGCAATTTTACCCAAACTCCTCACGAAGCAACCTTACCCAGGTTCCTTCTCGGTTCAGATGCAGTTTTACCCAAACTCATCATGAAGCAACCTTACCCAAGTTCCTTCTCGATTCAGATGCA
The DNA here is from genome assembly GCA_948472305.1 of Vicia faba. Taxonomy (NCBI): domain Eukaryota; kingdom Viridiplantae; phylum Streptophyta; class Magnoliopsida; order Fabales; family Fabaceae; genus Vicia; species Vicia faba. Next base: position 590,424,478 of record OX451735.1, read on the forward strand.
ATTTTACCCAAACTCATCACAAGCAACCTTACCCAGGTTCCCTCTCATAGCCCTACTATCCAGGCTTTCATTTCGAAGTAACCCTACGACCCAGGTTCCTTCTTATAGCCCTACTATCCAGGCTTTCATCTCGAAGTAACCCTACAACCCAAGTTCCTTCTCATAGCCCTATTATCCAAGATTTTATTTCGAAGTAACCCTACTATCCAGGTTCCTTCTCTCTTACCTCCAGACAACAGTTTACAACACTGTAAGACCTGGACGTGACCAGACACAGACATTTTCACATTTCCCCAGTAAGTTATTGTGCATCCTAGGCCCTGACCAGACATGCAATCTACTTCCACCTCCTCAATTATGATTTAATTCCCCAGTAGAATAATGGACAACCGAAGCTCTTAGACTCAATTTCCTAGGACATAAATCAACATTCCCCGACGAAGTCCTCCTCAACGGCAGGTACAGGAATTCTTGCAAAGGAATCTCTTATGCAATCGATTTCTTTTCTGGATGGCATCTTTAAGCCCATCTCTGACGACTCTCTGTCATCTTCTCCAAATGGCATTTGTAAGCCTATTCCTGATATCATCAATCAGTGATACTTCATGCGAGTGCAAATTTCTGGGCACTCTAGTGTTCAATCATCTTCCACCTTCAGATCACAAAAGACAGACAAGCCAATCTACATCCTCAGGTATAAGAAGATTGAACAGGGGAAGCTGTTGTACCCCAAAATTTTCCCTCTTATTTTATTCAAAACATGCTCCTAGAGGTCCTCAACTTGCCCAAGGATACCTAAGGATTGACCAGACAAATCCTCCTTAATACAATGAGCCTCAAACTAGGGTTTCCATTTTCATCAAGATGTTTGAGTTCCAAGGGTATCAATTGGTCTATATTTCCCTAATATGTCCTCAAGATCATTCATGTCAATTTTCATGCCTTGCACAAGAAGTTAGCTCAATCAACTGCTCAAATGCCTAAAAATCAACTGTGTTAGGTGAAAAGTCAATTGTGGTCCTCATACAGTCAAACTTCAAGATTTTTGGTCAACATCATATTTTGTAGTGATATCCATAATTTGATCAAGGTTTGATCATGATTCCTCAAGGAATACCCCAAATTCATCAAAACTCAAAAGTTTCTAAATTAGGGTTTCTATAGGAAAAGTCAATCAAACTTTGAACAGGCATAACTTTCTCATACTTTATCATAAATTTCACATCCAAGGCTCATTTTGAAGAGGATTCAATTCCCTACAACTCATCTTCAGCCCTAAAGTTCAAAAATGCACTCATGAAAAGATATGAATTCAGACATTATAGGTCATTTCAAAAAGTCAACAAAAACACCTTTTGGGTCAAAGCTTATTACATAAACATGGAATATCCAATTGTGATGAACCAAAAGGGTTGTTTAGAAGACATCCTAAGCTTTCTAAAAAGTCCAAGAACACCCTCCTAGGGTCAAAATTGAGGAAGATATGCATTGTCAAAGTTGGCCAATTTTGGAAATTTGCAAAAAGTCAACAATGCCAAAAATTGCATTTACTCCACATGGGCTTATCTTTTCAAGTTTGGAGCTTGTTCCCAACATGGTCCACGACCCATTAACCACTCCATGCCTCATTCACTTATTTATTTAATTTATTGTGATTTTATTCATTTAAAATTCAAATAAAATCAAAATAAATCATATAAGTTGCTTTTGGGATGATTTTGGCAATGAATGAAGATGATATATGTTGTCAAACAAAGATCAAATCGTGCAAGGGCTGATTGGAATGAAAATGGAATGATTTAGCCAATTTTGGAAACAAAGAATATCACTTGCAAATTAAATCTCTTTCTCATCAATCTCCAAGATTTAGTCCAAATTTGTTAACCTAGACCAGCCCCTTATATGTCCACAACACACCCAAAGCAAAAAAAACAAGGATTGGGTCGTGAAAATTACAAGAACAAAACTCAATTTTTTTCAAAAAAGTGCAGGTCGGTTTTGATTCCATAGGCCATTTTAAGTAATTCCAAGGCCAGCAATCCATTCCTGGGAACCTCCTGAAGCTAGCAGCATCATTTGCACACATCAACACCCTCAGAATCGACCTACACAAGCGTCACGGTTTGCCCTTATTCTTGAATTTGATTCTGAATATACGCGCATGATTAATATCTTCTAAGCATACCTTCATGTTGGTACCATCATTTAGAATGTATTTGTATGATTAATTATGAGTTTTGTCGCATGTATGGACAACTGCCATTGTTAGGGTTTAAGGTTGCGTTTTAGGGCTTTTTGATACAAGTAAAATCAGGGCAAAACATGGTTACCATCATACTCACGAGATCAAACCTAGTTGATCTGTATGCTTGGATTTAATTTATCTTGATTGTTTGAGGTTTTTGAGATTCACAGGGTTACAGCTACAACGTTTGTCCGTTGGTAAAAGTTATCATCTAAAACGACAGTCTAAGGAAGAAGACAATGATGTGGCAACGTCCCTCTGGCCAATTTGAATGTTGGCGTGTTTTCTAGGCATAAGGCATTTTTTTCATTTATGTGTTATTTTTTTTGTTATGAATACAACTAACCATCCCAACACAGATGGCAAAGGTGCATGCGGTGAACCAAAATGTTCTGGGTTCGATCCCAGAATCTCATGTTTTCATATTTTTCAATTTCTTTGTCCCAGATCCAGTGTGCCTCGCCTTCAAAGGACCATCATGCATCCTCAGATCCATCCACTGGATCTATCTCCATCGAGATCTAACAATCAGCGCATGCAGACCATGGTGAACCCCCAAAGGCCAGCTCCACTGAATCTTGCGCAGGCTCTGGGCTAACAAATATGGGCCTATCACAAATTCAACTCCTTACACCCCAGATTGCTAACAAAATCAGGCCCAATTTTATTTCTTTTTTCAATTTCTTTTGTTTTATTTATTTGTTTAATTATTTTTTACAAAAAACAAAAATCATTTTTTATTAAATCAAAAAAATCGGAAAAAATAGAATTAGGGTTTTTATAATTAAAATTAATTTTTGATAATTAATTATTTTAATTATTTCAACATTGATTATTTTGTTAAATAAAATTAATTAGAAAATTAGGTTTAACTTAAAAATTTCAACTATTTTTCTCAATAAAAAATGCAAAAATATTTCCTTTAATTAATTAGATTCATTAGGATATTTAATTCCCATGTTCCTCCTCACGCGCGTTTTATTTATTTATTTTTCCAATTATTGTATTTGCTTTGGGTTTGTAATAGTTTTTAATTAGGGTTTACCGTATACTATTTACTATTTAATCCCCTATTTTTGGTTATGTAACCCCCTCCCCAAAGCTTTGTAATAGTGTAGATTTACTTTTCCGCTTTTAATTTCCGCAACTATAAACTGTCTAGATGTATGGATAATAGGCTTGCTTGCCAAAGACAAATGAAATTAAAACAATAGAAAAACCTAATTGTGCAAAGATAATCAATTGAAATCAAACACTTGCACATGCTCACTCCTAGGGTATATCCCCACTCTGGTTGCCTTCGGTAAACAGTCATGAAGTATAGGGAATTTTAGTGGTCGCCCTCTAGTCCCAAAAGATAAAAAATGACCCATTCGAATGTTGCCTCGGAAAGATCTTTAAGACTCTAGGGTAACTACCAAGGTTTCCTAACCATTGCTTTTGTGACCGTAATTGTCCCTTCGAACGCCCCTTAAAACTCCAACGATGGGGCTACCTACTCCTTAATAGTAGGATAGCGCTGTCTAAATGAAACGAGAACGAACAGTCTTTTTTGAGTAGGTAGAAACTCTTAAGTACTTTCTCAAAACAATAAAAAATCATTTACAGAAACACTTTCAAAATAATTTTAAAAAGCAACTTCGCCACACTCTTGAGGACAGATACAAGGGTTACCATGAAGATGAACAAAAACTTTTCAAAACACACACAAGAAATTTCAAAATGAGCAAGTACCTAAGAGCCCATGGAAAACCATGGATAGAAAGGGTGCTAACACCTTCCCTTTCTATAATCTACCCCCCGTATTCAGAAAATCTCGAAAAAGGTTTTTTCTGTTCTTTTTCCTTTTCCTTTGTTGGATGAAATAAAAGTCGGTGGCGACTCTTGCTTACCGTAACATTTGCAAATACAAATGCAAAACCAGTATTAACAGTCGGTTCTGCCACCGTATCACAGGTACACGTTTATAAATGGGGATGGAATACAAGCCTAATTAAATTATTACCACCATATTTAATAGCGATAAAAAATATAAAAAGGAAAGTAGTGTACAAAAAAAAAAGAAGAAAAAAAAGAAATTTTATATATTGACACATATCCCTTATGTATTGACACATGCCACTTCCTGTTTCTGAAAAAAAACCAAATTTAACTCAGTATGAGTCGATACATAATGGTATGTGTTGACTCATTTCTTGTTTTTGTCGACACATTCGTGCTTTGTGTCGACTCATGCACCTTTCTTGCCCCTGGAAATAAAAAATAACACATTATGAGTCGACACATAAGGGTTTGTGTCGACTCATTTCCATTTTGTATTGACACATACACGTTTTGTATTGACTCAAAACCTGTTTTGTTCCTGATATACGTCGACTCATAGAGGCATGTGTCGACTCATACTGTTGTTTTTTGTTTCTAATACTGCTCTGCTACATGTTGAAGTTAGTTCTCAATATATAATTGATAAAAATGAAAAGAAAACATGTGGTTAGCTTCAAGGGTATGATATCTACATTTATCTTCAAAAATGAATTACTAATGGTGCTTGAAATGAAAAGCTCAAAATCAAGAAGACTTACCTTGAAACTAAAATTTATGTTATCAGTTTGAACACCTTTCAAGAGGTTGTGATGATCAGAATGGCTTCAGTAATCCTCCAGGAAGTCGCTTCAATCCTTGATTTTATATTGAGATATTCAAGGTTATACAGGGGGGTTGGAGGGTTTTTTCTATTTCTGTTTTTCTTTGGGTGGCTACTGTTTTCTTGGTGCTATTGTTTTATGGCTCAAAACAGTTTCATGGTTCAACATAGTTCCGTGGTGGTTGTTGTTTTTCTTTTCTAGTTTTACAGTGTTTTTCTTCTCTACCTCTCACAATGTTTTTCTTTCTCTTTTCTCTTTTTCGGGGAAGTGGGCGTTAAAGTGACTGAAAAGATACGGTTGACGATGCTGTGGTGACTGAAAGTAAGATTAATGATAAAATGATAACTTAAAGACGATGGGTAGAACTCGACGACAACAGAAAATTTATCGTGTGGGACTCACGACCCAAATAGAAAGGTAAAGAAAATGGGTAAAGATTGGCGTATGATCTATGACCCAAGAGAAAGGTAAAGACAACGGGTAAAGATCGGCGTATGATCTATGACCCAAGAAAAGATAACATGAGGGTAAGACCTACGAGTGACCTAAGACCCTAGAAAAGTTAACATGAGGGTAAGACCTACGTGCGACCTATGACCCTATAAATGATAACATGAGGGTAAGCTTACGAGCGACCTACGACCCTATAAAAGATAACGCGAGGGTAAGACCTACGGGCGACCTACGACCCTAGAAAAAGATAAAGTGAGGGTAAGATCTAAGGGCGACCTACGACCCTAGAAAAGATAACATGAGGGTAAGACCTACGAGCGATCTACGACCCTATAAAACATAACATGAGGGTAAGTACTACGAGCAACCTACGACCCTATAAAATATAACGTGAGGGTAAGACCTATGAGCGACCTACGACCCTATAAAAGATAACGTGAGTGCAAGACCTGCGGGCGACCTACTTCCCTATAAAGATAACATGAGGGTAAGACCTACGGGCGACCTACGACCCTAGAAAAGATAACGTGAGGGTAAGACCTACGAGTGACCTATGACCCTATAAAAGATAACATGAGGGTAAGACCTATGAGCGACCTACGACCCTAGAAAAGATAACGTGAGGGTAAGACCAATGAGCGACCTACGACCCTAGAAAGATAACATGTGGGTAAGACCTACGATGGACCTATGACCCTAGAAAGATAACGCTAGGGTAAGACCTACGGGCGACCTACGATCCTATAAAGATAATGTGAGGGTAAGACCTACGAGCGACCTACTACCCTAGAAAGATAACATGAGGGTAAGATATATGAGCGAACTACGACCCTAGAAAGATAATATGAGGGTAAGACCTACGGGCGACCTACGACCCTAAAAAAGATAACATGAGGGTAAGATCTACAGACGAACTACGACCATAGAAAGATAACGCGAGTATTGAGAGTTAGGGAGTACAATGTACTGGCACCATGGCTTATTTTTGTTGGTAGCGAATTGACAGATTCTAACTGGGAATTATGAGGATGATATTTGTAAGTGTTTGTTGGCAGCAACTTTGGTAAAACAATGAATTAATAATGTTTTGCTAAATGTCTTAACATTTGGAGTAAAACTGTTTTGTATGATGTCAAAGCAGATGTGTTGACATCTATCTCCTGAACTGATCTGAGCCCAACATCAGTTTAAGTTTTATGTTTCCTGATTTCTAGCACTCCATAATTCAAGATTTGTAACTCACAGGCAGCGAAAAATATGGAAGAATATTTTTCAAAATGCATGGATTTTATCTTGACCTGTTTTTATGGAAATATTAAAAAGAATTGAATATTTGGTTTTAAAGCCCAAGGCGACAACTGTGCATATATAAGGACTTGCTTCCTTGTTCAATTGACTGAAACTTTTGAAGAAGAATACTTTCTTTCTGTTTTACAAATTCTAAGTCTTTTAATTGTCAAACACTCTAGTATTGATTGAATACTTGTGTTGTTATTTGGGTTGTTAATTGTGTATCATTCATAAGCTTTTAAGCATTGAATGATTGAAGTGTTTTAAACTTATTATTTCTGTTAGTTTTTCATTGTAAGTGATTGAAGGGATTTGAGGAGGGCCTCATACCTAGGTGAGTCTTAAGTAGAAGTTTAGCACGGGTAGTGATTAAGTGATTAGATCGTAAACTGGCTGTTTACTGAGTGTCTATGAATTGATGCTATTTAGTGAACTTGTCCCTGGCTTGGTAGCCCCCAGAGTAGGTGTTATTGTACACTGAACCGGGTGAATAATCTCTTGTGTTTTTATTGCTTTTGATTTTATTGCACTTTACTTGAAAACATATATTTGTGTCGTGACATCTCATTCGACATCATATATCTGATACCAGAATTTAAATTGGTATCAGAGCAGGTATCCTACTCTTATCTAGGTGAGATCCAAGGAAGATGCTTTCTAGTACTATGGACAAGGAAGGTGGACTTGTGAACATACCATCCATTATGGATGGAAGCAATTATGACTACTGGAAACCACGAATGTTTGCCTTTTTAAAGTCCTTAGACAGCAGGGCTTGGAAAGCTGTTTTAAGAGGATGGAAACACCCTTTCAAATTGGGAGAAAATGGAGAACCTACTTTTGAATTAAAACCAAAAGAATATTGGTCTAAGGAAGAAGATGAAATTTCTCTTGGAAATTGTAAAGCCTTGAATGCTATATTCAATGGAATTGACAAGAACATTTTCAGATTAGTGAATACATGTGAAGTTGCTAAGGATGCATGGGGGATTCTTCAATCTACTCATGAAGGCATATCCAAAGTTAAGATGTCAAGACTTCAGTTGCTCACCACAAAATTTGAGAATTTGAGGACGAAAGATGATGAAATTATAAATGACTTCCATATGAACATTCTTGAAATTGCTAATGCCTCCAGTGATTTAGGAGAGAAAATTCCTGAAGAAAAATTTGTGAGAAAGATGCTCAGGTCTCTTCCCAAGAGATTTGATATGAAAGTGACTGCTATAGAAGAAACTCAAGACATTGACAAAATGAAAGTGGATGAACTTGTTGGATCCCTTCTAACATTTGAATTAAGCATCAATGAAAGATCTGAAAAGAAAAACAAAAGCATAGCCTTTGTCTCAAATATTGAAGATGAAGAAGAGGATTGTGATCTGGATACAGATGTAGGAATATCAAATGCCTTAGTTATGCTTGGAAGATAATTTAACAAAGTTATAAAAAGAATGGACAGGAACCAAAGATCAAATGTCAAGAACATCTCATCTGACATCCATAAGTCAAATGAGTTTGGAAGAAAAAGGGCTGAAGAAAAATATACTCAAGGGAAAGGAGTTCAATGTCATGAATGTGAAGGCTTTGGTAACATTAGAGCTGAATGCCCTACATATCTTAAGAAACAGAAGAAGAATTTAGTTACTTGGTCTGAAAAGGACTCAGAGAGTGATCTTGAAGAATCTACCAAATATGTTAAAGCATTGACAGGAAAATATGTTTCTGATGAAGATTATAGTGATGGGGAACTGACGTTTGATGAGTTAGCTGCTTCATACAAAGAATTATGTCTCAGAAGTGGAGAATTGTGTCTTGAAAGGAAGAAACAGAAATCCCTCCTAACTCGATTGAAGGAGGAAAGGGAAGAGCGTCTTAAAACTATTTATGATCTGAAAAGTGAAGTGTCTTCTATGAATTTAAATCTTGATAGAATGGTCAAATCTCTCAAGATGCTGAATAATGGGACTAAAACATTAGATGAAGTTCTCCAAGTAGGAAGAGCTACAGGAGACAAGAGTGGTCTAGGTTTCAATGAGAAAAAGGAACCTAACTCAGAAAAGCCTTCATCAGTTTCCACTCATGCCAAGCCTAAACCAAAGATGTCGAATCAAATGTCTCAACATATTGGCAAACATCATGGGAAGAAAGGACATCATGGAAAATATCATGGGAAGAAAAAGCTTAATCACACCAGAGAGAATCCCCAACCCTGGAGATATCATCACTGTGGAAGGCTTGGTCATATAAGGCCCTTCTGTTTCAAGTTGTATGAGTATCCTAAAAATACTTCTTTTCCCAAAACTGATAAGATTCCCCAAAATAGCAAAAATAAGAAACCGTGGGTTCCCAAGTCCAATGTGGTTAGTTTCATTGCTCACACCTCTCTCAGAGTATCAACCAAATATGACTGGTACTTTGACAGTGGCTATTCTAGACACATGACAGGTGTCAAGAATATGTTAGTGGATGTCAAATCTCACCCCACCAATTATGTGACTTTTGGTGATAGGGAAAAAGGTGAAACCAAAGGTGTTGGCAAGCTTGACTGCTCAGGAGTCCCTAAGCTTGATAATGTGTTACTTGTTAAAGGGTTAACAACTAACCTGATAAGTATAAGCCAATTATGTGATCAAGAATTCAAAGTTAACTTCACCAAGGAATAATATCTTGTGTGCAATGAAAAGAATGAAGTTATTATGAAAGGGATCAGATCTAAAGAAATTGTTATCTATGGGTTCCTCAAGAGTTGAACCTCTCCTCAACATGTGTTTTATTCAAAGAGAATGAATTTAAACTATGGCATCAAAAATTGGGGCACTTTCATCTGAAAGGTATGAAAAGAATTATATCTGAAGAAGCAGTGAGAGGGATTCTTAAGCTCAAAATAGAAGGAGGAAGGGTATGTGGTGACTACTAAATTGGAAAGTAGACTAAGATGTCACATCAGAAGATTTAACATCTTACTACATCAAAAGTTTTGGAACTTCTTCACATGGACTTGATGGGACCTATGTAGGTTGAAAGTCTTGGTGGCAAGAAGTATGCATATGTTGTTGTAGATGACTTTTCCAGATACACATGGGTAAGATTTATTAGAGAAAAATAATAAACTTTTGAAGTGGTCAAAGATCTTTGTCAAAAACTTCAAAGGGAAAAGGAAAGCCATGTCATAAGAATCAGAAGTGATCATGGAAAGGAATTTGAGAACAACAAATTTGCTGAGTTTTGCTCTTCTGAAGGAATCAGCCATGAATTCTCTTCTCCCATTACTCCTCAACAGAATGGGATTGTAGAATGCAAAAATAGAACTCTCCAAGAATCTTCCAGAGTCATGATTCATGCTAAAAAGCTACCCTACCATTTTTGGGATGAAGCAATGAATATTGCATACTATATCCATAACATAGTCACTATAAGGAAAGGCACTTCAGCTACTTTATATGAAATATGGAGGGGAAGAAAACCAACTGTTAAATACTTTCATGTTTTTGGAAGTAAATGTTACATCTTAGTTGATCGTGAACAAAGGAGGAAGATGGATCCCAAGAGTGATGAAGTAATATTCTTGGGTTACTCTATGAACAATAGAGCTTACAAAGTTTTTAATTCCAGAACCAAAGTTATGTTGGAATCAATGAATGTTACTATTGATGATAGAGGATGGAATGTTAAAGAAGATGTCTCAGAAGATGTTGGAACATCTTTTCCTGATAGCCCAACTGAATCAAATGACACAAGTATTGATTCTAATCCTCCTCAAGAAGATCCTCAGCCTAGTCACCTCAATAAAGGACTTTCAATTAGAACTCAGAAAGATCATCCTAAGGAGCTTATCATAGGAGATCCAAACAAAGGAGTTACTACCAGATCAAGAAAAGGGATTTCAAACTCTTGCTTTGTATAAAAAATTGAGCCTAAAAATATCAAAGAGGCCCTAACTGATAAATTCTGGATTAATGGTATACAAGAGGAGATAGAACAATTTAGTAGGAATGAAGTTTGAGATCTGGTTCCAAGACCTGAAGGGACAAATGTGATTGGCACTAAATGGGTATACAAGAATAAATCTGATGAAAAAGGGGAGGTCACTAGAAATAAGGCAAGGTTAGTTGCACAAGGATACACTCAATTTAAGGAGTGGAATTTGATGAAACCTTTGCTCTTGTGGCCAGACTTGAGTCAATCAGACTACTGTTGGGAGTTGCATGCATACTGAAATTTAAATTGTTTCAAACAGATGTAAAAAGTACCTTCTTAAATGGCTATCTGAATGAAGAAGTTTATGTGGAACAACCAAAGGGATTTATTGATCCAAGTTTTCCTAAACATGTCTACAAACTGAAGAAAGCCTTGTATGGATTGAAGCAAGCTCCAAGAGCTTGGTATGAGAGACTGACATAATTCCTTGGGGAGAATGGATATAGGAAAGGTGGCATAGACAGAACCCTCTTTGTCAAAGAAGAAGAAGCGAAGATTATGATTGTTCAAATTTATATTGATGATATTGTATTTGGTGGGATGTCAAATGAGATGGTTCAACATTTTGTCAAGCAAATGCAGTCTGAATTTGAGATGAGTCTTGTTGGTGAATTAACCTATTTTCTTGGTTTGCAAGTTAAACAAATGGAAGATTCCATATTTTCATCTCAGAGCAAGTATGCCAAGAATATAGTAAAGAAGTTTGGGATGGAGAATGCCATTCACAAAAGAACCCCTGCTCCCACACATCTGAAGTTGACTAAAGATAAAAAAGGAATAAGTGTAGATCAAAGTCTCTACAGAAGCATGATAGGTAGTCTTCTATATCTCACAACTAGCAGACCGGATATTTCCTTTACTGTAGGTGTGTGGGTAAGATATCAAGCTGATCCTAAAGTTATCCATCCCAACCATATGAAGAGGATTATTAAAATGTGAATGGGATAAGTGACTATGGTATGATGTACTCTCATGGATCAAACTCTTCCTTAACTGGTTTTTGTGATGTTGATTGGGCAGGAAGTGCTGATGATAGAAAAAGTACATCAAAAGGATACTTCTTTCTGGGAAATAATCTCATATCATGGTTCACCAAGAAGCAAAATCATGTGTCTCTGTTCACTACTGAGGCTGAGTATTTTGCTGCAGGAAGCAGTTGTTCTCAATTGGTTTGGATGAAACAAATGTTAATAGAATACAATGTCAAACAAGATGTCATGACATTATTCTATGACAATTTAAGTTCCATAAACATATCAAAGAATCCCATTCAACATAGCAAGACCAAGCATATTGACATCCGTCATCACTTCATACGAGAGATTGTTGAAGAAAAGATTGTTGCCTTAGAACATGTAGCCACTGAATTGCAAATGGCTGACATCTTCACAAAGGCTTTGGATTCTAATAAATTTGAGAATTTAAGAGGAAAATTAGGGATCTGTTTATATGAGGGTTTGTAGAAATTAAAAGTGTGTGGGAATGTCATTAAAGTGATATTGTATTATTTGTGTTTCCAACAAATAAAATTTAGAAAGAAATCATTACAAGACTACCTCAAATTGTTTCCCACACGCTACGAAATTTCTTCACTCTACTTTCACGAACTCTTCATTCTCCTCCACAAAAAAGGACCCTTGCCATTCTTCATCACCATGTTCAAAAATTCTCAAACATGTCTCAACATCATACATCATCTTCCTCAAAATCTGTCAACCTCCCTGGAAATCTTTCCCTTGATAGGGTACTCAATTATACTCCTTTAACAACCATCCAACTTCTTGATAAAAAGGTCAAGAAACCCAGATCATCACCTGCAAAGAAATCCAAATATGATAGAGGTAACTCTTCCACTGCAATTGATAATAGGACAAAAGAAGAGATTGTCAATGTTGATAGAAGCATCAGAAGGCTAGTAGACAGAGTATTAAATGAAGGGTTCACTGTTCCCGGGATTTCTACTCCCCTTGCCCGTATGCCTCCTTATGCTGATAGAGGAAGTAACCCTAAAAGTGTTGATGTTGAATCATCAACCTTCAAGAAAGATACTGCTGAAAGAAAACTTGAGAAGCTTACTATCTCTGCTCTGAAGGAAGTGGAAGAAGAAAATGATGAACAAAATGTTGAAGAGAACTCTCCTTCTAAAGAAGATGCTGTTGCCTCCAAGGATGGAGAAGGTTACAATGCTGAGAATGTAGTCAATGTTGAAGAGCTGTCTGACAATGAGCTCATTACTAATATGGTACCTGGTATTTCAAGAAGGTTAAAATCCAGGAAAGTGAAGGATGCAAGTGTAACACCCCCTGCCAAAACAACCAAGAAGAAAATCATGTATGGATCCCCAAAGCCAGGAAGTAAAGTGGTTCTTCTCTCTTGGAAAAGAAAAGCTAGACTTGTTAGCTCCACAGATGATGATGAGGATGTTGTAAAAAGATTCAAGAATAAGAAGAAAGTTGTGGTGGTTAAAGAAGTTGATTCAGACTATGATGTCGAGCATGATGTCCAGGACATATCTCCTATCAAAAAGTCTGCAAACAAGAATATTTCTATGAGGGTTTCTGATGCCCCACTTGACAATATCTCTTTCCACACTGTTGGGAATACTGAAAAGTGGAAGTATGTGTATCAAAGAAGGATTTCTATGGAGAGAGAACTGGGAGCTGGTGCTTTGGAATGTAATGAAATCATGAAGTTAATCTCTTATGCTAGATTGATGAAAACAGTTACCAGGTTTGTCAATTGCTATGAAACCCTTGTTAAGGAGTTTATTGTTAATATTCATGTTGATTGTGCTGACCATAAAAGTAAGGAGTATAGAAAGGTTTTTGTTAGAGGAAAGTGTGTAGAATTTTCTCATGCCATCATAAGTAGATTTCTAGATAGGTCAGAAGATGTCTGCTGTGAGTTGGAAGTTACAGATAATCAAGTGTGCAGATCCATCATTTCTAATCAAGTAAGTGAGTGGCCCATGAAAAACAAACTTCCTGTCAGCAAACTGAGTGTGAAATATGCAATTTTACATAGGATTGGAGCTGCAAATTAGGATCCAACTAATCACACTTCAACCATCTCCATTGGTTTAGGAAATTTCATTTATGCTATTGGAAACCAGAAAATTTTTGATTATGAGACTTACATATTTGATCAGACCATCAAACATGCAGGAACTTGTGCCATTAAGATGCCAATTGCTTTTCCTTCCCTCCTCTATGGAATTATCCCAAATCAGCATCCTGGAATCCCAATTGAAAATGATGTAGTATGCAAGAGGGAGTCTGCCTTGACTCTTCATTTTAAGCTCTTTTCAGGAAAACATGTCCCAGACATTGTTTTAACATCTGCTCCTGCTGAAAAGACCTCCACCAAGGATGATATAATCAAAGAGTTAAGAGAATCCTGCAAGGAATTAGATTATGTGATTAGAGTTAGCTCAACAAGGAAGCTAACCTTTGAAAAGATGATCAAGGACCTGCAAAAGGACATCAACCTTGATGATACAGTGAACTCTAAAGTTGAAGAATCTAGTGAGGAAGAAAGTTCTGGCTCATACAAGTTAACTAGTCCTGATGACAGCTAGACTAATTGATGTTTCTTGATATGATCCTTTTGTTCTTTTTTTGGCACTTGCATGTGTTTGACATTTGAATTCTATGGTATGTACCCTAATTCTGATATTCTCTTAAATGCATCCTTATATTTGGCATATTATGTCTAAAAAAGGGGGAGAGAAAGTGGGTGAGTAACTGACTAACCATTGACCACTGACTGACCATTGACCTTTAATTGAGGGGGAGCTCAATACTTGAAGGGAAACCACATGTCTCAGAAGATATTTTGACATCTTCCTTTGCTAACAGCTAACTACTAACTGAGTTTATGTTTTGATTGCTTTGCTTATGTTGCTGCTCTGGTAATGCTCTGATAATATGCTCTGATAATGTTTTAGCCAAAATTTTCCAAAGGGAGAGTTTGTAAGTGTTTGTTGGCAGCAATTTTGGTAAAACAATGACTTAATAATGTTTTTCTAAATGTCTTAACATTTGGAGCAGAACTGTTTTGTATAATGTCAAAGTAGATGTCTTGACATCTGCCTCCTGAACTGATCTTAGCCCAACATCAGTTTAAGTTTTATGTTTCCTGATTTCCAGCACTCCATAATTCAAGATTTGTAACTCATAGACAGCGAAAAATATGGAGGAATATTTTTCAAAATGCATGGATTTTATCTTGACTTGTTTTTATGGAAATATTCAAAAGAATTGAATATTTGGTTTTAAAGCCCAAGCCCACAGTTACACATATATAAGGACTTGCTTCCTTGTTCAAATGACTGAAACTTTTGAAGAAGAATACTTTCTTTCTGTTTTACAAATTCTAAGTCTTTTAATTGTCAAACACTCTAGTATTGATTGAATACTTGTGTTGTTATTTGGGTTGTTAATTGTGTATCATTCATAAGCTTTTAAGCATTGAATGATTGAAGTGTTTTAAACTTATTATTTCTGTTAGTTTTTCATTGTAAGTGATTGAAGGGATTTGAGGAGGGCCTCATACCTAGGTGAGTCTTAAGTAGAAGTTTAGCACGGGTAGTGATTAAGTGATTAGATCGTAAACTGGTTGTTTACTGAGGGTCTATGAATTGATACTATTTAGTGAACTTCTCCCTAGCTTGGTAGCCCCCAGAGTAGGTGTTGTTGTACACGGAATTGGGTGAACAATCTCTTGTGTTTTTACTGCTTTTGATTTTACTGCACTTTACTTGCAAACAGATATTTGTGTCGTGACATCTCATTTTACATCATATATTTGATACCTGAATTTTAATATTCCTTGTGGGGATGTTTTACTGTTTTGGGGATTGGTTTTGGGCTTTCGAGCAAGGTACCATATCCGGATCATGCTTCATATGTATTTTGAAGTGTGGCATGATGATTCATGGATATGCTATGCGTTTGAGGATGCAATGTAATATGCATTGGTGATTATCGTATGTAAAGTGCCAAATATCAGGCTCATTGGGGTCCGTTTTCCGTTATCTTGAGGTTCCAATACAGATTGGTGATTGATAACTTTAAGAACTAGGGATTAAATCTTGCTGAGGAGGGGCAGCTTGATCTGACCTTCTTCACATGCTGGACTTCTTGTGGATGACTGAGTAGAGACATGGATCTCCTCAAATGCCCCAAGTTTCTCGATGTTGGAGAATCGGGTGCTCATCCGTCTGTAAGGAGGCGACGAAGACGAAATATTGGTCGAGGTGACCGTTATGACTTGCTACCTGCATAGAAAATAAACACTTGAACCCCATGGCACTCCCTTACGATGCCTTCATATCCATGTAATGTCGTGTTTCGCATCTTAGCTTATGATTATTAATACCTTAATGTTTTCAATGCAATGCTTAACAAAGAATTTAAATCACACTTCACATATGAAAAATAAAATAAAATGACATAACAAAGAATTTTTTATGGAAGGGCAAATTTTTATTAATGAGCTTGGCTTGTGAAAAAGCATTCGTACATGGAAATAACTCCTAAATGAGGAATTTGCGAAGAAAAGACAAAATACAAAGAGTAAAATGGCAATAAGAAAATCTCGAACTTCCATTAAAATTCACATTGCTATAGTTCCCATGTCCTAGATCGTCCTAGTGTTGTGCTTCCAAAGGATAATAGTTGAATTGATCCATCCCGTGTTAAGAGGGTGTACTTGTTATTCGTGAATAGTCTTCAGACTACAATCTCTCCCTTTTTTCCCTAATTTTTTCCTGGATTGCTCTTTCAGGTTTTCAATCCATCGTGATACCCATTTTTGCCTAAGTCTCCCCTTTGGGTTTTCAACTTAGCGAGTTATTCTTTTTTTCTTCTTTTTTTAGCACTAACTTTTTCCTAATCCGCCCTTTCTGGTTTTCGACTTAGCATTAATTTTTGGTAGACCGATTATTAAATCTTTGCAACAATTTTGTTAAGTAGATCAAAGTTGGCATGAGCCAAACGTCTATGCCATAGCCAAGAGTTTTCATTCAAGGTAACAAGACATTGTGTATTATTCAAGGAAATTTCTCTTAAGTTAAGAATATAGATATTACTAACCCTAACTCCCTTAAACATACAATCCTTCTTTTCATTGTGTTCAATTATACAATGATTTTTGACAAAATTTACTTTATAACCATTATCGCATAATTGACTAATACTAATAAGGCTATGTCTAAGACCTTCAACTAGTATAACATTTGAGATATTAATAGTTGAGGGATTACCTATACTACCTTTTCCAAGTATCTCATCTTTGTTGTGATCACCATAGGATACAAACTCTTTCTTCTCCGC
The DNA here is from genome assembly GCA_948472305.1 of Vicia faba. Taxonomy (NCBI): domain Eukaryota; kingdom Viridiplantae; phylum Streptophyta; class Magnoliopsida; order Fabales; family Fabaceae; genus Vicia; species Vicia faba. Next base: position 590,441,424 of record OX451735.1, read on the forward strand.
CTCAAAGTTGGAGAAGAGCGATATGTCTCCCGTCATATGTCTTGAATATCCACTATCGAGAATCCAATTTTCTGTCATAGCGTCAAGACACTCATCCTACAAAAATCAAACAAGGGTGGTAGGTACTCAATTCTCATTGGGCCCTTGAGAGTGAGTTAAATAAATGTTGCTTTTGGGCAACCATTGAAAATTTCCTTTAAGCACCAAAAACACCTAAACTTGCATCTTTCAATAGTGTGTCCCTTTTTGCAACAATAGTGACAAAATAATCTATGATGAGAATCACTTATGCTATTACACTTTTGTTTAATCAAGTTATAGCTCTTATGAAGCTTTTAAAAAATTTGAGCATCCAATATATATAGTGTTAGTAGGATGATGTATTTTGTCCAATTTAGTTTCAAGAGTACTCACTTCTTGTTGCCAAATTTGACATGTTTCACATCCAAATTTATAAGATTGTTCATCATCCTTTACACAATTTGAACCATTTACAATGAGTTTCTTTAATGCTTCAAAAATTTTATTTGTTTCTTCAACCTTGGCCTCCAAATATGTAAAAAAAAAAAAATTCTTGGGAGGCCAACTTTTTGTTTGCATATAAAGTTTCTTTTTATAAATTTTCAAATTGATTCTTTAGCTCATTAAAAGACAAATTTGCAACATTTGAGTATTTATAATGACTTACATCCTTTTTCTTGCCTTGACGATGGTTTTCCATGAAAAAATAGTTTACCTCTTCATAACTCTCACTTGAGATTTCATTGCTTGAGACCTCACTATCACTATCCCAAGCAACATAGGCTTGTCTAGAAATTTTAGAGTTGTTTCATTGACACATTCCCTTCTTCTTAGTAAGTGAAGGATAATCCGTTCTATAATGACCCGATTTTCCGTATTCATAGCATATACCCTTTGACTTATCCTTTTTGTTGTCTTAATCTTTAGAGGAGGAGGATTGTCTACTAAATTTGACAAGATTTTTGTCAGAGTGTATGACACCTATTTTGATGTATCGATTATATATTTTTACAAATAAGCATATCTCTTCATCATCCGAATTATCTTCAGTACTAGAGTTACTATCATTTAAGAGCTCTTCCCTTGAGGACTTTGAGCTTGAAGCATTGGGATCCTTAGACTTCAATACAACCTCTTTGACGACCCCTTTTTATTTCTTCTTTTTCTCAAGCTTCTTTTCATGTTTGTCTAAGAAATTGAGTTCTTGCTCACACTCTTCTAGCTTACCAAACAATGCAGTAAGATCGAGTGTAGCAAGGTTATTAACTTCCTTGATCGCGGTGTCCTTTAGTTGCCAATTTCTAATAAGACATCTCAACACCTTGTTAGCAATAGCATTAGAAATAAGATTGCCTAGTAAATTTAAACGATTAATAAGATGAGAGAACCTCTTTTGCATTTGATAAATGGTTCCCCTTTTCTTCATGTGAAAGAGTTCAAACTCTTGATTAAGTATATTAATTCTAGCTTGTTTGACCTCATTAGTTCCCTCATAGGTCACTTGTAGAGCGACCCACATAGATATTGAGGTTTGAAAATGGGAAATACGATAGAAATCATCTACACTGAGTGCGGATACAATGATGTTCTTTGCTTTCCAATTGCAAGACCACTTTTTCTCATCTTTCTCATCCCATAATTTTTCCAGCTTTGGTTCCGTAACACCACCAATAATATATGTCACCGGTGTTGGACCATTTAGAATGGATTCCCAAACACCTTTGTCATATGAGTTGATATGAATTTGCATACAAGCTTTTTAATAACTATAATTTTCTTCCATGAAAATTAGAGCTCTTTTATAATCCCCTTTAGGTTGGTAAGCCATTTTCTAAGAAGTGTCGAAGCCAGAATGAACCGGGCTCTTGATGTCACTTGTTAGACGATGACAAATGTATCTAGAAGGGGTGGGGGTGAATAGATACCCCTTTAAAAAATTATCCAAATAAAATTTGGTTTTGAAAAAGTTTTATCAAAGTGCAACGTGAAAGCTTTTTTAAATTGTCATCTATATGAACGCTATTGGGAAGCTCAGATATGTAAACCGTAAATCAAAATTGATATCGAATGAGAATGATAATATGCATTAATAACCTTAAATAACTTTGCAACTTGTTTACTATTTAATCAATTTCACTTAGCAAGGCTATTTCCAATGGTAATATTAAAAGAACTAGTTAAGTCAATTTATCAAACACTTGGTGTGCAAGTGAATTTTCAGAATTTTTCCTTTGATTATGTTGATACACAAAACCACTTATAATCAAAAGTGATTATAAGATATATCAACACTTGAATTAAAAATCAAAATTTATTAGGAAAATTCTTACAATTCAAATGATAACGCAATGCTATTTGATAAATCGAACAATGAATATCAAAGCAATTAAAATCAAAAATAAAAGTGACACGAGGAATTTGTGTTCACAGTTCCCCACAGTTGTCCTCGTGTATAGGTACGTCTGCGCCTAATTCCAATGGAATTAGGATAATTCTTTCTATTCAAAAATTTCGATACAAGAGAAGTGTTCAAGAGCAGCTCCATAAACCCTTAGTGTAATATAGTGAGAGAACTGAGTTTTTTTGGTTTTATCCAAATGTGCGGATAGCTAGAATCGCCACCGACTTTTCTTTTATCCAATATTTAGGAAAGGTGAAAAGAACTGGAAAGACCTTTGATAGATTTTGAGTTCGGGGGGTATGTTATGAAAAGGGAAGGGGTTAACACCCTTTTCATCCGTAGTTATCTACATGCACTTAATTTCTTAGCTCACTTTTTAAAAATTTCTTTGTGCGTGTGTGATTTGTTTGAAAATATTTTGAAATGCCAATGTAAGGCTAACTTTGTAATAATCCTTGTGTCAATCCTAAAGAATGTATACAAAGTGTTTTTTTTAATATCTTGTTTGAAAGTGTAGTGTGGAAAATGTTTTTGTTTATGAAAAAGGTTATGAACAAGCATTCAAGAGTTCTTACCCACTAAGTATGGTCTTTCTTGTTATTTTCCTTCTCCTTTGGAGATAGTACTATCCATACCATTAGTTGGTAGGTAGCCCCATCTATTGGATGTGAAGGGACATGCGTAGAGTTATCGTATGGTCATCGAAGGCAACATGTAAGGATACTTTAGCAATTATATCAGAGGGACTATCATTTTGCTCGTAGGATCATCAAAGGGACTAGATCATTTTGTAGGTAACCCGAGGGATATCGAGGGACTATGATCTTTATTCGAAAGGGACTATGATGATTTGATCGAGGGTCTTTTGCTAAAGTATCCCTACGTTCGAGGGACATGACCAATATTCGTAAGGCAACAAGAGAGGTTATCCTGGAGGTGCAAGTGTGAAGAGTGTTTGTTTTCAGTTATCTTATCTTGTGAATTATGTTTTCTATGTCACTTTTAGTCTTACCATGCAAACCCTATTTTACTAGCAGTTAAATATGTATAGAAAAATAAAGTGCAGAATATAAAGTCCTACGCTATTACATGGATTTGGGGTAGATACATAGGTATAAAAATTTGCGGGAAAGTAAACCTACGCTATTACATCCTCGGAGCAGATACATAATAGGGGAAAAACGTAGAAATATAAATCTAAGCTATTACATTAATAATGCGACCTATACATTTTGTCTAAGAAAATTAAATAGAAAAAAGAAATAAGAAAAGATGTTAGAAAAAATGTTTTAATGTTGTGTTTTTTTTAGAAAATAATTTAAGTGTTAATAATTGTAATTAAAACCTAAATTCTAATTAATTTTAATATTAAGAAAAAAAAGTTAATTAGTTAATTAATTAGTAAATAAAAATATGTCAAAAATTTAATTACTAATTAAAAAACCTAACCCTAATTTGTTACGGTCTTTAAAAAAATTAGGTTTGTTAATGATTAATTAGAAAATAATTAGTAAAATATAAAGAAAATTAGGGTTAGTTAAAATAAGAAAAAAACCAAATGCATGGAGTGGGACTTGAACCCATGCCCTCAGCCTTAAAGATTATGCCCTTTACCATTGCACCATGCTGTTTTTTGTGATTGAGAATATGAAGCGCTCAACATATTATAAACCTGTGTGTTAGTTTGGAAAAAACAATAATTTTGACAAAAGGCTGGCTCGAACCCATGCCCTTTGCAATACTATACATCACCGTTACCAATTATGCCACACTATTTTTTGTGTTATAGAATACAAACAAATCAAAATATAATAAGAACGTTAGATCAGAGAAACGCCAGAGTCCTAGCTCCGGTCGTCTTCTCCGTTGGATCAAAAACCCTATCCTACAAAAACACATGAGTTAGATCATAAAAGGGACCCTATCCCCCTAATTTGACTCTTGTGAATACAATGGAAGCATTGGTTTGACCTTAAAATGCCTTTAGAGTGAGTTTTGAAAAAATATTTCACACATCCCTAACAATGGCAGATCTTTGTTCTTGCGTCAAAGCTTGCAAACGATGGATCAAAACAGTCCTAAACATCATCATAAACACATATGTATGCACTAAATCACTCAACAATGCGTATAATAAAAGTTTGGAATTAACGAAAGTTACCAAACTAGAGCAGTTGAGAGAGAGTGGTATGGGATGCTACGAGCTACAAGGATGATTGGAATGAGTTCCTGGAGTCTACAGGAAGCTTGCTTGATGCTTGGAATGGACTGAAAATGGATGCACACGAGGGTTTGAATTTCCCTAGTTTTGAGAAATTTTAGAGATTTTAGGGCTTGTTCTTCAGACATCTTTTCATGTTCTTTGATGTCTGAAAATGTTATGTATATATAGAGGAGTGATTTAGGTCAAATGGTGGGCTTGGACATCTTATGAAATCATATCTTTGATTTTGTTTTGAAATAAGTTGAAATCTTTCAAAACCAATGAAAACTTGTTTGAACCAAGGCCACACGGTTTCTTTAGCTTCAAGGTAGGTTTTTGGTACTCCAACATGATTAAAACAAAAGTCCACACGCCTTGTATCAACATCTTGATAATTTATTTGAAAAATATTTGAATAAATAAAATAACAAATCAAGGCCATGCATGGACGAACTTATAGTTCCAATATAAAGTCATGAACACATTTGAACCTGAAAACTTAGGCCCATTAGCCCAAAAATTCAAGTTTGCTCAATTTAGGTTTCATGCATTTTCTCAAAATTGCTCAACTTGCACCAACAATAACTCTCTCAATTTTCGTCATATAAAGATGATCTTTGACTTTTTGGAAACCTCAAGATGTCTTCTACAACTTTCATGTTGGTCATTGTTTCATTTGAAGCCTTTTTCTTTATGTAAATTGATTTGAAAAAAATGTCTTTTTGTTGACTTTTAAAATGACCTCTAATGTTTTGCCCCATATCTCTCAAATGAAGCATTTTTTGGCCTTGAGTTTCGATGGACAAAGTTGTAGAGAATTGAGATGGACAAAGTTGTAGAGAATTGATTTTCCTTCAAGATAGGCTTTGGTTGAGGAATTTATGAAGAAGTATGTGAAATTTATGCTTGGTAAAAGTTTAGTTTACTTCTTCTTATGAAAACCCTAATTTAGTAACTTTTGACTTTTGATGAATCTTGAGTTTTCTTGATGAATCATGTCCAACCCTTGATCAAATGATGAATGTGACTTCAAAATTTTGATGTTGACAAACATTCTTAAGGTTTGACTGTAGAATGGTCAAAGTTGACTTTTTGTCCAACACAGTTGATTTCCAATCATCTGGCTAATTGACTGAGCAAACTTGTGATGTAAGGCTTGAAGCTTGGTATGAGGGTACCTTGAGACATATTAGAAACCATTAAATCCACTTGAGGCATTAGAAGCTCAATTTTCCTTGAGAAAAACAAAACCCTAGTTGTAGGTGAATTGCTCAGGAGGAGAGTTTGTCTGACCAATTCCTTGAGTATTCTTGAGCCATTGAGAACCCTAGGAGCATGAGGAGGCCTATTGAAAATGGGAGGGAAAATTTTGGGGTACAACAACTGCCCCTGTTCGATATTCTTAGACCTTAAGGGTTAGATTGGCATATCCGCCATTCGTGATCTGAAGGTGGAAGATGATTGAACACTTAAGTGCCAAGAAATTTGCATTCATTGGTGCACGAAGTAATGTTGTTGGTTGATTGTACCACTTGAACGAGCTTAAAGATTCCGTTCAGAGAAGTGATAAAGTGTCTTCAGAGATGGGGTTATAGATGTCATCCGAAGTAAATGTTGATAGGAGTACCAAAATGAGTCTATGCCCGACTGTATCTGAAAAAGTTTACTAGAATGAGTCTGTGTTTGACTGTTTCTAACAGATGTGTTGGGGAGTGTCAGAATGAATATTATGTCTTGATTGTATCTGAATGATGTTCTAGAATGAGTCTATGTCTTGACTGTATCTATAAGAGGATCAGAATGAGTCTTCGCCTGACTGCATCTAAAAAATATACTAGAATGAGTCTACGTCCGACTGTATCTAAAAGATGAATTTGGAATGAATCTACGCATGACTTTATCCAAGAGAGTTTCAGAATGAACTTTCGTCTGGTTTTATCTCACCGATGCTTTTCAAAATGAATCTATCCAATTTTATCAGAGGGAAATGCTTTTTGGAATGAATCTCTCAAGGAAATGCTCGTCTGAATTAGTCTCTGAGGGATATCATCTGGTCGTGTAGATAGTCGCCCCGTCCTGTTTCGAGAATTGATCTAAAACCTACCTATAAATTGCTAATAACATTCGTCTATTTAACTTGAAAACAAAGTTAACTTCGTGCAATGTCATGATGCATGAAATGTATTTTGTAATGATGCTCTCAAAATAAATGAGAATAGTATATGTGTTTCGTTTGCATATGTTATGATATTTTATAAATGATGTATGGATGCAATATGTCATTGGAGCATATCGGTAACTTCTTGTAACAATGTCTAGTTGGGGAAAATAAATCCTTGACTGTTGATGGGGATGAAGAAAGTAATTCTTCAATTTTTTTTAGAATAACTTTATTCGGGATTTACACTTTCTGTTTGAGGACATTCCGCTGGGGATCTTCGACTTCTTCTTGGGGATAGAAACATTCAAGGAAAGTCGGTCGTTCGTCATTCTTTTTATTGAAGGATTTGATTCTTATGTACCCTGACTGAGGATAAAAGAGATGGATATTCCTATGATGTGCTATCTGACCAGGTTTTAGATATGGGTATCAACTCTTTTGGGGAGGACAATGTTGAATGGTATCTGGCTGGAGAAGAGAATTCTGTCAGGGAATTTGCAGTATCAGAGAAATAAACTTCGTTGGGGAATTAAATCCTGTAGACTGTGTTTGAGGAAATAATCTCTGATGGGGATTGGAAATTCATAGGCTGAACTAAGGAAGTTCCTACTATATGCTGGAGAAATGATCAAACTTCTTAATCTTCTAGGGGACCTATTGGGGAAGATGATAATGTCAAGCTGTCCCTCAGGGATATAGAAGTGAACTGCTGGAAGATGCCTCAGTTTCTGTCTGAGGGTATGTTAGATTTGTTGGGGAATATATCTCTATTGGGGATGAGCTTATGAAGATAGCTTTGTAGAGATAGTTCCATGGAGATTTCTCTGTGGGGATTTATGGATAACTTGAACATTATCCCAACTCTTAGAATATTTAGTAAATGCTAATCCTATTTTCGTGCATATATTTTGTAAAAGTAATCATATTCAAATGCATATGTTCATTTAACGTAATCATTGGACGTTTTTGCAAACAAAACAGAGGAAGTAAAAGCAATTTTGAATTTTGAAATATATTTAACTGCATTGATTTTGAAAGTTTTCCTATAAACATGCAATTTTATACAGGAAGACAGAAATCCTAGTAAGACGAAATCGTCGCAAAAAATTGAAAAAAAGGGGTACAAAGAAAAACAGCTATGTGGAAACGATCCCATCGAGTTTCAACTCTATTATTGCCTCTATGTCTTCAAGTATGTCATCACTTGTTGTCAGAAGAAGATGATTGAATTGATATGTACCGTTTGAACTTGACGCTAGTAATAAAGCTGGTTGTAAGTAGATGAGTGATCCAACAAGATATAGTCTTACGCTTTAATCTCTAAATTTTTCCTGGACCGCCCTTCGGGATTTCAGTCCACCGGGATATCCTTTTTTTCCCAAGCCGCCTTTTCAGGTTTTCAACTTACCAGATGTACCATATATATATGGCGAAGATCTTCACCGTCCATGGTGGTAAGTATCATAGCACCTCCAGAGAATAACTTTTTGATAAAAAATGGTCTTTCGTATGTGGGAGTCCATTTGCCCATAGGATCACCTTGTGGTAGGATGATGCACTTTATTACCAAATCACCAGCCGGGTACACCTGATGTTTGGCTTTATTGTTAAAGGCCTTGATCATGCATTTATGATACATCTGACCTTGATCATATGTTATCTTTAATCAGGTCTAATCCTGGATCTTCCTCCAAGTTTGCATGTCTTTTTGTTTCCAAGTCATTTTTATTTTCTTCTTCAATGACGGTTTTCTTTCCAATAGGAATATACGTAGGTTTAGTTGGCTTCTGAATAAGATCCTTAACCCTGGGTTAAGAGTGATTCTTTCTCTTGCATTTGGTTAAGGGATGGCCAATACAATGACATAAGGAACAAAACTTCAAAACCTTTTCATACTCAATATCCACAAAGAATGCAAACCTCACTCTTTCAACAAGAATCTTGTAACTGAAATCCTTTGTTAAATCCAAATCCATCAGGACTCTAACAAAATGGCTAAAAGGTCTCTCGAAAGAGGACTTATTAAAGGCTTGATCTATGCAAATGGGTGTTCCAACACTACTAGCAATAGAAAAATAATGTTAGGTCTCCAATATTCCTTAGACCGACCATGTATTCTTATCCAAACATGAGCATAAGTTTGTTTCAGAGTAGATGGTACAAAATATTTGGTCCAAGGAAAGAGTTTGAGAGCACCTTGGTTGAGAATCCAAGCGTTGACTGACCTAATACGATGGGACATCTTCAAGCGAGGAGAAATCAAATTCAAAAAATCCTTTCTCAAGTGAAGTAACACCTTATTGTCCTAGCTTAAGCCATAACTCCATAAGCTTCTGTTTAACATTAACCACTGGTAATGGCGTCAAACCTTTTGACCAGACAACTCTACCATGTAAGTGGTGTTTACAAGCTTCAACCCCAAACTTGTATTCATCCTACGAGATTGATATGGATAATTTATCCCCTTTGAGACAAGGAACATGTAACTGGTTTATCGGAATATCACAAACATTATTCGAAACTACAAAAGCGAAGGATTTTGCAGTTTGCTTGTCTATTTTCTTCACAGTAGATATAGAAATAAAATTAGAACGTGTTTATGAAAATAGAAGATGAGTATCTATGACAGATAGTCGAGAAAACAAAAAGTAATTTGAGAAACTAGCTATTATCAATAAAGAGGAACATCATTTTTCTCGACAAAATAACTTATTTCAGCTCAAAAGATAAATTGAAAATCAAAACACATTGTATTTCCTAACACCATTTGATTTCATGTGTCTTCTAAAATCTCTACAAACAGGGCATTGGATTTCTTTTATAAAAATAAAAATAGAATATATTAAATAGAGTATATTCATGTTTGTCATTTAGTTTTGCCAACATCTATATCTATTTATCAAAAGTCACACACACCCACTATCCTTTTACCTAACAACAATACCTATAAATATAAATTCATTCGTTCACCTTCCCATTCTTCTTTTACGCCATTTGCTTTTTGTGTTCCAACCATAAATTTGTAATCCATGATTGTTGTATTAATGCTTGTTTAAATGTTTCTATTCAATGATTATTACAAGTACAAATTGTATGATGCAACGTGGTAGGAGATTAGGGGTATATTTAAGTTTGATTTAATTTTTTATATATAATTAATTAGTAAGAAACTCGTGCTACTGCACGGCTGAGTTCACATTAAATATCTATCGAACTATCATTTATAAAATTTAAATTTATTTTTCAATTGGTTAATATTCACATAGTTATAAATATACACTAATAATATGTATTTGTTTTTAAGCATTGACATGTACTTATAATAAATCATACAACTTATTCTCTAACTTCAATTATATTAAACCGTAACAAAATAAAGATTTAAAAGATAAACATTAAAATTAACAGTCTACAGTTGGTATCTCATAGATACGTTCACATATACCCGTAAATCCAAATTAGTTAACAAACTCCAATTGAGTTCAAATGAATTAATTGTAAAAAGTTATTAAACTTATTTTAGATATTAACTCATTTTTCCAAACCTAAAACGTACGACAGTTTCCTTGACATTTCAATTTTGAAACTTTCTTACTATATATTTTAAACATAGTTAGAGAATAAAATTTATTAAACCTATTTGAGATATTAACTCATTTTTTCAAATAAAAAATGTATGACAGCTTCTATCAAATCTTTAAAAGTTTCTACATTTAATGTATATTATTATAAATATAAAAAAAACTCAATTCCATTTAAATCACGGTTATAAATAGACTTGATTCCTCATTTAAATCGAAATCAAATCCAACAATTCACCTTAATTTCATTCTATTTCTTTTAGAGATCTTATCAATTTTAAAAAAATCAAACATATTTTATCGATTATATACATTTATTTTTTTTAATTCTTTTAAAATAGAAACTAAAGATACATTTATCAAATTTGTAGAGTATATATATTTTGTAGAATATTAAATATTAATAAATACACCAATATTAAATATAATTAAAATTAATTGTACAAATATGTGTATCATATATATTTTTTATATTATTAGTGATAAATATTTTTTAAGTTTTATTACATATTTAATATAATGATATCAAATATAATTACGTATTAAATGATTCTATAAAATTTATATATTGAATTATTATGACAAAAGATCTTAGTAAAATAACTATTTTACATTATTATCTATTTAATTAACATAATAACTTTGTTAATATTCTAAATACAAATAACAAATAGTATTTAAAAATAATGAGATAGACATCTCATTAATGTTAAATTGAAAATAACTGAGAAATTAATATATAATATATATTTGATTCTTTTAATGTTAAAAAAGATATTCAAAAAATAATAATTCATGTCGAATACCATTTAATTCACACTACTTAAGTCTCACATCTTTACTATTCAATATATAACTCATTCTTGACATTTTATTAATTTTAATTATTTATTGGCTTTTTTTACTCAAAGAAATTAATTCAAAGAAATTAAATATTCAAATATTTGATACTCTCTCGTCAATATTTATTACTATCATTTATGTCATATTCTTTTTAGTTTTGTTTTTTTTATCATTTATCATAATCAATCTAATTTTAATTGTTTGATTTGATACAATAAAATTATTTTTTTGAAAAGCAAAAGACACCTTCTACTAAAAAGCACAAACATATCAAACTTTGGTGTTGCAAATAGAAAATTTTGCTCTAAAGTCTACACAGCTAATCCGGTTAAGGTTTTTTCTTGGTTTAGAACTTGAACATTGTATTTGAAACAATATAGTTAAGAATTTTATTATTATATTGCTTTGAACTTAATTTTCCAATCCTCCTGATCTCTTTAGGAAGTTGTAGAGTATGAGTCTTATCTCTCTCTTTTTGTTCTTCCTTTTAAAGACCCATTAAATCAAAGGGAAATGCTATACGAAATACCAAAAATATGATGTGTGTGTATATTACTTTTACTAATCTAAAGAGAATGGTCTAGTTGTAAACACATAAAATACAAAATAGAGTTTACAGAAAAACAATATGAAGCAGCATATACAAATAGCAGCATCCAAACATATATTTTAGCTGCAAATTGCAACACAGTATGAGCAATTGCATACAAAATTTAGGAATCAGCCCACCAGCCATGACACTGCCTCTATTGAGAATCTATATAGTTTAGTTATTAACTTTTTGCTATCTACAAATCTCAATACAAAATTCATCAGTTGTCACGCCGGGCTGAATGCACCCAACAACAGTATCCAATACCTCTCTTCCAATCTATGAAACAATTTGTGAAATGAGAGTCTAAAAATGAATAAAAGTTATCATATAATGCAGTAAGATTACAACAGAAATCTGTCAAACATTACAACAAAAACAATGCATACTTTCGCATGCAAAATAAAGTTTACAGAGCATGTATGTATGATTCTCCTCATCAATTAACTAATAATCAGTGTTGTCAAACAATGACTATAGACGCACTATAACATAACATAACTTTAAAAAATCACTAATGTTCCACAATACACTAACAAACCCAATTCATTTAGCTAACCCAAGCAATTGTGTATTACATAATTTCTTAAGCCCTTCCAAAATGCAGTTGTGCACCGACAGGAAACTCCAACGATCCATACACAATTCCTATATTCAAACATGAGATGATATATAAATAAAATTGCAGTTTGTTATAGAAGGAAAGATAATATAAAAAGTAAGAATATAATTTGGTAGTTTAATTGACCTGAAAGTTGACAATTAAATGAAATAGTCCTAGAACCACTTGCATCTGCACCACCAGGTGCGTCCATGTAAAATTTTGAACCCTAAACTAAACATGATCTACATACTGGAATAGAACTTCAAGTATCAGATTTTGTAGCATATTATTAGAGCCAACATCCTTCAGATATCAGTGCTGAAACTAAAACTGCAGATGAAAGTTCTCAAGCGGAAGTGGAAAATGGGAATAGCAAACTCGACAAAAGATGAAAACTTCAAGTCTATTGTGAGAATTGAAATGAAAGACAACTTTGAAAACATCATCCCTATTCAAGTCAAAAGAAATTAACCAAATTTCAATTAAAAAAGTCAAATTCATTATTAATACATGTGTGTAAGCATGTGTATGAGAAATTCATTGTTAACCAAATAATTGTAGAAAGTTGAAACACTCTATAGAAAAAGGCTTAATGAAATCTTTGGTATAGATAAGAATGAAAATATATTTAGTAGTAGAAACTAAACCTTGAAAATAGAAAGAATCCAAAATCCTGTCTTCTTTTATTTCCCGAGCAAGATAGTCCTTCACAAATGCTTCCACCATCACCATCAAATTCTCTATCACCAATACCTTCAATTAAACCTCATCAATTAAACCTCCACTTCAACAATCACTAAGCATACCAAATTTCCAATTAGTCCTCTTCATTATGAAATCCAATTGAAGGAATGACGTCAAACAACTTTTCCATTGCTTTTGCTTACAGAACCAACTTCATTGAAGGAAAAGCCTTAAAAGAACCAACTTCATTAGTGTGAAAGATTAGCATGATATTTGATTTTTCAAATGTCAAAAATAAATATTTAGCTTTGCCACAATAAAAAATAATGAGAACCGAAAATAGATCTAAACCTCACTCTCGTAACTTTCAAGCCACAAAGCCACTGTAACCAACGTTGTACCACCTCCATCTAAATTTCAGATCTACAACTCCATTGAAACTCACATAAACTTTACCACTAACTTTCCAGCATCACCAACAACCATCTCCATTTTCGCTTTAATTTCCACCTTTGTTGTAGAACTTCAAAACAACCTCCAGATTGCACTATCTTATTCATGTTCAACAATCAAAGAGATCTATAAATTTCACTCCTCCCTTCTACTCACCATCTTCATCTTCTTCAAACAAATCGCAAAGGAATGAAGAAGTTGTTCTTAGATCCACTGCGTGCCAAGTTGAAGCTTGAAGCGTGAAGAAAAGTATCAACAAAGAAGAAATGGAGGGATGAATCTTGAAGATTGGAGAAAGGAGGGATTGCGGTTTAAAGAGATACAGGTTTCATACCCCAAATTTGTCCTACCTCAACGATCCTTTTCTTAGAATTATTTAATTAAAGATGGTACAATAATATCTGATGGACTATCTTTATTCAAGATCAAGGGAGGTGTATTTTAAATCAAGAAGATTTAGTTGTTATTTAAAAGGGAGGGGTGAAAATTAAATCCGAAAGTATGCAAAAGAAAGGAGAAAAATTAACGCTAGGCCCAATTGAATTAAAGGAGAAGTTTTGACTACAAACGAAGAAGTACTAGGCTGTATGGATCAAGCGCTGACCCAACAGAACTTCTGAAACAAATCCCAGAAGTTCTTCTTTATAGAAACAAACGCAAAAGCTATGCAGATCAGAGCCAGAATCATGCACAAGCTAGTACTGGTACAGAACTAGAATATCAGATATTCTAGAAGAGTCAAATTGTAAGCAAGGGAAGAATCAAATTATCTTCCACAGCCCATCTCGGAGTTTCAGAGGCTAAGCAACCCAAGCCCAAATCTGTTGGACGTTCACTGTATCAATTTCAATCAAATCTTCCATAGAGAATAAATTCCAATCAATCTTTTTAATTCTATCCTCAATCTTTGCTCTAGCCATAGTCCAAGCCCAAAAGTTGAACATTATAAATAGAGGAGAAAATTAGAAAACATGAGAAAAAAGGAAAGGAGGAAAGAATACGAGGAGAGAGATGAATTTGCAGATAAAAGCAATACGGTAACACTTGAAGAAAGAGCAAGGGGAGTAGAATTTCTGGAAAACCCAAAAGAAGAACACGCAGAAGAGTAACTGAGGTTCTAATATCTGTAACCCTAGTTTCAATCGCCATCGCTCCACCTTTCGTCGCTGCTGTCACCAGAATCTGCAGAAGAAGAAGGAAATGACAACAAAACACGCACCAGAATCAAAAGAAAAAGCGCCAAAGGGGTAACAAATTTTAATTTGTTTCTTTACTATTTTTTTTCATGCTGGGTTTAAGATGAATAAGGTCAAGAGAACATAGACACGGCTGGAACTATAGAAAAACAGATCTGTAGATAGTTTTATAATCTGATTGCATATGTTCACGCTAATTTCTTATGTTCAGATGTAGTTCCCCTTTTAGAAGTTCTGACTGGGCTTAACCCAAGTTTCAGATTTTTTTCCTTGTCCAGAATCAGCATTGGACTTATGTACTTTCTGTCTTCCATTTTCCAGAAGTTCTGAGTAGTGGGCTTAGCCCAGAAGTTAACACCCCTATTTTCTGACTTTACTAACCAACTTGCAGCATACCTTTTCAGAAGTTCTGCGACTGGTGCCAAAACCCAGTCAATTTCCCTGCATCCCCTGCAGAACTTCTGTCCCTTTCAGAACATCCCTTTCCCAGAATTTACGCTAGGGCTTAATAACCAGAAGATGCAACCCCCTGTTCATAAATTATTTTGTTTTTTCCTTTATTTTTCTATTTTTGTAATTACTATACTATTATTATAATTATTAATTTTTATTGTTAATTTTATTTATTATATCACTCAAATTATTTTTACATAAAAAAATTACATATTATTTTCTTATGTTATTTTCATTAAATGTTTTTTATATCATGCATTAATAAGAATTTTTGCAATTAATATCTATAAAAAACACTCAACAAATCTCAATTTTTTTCGCAATCAAATGATCTAAACAACTTTTTTTGCAAAGGGTTTCAAGCAGATTTTGACTTACTATGCATTTAGCCAAAATCTCCGCAATCACTACTCTCGGTCAAATGTGAGGTGATTCAAAGTACGTTTGTAACCCCTAAAAAACACAAACCCATATGAACTACGAATTGGAACTCTGATTCCTCATAAGAGGATACGTAGGCATACGATCAAAAATCGTAGTGAGTTCCCCTATTAAAACTTAAAACCCTTTCCCCTATTAAAAATTAAAACTCTTTTCCCTTAATAAAACTTAAAACCCTATTTTACCCAAACCTAAACCTAAAACCTAGTATCCTTGTGAACAAGATAGATGAAAGGTGCCTAACACCTTCCTTCCGTCTAATGAAGTTCGAAACCTAGAATCTCTGTCTACGAATTAGGGTTTTCTGTTAGATTCCCTTCCCTGGGATAAAAAACTAATAGTGTCGACTCTAATTAAAAATCCAGTCGCAACAGTTGGCGACTCTGCTGGGGATTTCAACTTTAGGTTTTAGGATTTTTACTATGGGGGGTTTTATTTATTTATTAATTTATTGCATTATTTATTCATTACAATATTTATTTATTGCATTTATTTATTTATTGTCGTTTCTTTATTATTATATATTTGCTATGTGGTGGGTTTTTATTTCAAAAAATATTTTCAATAACCCTTAGAAAGAAGGTTCGTTTATTAGCTTAGGGGGTACATCATCCCTGCGAGTTTATGTGACGACTTCGCCTAGAGTCGGTGAACTTCCGAAAAAGGAATACTTATCGAGAGATATCCTCTTGACGAGTAGGACTTTGGAAGATCGCCCATGACTCTTTGTAACGGCCTTAACCTAAAAATTCATGACGAGACCTTTCATGACTTTGAGACGAAAGTCTCGGTCCGTAAAGAGGCTCCACCTAAGGGAGGCCCTTGTGCTTTTTCCCTCTGGTGTTATTCATGACACCCTTAAGGAAACCACCTTCTGGGAGGGTAGATTAACTGTAGGTTAAAATTAAGGAACCTACCTTCTAAGGGTACTTATCACCAAAACCCCGCCACTAAACCATACATCCATACATTCATGCATTCATATTTTTCATATATTCATTAGTTGCGTCTTTTTATCCATCTTATTCACAGGGTACCATAACGAAAGATGATAAAATCAGGTTTTTTTGGGGGCTGTCTAAAAAAATGGATACCAAAGGGAAATAACTTGTCCGTGTCAATGCCTTCTAGCTTGACCTTTCTGAAATCAAAACTATAAAGGGGAACTATCTGAGAGAGCTCTGAAGATGTACGCTCGCTGCTATGGGGATACCCTTAACTTGACTAGAGTAGATGTTCAAATAGATGTTGTATCTGCCCTTATTCAGTTCTACGACCCTCCACTGAGATGTTTTACTTTCCAAGACTTCCAGCTAGCACCAGCTCTGGAAGAATTTGACATAATTCTGAAATTTTCTAAAGAGAAAGCCTATGTAGGTATCGGGCAAGCTGTTGAGGTCAAAGTTTTGGCAAAAGGCTTAGGGATCCCTTACCCTGAGTTAGTGAAAAATTATCAACGGGAAGGTCCGATATAAGGAATCAAAAGGGTATACTTGGAAGCTAAGGCACTTGAATTTTCTAACTATAAAGAATGGGAATCTTGTGTTGATTGTTTAGGGCTATTGGCATTTGGTGTAATTTTATTTCCTCTGACCACATAATATATTGACCCTGCAGGCATTAGCATATTTTGGGGCGCGAAAGTCTTTAATATTGATCCAACTCTTGCTCTACTCACTGACGTTTATTACTGTAACACCCCAATTCTACCCGACAATTATGAATGTAAATCAGAGTTATAAAACTCATACAACTGAATCAGGATGCCACAAATTCAACTTAAAAACCATTGCATTTAACATGGATACATAACACTTTTAAAACTTCGGATGAACCAACCACAAAATAATTTAATCTTTTAATTCAATAACTTAAACAACTACGCAGCGGAATCATAATAACATCTTTGTCCAACATTACAACAATTTCAAAATAAAACATACTTAGCAAAATCAAATTAGATTTCAAAAACTGAAATAATCAATAATTATAAGAAACAAGCGTTCATCCCCCCGAGTGTTACGTATCAAAGCAATGACATCGACTCCAACTACTGAAGGTAGACCACCTTCACTCTAGATTACCTGCACGTTACCAACATAAGAGTAACATTCAAACAGAAGGGGTGAGATATCTAACAATATAATAGAACACCACTTCTCATCTCATACATAACAATAATCACAACAGAATACCAACAATATACACATTTACCGCATCAGTACACAACTTCTTTATGCAATCATATAATGAGACTCAATACTATGAAAATGCATGTGGTACCATTGGAACAGAACTCCCATCTCAAAATAATTGCAAATAAATAGAGGCATCAACAAGGCATAAGCCTTCATCTTAATATTCGCCAATACAGGCCATCTTAACGAGCATCAGCTCTATCTTGATATGCAATGTATGCGACACAATCATGAATGTAGTAATAACAACCACAATTAACAACATCTCAACACAACACCATCGTTGGCCAGAATCCTACATCTTAATAGCTTCCAATTATTAGAGGCATCTCAACATCATTCATCAACATAATTCATCAACATGATTCATCAACATAATTCATCAACATAAATAATCAACATAATTCATCAACATAGTTCATCAACATAATTCATCAACATAATTCATCAACATAATTCATCAACGTAATTCCACAGCAACTCAGCAATAACAACAATACTATGATAGATCGACAATCCCTCAACGTTGGCCATAGGCCTACAACATGATAATGCTTATAATTAATTAATAATATAAGGCTTATCTCTAATTAACAAACCTCTAAATATTATTATTCTATAATACTATATCATTATCATTATAAATCTTACTGTCATGAACCAAGCGATAATCTAAGATCGTCTTATCCTTATCATACTTTACAAAATCATCATAGCGATTAACGCGGGAAGCTAACTCTAATCCTAATTTGGGTAATAGGATTGTTTCTTCTTATCCTTCATTTTAATCCTTAAGAATTAATTTCATCATGTTAGATATCCAACGCTTCAAACGGCACCTCAAACGGAGTCTGGAAACTCAAGTTATAGCCTTTGGAAGAATCTGTCAAAAATCAGACTGCATGAGTCGATGCATACTTCTTTGAGTCGACACGTACTGGTCTAGAATCCTACATGAGTCGAAGCATAATCCCATTGTGTAAACTCATACTGAGTCTGAAACACTGCATGTATCGATGCATAATCCTATGTATCGACTCATCCTGAGTCTTAATTCCTGCATGTCTCGACGCATGGTCTTTGAGGTCGACTCATACTAACCTGTGCTGAATATTTTCTGCGATTTCACTATGTTTTCACTGTGATTTCCCTGCCCTAGTTCCTAAAACATCCTCTATTCATATGTAATCCTCAATTATAATGATCCTATGTTTCTACATCAATTATACAGCATTAGGGCATCATTATTCATCTTTAAATCATTGATCCTCATCAAACAATAATGTATATATTTCAATCATAAACAAAACAACTTATAAAATCCAATCCCACATACTACTCATCATAAACCAAATTATAGAGTCAGAACCCCATCCTTACTTTGGATTGAAGGTTGCTCTACCAATTTTCGGATTGAATTCCATTCTGGCTCTTTTCCTTCTTTTCTTCAACTTTCACATTCTCTTCCAACCCTTATTTCTTTCTCTTCTTACTGCTACTTCTTTTCCTTATTAATTCTAAATAACTAATATAATAACCCTATAATTCTCATTATGTCTTAATGGGCTTAAACCTCCTACACCCCATTTCTACTACTTCTAATCCTTAAAAATAAGCTCACGTCAAATAATATTATTATTCTAATATTATTCCACAACTTAATAGAATAATTAAATCCAACTAATCACACACGACATCTATCATCGTAACACAACTTTATAAATGAACCCAAAAATAATTTAATTAAATAATTAATTAAATTACGGGCGTTACAATTACACTTTGCATATGATGTATGAAAAGAGAAAAGGCACTTTGAATTGTTGCATTTCACTCCTATATACTTGGTTCATGACCATCTTTACAAAGAAGACTATATGATTCCAAAGCTGACCAAATGTGAATGGCCCTAGAAATTAAAGTCTCTCACTGCAAACTAGGTACTATGGTATGCAAGGAAGCTAGATATTGGTGACATCATTATTCGATGTGGAGACTTTCCTAATGTCCCGTTGATTGGATCACGAGGTTGTATTAACTACAACCCTACTCTGGCCCTGCGACAGCTAGGGTATCCTTTGGAAGACAAACCTATGGACGAACAACTCCAACCATTGATCATCCACGACATGGGTACAAAATACCAAGAGTTGCTCAACAAGGTTATCCAGGTTTGGAATAAGGTCAATAAGAGGAGAGCTGAAAGAAAG
This sequence comes from Vicia faba, assembly GCA_948472305.1. NCBI lineage: Eukaryota > Viridiplantae > Streptophyta > Magnoliopsida > Fabales > Fabaceae > Vicia > Vicia faba. Next base: position 590,461,465 of record OX451735.1, read on the forward strand.
AATGCCATAGAAAGAGAGCCTTACACCATATGGGTTAGAGATAGGGTACAAATTATCAAGCTGCCCTTTGAGATAGATCCAAGGTATAAGACAGAGGTCCCATAGGTCACGCCTATATCCTTGGAAGAAGTTGATAATTTGAAAAATGGCCTAAAGCAAGCTCAAAAGGAAAAGAAAGAGTTAGAGCTCAACCTTCTCAATTTGACCAAAGAGAAGAAGCATATGTAGCTCATACTTGAGTCCAAGGACTTATAAATTGAGAGAGATCAAAAGGTATTGGAAAAGGAGAGTCTCAAGCAAAAGCGCACAACCGAAGGGATGCTAAGTGCAACCTTCAATCTGGATTCCCACAACCAAAGGTTAGAAGATGCTGCTGCTCAAATTGGAAAGTTAACCAAATGGTATGAAAAGGCTACACATGACAAGAAGGTACTAGAGGAGGACCTAAGAGCCCAGATCCAAAGTTTAAGACACGCTTCCTTAGACCAAGAAGAGAAAATAAAGTACCTCACCACTTGATTGCAAGACAGCCAAGAAGCAGAGAATAAGGAATGCCTCGAGAGGATGGAGGCACAAGGACTCTTGGTTTAGAAAACTAAAGAATACGAGCAAGTATGCCTAGAATTGCAGGGTCTAAAAAAAGACTTCCTTATTCAGCGGAGACTTTATATGGAAATGAGGGGTGAAAATATGTATTGGGAAGAGCAGTATGTAAAGATCTCCCAAGCAGAGAGAGACAACCATAAGATAATCCCACATCTTTATCAAGAGTACCCGTATTATAAGGAAAGACATGAGAAGCTTGTCTTCTTAGCCAACAATCTTATTGAGGATATCCCTAGAAGTCTGAGAGATACAGAAAGTGTGATGGTTCCTCTTCCAAAGGACGTTGAATACTTTCTCCATCTTTGTCGAGCAATGGTTGATGGTTTCAGAGAACACATCCGTAGGAGCACCTAGAAGATTTATTTCCTTTCATTTATGTTTATGCAAACAAGTTTTGAATCAAAGTTGTAATATTTTTCAATATATGGATTATGTTACTTTCAATAAAGACATTTTGTTTTCGTATCTCGTTTGCGTATCCATTTCAAAGACAATCACCAATTAAAATAATAATAAACAAAAGATAATTGTGTACCCAAGTGAATAAGACATTTCATGTTCATAAGCATTCATAAAACACAAGCATATCATATCAAAACTCATCTCTCGCAAAATCTCTCCAGTAAACCATTGGCAGAAGAAGATCTCCACCTCCTTGGCCTCCATATCAAACAAGGGCCTACCAGCAAAAAGCAATGGAACAAATTGAGGAGACTCAGGTTGCATTCAAATAAGATCTCAACCAAGTAAAGGGTGATGTGAGTTCAATGAAGGGAGATCTGAGCCAAGTTCTTCTAGCTCTGAAGAACATCATTGATAGGCAGGACCAGATTCCCAGGGTAGCTTTCGAAGAAGTAGCCCAAACCATTGGTGCATCAAATGGTCACCAACTAAGGAAATAACCAGAGGTAGGACTCCAAAAGTCCGTCATGGCCCAACAAGAAGCTGAGACTTAAGGGTTTGTCCCACCACCATCAAAAGCAGGGACCCTACAAATCCCAGTCAACAACACGGATAACTACCTAGATCTACAATACTGAGACCACAACCCAGCAGAGGCCAACCAAGCACCCTTAAAGATGAACAATACTCATGTTGTTGATAATCCACTGGTAATGAATCAATACAAAGATCTGGAGGAAAGATTAAAAGCTATGGAAGGTTTCGAGGCCTTCGAGGTAGATCCTCTCGAAATGGGCCTAGTTCCTAATGTGGTAATTCCATCAAAGTTCAAAGTACCTAACTTTGGAAAGTATAAGGGGCTCAACTATCCAAGAAATCACCTACGCATGTATTGTAGGAAGATGCATGCCCATGCCCACAATCAGAAGCTGATGATTCACTATTTTTAAGATAGATTGGGTGAGGCATCTTTAGACTGGTATATGCAATTGGAGCAAACACACATTCAACTTGGGAAGATCTTGCTAATGCTTTCTTAAAGCATTACAAATATAACCTGGACATGGCGCCTACCCGCATGCAACTCTAGAATCTGTCCTAGAAGAAAGAAGAGTCCTTCAAGGAATATGCTCAAAGATGGAGGGAGATGGCATCCCGTGTGCAAACACCACTATTAGAGAAGGAATTAGTAGACATATTCATGGGAACTTTGCAAGGGATGTATTATTAAAAAATGGTTGAGAGTATCTTTTCGGGATTCTCAGATCTAGTGACTATTGGAGAAAGAATCGAGAATGGAATAAAAAGTGGTAAGATATCAGGGGGATCATCAAATGCTCCCCATAATCTAAAAAGACCTACTTCAAACTTCCCAAAGAGAAAAGAGGGATAAATTAACGTTGTAGCCTCACAAACAAGGGCATCACAACCACTGATGATCCCGCAAGGGCAGCAGCAAGATAGATTTACGAGGCCACCAAGAAACTTTGATCCACTCCCAATGCCACCTAGCCAGTTATTATAACACTTGGTTAAGGCATCATTAGTGGAAATCAAACCTCTAGCTCCTCTAGTCGGGCCACTCCCACGAAGGTATAATGATGATTCCAAATGAGAATACCATACTAATTCTTCGGGGCACACCATAGAGAAATGCTAGGCATTCAAACACAAAGTGTAGGACTTGTTAGAATCTCATGATATCACCTTTGAGAAACCCAACATCAAGACAAATCCCATACCTCCGCATGGTGGGCCGACAATAAATGCAATTGAAGTAGTCACTGACTTTGGGGCAATCAGACAAGCAGAAACCCCAATCAACTTGTTAAAATAATATCTGTTCGAATGTGGGTTCCTGTTGGAACATAATAAAGCCTTCGAAAGAACTTTGCAAAAGCTAATGGACTAGGGGATAGTCCAATTTGAACCATACTCTGAAGAAAAATATGTAGTCGCGATTGAAGAAAAGAAGCCATTGGTAATCCTTTGCCAGGGCCCAAATCCTAACGAGAAAACTCTAGTGATCCTGTAGGAAGAAACAACGGAGACCACAAGGATGGCACCCAAGAAGAATCTCCTAATACAAACTATTCAAAAGTCCACAATGGTAATTAAGGGACCCCCACCTATCCTTTATGAGAGTAACAAAGCAGTTCCATGGAGTTATGACTCGGCTGTATACATTAATGGAATGAAATAAGAAAGTGAGCCATCACCAAGTCAGGGACCTGTAATTTCTAATATAGCAGGGACAGGGGGTATGACCTGAAGCGGTTGAATTTTTGGAGTTGAACCATCAAAGAAGAAAGATGAGACTCCAACAAAGGACAAGGGAAAAGAAGTGGTGGATACAAGTCAAGAAACAGAACCTCCAAGCAAAAACTTTACTGATCAAGAGGCAAAAGAGTTTCTGAAAATAATCAAAAGAAGTGATTATAGAATGGTGGATCAGCTTCACCAAACTCCGACAAAAATATCCATACTCTTACTACTCATCAACTCTGAAGCACACCGAGACTCCTTGATGAAGGTACTAAGTTCAGCTCACGTCGCTGAGGAAATTTCGGTAAATCAATTTGACAACGTCATAGAAAACCTAACATCCAGATCATACCTGGGTTTCAACAACAATGAATTGCCGCCACAGGGTCGAGCCCATAACAAGGCACTCCACATTATTATGAAAATAGGTACTACCCATTTATCCAGGGTTCTCACTGATACCATTTTTCCCTCAATGTGTTGCCAAATTCCAGTCTGATAAACTTAACAATATATGACGTTGTGATGAGGCCAAGTTCTACAATAGTGAAAGCATTTGACGGTTCTCGAAGCTCGGTGTTAGGAGAGGTGGATCTCCCAGTTACAATTGGGCTGCATATGTTCAATATCATTTTCCAGGTCATTGATATAGAACCAACATACACTTGCTTACTGGGGAAACCTTGGATCCATGCAGCAGGGGCGGTCACCTCGACCCTGCATCAGAAATTGAAGTTCCTAGAGGAAGGGAAATTAATCATAATAGATGGCAAGGAAGATATCTTTATAAGTCACATTGAATCATACAGATACATCAGTGCCGACGAAGAATGTATAGCTACCCCGTTCCAAGCCTTGGAAATTGCTTCAGTGGTGACTCTACCAGTCGAGAAGGGTAATAAGTCTAAGGTGACACCATGGAGAGACCTGCAAGAAACCATGGGATGTGATGCCTCAAAAGAATGGGGAAAGAAGAAGAATCACTTTTGATTGGGCTATGAATCATCGAAAGCTACTCCAAAAGGCAAAGCACGCTTCCCTCCGATTTGAGAGACCTTTATAACCAAGGGAACAGAGCACGACGGACACATGGAAATAATATCTGTTGTACCCCAAAATTTATCCTCTTTTCATACACGCATATTATTGGTTTTATGGTTATGGAATAAAGGTATATTTATCAAGCTTCTTCAGGTTACATGTGATGTTTATTTCGCCAATGGATGTTCTCAGAGTATTTTCCGTGCTGAAGATCGGTTCGCCATTTTGCAATGATTCGGGGTTCAAAGATTCACAAGTCCAACCCGGCGCGTCATATTCAGGTGTTCTTTCACCAAGATATCTCTGGTGACGTATTCTCAAATTCAGGTTCGGCTCAAGAGTCAATTATTTAAAAAGGTCTCCGAATGTGTGAGTTTTCTCGAAGAAATATGGTGAAAAAGTGTGTTGAAAGTGCAGTTTTTACGCACTAAAAAATTCATAACTTGAAGATCGTGGCTTGTTTTGAACCCGTTCCAGTGGCCAAAATTTCGTCTTGATGTCATCTACATTTTCATCTCTAACGGCTGGAATCCAGTTTCGATCAGAAGGTCTTCAAAAATGTGGATTTATCAAGTATTTTCATACAGAAAATTTGTGACAGAAGTTTATTTGCGTCATGTTCAGAAAATCATAACTTGGTCGATTTTCATCGTATCGAGCTGGTTCTGGCGCCAAAATTTCTCAAATTGAGTTAGCTAAGTTTTCACAGGAGGTATTGAGTTTGAAAGGTCTCCAAAAGGCCTTCGTTTTTTGCTCAGAGTGCGCGTGACACGCTGAAAATCCTGGATGCTGAATATTATTTCATTTGGGTCGAAACTTCAAAAATTTATAACTCGGTCAATTTTTATCGGATCGGGCCAATCTTTTTATAGTTCAGATACGCTCCAGATATGGATGCCATTATGATACTCATTTAGATTCAACTTTCAGATACAGTTTAGATACGCTCCAGATACGGATGCCATACTGATACTCATTTAGATTCAACTTTCAAATATATTTCAGATACGCTCCAGATACGGATGCCATTGTGATGCTCATTCAGATCGAGCTTTCATATACAGTTCAGATACACTTCAGATAAGGATTTCATTCTGATACTCATTCAGATTCAACTTTCAAATACAATTCAGATAAGCTCCAGATACGAATGCCATTCTGATACTCATTCAGATTCAGCTTTCAGATACATTTCAGATATGCTCCAAATACGGATGCCATTCTGATACTCATTCAGATTCAGCTTTTAGATACAGTTCAGATACACTCCAGATACGGATGCCATTCTGATACTCATTCAGATTCATCTTTCAGATACAGTTCAGATACGCTCCAGATACGGATGCCATTTTGATACTCATTCAGATTCAACTTTCAGATACAGTTCAGATACGCTCTAGATACAGATGCCATTCTGACACTCATTCAACACATGTTTCAGATACAGTTCAGATACGCTCCAGATACAGATGCCATTCTGACACTCATTCAACAAATGTTTCAGATATAGTTCAGATTCGATCCAGATACGAATGCCATTCTGACACTTATTCAACATATGTTTCAAATACAACTCATATATGATCCAAAGATGGATGTCATTCTGACAATCATTCGACACGTGTTTCAAAGTACAGTTCAGATACGATCCAGAGACAGATTCCATTTTGACACTCATTCAACACATGTTTCAGATACAGTTCAGATACGCTCTAGATACGGATGCCATTCTGACACTCATTCCACACATGTTTCAGATACAATCCAGATACGATCCAAATACGACTGCCATTCTAACACTCATTCAACACATGTTTCAAATACAGCTCAGATACGATCCAGAGATGGATGTCATTCTGACACTCATTCGACACATGTTTCAAAGTACAGTTCAGATACGATCCCGAGACGGATGTCATTATGACACTCATTCAACACATGTTTCAAGTAAAGTTCAGATACGATCCAGAGACAGATGTCATCCTGACGCTCATTAAATACATGTTCAAGTACAATCACGACATAAATCCATTCACAAAATCTTCGCATGTACCCCGTCCATCATGGTACAAGGGGTAGAGACATTTGGAAGCGAAGTCACTATCACATACAAACCAGTGATACCTATATTCCCCCCAGAGCCGAGACAACCAAGGTCCGACCTCCGTATCCCCAAGCAGGAATTTCTTCCCCAGCAGGTTCCTTCAGAAAGCTGATATTTTCATTCCCCAGTCGAGTTTTATAACCATTACCAGTTTATAAAGCCATCTCCCGAGCAGAGTTTATTTCTATGACAGCAGAAGCTCAATCTCCAACAGAGCTCTTCTCTCCAGCAATGGAAGTTCATCCCCAGTTGATTTTATTTCTCCAAATCAGCAGATCTTCCAACAAAGTATCTCCCTTCCACACAGAGTCATCCCTCCGCAGGATTATTCTCAGACATAGTCTCTCCTGGCAGAATATTCTCAAGCAGAATGGATGTAAATCTCCAGCTAATCATATTCGGTCACTATCCCCAGCGAAAACGAAGAACTTAACTCCTTATACTCTCCAACAGCAGTCCAGGATTTATTTTCCCCAGCTAGATAATATCACAATAGCATTGCATATCCATACATCATGGCATGTGCATATATATTATACAGTACAATCTCATTTATTTTGGGAACATCATTACTTAATGCATTTCATGCATTTCATGCATCATGACATTGCATACCACTAACTGTTTACCTTTTAGGGAAAGATGCACTCAAGTTCTCAAGAGTTCTCTCTGGTTCAGTCAAATCGACACCAAGGTTTCTATTCCAGTTGAGGATATTCCAAGTCTTCTCTGGTTCAGTCAAACCGGCACTAAGGTTTCTATTCTAGTTGAAGATGTTTTAAGACTTTCGTCTGGGTCAGCCAAATTGCCGCTAAGATTCCCCTGATTTCTATGCCAGTCAAAGTTAATTTGAGACCTCTCCCGGGACCATTCAAATCGATACTAAGATTACTCTCCTAGTTGAAGTTCTCACAAGTTTTCTCTGGTCCTGTCAAACCGACACTAAGGTTTCTATTCTAGTTGAAGACGTTTTAAGACTTTCGTCTGGGTCAGCCGAATCGCCGCTAATATTCCCCTAATTTCTATGCCAGTCAAAGTTAATCTGAGACCTCTCCCCAGATCAATCAAATCGATACTAAGATTTCTCTCCTAGTTGAAGTTATCACAAGTTTCCTCATGTTCAGTCAAACCGACACTAAGGTTTCTATTCTAGTTAAAGATGTTTTACGACTTTCGTCTGGGTCAGCCGAATCGCCGCTAAGATTCCCCTGATTTCTATGCCAGTCAAAGTTAATCCGAGACCTCTCCCGGGATCAGTCAAATAGATACTAAGATTTCTCTCCCAGTTGAAGTTATCACAAGTTTTCCCTGGTTCAGTCGAATCGATACTAAGATTTCTATTCCAATTCAAGCTATGGAGCCCAGAAATCGACTGGATAACAGCTTAATTCCCCCACCATAATGTGAAGCCTGGAAATCGACTGGATAACAGTATAAGAGACTATGAAGCCTGGACGCGACCAGATAGTGGTATATCTCATATTCAAGTTGTGAAGCCTGGAAATTGACCGAATAATATCTTGATTTCTCCAAAATACTATAAAGCCTGGAATCGACCAGATTGTGGTATAAGACACCGTGAAGCCTGACGCATGACCAGATAACGGTATAAGACGCTGTGAAGACTGGAGCACGACCAGATAGCGGCAAGAGACACTGTAAAACCTGGAAATCGACCAGATAACAGTATGCGGTACTGCGAAGCTTGGAATTTGACCAAATAGCAGTTTACTCAGCCAATTACTATGAAGCCCGGAAATCGACCGGATATTAGTATGCCTTAAATTCAAGTTGAAACCCGAATGCGACCGGATAACCACTTAATTCCTTTTGAAGCCTGGAACACGACCAAATAAGAATTGAGAAATTGAAAAGCCTGGATTATGACCAGATAGCAAGTTTAAATCTCATCTCCCCAGTAAGTCACTGTGAAACCTGGACCACGACCAGATAACAGTTAATCTTATTATCCTCAGTAAATCGCTGTAAAGCCTGGAGCACAACCAGATAACAGTTCATTTTCACCTTCTCGATTAAGAGATGATTCCCCAGTAGAGTAACAGACAACTAAAGCTCCTAAAATTCTATTTCTTCCAAGACAGAGACCAACATTCCTCAGCAGATTCCTCCTTAACGACAGGAACAGGAATTCTCATCAAAGGAATATCTCGGGAAATCAACATCCTTTAGATGGCATCTTTAAGCCCATCTCCAACGATTCTCCGTCATATCTTCCGGATGGCATCTTTAAGCCCATCTCCGGTGACCTTCTATCATCTCCTCCAAATGGCATATGTAAGCCCATTCCCGATACTACCTACACAGTCCAACACCATCTCAGACGAGTGCAAATTTCTGGGCACTCTAGTGTTCAATCATCTTCCACCTTCAGATTACGAAAGGCAGACAACCAATCTACATCCTCAAGTTTAAGAAAATTGAACAGGGGCAGCTGTTGTACCCCAAAATTTACCCTCTTTTCATACACGCATATTATTGGTTTTATGGTTATGGAATAAAGGTATATTTATCAAGCTTCTTTAGGTTACAAGTGACGTTTATTTCGCCAATGGATGTTCTCAGAGTATTTTCCGTGCTGAAGATTGGTTTGCCGTTTTGCAATGATTCAGGGTTCAAAGATTCACAAGTCCAACCCGGCGCGTCATATTCAGGTGTTCTTTGGCCAAGATATCTCTGGTAACATATTCTCAAATTCAGGTTCGGCTCAAGAGTCAATTCTTTAAAGAAGGTCTCCGAATGTGTGATTTTTCTCGAAGAAATATGGTGAAAAAGTGTGTTGAAAGTACAGTTTTTACGCACTAAAAAATTAATAACTTGAAGATCGACGCTTGTTTTGAACCCGTTCCGGTGGCCAAAATTCCATCTTAACGTCATCTACGTTTTCATCTCTCACGGCTGGAAGCTAATTTCGATCAGAAGGTCTTCAAAAATTAGGATTTATCAAGTATTTTCGTACAGAAAATTTGTGACAAGTTTATTTGTGTCATGTTCATAAAATCATAATTTGGTCGATTTTCATCGTATCGAGCTGGTTCCAGCGCCAAAATTTCACAAATTGAGTTGGCTAAGTTCTCATAGGAGGTATTGAGTTCGAACGTGTTGTACCCCAAAATTTTCCCTTCCTTATTTCTCAACACATGGCAAGTGAGGTCCCTAAATTGCTCAAGGAAGTTCAAGAGTTGACCAAACAAACTCTCTTCTAAGGCAGTCTACCTCAAATTAGGGTTTCATTTTGCATCAAGATGCTTGAGTCCAAAGGATCCCAAATTCTCACCATTGTCCTAATATGTTCTCAATATCATCCATGTCAAGTTTCAAGCCTTGCAGAGGAAGTTTGCTAAGTCAAATGCTCAAATACCTATAAATCGACTTTGCTAGGTCAAAAGTCAATTGTGGCCCACATACAGTCAAACTTCAAGATTTTTGGTCAAAGTCCTCATTTTGGAGTATTATCCATCATTTTATCAAGGGTTGATCATGATTCCACAAGGATTGCTCAGAATTCTTCAAAACCCAAAAGTTGCTAAATTAGGGTTTTGTAGGAAAAGTCAACTCAACTTTGACCAAGCATAACTTTCTCATACTTTATCAAAAATGACCCATCCAAATCTCATTTTGAAGAGGATACAATTCCCTAAAATTCATATTCATCTCTCAAGTTCAAAATATGCACTCACAAAAGATATGAATTTTGACATTATAGGTCATTTTGAAAAGTCAACAAAAACACCTTTTGGGTCCAGGCTTCATACATGAACATGGAAGACTCAATTGAGATGAGACTAAACGGTTTGCTTAGAGGACATCCTAAGCTTTCTAAAAAGTCCAAGAACACATCTCTAGGGTCAAAATTGAGAGAGTTATGCATTGGCCAAGTTGACCTTTTTTGCAAAATTGCCAAAAGTCAAACATGCTCAAATTTGCAATTTTTTGCTAAATGGGCCCAACTTTTTATGCTTGCATCTCAATTCTAACATAGTACACGACCTATGGGACCATCCATTCTTTATTAATCCATTTATTTAATTTATTTTTGATTTTTATTCATTTAAAATTCACATAAAATCAAATAAATCCTAATAAATTATATATTGTATTTTAGGGATGATTTGTGCATTGAAAAAAGATCTTATAGGCTGTCAAATGAAGATCAAATCGTGCAAGGCAAATTTGTTTGAAAAAGAGGATTTGAGGCAAATTTGGAAGGTTTACATGTGCCACAAAAACAAAATCAAATCTTGAAAAACTTCTAAAGATGTGATCAGTTTTACAACCCTAATGTATTCTCTAATATATATTGAACATATCCAAGGCAAGAACAAGGGTAAAGCAGTCGTGCAGAGGTGAAAGAAAAACTCAAAAATTGCAAGAAAAGTGGTGATCCAATATCTATATTAGAGGTCAATTCGTGTTATTCTGAGATTTCCAATAGGTTGCTGGACATTCCAGGAGCATTTTCCAATCAGATTCAAGCTTTTTCACGCCTGGAATTGCAAGATATAGGTATCATGATATGCCTCCAAATTCGAATTCAGTTTCATTGATTAACTCATCCATTGCATATTTTAATGATATATTCGTGTTTGTCTTTGAGTTTGCAAGCTTTTGATACCATTTAATTGTATTTCTAACGCTTGTACATGAAGTTTCCATAACTAGGGTTTTATGTTCTTGATTAGGGCTTTACATGTTAAGCAAAATTGGGTAATGATTTTGGTACCAGGAGACTCGTGAGGTTGAAACGAGTAGAATAGTACCAACCTTGGCCATTTATCTTGAACACACGCGATTTTGGAGATGGACAGGGATGTACCTACAGCCAGTGTCTGTAGGTAAAAGTCTTTTTTACCTAAAACGACAGAATCAGTGAAGGAGACGATGGCGTGGTAGTGTGTGAATGGCTCGTTTGAATTTTCGCGCGTTTTGGAGGCGTGACACGTTGTTTGCATTATGTTTCATTTATTTCATTATTATCATAATTAACATGCTAGCGCAAATGGTGAAGAGGTTAGCCTTTGATGCACACGTCCTGGGTTCGATCCCAGGCGTGTGCATTTTGTTATTTTCTCAACAATTACAGGCCAATCCAGTGCTTCATATTCTCAAGCGCATTCCATACACCTTCAACATCAGCCATCTGATGTGCTCCTGGGCAGATCCAATATGCCCACAATGAAGGTTCACCATGCTCCTCAAGTCAACGCCCCCATCAGATCTAGCGCTGACTAGGCTTGATGATAAATGGGCCTTACCAAAAATCATATCTGCACCCCTCCTCCAGCAAATTACACAGGCCCAATTCTCTTTTTCTTTTCTTATTTTTATTTTACATTTTAATTTGTTTGATTATTTTATTTCTTTTAAAATCAAATTTCTTTTTTTCATAAAAAATCATAAAATAAAAAAAAACCAAAAAATTAGAATTAGGGCAATTTTAACCTTTTCTATGATTAAAACTAATTAGCAAATTAGGTTAAATTATTGATTTAATTCTTTTATTTTTCAAATAAAAAAAAATAAAAAAAATAGGTTTTAGAATAAATTAGTTTATTTTTTAATATTAAAATTAATTAGAATTAGTCTTTTTTAATCTAATGTTTCCTTTATTTTCTTAAATAAACAAAACAAAACCAAAACATTTTTTAACTAATCGCAATTAGGTTTAAGTCGAGGGTCAAAACCCTAGTTGTCTCGTACTCGATTCATTACGCGCATATTATTATTTTTACCGATATTTCTGTAAATGCTCATGGTTTGTAATAGTTTAATCTAGGGCTTTTCATTTATCGCTTTTTCCGAATTTTTGGCTATGTACTTAATCCCCCTCCCCAAAGCCTTGTAATAGCATAAATTTACTTTCTCGCATCTTAATTTCTGCAAATATTTAACTGTCTATATGTATGTTAATAGGATTGTATGACAAGATTGCATGAAAATTTAATACAGTTAGAAAACCCTAATGTGCAAAGATAAATAAATCTGAAACTAATCACTCGCACATATCACTCTTAGGGTATACTCTCACTTCAGTTGCCTTCGATAAACGATCATTAAGTATATGGTGTCTTAGTGGTTACCCTCCTGTCTAACAAAGATCAAATGTCCCGTTCGAATGTTGCCTCGGAAATATTGCCTCAGAAATGTTGCCTCGAATATGATCTTAAGACTTTAGGGTTATGACTAAGACGTCCTAAACATTGCTTCAATGATCGTACGTCCCTTACAAATTGACCCTTACAACTACAACGACGGTGCTACCTATTTCTCAATAGTAGGATAGCGCTATCTAAAGGAAACAAGGATAGAAACAATCTTTTTTCGAGTAGGTAGATGCTAGTAGGTACTTGCTCAAATCAAAACCTTTCACACTTACACATCTCAAACAAATTTTCAAAACAACTTCGTCACACCTTTGAGGATTGATACAAGGGTTATCACGAAGTCAGACTTTTCAAAAGCAAAGCACATACACAAGAAATTTTAAAAAGACGAGCAAGTACCTAAGAGCCCATGGAAAACCATGGATAGAAAGGGTGCTAACACCTTCCCTTTCTATAATCTACCCCACGTACTTAGAATATCTCGAAAAAGGATTTTTTCTGTACTTTTTTCCTTTCTGATTGGATGAAATAAAAGTCGGTGGCGACTCTTGCTTACCGCGACACTTTGCGAACACAAAATGCAAAACGAAAACCAATATTTCAAAACAGTCAGTTCTGCCACCATATCATAGAACTGGCGACTCTACTGGGGACTAAATAAATGGGGTATACCTTAGGATCTAGTTCATCATAATTTCTTCTCTTGATTGCTTTGATTGCTTTACTTTTAAGGGTTTTGTTTGGGAGTTACTATAGATCCTAACCCAGATCTAGGGATACCTTTTAGGTAAGTAGCAATAGACTGTGAGGGAACTGTACGGTGTAGACCGATACGGTTGAAGAAGTAGCTACGTTGATGTAGCACATTGGTTGGTACCGGTATCCCTTGTGGAGAAATGAGGAGAATACGGGGCCGCTGCGTGGTATCGTTAAGCATCAACTGACCTTAGAACCTTTAATAGACCAACTTGGCCATTAGAAAGTAGTGAGATAGCCGGCCTCGGTGTAAAGCTGGGAACTGGTTGATACTCGATGCTACACTCATTGAGACCATACTCTCGAGATAGTTCCGGCCGTAAGAAAAGATTGCGTGAGCTAAAACCATGACCGATAGAGGATGGTCAGTGATATTGAGATCCTCTAGAACCCGGTTACTTTTTCTAGTACAGGTTGAAACTAACTTAATTTCAAGAGGGTACTACCTTTTGACCTCATGCAAGCCTTAAACCTAAGGGATTTGTGTGATTTGATTGTGTTTGCAATATCTGTACTTGCTATACCTGTGGTTTACCATGACATCATGCATCATAAAATGGAATTCATACTTCATTACACTAACCATTTCAAAGACCAAGGGAATTTATCTTTGTTCTATTCTGCAGATTATGGCTTCCGGGCGCAGAAATACCATCCGAGTCAACTTTGTGCAAATACCTGCCCAACTCAAAGAGCTAGACTCAAGAGTTTCTGAGACTTCTATGTTCATTAAGAGACACGGTCAACTTCTCAGCCATGTCACTTCAAATATTGATGAGCAGATGATGAGTGTACTTTTCCAGTTCTTCGATCTTGTGCATCATTGCTTCACCTTTCCAGACTACCAGTTGGTTCCCACCTTGGAAGAGTTCTCTCACCTATTAGGCATATCCATTCTTGAACAGGAACCCTTCACAGGTATGGAAGAAGTTCCTAGACCAGAAGACATTTCCTCAGCTCTACATTTAAAATGGGCTGATGTAGTATCCAATTGGGAAACACGAAGCAGGGTCGAAGGTTTTCTAGCCAAATTTCTGATAGACCTGGCTCATCTATTCTGGGATAATTTGGATTTTCAGGCTTTTGAAGATGTCTTGGCTCTCCTTATCTATGGCTTGGTTCTCTTCCCGAATCCGGATTCCTTTGTAGACGTGAATGCTATCAAGATTTTCCTTTCTCGCAATCTTGTGCCTACCCTGCTGGGTGATATCTTGCACGCCCTCTATACTTGTACTGTAAGGAGAAGAGGGACTCTTATGTGTTGCATGTCGTTGTTGTCGAGGTGGTTTATTTTGCACCTCCCTAAGTCTATGCTGAAGAATGAAGAAGGTTTGGGTTGGTCCTACAGAATAATGTCATTTGCCCATACATATATTCTTTGGAGTTCCCGGGTTATGGAAGACACGACTGTTATTGATCGTTGTGGGGGATACCCTAATGTACCATTTCTTGGAATCAGAGGGGGTATAACTTACAATCCTTTCCTAGCTTTACGACAATTTGGTCGCGCTGGGAGAGATGGTCCCCATGAACTACTTCTTGAGGACATTGTATTTGACTACAAGGAGGACGTTAAGGAGCACCGTCGAAGGTTTATACGAGCTTGGGGCATGGTGAACAAATATGACCTCCAAGAGTTGGGACCAAAGACTTCCCTTCCTATGCAGCCTTACCTCCAATGGGTCTGAGCTCGTGCGCAGAAGCTTGGGATGCCTTATGAAGCCGTATTACCAGTGATTATGGAGCTCACCATTGAAGAGGGCATTCCTTACATGGTTCTCTATCCTTACATGCCCATCGATCCCGGGGAGTTGTAGAGGTCTTGGATTCAGCTGAAAAATGAGAGGGCTACTTACCGGGAAAAGTATCATGAGCAAGAAAGGAAGATTTTGAAGCTCACCAGGCAGCTCGAGGAAGAAAGAGTGATCAATGACTACATCGGCACAAAGAGGAAGTGCCCATGGGACTTTTGATTTTGCTTTTCTAGTTTTAGATTTGTTTTCTATTTACTTCTTTGTAACGCCTTAAAGGCAATGTTGAACCTTTCAAAGCTTAAAGATAATAAAGTTTGGTTTATTTTTTGGTTTACAAATTTAAATCTCCCAAAGTCTTCGAAATCATTACATGCACATCCCATTATCATGCACACCATTACAAGTACCATTACAGGTTTCTCATCTTCTTTGCTGTTTATTTCAGCAGAAATGTCTTTCGATCAAGATATCAAAGATCTTCAAGCACAAAACGTCCAATTCCAACAGATGTTCATAAGTCTGGCTAAAGGGCAAGAGGACATGAAGACCCTTATTCTGAAAGAGAAGAAGAAGAAGAAGGTTAGTATTCTGAACATGGGTAGAAGATTCAGAGAAAGTTTGAGACAACCAGCCGATCTAACCTCCTCATCCAAGGACGGGGAGAACCAAGAGAGGGTAAAGGACCATAGTCCAGCAGTTTCTGATAACGATACAGATTACGACGACGAGCAATATCCTCCTGCTGAGGATAGATACAAGCAGCTAGAAGACCGTTTGAGTGCTATGGAGATTTAGAAGATCCATGGTTTAGATTTCAGAGAACTAGGACTGGTATCGGGAGTGGTGATCCCTCATAAGTTCAAAGCTCTACTTTTTGCCAAGTACGATGGAGTATCCTGTACAAAACTCCATCTCCGCTCTCACGTCAGAAAAATACAACCACACACTGCTGATAGAAATTTGTGGGTACATTTCTTTCAAGATAGTCTGTCAGGGACTCAGCTTGAATGGTTTTATCAGTTGGAAGGAGCCAGTGTCAGAAACTGGGAAGACCTTGCTGTTGCCTTTTACAGGTAGTATCAGTATAACAACGACCTTGCTCCCACTCGTACTCAGCTCCAGGGTATATCTATGGGTTCAAGTGAAGGTTTTAAGGATTATGCTCAAAAGTGGAGAGACTTGGCTGGAAGAGTCCAACCCCCTTTGTCTGATAGGGAGTTGGTTGACATGTTTCTAGGGACGCTATATGGTCCATTTTTCAATCACTTGATCGACAGTTCGTCATCTGGGTTTACTGAGCTGATTTTGACTGGAGAGAGAGTAGAAGTTGGCATTCGAAGCGGTAAAATACAGAAGGATGTTTCGTCAAGTGCAACAAAGAAGCCTTTCGCCGGTAAGAAGGAAGCTAGCGCAGTCTAGGGCCCGAGGGGCCAAAGCAGACCTGAACACCGTCAAGAAGTAAATGCTGTAGTGATACCGAGACCCACGGTTGCTCTACAATGTAGCAATCAGCAAAGGGTGGAAAGACCACAACGACAGTTTACCCGCATCAACATGACTTTGGCTGAAACTCTGCCTCATCTGTTAAAATCCAACTTGGCAACCTTGAAAGAGGCTCCCAAGAATCCAAACACTGCTTCTCCCAGATACAATCCCAACACGCGGTGCGCCTACCATTCAGTGAGTCCTGGCCACGACACAAATGATTGCTAGGCTCTGAGGAATAAAGTGCAAGATTTGCTGGAAGCTAAAGAGATTGCGTTTGATGCTCCGGAAAAGCCAAACGTTATAATTGCTCCTATGCCCAAAAATGGTCGTGGAGTCAATGATGTAGACATCGATTTGTTTGTAACCTCTGTGGAAGAAATTTCTACTCCTCTGATGACGGTTAAGAAGAATTTGTTGTTGGCCGGTTTATTTCCGGACTGTGGTAAAGGTTGCCACATGTGTTCATTTCTGCCTTCCGGTTGTTGTTTGTTGAAGTCAGGTGTTCAGCGCCTGATGGATAATAAGGAAATTTTGTTTGAGAAGACTTTGATTCCGTTTGAAGATGTTGCCATTATCACCATTTCCTCCAACCCTTCCAAGGTTTCCTCGAGAAAACATGTTAGGGTTACACCTATTCCAAGAATTTCTCTGTTAATAATCACCGCTCTGGGTCCCATCCCCTATACTTCAGAAAAGGCTATCCCATGGCACTACGGTGATGATGTACATTACCATGGTGTTAAACAAGATTTGAGGACTGAAGAAGCCGATACATATATCAATAATATTGGTGGGGCAAGCAAGGTCACCAAAAGTGGAAGACTCTTTTCTCCTGAGATTTCCCCTCTGACTGCCCACAAACCTGTTGTCATTCAGTCTGCTAGTACATTAACTACTGTCCTAGTTTCTACTCCAGTTATCACCCCTATCGCCGAGCCATCTGGGACTCGAGGAAAAGAAATCATAGGTGAGCCTGCCCGGACGGAGGCACCGAAGAAGATCATTGTAGAAACCTCGAAATAAGAGATATAGGAAATTTTGAAAATTATCAAGAAGAGAGACTACAATGTGGTCGAGCAACTGGGGCAGACCCCGTAAAAAATCTCCATGTTGTCCTTGTTGTTGTGTTCTGAAGCCCATGCAAAGGCTTTAATTGCATTCCTTAAAACTGCGCATGTGCCGCAGGAAACTTCAGCCGATCAGTTTAAAGATTGCGTAGCTAGCCTGACTGCCGACAATGGGATGGGTTTCTCAGATGCATATCTGACTGCTAAGGGGAGAAATCATAATGATGCTCTGCACGTCTCGATCGAGTGCAGGGGAACCACTATGGCCCATGTACTGGTAGATACCGGGTCCTCATTGAATGTTCTTCCAAAGAAAGCGTTGGACCGTCTGGATTGTGAAGGTTTGATTCTAAAGCCGAGCAAAATTATGGTCAGGGCTTTCGACGGGTCAAAAAGAATGGTGCACGGAGAGGTGGACATCCCTGTCATAGTTGGCTCTCAGGAATTTGCATCCACCTTCTATGTGATGGATATCAGACCATCATATTCTTGCTTGATGGGTCGTCCTTGGATTCATAAGGCTGGGGCAGTTACGTCCACACTCCATCAAATGTTGAAATATCCGGTAAAGGGGAAGATTGTCACGGTACGAGGTGAAGAGGCGTATATGGTGAGTCATCTCAACTCCTTCCGCTACGTGGAGATGGACAGGGAATTCATTAAAACCCCTTGTTAGAACTTTGAAGAAGTCCCTCAGACTTTGGCGTCAACTGAAGTTGCTACCAATAAACCTCCGCTAAAGATGGCTTCTCTCAAGGATGCCAGGGCTGTAATTAAAGAAGGTGGGTGTACCAATTGGGGTCAGCTCCCTGATTTCACTCACAAAACTGACAAATTTGGGTTAGGCTTTACTACAGGGGCTCAAAGGGCTATTAGGCACGCATGGATCGGAAGACCTCCTCTGCACATCAGCGATCGGGGAGTGAATACAATTGAAGACGATGAAGAAGATTCAGATATCGACAGTTGGATCTACCCAACAACCAATGGTGGACTGAACAACTGGACGACGAATGACTTCATACCTATTTCTTTTATTCCATAGAATTGACTTTTGTTTTAAGAGTTGTAATAGACAGTTTGAAACTTTATAGCCCGGTGCCTTGTCCGAGGCACCTTGGCTTTGCTTGTGAGGGCTTATTGTTTTTCATTTTCATATATCATTAATAAAACATTGGAAGTTTCTTACATTACAAATTTTGTGCTCTTTGTTTTTCTTTTCTGTCTCTCGCTTTATCAAAACAACTATTCTCTTACACACACTCACGTATCATAATGCAGATCTGTATCCACTCTAGATCCCATTGATAATAGTTCTGCTACTGCCAATTATGACTTTGAAAATCCGATCAACCAAGTTGAGGACGAAGGTGAGGATGATTGTGAGGTTCCTGGAGAACTTGCTAGACTGTTACAGCAGGAAGAGAGGGCCATACAGCCTCATGAAGAGCCGGTTGAATCAGTAAATTTGGGTACAGAGGAAGACAAGAAAGAGGTCAAATAAGGTACGAATCTGGAGCCTAGTGTCAAGCAACAGTTGATACAAATGCTACGCGACTATGTTGAGATCTTCGCCTGGTCCTACGAAGATATGCCTGGTTTGGACACTGATATTGTGGTTCATCGCTTTCCGACTAAAGAAGACAGCCCTCCGGTAAAGCAGAAGGTCCGCCGTATGCGCCCTGAAATGTTAGAGAAAATCAAGGCAGAGGTCATGAAACAGTTCGACCTAGGGTTCTTAGCTGTCACTTCTTATCCGCAGTGGGTTGCCAATGTTGTTCTGGTACCTAAGAAGGACGATAAAGTACAGATGTGTGTGGACTATAGAGATCTGAACAGGGCGAACCCCAAGGATGACTTCCCGCTTCCTCACATCGATGTTCTGGTCGACAACACCACACACCATAAAATCTTCTCCTTCATGGATGGTTTTTCTGGCTACAACCAAATCAAGATGGCTCCTGAAGACATGGAAAAGATAACCTTCGTTACACAGTGGGGCACCTTCTGTTACAAGGTAATGCCTTTCGGGTTGAAGAATGTTGGGGCAACTTATCAGCACGCCATGGTCGCTTTGTTCCACGACATGATTCATCACGAGATTGAGGTTTATGTTGACGACATGATAGACATGTCTCAAACTGAGGAAGAGCACCTTGATCATCTCCAAAAACTGTTTGACATGTTGAAGACGTACAAGTTGAGGTTGAATCCGAACAAGTGTACCTTCGGGGTAAGGTCTGGTAAGCTTTTGGGTTTTGTTGTCAGTGATAAAGGTGTTCAGGTGGATCCTGCAAAGGTGAAAGCCATACAAGAGATGCAGGTACCCCGCATAGAGAAAGAAGTAAGAGGTTTCTTAGGACGTTTGAATTACATCGCCAGGTTCATTTCACATCTGACTGCTACTTATGAGCCAATCTTCAAGTTGCTGAAGAAATATCAAGTGGTAAAGTGGAATGATGAGTGCCAAACTGATTTTGACAGAATCAAAGAATACCTTCAAGAACCACCAATTTTGATGCCTCTAGTTGAAGGAAGACCTTTGATATTATACTTGACAGTGCTGGATAATTCAATGGGGTGTGTGTTGGGGCAGCATGACGAGTCTGGCCGAAAAGAGCATTTCATTTACTACCTTAGCAACAAGTTTACTAACTGTGAGACCCGATACTCATTGCTCGAGAAAACTTGCTGCGTTTTGGCATGGGCTGCTCGTCGGCTGAGACGGTATATGCTAACCCACACCACCTTGTTGATATCAAAGATGGATCCGATCAAGTATATTTTCGAGAAGCCCACTCTCTCCAGAAGAATAGCAAGATGGCATATGATCTTAACCGAGTATGACATCCAATACACAACCCAAAAAGCAATCAAGGGGAGTGTATTGGCGGATCATTTGGCGCATCAGGCCATGGATGACTACAAGTCCATGAAATTTGAGTTCCCGGATTAGAATATCATGTTAGTGACTGACTGTGAATAACCTGGACCGAATGAAAGACCCAAGGAGGTATCCCGATGGTCTCTGTATTTTGATGGAGCATCAAACGCTTTGGGTAACGGCACTGGCGCTGTAATTATATCTCCTGAGGGTTTTCATACTCCATTCATCGTCCAATTATGTTTTAACTGCACCAATAATATGGAGGAGTATAAAGCGTGTATCCTGGGTCTTTGAGCTGCTATTGACCTGAGGATTAAGTTCTTGAGTGTATTCGGAGATTCTTCTTTGGTGATCAGTCAGATCAAAGGCGAGTGGGATACGAAGCACCCAAATATTATTCCTTACAAAGAGTATGTACTGACATTGCTCCCACACTTTAAGGAGATAACCTTTGAACATTTCCCATGAGAAGAGAATTAGTTAGCGAGCGCGCTAGCTACTATGTTTTCTATGTTCAAAGTCAGGTGGGACAATGAAGCTCCCCATATTACCATTGAGAGGTTGACGAACCCGCACATTATTATGACATTGAGACTGAAGAGATAGAAGATAAACCCTGGTTTCACGAGGTAAAGAGGTATCTTGAGGCTCAAGAATACCCCGAGGGGGCATCTGTTAATGATAAGAAGTTTCTTAGAAGTTTCGCTGCAAAGTTCTTCATGAGTAATGGAATCCTCTATAAACGTAACCATGATTTAACCTTACTGCGGTGTGTAGACAAAATCGAGGCAGAAAGGATCATGGTAGACTTACATGAAGGTACCTTTAGAACTCATTCCAGTGGACATACCATGGCGAAGAAAATCCTACGGGCAGGATATTACTGGTCCACTATGGAAGTCGATTGTTACCAGCACTCTCGAACCTGTCATAAGTGCCAAGTTTATGCTGATAAGGTGCATGTACCTCTGGTTCCCTTGAATGTTTTGATAACTCCTTGGCCCTTTGCAATGTGGGGCATCGACGTGATCGGCGAGATAAGACCTACTGCATCCAACGAGCATCGTTTCATTCTAGTAGATATTGATTACTTTACGAAGTGGGTTGAGGCAACTTCCTTTGCTACAGTAACTAAGAATGTCGTGGCGCGGTTTATCCGACATGATTTGATATGTCGATATGGTGTACCAGAGAGGATCATTATTGACAATGGTACAAATCTCAATAATATAATGATTACCGAGCTCTGCAAACAGTTCAAGATACAACATCATAACTCTTCTCCCTACCGGACGAAGATGAATGGGGCTGTTGAAGC
This sequence comes from Vicia faba, assembly GCA_948472305.1. Classification (NCBI taxonomy): domain Eukaryota; kingdom Viridiplantae; phylum Streptophyta; class Magnoliopsida; order Fabales; family Fabaceae; genus Vicia; species Vicia faba. The sequence goes on from OX451735.1 coordinate 590,483,275, forward strand.
GACTAACAAGAACATCAAGAAGATTGTACAGAAGATGACGGTGACCTACAAAGATTGGCATGAGATGTTACCATTTTCTCTTCATGGGTACCGTACCTCGGCAAGGACATCAAGAAGAGCAACACCCTACTCTATGGTGTATGGCATGGAGGCAGTCATACCCATCGAAGTCTAGATACCCTCTCTCAGGATAATGAAGGATGCGGGTTTGAACAAAGACGACTGGATCCAAACCCGACTTGATCAGCTGAATCTAATCGATGAAAATAGACTTACTTCTATCTGTCATGGTCAGACGTATCAAAAGCGAATGATCAAGGTTTTTACCAAGAAAGTCAGACGTCAAGAATATCGAGTCAAAGATTTAGTGATCAAGCACATCGTACTACCGCAAGGTGATCCCAGGGGCAAATGGACCCCCACATACGAAGGGCCATTTGTGCTTAAGAACATTTTATTGGGAGGAGCTATGATTCTAACCACCATGGATGGTGACGACCTTCCTCACCCCGTCAATGCAGACATAGTGAAAAGATACTACGCATAATCAAAGACCTGCTAGGTTGACTCGCCTATGAAAAAATAAGGGCTTCCTGGCGAACCAAAAGGGTTCGGGCAAAAATAAAGGATGGAAATGAAAAATTGTACACCCGGCAAGTCGAAAACCTGAAAAGGCGACTTGGGCAAAAAAGGGTATCCCGGTGGACTGAAAACCCAAAAGGGCGGTCCAGGAAAAAATTAGGGATCAAAGCGTAACACTATGTCTCATCGGATCATCTCACAACCAGACTTCGGTATAGACTATTAAACTCAGACGACACCAATCAATCTGATCCACCTTCTACCAAGCAACAAAGTGATGAGATGCTTGAAGATATAAAGGCAATAGCAGAGTTGGAACCCAATGGGACTGTTTCACATGGCTGTTTCTTTCTTTTACACATATTGTAATTACTGTTTTTTTCGGCGGCATTCTCTTACTAGGACGTCCGCCTCTTTGTACAAAACGCATATTATAGGCCAACTTCGAAAAATCAATACAATCCATTTTCAAAAGAAATTTCAATTTATTTTTCTTTTTCTGTTTTGTTTTGCAAGAATGTCCAATGATTCATTTTTGATATATGCATTTGAAAATAATCGCTGCTCATAAATATTTACATAAGAAACAAAAGACGATTACTCGTAATTCCAATAACAAGGAAAACAAGAAGTTCCCAAACCTTAGTTACTCTGCCCATCAGGTACAGGGATATAGCCAGCTTGAGAATATGAGAAATGGTACCTGCACTCCCCACAGAGTAAAAATTATCCGAAGACAGTGATGATTAGCTTTCCCGAACAGGACACAACTCTCCCAAGTTGAGGTTCACAATCGCGAGTGAATGAGTAAATTTTTTTCCCCAAGCAGAGTTTATTTCTCTCACAAGCAGAAATTCAATCTCCATCAGAATTCATTATCACCAGTAACGGAAGTTCATCCCCAGCTGATTTATTTCTCTAAGTCGGCAGATCTATCAACAAAGTATCTCCTTTCCAACAAAGTTATTCCCCACAGAGTTATCCTCAGACGGAGTCTCATCCGGCAAAATATTTACCATACAAGAGGCAAAACCCCCGCATAGTTATCTTTGTTCACCATCTCCGACAGAAGTAGAGGAACTATGGTTTTTATAACAATCAGGGATTTATTTTCCCAGATTCAGATTGTTACGTCAGCATTTCATGTTCATACATCATGGCGTGTGCATACATCACATATAACATAGTCTCATTTATTTGGAGAACGTCAGCATACAATGCATCTCATGCATCACATATAATTGACCCTGTATTTCTTTCAGGAAAGACATTTATTATCAGCAACTTCCAGCAGGTCCACGATCAATACTCAAAGCTAAACAGAGTAATCATCGGTGCGACAGAAACAACCTTATCTAGGTTCCTTCTCACAGCCCTACTATCCATGCTTTCATATCAAAGTAACCCTACTATCCTGGTTCCTTCTCACAGCCCTACTATCCAGGCTTTCATATCGAAGTAACCCTACTATCCAAATTCCTTCTCACAACCCTACTATCAAGGATTTCAAATCGAAGTAACCCTACTATCCAGGTTCCTTCTCACAGCCCTACTATCCAGGCTTTCATATCGAAGTAACCCTACTATCCATGTTCCTTCTCACAGCCCAACCATCCAGGCTTTCATATCGAAGTAACCCTACTATCCAGGTTCCTTCTCACAGCCCTACTATCCAGGCTTTCATATCGAAGTAACCCTACTATCCAGGTTCCTTCTCACAGCCCTACCATCCAGGCTTTCGTATCGAAGTAACCCTACTATCCAGGTTCCTTCTCACATCCCTACTATCCAGGCTTTCATATCGTGGTAACCCTACTATCCAGGTTCCTTCTCATAGCCCTACTATCCAGGATTTCATATCGAGGTAACCCTACTATCCACGTTCCTTCTCACATCCCTACTATCCAGACTTTCTTATCGAAATAACCCTACTATCCAGGTTCCTTCTCACAGCCCTACCATCCAGGCTTTCGTATCGAAGTAACCCTACTATCCAAGTTCCTTCTCACAGCCCTACTATTCAGGCTTTCATGTCGAAGTAACCATAATATCTAGGTTTCTTCTCATAACCTTACCATCCAGGCTTCTTTTCTCTTATCTCCAGACAACAGTCCATAACACTGTAAGACCTGGACCCAACCAAACACAATTGACTTCACATTTCCCCAATAAGTCGCGGTGCAACATGTACCCCGGCCAAACACAAGATCACTTACGCTTCCCAAACCATAATTATTCCCCAGAAGAGTAACGGACAACTGAAGCTCCTAAAACTCAGTTTTTCCCAAGAGACCAGCATCCCCCAGCGGAGTCCTCCTCAACAACAGGTATACGGGTTCTTGCAAAGGTATCTCTTATGCAGTCGACACTTCTTCGGATGGAATCTTTAAGCCCATCTTTCGTAATTGACTTCCAAATGGAATCTATAATACCATTCTCGATATCGCAAGACAAGTATCACTTCATGCGAGTGCAAATTTCTGGGCACTCTAGTGTTCAATCATCTTCCACCTTCAGATCACGAAAGGCAGACAAGCCAATCTAAATCCTCAGGTTTAAGAAGATTTAATAGGGGAAGCTGTTGTACCCTAAAATTTTCCCTCCCTTATTTCTCAACACATGGCAAGTGAGGTCCCCAAATTGCTCAAGGAAGTTCAAGAGTTGACCAAACAAACTCTCTCCTAAGGCAGTCTACCTCAAATTAGGGTTTCATTTTGCATCAAGATGCTTGAGTCCAAAGGATCCCAAATGCTCACCATTTTCCTAATATGTTCTCAATATCATCCATGTCAAGTTTCAAGCCTTGCAGAGGAAGTTTTCTCAGTCAATTGCTCAAATACCTAGAAATCGACTATGCTAGGTCAAAAGTCAACTGTGGCTCACATACAGTCAAACTTCAAGATTTTTGGTCAACATCCTAATTTTTATGTATTATCCATCATTTGATCAAGGGTTGATCATGATTCCATAAGGATTGCTCACAATTCATCAAAATCCAAAAGTTGCTAAATTAGGGTTTTATAGGAAAAGTCAACTCAACTTTGACCAATCATAACTTTATCATACTTTATCAAAAATGACCCATCCAAATCTCATTTTGAAGAGGATGCAATTACCTACAATTCATCTTCATCTCCCAAGTTCAAAATATGCACTCACAAAAAGATATGAATTTTGACATTATAGGTCATTTTGAAAAGTCAACAAAAACACCTTTTGGGTAAAGGCTTCATACATGAATATGGAAGACTCAATTGAGATGAGACTAAAAGGGTTTATGAGAGGACATCCTAAGATTTCTAAAAAGTCCAAGAACACCTCTCTATGGTCAAAATTGAGAGAGTTATGCATTGGCCAAGTTGACCTTTTTTGCAAAATTGCCAAAAGTCAAACATGCTCAAATTTGCATTTTTTGCTAAATGGGCCCAACCTTTTATGCTTGCATCTCATTCCTAACATAGTCCACGACCTATGGGATCCTCCATGCTTTATTCATCCATTTATTTAATTTATTTTGATTTTTATTCATTTAAAATTCAAATAAAATCAAATAAATCCTAATAAATTATATATTGTATTTTAGGGATGATTTGTGCATTGAAAAAAGATCTTATAGGATGTAAAATGAAGATCAAATCGTGCAAGGCCAATATAATCTTGAAATCAAAATCAAATCTTGAAAAAATTCCAAAGATGTGATCAGTTTTACAACCCTAATGTATTCTCTAATATATATTGAACATATCCAAGGCAAGAACAAGGGTAAAGCAGTCGTGCAGAGGTGAAAGAAAAACTCAAAAATTGCAAGAAAAGTGGTGAACCAATTTCTATATTAGAGGTCAATTCATGCTGTTCTGAGATTTCCAATAGGTTGCTGGACATTCCAGGAGCATTTTCCAATCAGATTCAAGCCTTTTCACGTCTGGAATTGCAAGATATAGGTATCACGATATACCTCCAAATTCGAATTCAGTTTCATTGATTCACTCATCCGTTGCATATTTTAATGATATATTCGTGTTTGTCTTTGAGTTTAAAAGCTTTTGATACCATTTAATTGTGTTTCTAACGCTTTTACATGAAGTTGCCATAGCTAGGGTTTTATGTTCTTGATTAGGGCTTTGCAGGATAGGCAAAATTGGGTAACGATTTTGGTACCGGGAGACTCGTGAGGTTGAAACGAGTAGAATAGTACCAACCTTGGTCATTTATCTTGAACACACGCGATTTTGGAGATGGACAGGGATGTACCTACAGCCAGTGTCTGTACGTAAAAGTCTTTTTACCTAAAACGACGGAATCAATGAAGGAGATGATGACAAGGCAGTGTGTGAATGACTCGTTTGAATTTTCACGCGTTTTGGAGGCGTTGCACGTTGTTTGCATTATGTTTCATTTATTTCATTATTATCATAATTAACATGCTAGCGCAGATGATGAAGAAGTTAGCCTTTGATGCACACGTCCTGGGTTCGATCCCAAGCGTGTGCATTTTGTTATTTTCTCAATAATTACAGGCCAATCCAATGCTTCATATTCTCAAGCGCATTCCATACACCTTCAACATCAGCCATCTTATGTGCTCCTGACAAGATCCAATATGCCCACAATGAAGGTTCACCATGCTCCTCAAGTCAACGCCCCCATCAGATCCAGCGCTGACTAGGCTTGATGATAAATGGGCCTTACCAAAAATCATATATGCACCCCTCCTCCAGCAAATTACACAGGCCCAATTCTCTTTTTCTTTTCTTATTTTTATTTTACATTTTAATTTGTTTGATTAGTTTATTTCTTTTAAAATCAAATTTCTTTTTTTCATAAAAAAATCATAAAATCAAAAAAACCAAAAAATTAGAATTAGATTTTTTTTATCAAAAATTAATTTTGTTAATTTAATTTGGTTTAATTTAGGGCAATTTTAACCTTTTCTATGATTAAAACTAATTAGGAAATTAGGTTAAATTATTGATTTATTTCTTTTATTTTTCAAACAAACAAAAATACAAAAAATAGGTTTTAGAATAAATTAATTTATTTTTTAATATTAAAATTAATTAGAATTAGGCTTTTTTAATCTATTATTTCCTTTATTTTCTTAAATAAACAAAACAAAACAAAAACATTTTTTAACTAATCGCAATTAGGTTTAAGTCGAGGGTCAAATCCCTAGTTGTCTCGTATTCGATTCATTGCGCGCGTATTATTATTTTTACCGATATTTCTGTAAATGCTCATGGTTTGTAATAGTTTAATCTAGAGCTTTTCATTTATCTCTTTTTCTGGGTTTTTGGCTATGTACTTAATCCCCCTCCCCGAAGCCTTGTAATAGCGTAGATTTACTTTCTCGCATCATAATTTTTGCAAATATTTAACTGTCTAGATATATGTTAATAGGATTGTATGACAAGATTGTATGAAAATTTAATACAGTTAGAAAACCCTAATGTGCAAAGATAAATAAATCTAAAACTAATCACTCGCACATATCACTCTTAGGGTATACTCTCACTTCGGTTGCCTTCGGTAAACGATCATTAAGTATAGGGTGTCTTAGTGGTTACCCTCCTGTCTAACAAAGATCAAATGTCCCGTTCGAATGTTGCCTCGGAAATATTGCCTCACAAATGTTGCCTCGAATATGATCTTAAGACTTTAGGGTTATGACTAAGACGTCTTAAACATTGCTTCAGTGATCGTACGTCCTTTACAAATTGACCCTTACAACTACAACGACGGTGCTACCTATTTCTCAATAGTAGGATAGCGTTATCTAAAGGAAACAAGGATATAAACAATCTTTTTTCGAGTAGGTAGATGCTAGTAGGTACTTGCTCAAATCAAAACCTTTCACACTTACACATCTCAAACAAATTTTCAAAACAACTTCGTCACACCTTTGAGGACTGATACAAGGGTTATCACGAAGTCAGACTTTTCAAAAGCAAAGCACATACACAAGAAATTTTAAAAAGATTAGCAAAAACCCTATTAATTGGCAAACTTAACTTTTTTTACAAACCCTAATTAATTTAAGTTTAAATTTTTTTTATTATTATTAACTCTTTTTTTATTAACTCTTTAATTTAATTAATTAACTTTTTTTTCTGCAAATTAGGAAAACAATTAGGTTTTAGGTTTTCTTAGTAATTAACCCTTTAATTAACCATTTTTTTAACAAATTAGGATTAAGTTTTTGTTTTAGTTAGTAACTGAATTTTTGGATTTTTTTCATTTATTAATAAATTAAGTTAATTAACTTTTTTAATTAAAATTAGTTAGAATTAGGTTTTTTAATTAACTTAAAATTATTTTCTACAAAAAACACCAAAAACATTAACTTAGAATTTTAGGTTTTAATTTTTCCTTAATTTCTTTTTATTTATTCTTTTACATTTTAATTTCTAGGAAAATTGTATAGGTCGCATTATCAATATAATAGCGTAGATTTATCTTTTCTCGCATTTTTTTTCTAATTATGTAATTGCTTCCGGGATGTAATAGTTTTAGGATTTCTTTTCCGCACTTTTCATTATTATGGAACTGCCCCAAAACTCTATAATAGCCTAGGTTTATATTTTCGCCTTTACCTTCTGCTACTATATTTTATGCAATGCTTAGACTAATAGGATTGTATGAAAAGAACGGTAAACTAATTGAACATGGAATAACCTAATTCAAAGATAATATATCTAAAAACAAATATTGCTGCACACTTGCACCCCTAGGATACTCCCCACTTGGTTGCCTCGGAAAACAATGGTCATGTCCCTCGAACGTAGGGATATCTTAGCAAAAGACCCTCAATCTAAAAATCATCATAAAGATCATAGTTCCTTAATGTCCCTCGAGTTGCCTACAAGAAATGATCTTGTCCCTCGATGTTGCCTACGAATATATGATGACAGTCCCTTCGAACTGCTAAGGTATCCCTACATGTTGCCTTCAATGACCACAAACGTCCCTTTCGACAGTCCCTCAAACATCCAACGACTAGGATTACCTACTCACTAATAGTAGGATAACACGGTCTAAAGGATTGGAGGAAAAGAACGCCTTTTTTCGAGTAGGTAGATAACTGTTAAGTACTTGCTCAAACAAACAAACTTTTTTACACCCTACACTTTCAAAACTCTTTTCAAACTAAAGTTTTCAAAAACACTTCATTACACTCTTGAGAACTGATACAAGGGTTACCATAAAGTGAATCGCCGCACTAAGGCAATTTCAAAACTTTTCAAAAGCACACAAACGCACCAAGAATTTTTTTTAAAAGATGAGCAAGTACCTAAGAGCCCGTGAAAAACCACAGATAGAAATGGTGCTAACACCTTCCCTTTCTATAAAATATCTCGAAAAAGGTTTTTTATGTTCTTTTTCCTTTTCCTTTGTTGGATGAAATAAAATTCGGTGGCGACTCTTGCTTACCGCGACATTTGTGAACAAAAAACGTAAACCAGTATAACAGTCGGTTCTGCCACCGTATCAAAGAATTGGCGACTCTGCTGGGGAATATAAAGTGGGGTTTACCTTAGGATCTAGTTCATTTTAAAATTTCTTTCTTGTTTTGCCTTGCCTGCTTTAAATTCAAGGGTTTTGTTCGGGTATTATTAAAGATCCTACACCCGGATCTGGGGACACTTTTTAGGTAAACATCAATAGATCGTGGAGACTGTACGGCGTAGATCGATATGGTTTAAGCGATGGATGTGTTGGTGTGACACTTTGGTTGGTACCGGTATCCTTCGTGGGGAAATAAGGAGAATACGGGGCCGCCACGTGGGGTTGTGAAGCACTAACAGACCTTAGAACCTTAGTTGAACCAACTTGGCCATTAGAAAGTAGTGAGATAGCCGACCTCGGTATAAAGCTGAGGATTGGTTGATACTCGATGCTACAATCATTGAGATTAGATTTTCGGGATATTTCGGTCGTAAGAAAAGATTGCTTGAGCTGAAACAATGCGCGATAAAGGATGATCAGTGATATTGAGAATCTTTAGAACCTGGTTACTTCTCTAAGATAGGTTTGAAACCAACTAAGCTTCAAGAGGGTATGGCCTTAAAACTCAAGCAAGCCTTAAACCTAAGGACTTGGTGTGATTTGTCTGTGTTTGCTATACCTGTCATTTATCATGATATCATAAACATCATACCATAACATATCATGACTAACCATTTCAAGGATCTCGAGGGCCTGTGATGAAGGTTATGATAAATCAGACGTCTAGCAAGGGGCAAGGGGATTTATTTTCCTCTAGCCAATGTCATCAGAAGATCAAAACTCAACAACTTGAGTCAGGGGCTATGACCCACTTGATATGGTGAGCTTGACTCTCGTAGAAGGACCCTAAACGATACAAAGTTCTTCAATCAAAACTGCAAAATTCAAATTCTGACATTTTCTTGTTTACCCCGCGAGATCCTTGAAAACATTGCATACATATCGTACATATCATTGCATAAGTAGGTTTCAAAGCAGGTCTCTCATGTTCTCGCTGTTTATTTCAGCAATGGCTCTCCAACAAGACAACAAAGATCTCCAAGCTAAAGATGCCCAGTTCAAGGAATTTTTCCTGATTCTATCCAAGGGGCAAGAAGACCTAAAAACACTCTTCGCCGGGAATCTGACCAAGGAACGTCCTGACAACAACAAGGATGAACAATTGGAACAACTGCAAGCTGAGGTAAAAGCAATGAGAATCCAGATGCTGGGGCAGATGACTCTTATCCAAAACTTAGCTCGAGGACAAGAAGGGCTAAAAGCCTTCCTCAATAAGCTTCACCAAGATGGATGCAGATCCATGAAACAAACAGTTAAAATTATTGATCAAGGCATTAATCAGCCCCCAGTGAGAGAAGAGGTTGGTTTGGTCAGGAACAGACCTTTCCAGATTGCTACTACATCACAAGCCCAACCACAACCTCGCCAACAACAACGGGGAAATCGGCATAAGAAGAATACATCCGAAAGACGCTTCACCGAGACCAACATGTCATTGGCTCAAGCATTGCAATGCCTGTTGAAGGCCAAATTGGTTATGTTAAGGGACCCTTCTCAGAATCCCAAGATAGACTCCCCAAGATATAATCTAAATGCAAGATGTGCGTACCACTCCAACAGTCCTGGACATGACACTAACAACTGTTGGGCGTTGAGAAATAAAATTCAAGACCTGATTGATGAAGGAGCGTTAGAATTTGCATAAGACGATCAAGATGAGTTCTTCTGCCATCCCTCCAAGGCATACCATCTTAAGGGACAAGTTCTCACAAGAAGACTTTTCGTTCATTAGAATTTTCAATGTGTAATTTTATTTTGATTTGTTTGAACATTTATTCATATCAAACCTCATTATTTCATCAATACATTGCACATGTTTGTCTTGAATCAATTCATTCATATTCACTATTTCAAAAATGAGTTCTTATTTCCTTTTGTGATATTCAACTTTCGATTAAAAAACTCTAAGCCTTAGAGGGAGGATGACGAAAATGATACCACAATCTCTACAGTATACTTTTGAACAGACCCTGCTGACGATGTACAAGCGTTGTTTCAAATCTCAAACAGTGGAGTTATAAGGAAGATAATCCCTAGTCAAACCCTTTGAGCCAAAGAAGTAGGAGTTTTTCTTTTCGCACAAATTAAAACCCTTAATCATAACCTGGGACAGGGTGGTTTCTCAGTTAATTCAGAGGTGCATTCAGTCACAATCTTCTGATTCGTACATAATGAATGACATCAAAGACGTCCTTCCAAAACAAAATACGGTGATGGTTCCGTATAATCGTCAAGACAGGCAGTCATTATTTCTCGAAATAAAAGCCCATTAAGTCAAAACCTATGAAGGAGACTTAAGAGAAAAATTGGGGCATCCCGCTGACTGTAATCACAAAAGAAACTGTTCAGGTAAAAGAAGGGATAACGAAAACCAAAAAAAAGAGGTTACTACAAATCCTCGACAAAAATAAGATTACAAAAATGACTGCCTTTTCAAAACAAATGTTCAATTTCTGAATCATCACCAAGTATCAGAGCAAAGATTCCAGACTGAATCGGGATCTAAACGCGCAATTAACTAAGCATAGGACTGAAGAACATCACGAAGAGCGGGTTGGGTACAAATAAATTTGAGCATTTATCCTTTGTTTCTTGAACCGTGAACCAGACCACGTTATAACCCTTAAAAGTCCTACCTGAAGCATGGGTTAGTTTGAGAGCATACTGTTACAAAGGTATCCTGACTCCTGTAGGCTTTGTTACGAATCCTGAGTTGATATCACATTCTTGCAAATTTCGTTTTACTACACAAAACACATTTTCAAAAATTTTCAAGACAGACATGAGTTATGCATTCTTTAAATGACATTGTTTTCATATGACTGATTATTTGACAGCAGAGAAATCCGCACAATGGATATTCAATGAACAAACATCCTGTAAATGGACATAATCACCTCAGCGGGAAAAACACTTCCAATAACAGTTCTTCCATAAGCAAGGGGCATGTCATGATGTCTAAACACACCCGGGGCAGTCTCTCCAAAAGTGCCAAAGAACCAGAGGTAGATCTCCATCTGAATCGCTTGGGACATTACGCACGCATTCCAGCAACGAATCATGTGCCATCAAGAAAACATTTTTAATAGTACTACAACGCAACACTATGGACAATGACAACTCTCTACATCCTGAAAGCATGGACATAATCGGAAAATACTACGCATAACAAAGGCCCGCTAGGTTGACACACCTAGGAAAAAATAAGGGAATCCCGGCGAACCAAAAGGGTTCGGGAAAAAGTTAGGGATATACATAAAAAAATCTGTACACCCGACAAGTTGAAAACCTGAAAATATGGCTTGGGAAAAAAGGTATCCCGGTGGACTGAAAACCCGAAAGGGCGGTCCAGGCAAAAGTTAGGGATTTAAAACGTACGACTATGTCCCGTCACCTGTCTATCAGTGGAAGACTTTTACCTTGATCAACATTCATCAAGAGCACCTGAATTGAGATACAGTTCAGATACGCTACAGATACGGATGCCATTATGATACTCATTCAGATTCAACTTTCAGATACAATTCAGATACACTCCAGATACAGATGCCATTCTGATACTCATTCAGATCCAGCTTTCAGATACAATTCAGATACGCTCCAGATACGGATGCCATTCTGATACTCATTCAGATTCATATTTCAGATATAGTTCAGATACGCTCCAGATACGGATGCCATTCTGATACTCATTCAGATTCAGCTTTCAGATACAGTTCAGGTACGCTCCAGATACGGATGCCATCCTGATACTCATTCAGATTCATCTTTCAGATACATTTCGGATACGCTCTAGATACAGATGCCATTCTGATACTCATTCAGATTCATCTTTCAGATACAATTCAGATATGCTCCAAATACGGATCCCATTCTGATACTCATTCAGATTCAGCTTTCAGATACAGTTCAGATACGCTCCAGATACGGATGCCATTTTGATACTCATTCAGATTCAGCTTTCAGATACAGTTCAGAGACGCTCTAGATACAGATGCCATTATGACACTCATTCAACACATGTTTCAAATACAGTTCAGATGCGCTCCAGATACGGATGCCATTCTGACACTCATTCAACACATGTTTCAGATACAATCCAGATACGGATGCCATTCTGACACTCATTCAACACATGTTTCAAATACAACTCAGATACGATCCAGAGACGGATGTCATTCTGAAAATCATTTGACACATGTTTCAAAGTACAATCCATATATGATCCAGAGATGGATGCCATTCTGACACTCATTCAACACATGTTTCAGATACAGTTCAGATACGCTCCAGATACGGATGCCATTCTGACACTCATTTAACACATGTTTTAGATACAGTTCAGATACGATCCAGATACGGATGCCATTCTGACACTTATTTAACACATGTTTCAAATACAACTCAGATACGATCCAGAGACGGATGTCATTCTAACACTCATTCGACACATGTTTCAAAGTACAGTTCATATACGATCCAAAGACAGATGTCATTCTGACACTCATTCAACACATGTTTCAAGTACAGTTCAAATACGATCCAGAGACGGATGTCATCCTAACACTCATTAAATACATGTTCAAGTACAATCACGACATAGATCCATTCACAAAATCTCCACATGTACCCCATCCATCATGGTACAAGGGGCAGAGACTGTTGGAAGCTAAGTCACTATCACATACAAGCCAATGATACCTATATTCCCCCCAGAGCCGAGACAACCAAGGTCCGACCTCCGTATCCCCAAGCAGGAATTCCTTTCCCAGCAGGTTCCTTCAGAAAGCTGATATCTGCATTCCCCAGCCGAGTTTTATAACCATGAGCAGTTTATAAAGCCATCTCCCGAGCAGAGTTTATTTCTATGACAGCAGAAGCTCAATATCCAACAGAGCTCTTCTCTCCAGCAATGGAAGTTTATCCCCAGTTGATTTTATTTCTCCAAATAAGCAGATCTTCCAACAGAGTATCTCCCTTCCCCACAGAGTCATCCCTCCGTAGGATTGTTCTCAGACCGAGTCTCTCCCGGCAGAATATTCTCAAGCAGAATGGATGTAAATCTCCAGCTAATCATATTCGGTCACTATCCCCAGCGGAAACGAAGAACTCAACTCCTTATACTCTCCAGTAGCAGTCCAGGATTTATTTTTCCCAGCTAGAGAATATCACAATAGCATTGCATATCCATACATCATGGCATGTGCATACATATTATACAGCACAATCTCATTTATTTTGGGAACATCATTACTCAATGCATTTCATACATCATGACATTGCATACCACTAACTCTTTACCTTTCAGGGAAAGGTGCACTCAAGTTCTCAAGAGTTCTCTCTGGTTCAGTCAAACCGACACCAAGGTTTCTATTCCAGTTGAGGATATTCCAAGTCTTCTCTGGTTCAGTCAAACCGACACTAAGGTTTTTATTCTAGTTGAAGATGTTTTAAGACTTTCATCTGGGTCAGCCGAATCGCCGCTAAGATTCCCCTTATTTCTATGCCAGTGAAAGTTAATCCGATACCTCTCCCAGGACCAGTCAAATCAATACTAAGATTTCTCTCCTAGTTGAAGTTCTCACAAGTTTTCTTTGGTTCAGTCAAACTAGCACTAAGGTTTCTATTCTAGTTGAAGACGTTTTAAGACTTTTGTCTGGGTCAGCCGAATCGCCACTAAGATTCCCCTGATTTCTATACCAGTCAAAGTTAATCTGAGACCTCTCCCAGAATCAGTCAAATCGATACTAAGATTTTTATCCCAGTTGAAGTTATCACAAGTTTTCCCTGGTTCAATCGAATCGATACTATGATTTTTATTCCAGTTAAAGCTATGAAGCCCAGAAATCGACCGGATAACAACTTAATTCCCCCACCATACTGTGAAGCTTGGAAATCGACCGGATAACAGTATAAGTGACTATGAAGCCTGGACGCGACCAGATAGTGGTATATCTCAGATTCAAGCTGTGAAGCCTGGAAATCGACCAAATAATATCTTGATCTCTCCAAAATACTATGAAGCCTAGAATCGACCATATAGTGGTATAAGACACTGTGAAGCCTGACGCACGACCAAATAACGATATAAGATGCTGTGAAGACTGGAGCACGACCAGATAGCGGCAAGAGACACTGTAAAACTTGGAAATCGACCAGATAATAGTATGTGGTACTACGTAGCTTAGAATTCGACCAAATAGCAGTTTACTCGGCCAATTACTATGAAGCCCAGAAATCGATCGGATATTAGTATGCCTTAAATTCAAGTTGAAACCCGAATGCGACCGGATAACCACTTAATTCCTTCTAAAGCCTGGTACACGACCAAATAAGAATTGAGAAATTGAAAAGCCTGGATTACGACCAGATAGCAAGTTTAAATCTCATCTCCCCAGTAAGTCACTGTGAAACATGGAGCATAACCAGATAAAAGTTAATCTTATTATCCTCATCAAATCACTGTAAAGCCTGGAGCACAACCAGATAACAATTCATTTTCACCTCCTCGATTAAGAGATGATTCCTCAATAGAGTAACGGACAACTGAAGCTCCTAAAATTCTATTTCTCCCAGGACAGAGACCAACATTCCTCAGCAGATTGCTCCTCAACGACAGGAGCATGAATTCTCATCAAAGGAATATCTCTGGAAATCAACATCCTTTAGATGGCATCTTTAAGCCCATCTCTGACGATTCTCCGTCATATCTTCCGGATGGAATCTTTAATCCCATCTCCAGTGACATTCCATCATCTCCTCCAAATGGCATATGTAAGCCCATTCCCGATACTACCTACACAGTCCGGCAACATCTCAGACGAGTGCAAATTTCTGGGCACTCTAGTGTTCAATCATCTTCCATCTTCAGATTACAAAAGGCAGACAACCAATCAACATCCTCAGGTTTAAGAAAATTGAACAGGGGCAGCTGTTGTACCCCAAAATTTACCCTCTTTTCATACACACATATTATTGGTTTTATGGTTATGGAATAAAGGTATATTTATCAAGCTTCTTCAGGTTACAAGTGACGTTTATTTCGCCAATGGATGTTCTCAGAGTATTTTCCATGCTGAAGATCGGTTCACCGTTTTGCAATGATTTGGGGTTCAAAGATTCACAAGTCCAACCCGGCGCGTCATATTCAGGTGTTCTTTCGCCAAGGTATCTCTGGTAACATATTCTCAAATTCAGGTTCGGCTCAAGATTCAATTCTTTAAAGAAGGTCTCCGAATGTGTGAGTTTTCTCGAAGAAATGTGGTGAAAAAGTGTGTTGAAAGTACAGTTTTTACGCACTAAAAAATTCATAACTTGAAGATCGTGGCTTGTTTTAAACCCGTTCTGGTGGCCTAAATTCCATCTTGACGTCATCTAAGTTTTCATCTCTCACGGCTGGAAGCCAATTTCGATCAGAAGGTCTTCAAAAATGCGGATTTATCAAGTATTTTTGTACAAAAAATTTGTGATAGAAGTTTATTTGCGTCATGTTTAAAAAATTATAACTTGGTCAATTTTCATCGTATCGAGCTGGTTCCGGCGCCAAAATTTCACAAATTGAGTTGGCTAAACTCTCGCGATGGTTCTGGCTGCAAGAAAAGATTGCGATGCTGGAGTTATGACCGATTGAGGGTAGCCAATGATTTGAGATCCTTTAGAACCCGGTTACTTTTGATAGGACAGGTTTTAACCGACGAAACTAAAAGAGGGTAACACCTAAACTTCATGCTGGCCTGAAACTTAAGGGTTGTCTTGTGTGACTTGTGTGCCTTACCATGCTTGCCTATGTGAATACTTGTGGTGTGCTTCATCATAGCATCATGCCATCATACCATTGCATGCATTCTGTATAAAGGACTAACCCATTTCAAAGACAAAAAAGTTTCATCTTTGATTTGTTTTGTAGGACATCATGATGCCCGTGCGTAGGAATACTATCCGGCTCAACTTTGTTCAACCACCAACTTTGCTCAAGGATTTGGTTGGTAGGATTTCAAACACTTCTTCCTTCATCAACAGGCATGGTTCTCTCCTTGGCTTGATCACTGCAAAATGGAACCAACAACTGATAAGTGTTCTGACCCAGTTTTATGACCCCCTGTATCATTGTTTCACCTTTCAAGACTTCCAGCTGGTTCCTACCCTGGAAGAATTCTATTATTTGCTTGGGATCCCTGTCTTGGACCAAACTCCATTCACTGGTTTGGAAAGGACTCCTAGGCCTGAAGAGGTTGCTGCAGCTCTCCCCTTGACCAAAGAAGAGGTATTGGCTAACTGGGAAACTAGAAGTGGAGTCAAGGGCTTTTTGGTCAAATTTCTGGTTGGCAAGGCTAATGATTTCTGGAATGACTTGGACTTCAAGGCGTACGAAGATATTCTGGCTCTTTTGATCTACGGTTTGGTATTGTTTCCTAATCCTGACACCTTTATCAGTGTCCATGCCATAAGGATCTTCATGTCTCGGAATCCTGTACCCACTCTTTTGGGTGATATCCTGCAACAACTCTATGCTCGTACTGCCCGAAAACGGGGAACTCCATGGTGTTGTGCTCCTTTGCTAGTGAGGTGGTTTATTTCGCACCTTCCTAAGCTCGTGCTGAAGAATGAAGAAGGAAAGGGTTGGGCTCGTAGGCTAATGTCTCTCATTGATAATGACATCACTTGGACTCTCAGAGGTTTGGATGAGGTAGTTGTTATTGATCGTTGCGGAGAATACCCTAATGTTCCGTTGATTGGTATCCAAGGAGGAATCTCTTATAATCCATGTTTAGCTCTCCGCCAGTTTGGAAGAGCCAGAAGAGTTGGGCCTCATGAAATGTTGGTTCCTCACTTCCATTTTGAGTTTCAGGCAGACAGTGACAAACTACGCCATGGATTCATTAAAGCTTGGGACAGAATTCACAAAGCTGACCCACATGAGTTGGGACCAAAGACTTCTCTACCAATGGAACCCTATTGCAAATGGGTCCGCATCCGTGCTCAGAAGTTAGGTATGCCGTACGAAGCTATCAGACCGATCATTCTTGAATCTCCTGATGAAGATGGGGTTCCTCCAACTGTCCTCCCCCCTTAGATACCTACTGATTTTGACACAATGAAGAGATCTTGGGCACATCTAAAGGAAGAACGGGATTTCTATCGGGAAAAGTTCAACGAGCAGGAACGGAAGATCCAGAGGCTAACTAAGCAATTGGAGGAAGAGCGGGTTCTGAATAACTACATCAACACTGAGAAGAGGAGGCCATGGGAGCACTGATGGGCTTTGGATATTTCCTTTTAGAGCTTTTATTTCCTTTCCAGTATTTTTCATTCCTGTAATGCCTAAGGGCAAGTTGTTGAACAATTAAAATTTTAATCTAATGAAGTGTGTTTCCCTTTTGTCTACAAAGATGAATCTTGTTTGTCTTTGAAAACATAAAACATACGCATCTCATTGCACCATATGCATAGCAGGTACCCTATTTCACAGGTTGCTT
This sequence comes from Vicia faba, assembly GCA_948472305.1. Lineage (NCBI taxonomy): Eukaryota > Viridiplantae > Streptophyta > Magnoliopsida > Fabales > Fabaceae > Vicia > Vicia faba. The sequence continues at coordinate 590,500,896 of OX451735.1, forward strand.
AATCTTCTTCGCTGTTTATTTGAACAATCATCATGAATCCAGACTCATCCAGTGAGCAAGCAATCAAGGCCCTTCAGGCCCAAAGTGCCCAGTTTCAAGAGATGGTCCTGAGCCTGGCCCAAGGTCAGCAAGAGTTGAAGACCCTACTCCTGAAGAAGAAGAAGAAAAAGAGGACTACGTTATTCAACACTGGACGCAGATTTGGGAACACACTCTATAATGAAGCTGATCCAGCTACTTCTTCTGCTGAGAAAGATAGTCCCCAAGGGGGAGGAGCTCCTAGTCCTGCAGTCTCTGACAACGAGACGGACTACAATGACGAACAATACCCACCTGCTGCTGACAGATACAAGCAATTAGAGGACCGCTTGAGCGCCATGGAGATTCAGAATGTGCCGGGGCTGGATTTCGGAGATTTGGGGTTATCTTCTGGGGTAGTAATTCCACACAAGTTTAAGGCGCCTGCCTTTGCCAAATATGACGGGGCTTCCTGTCCAAAGCTGCATCTAAGGTCGTACGTAAGGAAGATCAAACCTTACACGGCAGATAAGAACCTTTGGATTCACTTCTTCCAAGATAGCCTTTCGGGGTCACAGCTTGAATGGTTCTACCAACTAGATGGAACTAGCATCCGACACTGGGAAGATTTGGCAACCGCATTCTACAGACAATATCAATACAATTCTGATCTCGCTCCTACGCGTACCCAACTTCAGGGTATGTCTCTAGGAACGGGCGAAGGGTTCAAAGAATATGCACAAAAATGGAGAGATTTGGCTGGCAGGGTGCGGCCTCCATTAACTGATCGTGAGCTGGTTGATATGTTTCTAGGGACTTTGTCTGGTCCATTTTTCAATCATTTGGTTGGTAACTCCTCCGCTGGGTTCACAGATTTGATTCTGACGGGAGAAAGAATTGAAGCTGGCATCAGGTCAGGAAAGATACAAAAAGCTGCCTCCCCAAGTACTGAGAAGAGACCTTTCAAGAAAGAAGCAAGTGATGTCTATGGTCCTAGAAGACAAGTCAAGCCAGAAAGTCGCCAAGCCGTCAATGCTTTGGTCATTTCAAAACCTGTTGCTGCTCCTCAGCAGTACAATCAACAAAGAGGTGAAAGACCCAAGAGGCAGTATACTCGGCTGAGTATGACCTTATCTCAAATTTTACCGCAACTGTTATCAACCAACTTGGTGACCATCAAAGAAGCTCCTAAAGTCGTGAATACTGCATCTCCTAAGTATAACCCAAATGCCCGTTGTGCTTATCATTCCGATAGCCCCGGGCATACTACTGATGATTGCTGGGCCTTGAGAAACAAAGTGCAAGATCTTATCGACGCAAAGGAAATTCAGTTTGAGGCGCCTGAGAGGCCAAATGTTGTAACTGCTCCTATGCCCCAGCATAGAGTAAATGCCATCGAGGAAGATTTGTATGCTGTTTCGGTGAATGATGTTGCTACCCCTCTTTTGGCTGTTAAGAGGAACTTACTACTAGCCGGTTTATTTCCGGGTTGTAGCAAGGGTTGCCTCCTGTGTGCTGTTATCCCTACCGCTTGTCCACTGCTGAAATCAGGCATCCAAAGCCTGATGGACAGCAAAGAAATTCTGTTCAAGAAAACTGTTGTTCCGTTTGTTTCCGTTGAAGAAATATCTGTTGTCACAATTTACAATCCTACCAAGGCTCCCATGAAGAAACCATCCAAATTATGTCTGTTTCACCCATTACTATTACTGTTCCGGGGCCTCTCCCCTATGAGTCTGATAAAGCGGTCCCATGGCATTATGGGGCCGACGTGTATGTGCTTGGGGTGAAGCAGGAGTTCAACACCAATACCAGTATCAGTAACATCACTGGTCCCGCCAAGATTATCTGCAGTGGCAGGCTCTTCTCGCATGACATTGCACCGCCAGTTATCCGAAAACCTCTCACCATCACACCCGCAAGTGTGCATGTTCCAATTCAAGTTCCTGTGTCTACTACTGCCGCTGAGTCCTCTGATACTCGGGGCAAAGAAGTTGCTGCCGATTTGCCTGCCAGGACGGAGGCACCAAAAAAGACTGTTGTGGAAGCCTCCCAACAAGAAATGGAGGAAATCCTTAAAATCATCAAAAAGAGTGACTTCAATGTTGTTGAACAGTTGGGGCATACTCCCTCCAAAATCTCTATGCTATCATTGCTGCTATGCTCAGAGGCCCATGCAAAAGCCCTGATTTCATTTCTGAAAACGGCCCACGTGCCACAAGAGACCTCCGCGGATCAATTCACCGACTGTGTGGCTAATTTGACAGCTGACAATGGTTTGGGGTTCTCAGATGCTGATCTTACCGCCAAAGGGAAAAATCACAATGATGCCCTGCATGTTTCCATAGAATGCAGGGGCACTACTCTCGCACACGTGTTGGTGGATACCAGTTCTTCCCTGAATGTTTTGCCCAAGAAGGCATTGGATCGCTTGGATTGTGAGGGTCTGGAATTGAAGCCTAGTAACATCATTGTTAGAGCCTTTGACGATTCCAAGAGGATGGTGCACGGTGAAGTAGACATTCCTATTCGCGTGGGTTCCCAAGTCTTCGACTCAACGTTCTATGTAATGGATATTCGTCCATCTTACTCCTGCTTGTTGGGTCGACCCTGGATTCACAAGGCTGGGGCAGTAACATCCACTCTACACCAAAAGCTCAAATACCCTGTCAAAGGGAAGATTGTTACTGTACATGGTGAGGAGGAATACATGGTTAGTCACTTGAATTCATTCCGGTATATCGAGATGGACGGGGAGTTCATTGAAACCCCCTTTCAGCATTTTGAGGAGGTTCCTCCAACATTGGCATCGGCTGAAACAGTGGTTGAAGAAGACTTTCCGTTGAAGATGGCATCCTTAAAGGATGCCCGGGCTGTAATCGAGAAAGGCAATTGTACAAATTGGGGTCAGCTTCCTGACTTCACTCAAAAGAACGACAAGTTTGGGCCGGGCTTTACTTCAGAGGCTCAGAGGACTGTGCGCAAAGAAAAGATCAGAAAGGCTCCGGTGTTTATCTCCCACTCAAGGGTGAATGCTATCGAGGAGGACGTAGAGGAAGCAGAGTTTGACAGTTGGATCTATCCAACCACCAGCGACGGACCAAGCAACTGGACGGCAAAGGATTTTACACCTATCACATTTGTCACGTAGTAATTAATTCTTTTGATTTCCAATTTGTAACAAACAATATGTTAAAACTTTGTTGGCTCGGTGTCCTACCCGGGGCATCGTAGCTCCATTTGTGAGGGCTTTTTGTATGACATTTCCATATATCATCAATCAAAACATTGGACGTTTGTTGCATTTCAAATCTTGTGCTCTTTTTCTTTCTGTGTTATATATTGCAAAACAGCTATATTTACACACACTCACTTATACAGGTTTCAATCCACTCTGGATCTCACTGGTAACAGCTCTGCTACCACCAGTTATGACTTCGAGAATCCGATCAACTTGGCCGAGGACGAAGGTGAAGAAGATTGCGAAGTGCCTGGTGAACTCGCAAGACTGCTGCTTCAAGAAGAGAGGGCCATTCAGCCGCATGAAGAGCCGGTGGAAACAGTGAACCTGGGTACTGAGACAGATAGGAGAGAGGTCAAGATTGGTGCCAATCTAGAGCTCAGTGTGAAGCAACGATTGATACAGATGCTACATGATTACATGGAGATATTTGCTTGGTCCTATGAAGACATGCCTGGTTTGGATGCCGACATTGTAGTTCACCACCTGCCAACCAAAGAAGACTGCCCTCCGGTAAAGCAAAAGGTCCGTCGCATGCGTCCCGAGATGTCCGAAAAGATCAAGGCTGAGGTTATGAAGCAATTCGATGCCGGGTTTCTTGCAGTGACCTCTTACCCTCAGTGGGTTGCTAATGTAGTGCCAGTGCCAAAGAAGGACGGTAAAGTCAGAATGTGTGTCGATTAAAGGGATCTAAATAGGGCAAGCCCCAAGGATGATTTTCCTCTACCTCACATCGATGTTCTTGTCGACAATACTGCTCAACACAAGGTGTTCTCCTTCATGGATGGTTTTTCAGGGTATAATCAGATCAAGATGGCTCCGGAAGATATGGAGAAGACTACCTTTGTGACTCAGTGGGGCACTTTCTGCTACAAGGTCATGCCATTCGGGTTGAAAAATGCTGGGGCAACCTACCAACGTGCCATGGTTGCTTTATTTCATGATATGATCCATCATGAGATTGAGGTATATGTTGATGACATGATTTCAAGGTCTCAAACTGAGGAGGAGCACCTTGATCATCTGAGGAAGCTGTTTGACCGACTGAAGTTATACAAGCTGAGGTTGAATCCCAACAAATGCACCTTTGGGGTGAGGTCCGGAAAATTGCTAGGTTTCATTGTAAGTGACAAAGGTATCCAGGTGGACCCTGCCAAGGTAAAAGCCATACAAGAGATGCCAGCTCCAAAGACAGAGAAAGAAGTCCGAGGCTTTCTGGGACGACTGAATTACATTGCCCGTTTCATCTCACACCTAACTACTACCTGTGAGCCAATCTTCAACTTACTGAAGAAAGATCAAGTAGTACGTTGGAACGATGAATGTCAGGCTGCTTTTGAAAAGATAAAGGAATACCTCCAAGAGCCACCTATTCTTATGCCGCCAGTGGAAGGAAGACCTCTGATATTATATTTGACAGTACTTGACAATTCAATGGGGTGTGTGCTGGGGCAGCATGACGAGTCTGGCCGAAAAGAGCACGCTATTTATTACTTGAGCAAAAAGTTTACCGACTGTGAGTCTCGTTACTCACTGCTTGAGAAAACTTGCTGCGCTCTGGTATGGGCTGCTCGCCGGCTGAGACAGTATATGCTGACTCACACTACTCTATTGATTTCAAAGATGGATCCCATCAAGTACATATTTGAAAAGCCTGCTCTGTCTGGGAGAATAGCAAGATGGCAAATGATCTTGACAGAATATGATATCCAGTATACAACTCAGAAAGCAATTAAAGGAAGTGTACTGGAAGATCATTTGGCACACCAACCTGTGGAGGATTACCAATCATTGAACTTTGATTTTCCGGACGAAGACATCATGGTGATAACTGACTGTGAGGTACCTGGACCGGATGAAGGACCTGAGAAAGGATCCCGATGGTCTATGCATTTTGACGGAGCCTCCAATGCTTTGGGTAACAGCGTCGTCGCTGTAATCATATCTCCCAAAGGAACTCATACTCCACTCACTGCCCGATTATGTTTCAACTGCACCAACAACATGGCAGAATATGAGGCATGTATCATGGGTCTACAAGCTGCAATCGACTTAAGGATCAAATTTCTGAGTGTTTTCGGAGATTCCGCTCTCGTGATCAATCAGATCAAAGGCGAGTGGGATATGAAACACCCAAATCTTATTCCTTACAAGGAGTATGTGTCGACCTTGCTTCCCCACTTTGAAGAGATAACTTTTGAGCACTTCCCAAGAGAGGAGAATCAGCTAGTGGACGCACTAGCTACAATGTCTTCAATGTTCAAAGTTAAATGGGACAATGAGGCTCCCCGGATCATTATCTGGAAGTTGGACGAACTGGCATACTGCTGCGATCTTGAGGCCAAAGAGGTGACTGAAAAACCCTGGTATCATGAGGTGAAGAGGTACTTGGAAGCTCAGGAATACCCTGAAGGTGCATCTGTCAATGACAAGAAGTTCATGAGGAGGTTTACGGCAAAATTCTTCCTCAGCAACGACATTCTCTATAAACGGAATCATGATTCGACTCTACTGCGTTGTGTGGATAAGGCTGAAGCAGAGAAGATCATGATAGAACTGCATGAAGGTACATTTGGAACACATTCCAGTGGACACACCATGGCAAAGAAAATCCTTAGGGCAGGATATTTCTGGTCCACAATGGAAGCCGACTGTTACCAACATTCTCGAACTTGTCATAAATGCCAGATCTATGCTGACAAGGTGCATATTCCTCCAGTTCCTCTGAACGTCCTGACGGCACCTTGGCCTTTTGCAATGTGGGGCATTGATATGATCGGTGAGATCCGAACGAAGGCATCCAACGGGCATCGCTTCATCTTGGTGGCAATCGATTACTTCACGAAGTGGGTTGAGGCAGCTTCCTATGCAACGGTAACCAAGAGCGTCGTGGCACGTTTCATCCGGCATAATCTGATCTGTCGGTACGGCGTCCCGGAAAGAATCATTACGGAAAATGGTACCAATCTTTATAACAAGATGATCACTGAGCTCTGCGAGCAATTCAAAATACAGCACCATAACTCTTCTCCCTACCGGCCGAAGATGAATGGGGCTGTAGAGGCAGCTAATAAGAATATCAAGAAAATTGTGCAGAAGATGACAGTGACCTATGAAGATTGGCACGAGATGTTACCGTTTGCTCTTCATGGGTACCATACCTCAGCAAGGACGTCAACCGGAGCAACTCCTTTCTCCTTGGTCTATGGCATGGAGGCAGTCTTTCCAATTGAAGTCCAGATACCCTCTCTCCGAATAATGAAGGATGCAAACTTGAATGAAGATGACTGGATCTAGACTCGACTTGATCAATTAAACCTGATTGACGAAAAGAGGCTCACCGCTATCTGTCATGGTCATACGTATCAAAAACGGATGATCAGGGCATTTAACAAGAAAGTCAGACCACAAGAGTATCAAGTTGGGGACCTGGTAATCAAACGCATCATCCTTCCTCAAAGTGATCCCCGGGGCAAATGGACCCCCACGTACGAAGGGCCATTTGTGGTTAAACATGTGTTCTCAGGAGGAGCCATGATCCTAACCACCATGGATGGTGATGACCTACCTCACCCCGCCAATGCAGACATAGTGAAAAGATACTACGCATGAATAAAAGACCCGCTAGGTTGACATACCTAGGCAAAAATAAGGGATGAAAATGAGTATCCCGGTAAGTCGAAAACCTGAAAAGGCGGCTTGGGCAAAAATGGGTATCCCGGTGGACTGAAAACCCGAAAGGGCGGTCCAGGCAAAAGTTAGGGATAAAGCGTAACACTATGTCTCATTGGATCACTTCGCATCCGGAATTCGGCATCAACTATCTGGCTCAGATTTCGGCATCGACCAATCAGCTTCATCTTCAACTAGGCAGCAAAGTGATGAGACGCTTGAAGACATAAAGGCGATAGGAGAGTTGGAACCCAGTGGGATTGTTCACATAGCTGTTTTGTTTCCTTTTCAAAATTATAAATTCTATGTTATTCGGCGGCATTCTCTTACTAGGATGTCAGCCTCTTGTACAAAAACGCCTATTCACAGACAAAATTCAAATCAATACAAATTCACTTGTCCATACAAATTGCCATTATTTTTCCTTTTTCTGTTTTGTCTTGCGAAGGACGTCCAATGTTCATTTTTGATATATGCATTTGACATTAAATTACTGATTCATAAATATTTGCATATGAAACAAAAGACTAATTACAGGTGACATCAGAAACGGGGGCAATGTAAAGTTGTCTAATGCAGTCTGGTTGCTTTGTCTGCCAAGGTACCAAGGTAGATTCTAACTGAAGAATGTGACCAAATCATCTCAAATCCCCGCAGAGTAGGACAAGATTCAGCAATACTTTCCCCAAGCAGAGTTGGTTCCCCGTCAATCCTGAAAAGGCACAACATTCCCCAACAGGTCTTAAAGCTTATCCCCAGTAGATTCTGGAAGCTTGTTCCCTGCAGAATACGGACGTCTCTCCCGAGCTTTATTCAAAGTTATTCCTCACAAGGGCTTATAACTGGGTTATCCTCAGCTATCTGCCACGGAAGATCGCCCTCGGCAAAGTTCTTCCTTTTCCCCAGCGGAATCCATCATTGAAGTCCTCAGCAGGCCTCTCATCAAAACTTCAGCAAAGTATCTCTGCCACAGAGCAATTCCCCGGCCGGTCGTCAAGGATTTATCTTCCTAAGACGAAATTACATTCATAAACATTTCACACATCTTGCTTACATACCTGATAAAGTGCATACAACACTATCTCATGTTGAAAATCATGACATCATGCATATCATACATCATGACATTGCATACAACTTATGTTTTTTCCTTTTCAGGGAAAAAGACAATCCCGAAGACAACTACCTTCAACTATCACAATTCCAGATTCGATACCTGTATCTAACCAGGGCACATCTGAGAGTGATCAGTTTCCAGACTCGATTCCTGTATCTAGCCAGGGAACGTCTGAAGAGTTCGAAGATTCGATTCCTGTATCAAGCCAGGACATATCTATTAACTATCACAATTCCAGATTCGATACCTGTATCTAGCCAGGGCACATCTGAGAGTGATCAGTTTCCAGACTCGATTCCTGTATCTAGCCAGGGCACGTCTGAAGAGTTCAAAGATTCGATTCCTGTATCCAGCCAGGGCACATCTATCAACTACAACATTTCCAGATTCGATTCCTGTATCCAGCCAGGGCATATCTGTTAACGACCATTTCCAGACTCGATTCCTGTATCTAGCCAGGGCACATCTGAAGAGTTCGAAGATTCGATTCCTGTATCCAGCCAGGGCACATCTGTGAGCAACCAGTTGTAGATTCGACACCTGTATCTAGCCAGGGCATATCTGCATGAGGAGATTGAAGATCAAACACTTGTAACAAGCCGGGAAAACATCTGTCTTTCTCAAATACACAAGTTCTCGCTAAGGAATCTCTTATGCGATCAACACTTCCAAATGGCATCTATAAGCCTATTCCCGACAAGGTTCTGTCACATCTCCAGATGGAATCTATAAGCCCATCTCCCTATCCACCATCTCTCCAAATGGCATCTATAAGCCTATTCCCGACATCACATTGCTGATACTCCAACATGCGAGTGCAAATTTCCGGGCACTCTAGTGTCCAATCTCCTTTTACCCTCGAGTCACGAAAGGCAAACTTGCCAATCTAACTCTTCAGGTTCAAGAAGATTGAACAGGGGCAACTGTTGTACCCCAAAATTTGCCCTCCCATTTCCTCAACATTTTCTCATCACAAGACCTTTGAAAATCAAGATCCAATTAGGGTTTCCTCTGCTCAAGGCTTCTCCTTGCACTGTTGACCCAAATTAGGGTTTGTGTTTGCACAAAGATATTTTGACCTAAAATGCCTAAGATGACTTTCATGCTTCATATTGGACTCCCAAGTTTATCCATGCCAAGTTTCAAGTCTTGATTCCAAATTTTGCCCAGTCAATTGGACAGTTGACCTAGAAATCAACTGTATTGGGGAAAAAGTCAACTGTGGCCAATTGACAGTCAAACCTCATGATTTTTGACCCACATCAACATTATGAACTCATATGAACCATTTGATCAAGTTTGGATCACAATTCCACAAGAAATTTGATCAGATCATCAAAAGGGCAAAATGGTCATTTTTAGGGTTTTGACTGCAGAAGGGTAATTTTTGACTGTTTGACCTAGCCAATGGCAAACCAAGCTCACATATGGACTCAAGGACCCCATGGAATTATCTTGACATGCTCAACAAGTCCAAAGGATCCCAAATACACAAGATTGACAGTTGAATTTCCCAGTCAATTGATCAATTTTGACTGTATACTGAAAAGTCAAACTTTGACTTTTTGGTCAAAATCAAGGGTCAAGATTCATTTTTCATCAAAACATGCTAAATCATGAAGCTTGTTCACCAAGAAATCAAAAATTGCAAATTAGGGTTTGAAATGGAAATTTTTCATAACTTAGAATTTTTCTAAGTTATGGAAAACCCTAATTTTTTCCCAACTTTGCCCCACTTTCTCACCATGATCCATTTGGATTCAAGCAAAAGTCAAAACATGAAAGTTGTAGCTTGTTGCATAATCTACAACTTTGATTCACAGAGTTTTCCCAAAAAAGGCTTGTATCTCAAGTTACAAATTTTGGAATAAGGGTACTAAACCATTCTTAACTTAGTGAAATTTTAACCTATTTTGGCAAGGTTTTCTACCTAACTTCAAGACCATTTTTCATACACTTCCACTTGGAATTTCAATTTTCATTTCAAAGATGGATTGTAGTACACATTCCAAGCTTTCCAAAATGTCCAAGAACTTCTCAAACAACCTCATGGTTAGGGAGAATCGAATTTTGCAAAATGGGAAAAAGTCACTTTTGTTCTTGGCCAAGACATGTTCATACATTGGTGCCATTTTGAATTCAGCATGCTTAAGCTACATTGCAGGCCTCTAATCCCATTTTCACTCAATAATTCAATGCAAAACTATTGTGCCAAGATGTTGTTCTATGCATTTGGACATTACATGGAGAATTAACCCTTAACTAGAAAAAGCATTATTTCCATTTTGAAAAAGTAGAACTTTATGTCCATTTTGCAAATCCAATTAGTACAGTCCAAATCTTCTTGACACAAGTTATGAGACATATTGCACTGATCAAGGCCAATGTATGCAGCATAGTGTGAGGGCATGTACAGGCTAGAAACATCAAGTGACCTTTGCTTGCTTAAAGTTCAAGAAACATTGCATATGACATACCAACTTCCATATCAGTCAACCAGGCCTTAGAGAAAGATATCAAACACATTCCAAACATTGATCCTAGGCTGAAGAACGAGCCTTTCACTTCCAATACCTTCACAAACTCAGAACCACCATCAAACTGCAAAAATAGAGTGACCTCTGCAGATTGAGTTCCAACCCTCATCCCTGTCATGCTTTCTTGCTAAAAGCTCTTCACACACCTTCCCTACCATCAGTGCAAGCTAACCAAAACCTAAAACACGACCTGTAATTCCTCTAACCAGTTCCACCATTTTCATTTTCTTGTTTTGCAGTAGAAGTTCTCTAGCACGATTCAAGAAGTTTCAAGACAAAGTAAAGCTTGAAATAGTATCCCTGGACCTCAAGGAAGCTATACCAATCATCACCTTGCACTGAAAGCTTCTCCATTGCCAGATACAACTTCAACTGAACAGGTAAGTTCATGAACTCGTATCTCTCTTATTAGGCATTGTTAGCTTTAGGTTTGTGAAGAAAACATGTCACAATCATAGCCCTGAACATGCCCATATGATTAGATTTCATTTATATTATGTGTGCTGCAAGAATTTTGAGTCTGAACATTGATGGAAAACTAGGTCAGGAATTGGGGGAAAAGAAATTCTCCCTCATCTTAGAGAGTTAAGTCAAGTTTTTTATATCCCTGGATTCGTCTTCTCATGCTCTACACTTTTCATGTTGAAAGTTTTGCTTAAAAGTCCAGGAATTGGGAGATAGAAAACGCGTGTTTGGCTTGAACAAAGGTGTTCTGAGGTTGAAGATGACTTGGTTCTGGGCTGGGCCTGTTTGACATTTCTTTTTGCACCATATTTTTACTTCTGCACCCCCTGAGCCCATTTTGCTTATTTCTTTGACTTTTTGACTTTTTCTTTTTTGGATTGACTTATTTATTTTTTCTCATGATATTAAAAATATAAAAAATATTTTTCTCACCATTTTTGAATTTATTAGGCATTTATTTGGTTTTCCTTTAGTTTGTACATAAATAAATAAATACATATACTTTTATTTAAAATACTAAAATAGTGCAAATACATTTTCATACATTTTTATTTTGTTTTTCTTTCTGAAAATATTTTATAGAAAAAATACTTTTTTTATTAAATATTAAATATTATTAATTTGTATATATAATACATATTTAGTAAATAATACATATATATACATATATATATATATATATATATATATATATATATATATATATATATATATTTAGGGTTAAAAATGCAAAATACATACACTTTTTATTTTTATTAATATTTAAATATAAAAATATCTTTTGACAACTATACTTCATTTTATTTTATTTTTGTATACAATAAATAAATACTTGTACATAATAAATAAATAATGCATTTTATTTAATAGAATTAGGGTTTAACCCTAAACATGAAAAACTCCCAAAAAAATAATACTTTTCTTTTTGTTTATTTTGACATATAAAAATACTTTTTTCCATATATACAAAAATCATTTTTTGCATCTTGCATATTTATTCTTATTTTATTTAATTTATGCAAATTAATTATCTTGTAAGTAATTCAATATTGATGTAATAGTTTAGGTTTAAATTCCTTGTCAAAATCCCCATTTGATAATTTGTACCCCCCTTCCCATATATGGTTTTGTAATAACTTAGTAAATTTATTTTCGCACTTTATTGCTTTCTAATTATACCATGTTAGAATTAGGGTTTGTATGCGAAAAAACAACGAAAATAGTTTTGACCTAATTTCAAGATAAACAAGCATGAAAATGGACACACAAATCACACTTGCACCCCCTAGGGTATTCCACTTGTTGCCTTTCAAAATTGGGCCATATTGCATGTTAAGTCTCTTTGGGCAAAACAAACAATCAAATGATCATAGTCCCTCGATGACGATTTCAAAATGTTGCCTAAACAAATGATCAAGTCCCTTAAAGAAAATTGCCCAAAGATACTTGACACCATTGCAATCATGGTCTAAACGATGACCCGCGCCCGTCCCTTTCACATCCTAACATGAGATTGTCCACCAAATACAATGGTGGAACAAACTTGTCAAAAGGGTTAAAACATAGCAATAAACTTTGAGAAATTTAGGAGTAGATAACCTCTTAGTTACTTGAATCAAACTTGCAAAAACAAAAACACTTGCCTATTTTCTAAAACCACACCTCACAACACTTTCAAAACAACTTTCAAAAACAAATGAAAACCTTTTCAAAAGACATACATCTTTGTATACATCCCAACATGGATCATTACAAAGGTTGCCACCACATTGGCTTCTTTTCAAAACATTTTCAAACCCACACACAAACACCATTTCAAACAATTGAAAACAAAAGGCAAGTGATCTAAGCAAGTAACTAAGAGCTCATGGATAACCATGGATAGAAAGGGTGTTAATACCTTCCCTTTTTATAATCTACTCCCCGAACCCAAGAAAACATCTCAAAGGTTTTTACTGTGCTTTTTAACCTTTCCTTAGGATAAAATAAAAAGTCGGTGGCGACTCTTGCTCAACCGAAACATTTGCGAAAACAAACGCAAAACTCATAGTCAGTTCTCCCACCGTATCACAGAACGGTATCCAAAAGGCGTTTGTTTTTTGCTCAGAGTGCACGTAACGCGCTGAAAATCCTGAATGCTTAATATTATTTCATCTGGGTCGAAACTTCGAAAATTCATAAATCGGTCAATTTTTATCGGATCGGGCCCATCTTTTTACACAAGGTTACTGACTTAGAGATTTACAAATTTTCTTCCAAAGTCGAGATCGGGTTATGCTCCGATCAATTCCAGTTTTTTATTAAAGAACGTGTCAGAGTTGACACTGGAGCCCAAAATAAGTTTGTCTGAGGCAAAACTTCAAAAATTCATAACTAATTCACGGTTTATCCGATTGAGTCCATTTTCGGACAGGAGTTAGTTCTCGATGTCGGCTACATTTTGTTTTCACATTTAAACTTCAAAAATTGCACTTAAGCCCCTGCGATTTAGCCTGAAACGTGACGAACTCAAGTGAATAAAAATCTGCACTATTGCTTGTGTTTATTGGAGGCCCAATTGCACATTCAAAGCCCATTTTTTTCTCTAATTTCCATTATATAATCTCATTCTTTCACATAAACGACAAACGAAAAAAGACCTTTGCCACAACTCTGTCAAAATATCAAATTCTTTCAAGAATCCTAAAAATCTTGAAATCCTTGTTACAAACCCCCAACAAACCCTCATCTCACTACAAATAAGTCATCCTTATTACAAACCCACATCTCACGACTTCTCCAGTAAGGGTAAAGCTGGTTTGATCTCCATGATCAAAAGGGTGTAGAAGCATTCATACATGCCGTATCGGTTTTAACATTAAATTTTTTTCATATATTTCTTTTATTTGTATTTCATGATATAGTAATTTATTTAATATGTTCATGAGATTCAACACTGCAGATTTAGACAGGGTCCCATGCAGGTTCATTACAGAATGCTGAGGCCAAAATATTAAAACAGAACAACCACCAATACATGACTCATGGCAAGGCAGACATCCTGAGGAGGTTAAGGAGGTTAAGGGCGTGAGTTCAACACTCACCCCTATTAGTTTTGGTTTTCTTCCTTTCTATTTATCCTTTTACCTATTTTCATTCTTTCTGTTTAAAACCTTTTTCATAAAACTTAATATTTTTCACGAACCTTTGATTTTTCATAATAAACTTGAATAATTAATTTTAAAGTTTTTTAATCTAATTTTAAGTTTTAAATTAATTTTTGGTTCAACACCCACCCTTGACAATATGTATAATTTTGCTTATTTTTAACACTTTTTGCCTCATTTCTTTCTCTTTAATATCTTCATTAAAAACTCTAAATTCATATAAACTCTAATTTTATTTAAATCAAAAACCCTATTAATTGGCAAACTTAACTTTTTTTACAAACCCTAATTAATTTAAGTTTTAAATTAATTTTATTATTATTAACTCTTTTTTTTATTAACTCTTTAATTTAATTAATTAATTTATTTTCTGCAAATTAGGAAAATAATTAGGTTTTAGGTTTTCTTTGTAATTAACCCTTTAATTAACCTTTTTTTAACAAATTAGGATTAGGTTTTTGTTTTAGTTAGTAACTGAATTTTTGGATTTTTTTCATTTATTAATAAATTAAGTTAATTAACTTTTTTTTATTAAAATTAGTTAGAATTAAGTTTTTTAATTAACTTAAAATTATTTTCTACAAAAAACACCAAAAACATTAACTTAGAATTTTAGGTTTTAATATTTCCTTAATTTCTTTTTATTTATTCTTTTACATTTTAATTTATAGGAAAATTGTCTAGGTCGCATTATCAATGTAATAGCGTAGATTTATCTTTTATCGCATTTTTTTTCTAATTATGTAATTGCTTCCGGGATGTAATAGTTTTAGGATTTCTTTTTCGCACTCTTCATTATTTTATAACTGCCTCAAATCTCTGTAATAGCCTAGGTTTATATTTTCGCCTTTACCTTCAGCTACTATATTTTATACAATGCTTAGACTAATAGGATTGTATAGAAAGACCGGTAAACTAATTGAACATAGCATAACCTAATTCAAAGATGATATATCTGAAAACAAACATTGTTGCACACTTGCACCCCTAGGGTACTCCACACTTGGTTGCCTCAGAAAATAATGGTCATGTCCCTCGAACATAGGGATATCTTAGCAAAAGACCCTCAATCTAAAAATAATCATAAAGATCATAGTCCCTTAATGTCCCTCGAGTTGCCTACAAGAAATGATCTTGTCCCTCGATGTTGCCTACGAATATATGATGACAGTCCCTTCGAACTGCTAAGGTATCCCTACATGTTGCCTTTAATGACCATAAACGTCCCTTTCGATAGTCCCTCAAACATCCAACGACTAGGGTTACCTACTCACTAATAGTAGGATAACACGGTCTAAAGGATAGGAGGAAAAGAACGCCTTTTTTCGAGTAGGTAGATAACTGTTAAGTACTTGCTCAAACAAACAAACTTTTTTACACCCTACACTTTCAAAACTCTTTTCAAACTAAAGTTTTCAAAAACACTTCATTACACTCTTGAGGACTGATACAAGGGTTACCATAAAGTGAATTGCCGCACTAAGGAAATTTCAAAACTTTTCAAAAGCATACAAACACACCAAGCAATTTTTTTAAAGGATGAGCAAGTACCTAAGAGCCCGTGGAAAACCACAGATAGAAAGGGTGCTAACACCTTGCCTTTCTATAATCTACCCCCCATACTCAGAAATATCTCGAAAAAGGTTTTTTCTGTTCTTTTTCCTTTTCCTTTGTTGGATGAAATAAAAGTCGGTGGCGACTCTTGCTTACCGCGACATTTGCGAACAAAAAATGCAAACCAGTATAATAGTCAGATCTGCCACCATATCACAATATCCAACAAAGTTCACACCAGAAAGGCAACTGACTTTATCAGGGAGTGTGCTCCAGGAGAAGAATTCAAAAGTTGGACTGCCGTGGAGATTCCCGATATCTTTTTCTTTCCTAAGTAATTTTCATTATTTTAAAAGAACCTATGTCAATCCCGAGGCGTAGGGGTTGCTTTTAAGGGTTCCCCATTTAGTTTCAGACAATATTTATAATCAATAAAAGTTATATTTTATTTTCAATCAAGATCCTTGTCTTTCTCTTGCATTTATTCCTTAAAAATTAAAAATGGAAATACTTTCTCTGGATATGCATTTTCAAAAACTCATATACTAAAATCTGCACCAAAACATGATAAATGTGTAGATCCATGCCCAAAACCACCGATAATGTTACTGCTACGACCCGATACAATTTTGAAGCTCCTATCAACCAAGTCGAAGAGGAAGATGATGAATATCTGGAACTCCCTGGGGAAATGACGAAGGAAATAGAACGAAAGACTGACAACATACAACCCTACCAAGAGGCTGTGGAGACCATTAATCTGGGCACAGAGGAAGATCCCAAAGAAGTCAAGGTAGGGGCAAGGTTAGAGCAGAGCGTCAAGGAAGGGTTGATTAAACTACTGCACGAGTACGTGGACATATTCGCTTGGTCCTACAGAGACATGCCACGGTTAAATACCGATATCGTGGTGCACAAACTACCTCTCAAAGAAGGGTGTTCTCCAGTTAGGCAAAAACTCAGGAGAACTCATCCAGATATGTCCAGCAAAATCAGAGAAGAGGTTCTTAAAAAATTTGACGCAGGGTTCTTAGTAGTGGTAGATTATCCACCTTGGATAGCTAACATTGTGCCAGTACCCAAGAAAGACGGCAAGGTACGCATGTGCGTGGATTACCGAGATCTGAACAAATCAAGCCCCAAGAACAATTTCCTGCTACCCCACATAAATGTTCTGGTGGATAACACGGCTCAAGCCTCAGTATTCTCATTCATGGACGGCTTCTCGGGCTATAATAAAATCAAAATGGCGCTCGAAGACATGGAAAAGACTACCTTTATGACACCTTGGGGAACTTTCTGCTACAAAGTAATTCCATTCGGTCTCAAGAATGCAGGGGAAACCTATCAGAGGGAAATGGTCACATTATTACATGACATAATCCACAAGGAGGTTGAAGTGTACGTAGATGATATGATCTCCAAATTCCATACGGAGGAGGAACACATCATACATTTACAAAAGCTATTCGAACAGCTACGCAAGTTTAAACTGAGGTTAAATCCGACCAAGTGTACATTTGGCGTCAAATCAGGCAAATTGTTGGGTTTCATTGTAAGCCAGTGGGGTATCAAAGTGGACCCTGACAAAGTAAAAGCTATACAAGGGATGCCAACACCGAGGACAGAAAAAGAAGTGCGTGGTTTCTTAGGGCGGTTGAATTATATCTTAAGGTTCATATCGCATCTAACAGCTAAATGCAAGACCATGCTCAAGTTATTATGAAAAGATCAGACGGTAATATGGAATGATGATTGTCAAACAGCCTTCGAGACGATAAAAGTGTCTGCAAGAGCCACCAATCTTAATGCTGCCAGTTCCCGGAAGACCACTCATCATGTATCTGACAGTGCTCGAAGGATCAATGGGTTGTGTTGTACCCCAAAATTATCCCTCTCACTTATCAATAATTTTCTCACAAGATCTCCTTGGGCTGAAGACTGTATTAGGGTTTGATCAGGTGAAGACACCTCCTTGTGCACTAATGACCAAAAATTAGGGTTTGAGATTGCACAAGTATTTTTGAACTTCAAATTCCCCATATGACTTTCATGGATCATTATGGAACCCCAAGATTACTCATGTCAAGTTTCAAGCCTTGGATCACATTTTTGCTCAATCAATTGAGCAGTTGACCTAAAAATTAGTTGTATTAAGGAAAAAAGTCAACTGTGGCCAATTTACAGTCAAACTTCTTAATTTTTTATCCATATCAACATTTTAAACTTTTATGTATCATTTGATCAAGTTTGGACCACAACTCCTCAAGAAATTTGATCAAATCTCCAAAAGGGCAAAATGGTCAAAATTAGGGTTTTGACTGAGAAGGGGCAATTTCTGATTTTTGACCTAGAAAATGGTCAATTGGTTTCAGGCATGATCTCAAGAGTCCAATTTTATCATTTTTACCAAATTACATGGTTCAAAACATTGCAAGTCCATTGGATTGACAAATGAATTTTTCAGTCAACTGATCAAAAGTCAACTGTATACTGAAAGGTCAAACTTTGACTTTTTGGTCAAATTCAAGTGTCAAATATCACAATTAATCAAAACATGTCAAAATATGAAACTTGTTCATCAAGAAATCAATAATTCAAGATTTCATCTTGAAATGTTAAAATTTCTTAACTTAGAAATTTTTCTAAGTATAGAAAATTTCTTATTTTTTCTTAACTTTGAGCCAAATTTTCACCATGATGCAAGATGATTCAAGAGAAACTTCCAACATGAAAGTTGTATATCTCCATGAAATCTACAACTTTTCTTCACACAACTTCTTCCAAAAATGCTTGGATCTCAAGTTACAATTTTATGAACATAGGATCATGAAACAAAACACTTAGTGAAATTTTGCCCTAATTTGGACAGGATTTTGACCTAACTTCATGACACTTTTTCACATAGTTCCAAGGGGAATATTCAAAAGAAATTCAAATAGGGGTTGCATAGCATGTTACAAGATTTCCAAAATGTCCCAGAGCTCCTTGAGATCATTCTTTAGTAGGGAGAATCGAAGAGATGAAGTTAGGATTTTGTCACTTAATTTAAAAGCCATTTTGTGATGAACAAGAAGTCAATTTCAAACCTATGCTGCCCAATCTTGTTTTTCAGGCCTCTAAATCTCAAGATCTATCCATAATCAGAATATTACACTTGCTTTTGAGCCTTTATCCAAGTGTTTCAAGCATTGTCCAAGCTAATTTGCCATTTTAGGAAGAAAGCTACCATTCCATTCATGAAAAGTTGCTTTAATCACAAAGTCAACTTGTCTTGAGCTTCTAACTTGTTATTTTTGCACACACAACCCCTATAAACCAAAAGTAATGTGTCTAAGGTCTGAAGAAGCTCAGAACATGCTTGTACAATACTTGAGATTTGTCACTTCACTTTTCTTCAAAAGCAAGTTATAGAGCCATAACCCTATAACTCAGAAACCTTGAGTGATTTTGTTCTCTAATATTTTCCATACATATTAATAAGTCAATTGCAACATGACACACAAAGGCTAGCACCCTGAAAAACCACCCAAGCACCTTGCTGCACATAACTTCCCAATCTTGACAGTTTTAAGCAAAAACTCACCATCTTCATTTCCACTTGTGAGTTTTGAAAAATAACCATCCAAACATATTCCATACATCATATCAAAGTGATCCAGGCCCTCATTTCCTAACTGTAACTCTTCCATCATCATCCACCATTTTCAAAACTAAAGCTTGCAACTTGACTTGAGTTGGGAGTTTCAGCCATCCTCAAAGCAAGGTAGGAGTTATAACACATTCAAGGAGGTCCAGGAAAGCTACAGAAATCATCAGGCCATCACAAAGGTTGCTTAAACTCCATACAAGACTCCAGCGGCAAGAGGTAAGTTTTAAGACTTCTATCTCTTCATACATGCATCATTTGAGTTTGGTTTGTGAAGATAAAATGTAGATACCATTGCCACGAAACTGTACATATCCATAGTTTACATTTATATGGCATGAGCTTAGATAATTTTAGGGTTGAAGTTTTTTGAATTTTTTAGGTTTTGAATTAGGGCTAGAAAAATTCTCATTCATCTTTGACTATTAGCTTAAATTATTTACATGGTTGGATTCGTGGGAAGAAATGCCACAACTTTCATGTTTAAACTTTTCATTTTTGTTAAGAGATGAAGAAGATACATGTCCTTTGGCTGGAGGTTGAAGATGAAGTGTAATCAGGGCGCGTTTTGTGTTATGTATTTATCCTTTCACATAAGTTAACGAATGTACAGCCACCGCAGTGGTAAGGCATCGCGCGTTATTGGTAGAGGTCATGGGTTCGAACCTCAGCGCTTCCTTTTTGCATTTGTTTTACATTTGTTGTCATTTTTTCTTTCTTTTTGCTTCAGCAAATAGGCGCTGGGCCTTTTGGGCATAGTTTTTGTTTTGTTTTTTTTGCTTACTAACCCCCTGCAGGTTTTTGACACCCCTGGCCCATTTATTTTATTTTCCGTTTTATTTTCATTTTATTTTCTTAAATATATTTTTTTTAAT
Organism: Vicia faba; assembly: GCA_948472305.1. Classification (NCBI taxonomy): domain Eukaryota; kingdom Viridiplantae; phylum Streptophyta; class Magnoliopsida; order Fabales; family Fabaceae; genus Vicia; species Vicia faba. Next base: position 590,521,170 of record OX451735.1, read on the forward strand.
ACTAAAAATCATAAAATACAAAAAAAATGATATATTTATATTTTGACTTAGTTTATTTTATTTTTCTCACAAAAAATATTTTTATTAATCATACTTTATTTATGTTTTACTTATTATCTTGTAAATATAAATTAAATTAAGTTATTAATTAATTTCTTTCTTACTAATTTAATACATTATTTTTGATATAAAAGAAAAAAACTAAAAATATTTCATAATACTACAAATATTTTCAAGATAATATATATATATATATATATATATATATATATATATATATATATATATATATATATATATATATATATATATATATATATATATATATATATATATATATATATACTTTTCTTAAACTTATTTTCTTTTGATTAATTTATAGAATTATGGTTTTCTTTTAAAATATTTTCCTTAATAAATTCAAACTTAATTAACTATTTTCTTTATTTAATTAGGTTAAGACAAAAATCTTTTTTCATGAAAACCAAACAAAATTCCTTTCTTTACATTTTGCATCCTTGTATATTTATTCATTTTTATACTTTGTATTTATTTATTTCCTTGTATATTTATACCAATTCAATATGGTTGTAATAGATTAATTAGGGTTTAAATTCTTGCAATCCCCATTCAACTTATACATCCCCCACACAAATGTTGTAATAGCGTAGTAACTTTAAATTTCATAATTTATCGCTTTTATATAACATGCTAGTAATTAGGGTTTGTATGGAAAGACTTAAAACTAATAAATAGCAAACCCTAATTCAAGACTAAATCAAGCATGAAAAAATGATTTTGAACACAAGCACCCCTAGGGTTAGTCCACTTGGTTGCCTTATACAAAATGACCATATTACGCATGTAAGGTATCTTAGAAAAAAAAAACAAGTAAATACAAGATCATAGTCCCTCGACAACGCTATCAATGTTGCCTTACAAATGATCTTAGTCCCTAAAAAATAATGCTAAGATACCTTGCAACATTGCTAAACATGGTTATACGATGGCCCACGCCTATCCCGTTTACATCTAAAGATATGGTTGCTTACCCAAATCAATGGTAAGACAACAATGTCAAAGGAAAAGAAAATAAACAAGAAAGACGTTTGAGTAGGTAGATTAGTCCTAATTACTTGCTCCATTTCAGAACAAACATCCTTGCTATTTTCAAAACAAACACCTACATTTTCAAACATCTTACAAGATTGAAAACATTTTCAAAAGATCAAACATCTTTGTATACATTCTTACGAACAAGAATCATTACAAAGATTGCCTAAACAATGGCCTCTTTTACAAAATACTTTCAAAAAACCACATCAAGCACAATTTCAAAAAAAAGCAAGTGATCTAGCAAGTAACTATGAGCCCATGGAAAACCATGGATGAAGAGGGTGCTAATACCTTTCCTTTTCATAATCTACCCCCAGAACTAAAGAAACAATCTCAAAGGTCTTTCCTGTGCCTTTTCACCTTTCCTTTTGGATAAAAGAAAATTCGCTGGCGACTCTTGCTAACCACAACATTTGCGATCAAACGCAAAACCTTCAAACCAGTTCTCCCATTGTATCACAGAACTGATGACTATGCTGGGGAGAATTTTAAAATTGGGGTTACCTTAGGGTTAGATCACATTTACTTGCTTACATTGTTTGATTTTTTTGCTTTACATTATGGTTCTTTGTTTGGGTTTGAATCCTCTACCCGGGTTTGGGATACATTATAGGTAAGTAGCTATACATTATGGAAACTGTGCGGGGTATACCGACATGGTCTAAGCAATATCTACGTTAGTGCGACATATTTGTGGGTACCGGTAGCCTTTGAGTTAATCAAAGAGAATACGGGGCTGCTGAGTGACGTCATGAAGCACTAATGAACTTTTAGAACCTTTACTTGACCAACTTGGCCTTTAGGATGTAGTGAGATGACCGACTTTGGTACAGTTCGAAGTTGGTAGATACTCGATACTACACTCATTGAGGTTTGGTTTCTTGAGATATTTCGGTTGCCATTAAAGAGGCTTGTGCTGAAATAATGACCAAGGAAATAAACCAGTGATATTGAGCTCCTTAGAACCCGGTTACTATTACTAGGACAGGTTTGAGCCAACTAAAATTCAAGAGGGTACTTACCTATAAAACTCCATGCAAGCCTAAAGCTAGGGATTTGTTTGTTTTGTTCGTATATACATACTTGTACATAACATCATGAACATCATAACATCATACACATTCACTAACCATTTTAATGATTTTGGGATTCATCTTTGTTCTTGTTTTGTAGGATATGGATTCTCTTCGCAGGAAAACTATTCAAGTCAACCTTGTAAGGACCCCTCCACAACTTAAGGAGCTAGCTTCAAGGATTCCTGAAAACACTCCATTTATTGAGAGACATGGTCGTATACTCAACTTTGTCACCTCCAACACAAATGAGGACATGGTGAAGGTGCTCTTTCAGTTCTTTGATCCTTTACACCATTGCTTCACATTTCCCGACTATCAACTTGTGCCTACTTTGGAAGAATTCTCCTGACTCTTGAGGATTCCCATTCTTAACCAACTACCTTTCAACGGTATGGAAAGAGACCTAAAGCCAGAAGAGATTGATCAAGCTCTACACTTGCACTCATCTGATGTCACAACTCATTGAAAAACAAGGAGTGGTGTCAAAGGTTTCCTAGCAAAGTTCTTGTTTGAGAAAGCACAAAACTATTGAAATTCTTTGTACCTGAAAGCTTTTGAAGAAATTGTGGCTCTCCTCATCTATGGGATGGTTTTGTTTCCAAATCCTGATCAACTCATAGATGTGAACACTGTAAAAATTTTCATATCCCGTAACCCGGTGCCTACATTGCTAGGAGATATCCTACACTCTTTTCACACTCGCACAATGAGGAAAAGAAGTGTCCTTATGGGTTGCACTCCTCTCTTGGAAATATGGTTTATTTCAAATATTCCCCAATCTGTATTAAGGAACGAGCAAGGTTCAAGGTGGTCACAAAGGTTGATGACGCTCAAACATTCATGTTAGAACATAGTTTGATTCTACAACCCTCAATTAGAGTTTTGATGATAACAAAATACAAGAATAAATAAATTATAAGATTTATATATAAGACATATATGCTACTTAAAATTATGTTGTGTATTTACAGAAGTTCTGATGGAATCAGCATCAGAATATCAGTATCAACATCAACATCAGAAGATATGTCAGCATCAGAAGATCAATATCATGTGCTACACGCTGAAGTTACCAGATTATACGCTGAAGCTTGATGAACAGAATCTGCGCACAAAATACTCTGACTCTGATCAAGATCCTTACCAAGTCATCAGCACTCAGAAGCGTCAGCATAAGCTAAAGCAAAGAACACTCTGATTATCATAAAGAAGACTATGAAGCGTTACTAAAAATTCAAGACAGATTAATTACCAACAACTTTATCCAAGACAAGATCTTCTCAAAAAGGAAAGAACGTTATTATCATTGAAGGTGATTTATGGACAAAACAACGTATCTTTTCCTTGGCTATATAAACAAATCAGTGTGAGAAAAGAAAAGGTTAATCAATCCACATGCACGCACTCATACAATTTGCTAAGCTTTGCAACCACGCTCATCCAAACGCTTTAGCAATCCCGTTTCATTCTAAGCTTAAATTTGTGTATTATCACAGTTGTGGTATACTGTTTTATTAGAAAACATCAAACACATTATTTGTTCAATTATTTGTAAAGAGATTTCCTTGAGATAAACCGGTTGTGGTTATACTCAAGAAGGCTTTAACAGTTGTTAAAGTAGTTGTTGTATCCCTTTGATTATAGTGGATTAAGACCTCGTTGGAGAGAGGCGAAATCACCTTGACGGGTGGACTGGAGTAGTTTGATATCAAACGAACCAGGATAAAAATACAGTGTTGTCTGCACATTTGATTTAAGTTTTACAATTCAACCCCCCTTCTTGTGTTTTTCACACCTTCAATTCAGACATTCATTGGTGCTCCCGATCCATAGAGAATGTTACTATTGTCGATCGTTATGGAGAATTTCCTAATGTCCCTTTACTTGGAATTATGGGAGGTATCACCTACAACCCTTTCTTAGCCTTAAGATAGTTTGATTATGCCCGAAGGGATGGCACGCACGAGATGCCGATTCAAGGTTTGGTATTTGACTACAACAATGACGATCAAGGTCTTCGCCAGAGATCTATCCGAGCTTGGAGGATGTTAAACAAGGTAGATAGCAAGACTTTGAGGCACAATAATTCCATCCCTCTTGAGCCTTACCTCAAATGGGTACGAGCTCGTGCTCAGAGTCTTATAATGCCTTACCCCTCCATTCTCCCGGTAATCATTGAGCCTGTCAAGGAGGGAAATGTTCCATATACCATCCTACATCCTGACATGCCTACCTCTCTTGAAGACCTACAAAGGGATTAGATACAACTCAGGAGGGAGAGAGATACCTTCAAAGCCCAATTCTATGCAAGCGAGAAGAAGGTTTTGGAAATCATTAGGCTACTTCATGAGGAATAGACTTTGAATGCTTACATTGCACCAAAGAGGATGCGTACTACCTTTCTATCTTAGAGTTTTTGTATTATTTTGCCTAAGAAGGCATTGATGTACTCAAGCTTTAATCTATTAATATGACGTGTGTTTCCTTTTTGTCTAAAACAAATTTGAATCTTAAAATCCTTGAAAACATGTACATATGCATTTATCATTCATCATAACATAAACAGGTTTCTTGCAACAAGTCTCCTCATCTCTCTACTGTTTATTTCAGTAAGATGGATCTCGAGCAAACGATGAAGGACCTTCAAGCTCAGAATGCACAGTTTCAATAGTTGTTCTTGACCCTAGCCAAAGGACAAGAAGAGTTGAAGACTTTGCTGGCTGAGGAGAAGAAAAAGAAGACAAAGAAGATAACCGGAGTTCTAAACATGGGAAGAAGGTTCCAAGGACAAACAAGAAGAGCCCTAGACTTTACAACAACATCTGGTGAGAAAGACAACCAAGATGGGAAGTGCAAGGAAACAGTTGTCCAATCAGAATCAGAAGAGGAAGAGGAAGAGGAAGAAGAAGACTATTCTAAAGAACAATACCCTCCAGCTGATGACAAATATAAACATCTCGAAGAGCGATTGAGCTCAATGGAAATCCAAAAAGTGCCTGGATTGGACTTTGTGGAATTGGGTCTAGTATCGGGGATTGTCATTCCTCCAAAATTCAAAGCACTTGTGTTCGCCAAATATGACAGAGTTTCGTGGCCTAAAATGCATCTCCGGTCCTATGTGAGGAAAATCTAACCCCATACCGCTGACAAAGACTTATGGGTACACATCTTCCAAGACAGCCTGTCTGGAACTGAACTTGATTGGTTTTATCAGTTAGAAATAGGCAATGTTCATAATTGGGAAGATCTTGCTGCAGCCTTTTACAAATAATACCAATACAATGCTGATCTTGCGCCTACCCGTACTCAACTCCAGAGTATGGCCATGATTTCCAATGAAGGTTTCAAAGACTATGCACAAAAATGGAGAGACTTGGATGGAAGAGTTCAACCTCCTCTATCTGAAAGAGAATTAGTAGACATGTTTTTGGGAACCTTGTCTGGTCCATTCTTCAATCACCTAATTGGGAGTTCATTGGCAGGTTTTACTGAACTGATATTGACCGGAGAGAGGATACAAGCCGGGATAAAGAGTGGAAAGATTAAAAAAGATACATCCTTTGATGCTATAAGGAAGCCATTTATCGGAAAGAAAGAAGTGGTTGATGTTTATCCTTAGAGAAATTAAGATAGGGCCGAACGCCGTCCAATGGTGGGGGCTGTTATGATTCCTAAACCTGCGCCTGATCATCAAAGAAACAACCAACCAAGGATGGAAACAATAGTCAGACAATTCACCAGAATTAACATGACCTTATCTCAAGTATTTCCACATCTGTTAAGATCCAACTTAGTAACCTTGAAAGAAGCTCTAAAGAACCCTAACAACACATCTCATCACTATTATCCTAACACCCGCTGTGCATACCACTTTGAGAGTCTCGGCCATGACACTAACAACTCTTGGGCTCTAAAGAACAAAGTACAAGACCTCATTAAAGCCAAAGATATTGAATTTGATGCGCTAGAAAAGCCAAATGTCCTTTCTGCCCCTATGCCCAAACACGGCCATAATACCAACGCCATTGAGGAAGATATGTTTGTTACTTCAGTTGATGAACTTGTGACCCCACTACTAATTATCAAAAAGAATTTGTTGATTTTCGGTGTATTCCTAGGCTGCGATAAAGGCGGTCATTTATGTTTGTCCTCACAAACCAACTGTCCTTTGTTGAAAGCAGGCATTCAGTGCCTAATATATAATAAGGAAATCTTGTTTGAAAAGACTTCCGTTCTACCTGTTCCTCTTAATGATGTGTCTATCATTACCATTTCCACCAATTCTTCTAGGGTCTCCACCAAAAGACCCGTTAGAATTACATCAGTTCCAAAAGTAGCTCCTTTGATAATTACAATGCCTGAACCAGTCCCGTATTCGTTAAACAAAATCATACCATGGAATTATGGAGGGGATATCTACTACCACGATATCAAACAAGACTGGTCAGCTGCCGGAAATTCAAGTTCTGAAAAAGTTGACCCTGATATCAGTAATATTGCAGGGACTAGCAAGATTACCCGAAGCGGAAGGATATTCTCTCCAAAAATTGCTCCCCCAAAAGCAGTTTCTGGACCCATAATCATTCCTGTTGTTATTGCTCCTCCGAAGGCTATTCCCAGTCCCACAATCATCTCCACCAATACTCCTACTGACATTCATGCTGCCAAGTTAATCAAGACTCGAGGTAAAAGTATTTTGATTGAGCCCGTCCAAACGAAGGCACAATCAATGGCTATCCCTGAGACCTCCCAGAAAGAGATGGAGGAAATTCTAAAGATCATAAAAAGAAGGGACTACGATGTAGTTGAACAACTGGGGCAAACTCCATCCAAAATTTCCATGTTGGCTTTACTACTATGTTCCGAGGCGCATGCAAAAGCCTTGGTAAAATTCCTCAAAACTGCCCATGTACCCCAAGAAACATCTGCCGATCAGTTCCAAGACTGTGTAGCCAGCTTGACTACAGATAATGGTCTAGGTTTTTCGGATGCTGATTTAATGCCAAGAGGAAGGAAGCATAATGAGGCATTGTACGTCTCAGTTGAATGTAGGGGCACAACCTTGGCTCATGTTTTGGCAGACACTGGCTCATCTCTAAATGTATTTCCTAAAAAAGCTCTTGATAGGCTTGATTGTGAGGGATTGACATTAAAGCCGAGTAACATAGAAGTGAGGGCCTTTGACGACTCAAAAAGGATGGTGCATGGGGAAGTGGATATCCCCATAAAGGTTGGAACCCAAACATTTGATTCAACTTTTTATGTAATGGATATCTGTCCTTCATTTCCTGCTTGCTAGGCAGACCATGGATTCACGATGCTGGTGCTGTCACTTCTATGTTGCACCAAATGCTGAAGTATCCAATCGAAGGGAAGATTATCACCGTTCATGGAGAAGAAGAGTATATGATCATCCATCTCAATTCCTTCAGATATGTGGAGTTAGATGGTGAATTTATTGAAACTCCATTCCAACACTTTGAGGAAGTCCCGTAAGATGTGGCAGTAACCAGGGCTGTTCCGAAAATCATAAGGCCTCCACTCAGAATGTCATTGTTGAAGGATGCAAAAACAGTAAAGAAGAAGGTGGGTGCACTATTTGGGGACAACTCCCAGATATCCCATACAAGTCTGACAAGTTTGACCTAGGTTTCACTTCAGGTGCTCAGAAGATTATACGCCGCGCTCATGCCGGAGGACCACCCCTGAAGATCAGCAACCGTGAAGTCAACACGGTAGAGGATAATGAAGAGGGTTGCAACCTGGAGGATTGGATCTTCCCAACAGTCAGTGGAGGGCTCATCAACTGGGAGGCTAGAGATTATGTCCCAAACACTTTTATCCCACAGTAATTTGTCTTTACATTTTGTGGATCTGTAATATTAAAACAATTCTAACTCTTAAAACCTTGTGTCTTAACCGAGGCACAATGGTCCATTTGTAAGGGTTATCATCTCATTTACATATGACATCAATGAATCATGGACGTTTTGCATACAAACTTTGCGCTCATTGTTTTTCTTTTTACATTTTTCTTTCAAAGATAGCTATACCCTTACACACACTCACACTCACAATGCAGGTCTACATCCATTCGGGGTCCCATGGATAACGATTATGCTATGGATTTTTGTATCTCTGAAAATCTAACTACCAAGCCGAATACGAAGGTGAGGAAGATTGTGAAGTACCAGGGGAACTTGCCAGATTACTACTACAAGAAGAGAACCATTCAGCCTCACAAGGAACCCGTGGACACAATCAACCTAGGTACCGAAGAAGACAAAAGAGAGGTCAAGGTGGGTGCCAATCTGGAACCAAGTGTCAAGGAGCGTCTGATTCAGTTTCTACACGAGCATGTTGAGGTCTTTGCCTGGTCGTATGAAGACATGCCAGGACTTGATGAAGATATTGTGGTGCATCGTCTACCTACAAAAGGGGATTGCCCACCAGTAAAACAAAAGGTCCGTAGAATGCGACCAAATATGTCAGAGAAGATTAAAGCATTAGTCATGAAGAAATTTAATGCCAGATTCTTGGCTGTCACCTCTTATCCTCAATGGGTTGCCAATGTTGTTCCCGTGCCCAAGAAAAACAGCAAGGTACGAATGTGCATGGACTACAAAGATTTGAATAGGGAAAGCCCTAAGGATGATTTCCCACTTCCCCATATTGACATCCTAGTTGACAATACTGCACAACACAAAGTGTTTTCCTTCATGGACGGTTTCTCAGGTTACAACCAAATCAAAATGACGCCCGAGGACATGGAGAAAACAACATTTTTCACACAGTGGGGAACTTTCTGCTACAAGGTGATGCCATTCAGACTGAAGAATGCTGGGGAAACCTATAAGCATGCCATGGTAGCTCTATTTCACGACATGCTACATCACGAAATAGAAGTCTATATGGACGACATGATAGCTAGATCACAAACAGAAGAAGAGCATCTTGACCATCTACCAAAACTCTTTGAGAGACTAAAGAAGTACAAGCTGAGGTTGAACCCAAATAAATGCACGTTTGGAGTAAGTTTTGGTAAGCTCATAGGCTTTGTCTTCAGCAATAAGGATATTAAAGTAGATCCTGCCAAAGTAAAAGCGATACAAGAGATGCTTGCTCCTCGTACTGAAAAAGAAGTCAGAGGATTCTTGGGACGTTTGAACTACATTTCCAGATTCATTTTTCACCTGACAGCTACCTGTGAACCAATCCTCAAACTATTGAAGAAAGATCAAGTAGTCAAATGGAATGATGAACGCCAAACTTCTTTCGACAAGATCAAAGAGTACTTGCAAGAGCCTCCTGTTTTAATGCCACTAGTCGAGGGAAGACAGTTGATTATGTATCTGACTGTGTTGGAAAATTCAATGGGGTGCGTGCTGGGGCAGCATGACGAGTCTGGCCAAAAAGAGAACGCTATTTATTACCTAAACAAAAAGTTTACCGACTGTGAAACAAGATATTCACTGCTCGAGAAAACTTGTTGCACTCTGGCATGGGCTGCTTGCCGGCTAAGACAGTATATGCTGACTTATACTACCCTGTTGATATCTAAAATGGATCCAATAAAGTACATCTTCGAGAAACCTGCACTCTCTGGGAGAATAGAGAGATGGCAGATGATCCTAACAGAATATGACATACAGTATACTACCCAAAAAGAAGTAAATGGAAGTGTACTAGCTGATCACCTTGCTTATCAAGCTGTGGAAGACTACCAGTCCATGAAGTTCGAATTTCCGGATGAAGACATCATGATGGTAAACAACTGTGAAGAATTAAGGCCATATGACAGACCTGAACAAGGATCCCGATGGACCCTAGTTTTCGATGAGGAATCTAACGCACTCGAAAATGGTATTGGTGCTGTACTCATATCTCCTGAAGGGTGTCATACTCCTTTTATGGCAAGACTCTGCTTCAATTGTACAAATAACATGGCGGAATACGAAGCATGCATATTTGGTCTCAAAGATGCCATAGACTTGGGGATCAAATCTTTGAATGTACTCGGAGATTCAGCTTTGGTTATCAGCCAGATCAAAGGGGAATGGGACACCAAACACCCTAACTTATCCCTTACAAAGAATATGTTTTGACATTGCTCCCACATTTTGAGAAGATTACCTTCGAGCACTTCCCGCGAGAAGCAAATCAGCTAGCCGACACACTAGCCACAATGTCATCTATGTTTAAACTTAAATGGGATAATGAGGCTCCCCATATCACCATTGAACGAAGGGATGAACCAGCACATTGTCACGAGATTAATACTGAAGAAGTAGTGGACCAACCTTGGTTTCACGAGGTCAAGAGGTATCTCGAGGCTCAAGAATACCCAGAAGGAGCTTCAGTCAATGATAAGAAGTTCTTAAGAAGATTCTCTGCTAAATTCTTCCTTAGTAATGGCATTCTTTACAAACGTAACCATGACTCCGTATTACTTTGGTGTGTAGACAAGGTTGAAGCTGAAAGGATCATAGCTGAATTACATGAAGGCACTTTTGGTACCCATTCCAGTGGACATACGATGGCAAAGAAAATCCTACGGGAAGGCTATTACTGGTCTACCATGGAAGCAGATTGCTATCAACACTCTCGAACTTTCCATAAATGTCAGATTTATTCTAATAAGGTGCACGTACCTCCAGTTCCTCTGAATATCTTGACGGCTCCTTGGACCTTTGCTATATGGGGGATTGATATGATTATGTAAATCAAGCCAACAACATCCAATGGAGACTGCTTCATTTTAGTGGCCATTGACTATTTTACCAAATGGGTGGAGGCAGCTTCTTTTGCTTCTGTTACCAAGAATGTTGTCGCCCGGTTCATCAAGCAGAATCTCATTTGCCGGTACGGTATCCCAGAGAGGATCGTTACTGATAATGGTACAAACCTGAAAAATACTATGATCACCGCCTTGTGCGAGCAATTCAAGATTCAACATCACAATTCTTCCCCTTACCGACCAAAGATGAATGGTGTTGTCGAAGCCGCAAATAAGAACATTAAAAAGATCATACAAAAAATGACAGTCACATACAAAGACTGGCATGAGATGCTACCATTCACTCTCCACGGATATCGTACCACGACACAAACATCAACAGGGGCCACACCCTACTCTCTGGTATACGGCATGGAGGTTGTCTTGCCTATTGAGGTCCAAATCCCCTCTCTAAGAATTATGAAGGATGTAGGGCTGAATGAAGAAGATTGGATCCAGACTCAACTTGATCAACTAAACTTGATTCATGAGAAAAGGCTTACTGCTGTTTTCCATGGTCAAATGTATCAAAAATGGATGATCAATGCTTTCAACAAAAAGGTCAGACGCCAAGTGTATCAAGTTGGAGATGTGGTGATCAAACATATCATACTTCTGCAAGGTGATCCTAGCGGCAAATGGACTCCTACATACAAAGGACCATTTGTAATCAAAAACATATTCTCTAGTGGAGCAATGATCTTGACCACCATGGATGGTGACGACCTGCCACACCCTGCAAACACAGACATAGTCAAAAGATACTACGCATAAGAGACCCGCAAGGTTGACACACCTAGGCAAAACAAGGGCATCCCGGCGAACCAAAAAAAGGTTCGGGCAAAAATTAGGGATAAAAACAAAAAATTTGTACACCCGGCAAGTTGAAAACCTGAAATGGCGACTTGGGAAAAAAGGGTATCCCGGTGGACTGAAAACCTAAAAGGGCGGTCCAGGAAAAAGTTAGGGAATTAAAGCATATGACTATGTCCCGTTGGATCACCTTATGGATAACTTGCAAATTTGACATTTCTGACCAATTCAATCATCTTCGGACAAGGCAACAAATGGACAAGATGCTCAGAGATACAAAGGCTATAGAAGAATGGGAACCCCATGGGATTATTGCACATAGCTATCTTTTCTTTGTATTAAAATTTTCATTTTTTATGACGGCATTCTCTTACTAGAATGTTGGTCTCATTGTACAAAAATTCGTACTCAAAGTCAATACGAAGATGTCCCTTTGAAAGTACAAAAACTATCTGTTTTTTTCTTTTCGCTTGTGTTTTGTTTAAAAAAATGTCCATTAATTCATTGTTGAACATATACATTTGAACATAATTATTGCTTACAAATATACAAAATGAAAGACAATCTCCGATGGCTTTAAGGGATAGGGAAATCTCTCTTAGTTTATCTCCATAAAATAACAAAGCTTCCAATTATCAATCACTAGTAGAAGTCATCCAAATTTTTCAGAATTCCCCAACCAGAATTTTTCAAACAGTACATGGAATTTCCCTTGCAACAGAGTTTATTTCTCTAAGGGAAATTCATCAACACTTCAAAATTCACAACATGAAGACTTATAATCCTCAACAGCGGACATGGATTTATTTTACCCATTCCAATAGCAGTACAACATAATTAGCTCACTTGCACATACATCGCACCCAGATATCATAAACATTAGTTACACAAATGCATCATACCATGCATTTCATACAACATGACTTTGCATTTTAGCTAACATTTTATCCTTTTCAGGATAAGGTTAACAGCTACCATTAACAATGATCAAAGTTTTCAGATACAGTTCAAATACGCTCCAGACACAGACGCCATTCTGATACTCGTTCAAATTCAACTGTCAGATACAGTACAGATACACTCCAGACACAGACGCCATTATGATACTCATTCAAATTCAACTTTCAGATACAGTACAGATATGCTTCACTCATGGACACCATTTTGATACTCATTCATAGTCAACTTTCAGACACAGTACAGATACACTCCAGACGCGGATGCCATTCTGATGACTCATTCAAGATACAATACAGATACGCTCCAGACACGGACGCCATTCTGATAGTTATTCAGATTTAACTTTCAGATACAATAAAGATACGCTCCAGACACAGACGCCATTCTGATCTCATTCATAGTCAACTTTCAGACGCAATACATATACGCTTCAGACGCGGATGCCATTCCGATACTCATTCAAATTCAACTTTCAGATACAGTACAAATATGCTCTAGACACGGACGTTATTCTGATACTCATTCAGAGTCAACTTTCAAGCATAGTATAGATACGCTCCAGACGCGGATTCCATTCTGATGACTCATTCAAGATACAGTACAGATACACTATAGACACGAGTGTCATTCAGATACTCATTCAAATTCAACTTTCAGATACAATACATATACGCTCCAGACACGGACGCCATTCTGATACTCATTCAGAGTCAACTTTAAGACGTAGTACAGATACGCTCCAGACGCGGATTCCATTCTGATGACTCATTCAAGGTTCAGCTCTCAGGTACAGTTCAGATACGCTCCAGACACGGACGCTATTCTGATACTCTTTCTTTCAGCTTACAAATTACAATTCAACAATCACTCTTGGATGGAATCTACAATCCCATCTCCTGCAACTTTCTATCACCTCTCCAAATGGCACATTTAAGCCCATCCACGCAACTAACACATCGCCGAGTGCAAATTTCTGGGCACTCTAGTGTCCAATCATCTTCCGCCTTCGAGTCACAAATGGCAAAGCATGTCAATCTAACTCTTCAAGCTTAAGAAGATTGAACAGGGGCAGCTGTTATTGAAAGGAAAATTGCGATCAAAAGCGCAGCGGAATTTAAAATTTTCCTTTAGCGATCCTTACGAATGAACATGGTCAGTGATAGAAATATTTACCTCTTGTGGCGATTCAGACCTTTGATGTTGTGATCACGAGCGTTGATGAAGAACAACGCCTCTACTCAGTCCACACGAACAGATCGCTTTCGATCACAGTGCTATCTGATCACGAACGGAAACCTTGAGTGAGAGAGAGAATAAAAAACGAAATTGCATCAAGTGAAATTTCTTCATCACAAGGGATCTATTTATAGAATCACTCGTGTGGGCTACAAGCTAAAAGCCCAATTAAGGCTATAAGCTAAAAGCCCAATTAAGCTTATGGACATCATACCTTATGATGTACCATATATCACTTATCCACGTGGTACCTTACCACTTTCCGTATTACACTTAAGTGCACCGTATCTTATGGTGTTCCTTATTTATTCTATCTCTCATCAACCTGTCCTTATGTGTTTGACCCTGTAGGTTTTCGCGACGTTGGCAATTATATTAAATCACACATTTAATATAATAAACAGTGAGCGGTATCTAGCAACACATCACTGTTACCCAAGTCACGAAAATGTCATGTGATCTGACCAAACCTTTTCCGTGATAATATTTGTGTTGTACAATTACCCTTTTGCCCTCATGTCTATATTGAACACAAGGCATACATTGTGTTACCCTTGTCCAGTTCAACATTGGGCCCTTAGACATTTATCCTGTTATGCAGGATGAGCAAATTCCATCTAGGTCACTCATGTCCCTTAGCATGCTTTGTGAAGTACCCGTCAACCGTCTTTATAGTCATCCAGTTACGGATGACGTTTGATCAACAATAAAGTACTTGACTCTACATCTAGGGTCCATAGTAGTTTCAGGTCGAAGGGTGGTATACACCATTATCATCATCAGAATAACTTATGACACTTTGCATAACATTCTATGTAGTATTCTCATAGCGGGTCAATCCAGTATAAATATTACTCCTAATATTCATACCTATGTCAAGACTTGATAACTCCTTATCTATGATTCGTGAGATGTGATCATCAATCTATCTTCATAATAATCTTAATGCTTTAATGTTATCCCACTTCACATTAAAGCTTGACTACGAATACTTTAAGAATAGTGTCTTATGTTTAATGGGATCTCATGATTAAGTCACACTTAACATTTCATTAAACAAATAAACCATTCTAGGGACTTTATTATTTTGGAAAGCAAACATAATAAAGAAATGCCTTTTATTATTAATAAATAATTCGATACAAGTACCAAAAGTATTGGCTTCTAGGGCTTACACCAACAGTTATACCCCAAAATTTACCCTCTCACTTATTAAGAATTTTCTTACAAGATCTTCATTGGGCTCAATACTGTATTAGGGTTTGATCAGCTCAAGACACCTCTTTATGCACTGATGACCAAAATTAGGGTTTGAGATTGCACAAGGATTTTTGAACTTAGAATGCCCCATATGACATTCATGGATCATTATGGACCCCCAAGATTACTCATGTCAAGTTTCAAGCCTTGGATCACATTTTTGCTCAATCTGTTGAGTAGTTGACCTAAAAATCAGTTGTATTGGGGTAAAAGTCAACTATGGCCAATTTACAGTCAAACTTCTTAATTTTTTATCCATATAAACATTTTAAACTTATATGTATCATTTGATAAAGTTTGGACCACAACTCCTCAAGAAATTTGATCAAATCTCCAAAAGGGAAAAATGGTCAAAATTAGGGTTTTGACTAAGAAGGGACAATTTCTGATTTTTGACCTAGCAAATGGTCAATTGGTTTAAGGCATGATCTCAAGAGTCTAATTTTATCATTTTTACCTAATTACATGGTTTAAAACATTGCAAGTCCATTGGATTTACAGATGAATTTTTCAGTCAACTGTATACTAAAAAGTCAAACTTTGACTTTTTGGTCAAATTCAAGTCTCAAGATCACAAATCATCAAAACATGTCAAAATATGGAAAATTTCTTATTTTTTCATAACTTTGAGCCAAATTTTCACCATGATGCAAGATGATTCAAGAGAAACTTCCAACATAAAAGTTGTAGATCTCCATGAAATATACAAATTTGATTCACACAACTTCTTCCATAAATGCTTGGATCTCAAGTTACAATTTTATGAACATAGAGTCATGAAACAAAACACTTAGTGAAATTTTGCCCTAATTTGGACAGGATTTTGACCTAACTTCATGACACTTTTTCACATAGTTCCAAGGGGAATATTCAAAAGAAATTCAAAGAGGGGTTGTAGAGCATGTTACAAGCTTTCCAAAATGTCAAAGAACTCCTTAAGATCATTCTTGAGTAGGGAGAATTGAAGAGATGAAGTTTGGGTTTTGTCACATAATTTACAAGCCATTTTGTGATGAACAAGAAGTCAATTTCAAACCTATGCTGCACAATCTTGTTTTTCAGGCCTATAAATCTCAAGATCTATCCATAATCAAAAGATTACACTTGCTTTTGAGCCTTTATCCAAGTGTTCCAAGCATTGTCCAAGCTAATTTTCCATTTTAGGAAGAAAGCTACCATTCCATTCTTGAAAAGTTGCTTTAATCATAAAGTCAACTTGTCTCGAGCTTCTAACTTGTTCTTTCTGCACATACAACTCCTATAAACCAAAAACAATGTGTCTAAGGTCTGAAGATGCTCAGAACATGCTTGTACAATAAATGAGATTTGTCACTTCACTTTTCTTCAAAAGTAAGTTATAGAGCCATAACCCTATAACTCAGAAACCTTGAGTGATTTTGTGCTCTAATATTTTCCATACATATTAACAAGTCAATTGCAACATGACACACAAAGGCTAGCACCCTGAAAAACCTCCCAAGCACCTTGCTGCACAGAACTGCTAAATCTTGACAGTTTTAAGCAAAAACTCACCATATTCATTTCCACTCGTGCGTTTTGAAAAATAACCATCCAAACATCTTCCATACATCATATCAAAGTGATCCAGGCCCTCATTTCCTAACTGTAACTCTTCCATCATCATCCACCATTTTCAAAACTGAAGCTTGCAACTTGACTTGAGTTGGGAGTTTCAGCCATCCTCAAAGCAAGGTAGGAGTTAGAACACATTCAAGGAGGTCCAGGCAAGCTACAAAAATCATCAGGCCATCACAAAGGTTGCTCAAACTCCATACACGACTCCAGCTGCAAGAGGTAAGTTTTCAAACTTCTATCTCTTCATACAGGCATCATTTGAGTTTGGTTTGTGAAGATAAAATGTAGATACCATTGCCACGAAATTGTACATATCCATAGTTTACATTTATATGGCATGAATTTTAGGGTTGAAGTTTTTTGAAATTTTTAGGTTTTGAATTAGGGCTAGAAAAATTCTCATTCATCCTTGACTATTAGCTTAAATTATTTACATGGTTGGATTCGTGGGAAGAAATGCCACGACTTCCATGTTTGAACTTTTCATTTTTGTTGAGAGATGAAGAAGATACAGGTCCTTTGGCAGGAGGTTGAAGATGAAGTGTAATCAGGGCGCATTTTGTGTTATGTATTTATCCTTTTACATAAGTTAACGGATGTACAGTCACCCAAGTGGTAAGGCAGCGCGCGTTATTGGTAGAGGTCATGGGTTCGAACCTCAGCGGTTTCTTTTTGCATTTGTTTTACATTTTTTGTCATTTTTTCTTTCTTTTTACTTAAGCAAATAGGCGTTGGGCCTTTTGGGCTTTGTTTTTTTTTGTTTTTTTTTTGCTTACTAACCCCTTGCAGGTTTTTGACACCCATGGCCCATTTATTTTATTTTCCATTTTATTTTCATTTTATTTTCTTAAATATATATTTTTTAATACTAAAAATTATAAAATACAAAAAAAACGATATATTTATATTTTGACTTAGTTTTTTTTATTTTTCTCACAAAAAAATATTTTTATTAACTATACTTTATTTATGTTTTACTTATTATCTTGTAAATATAAATAAAAGTAAGTTATTAATTAATTTCTTTCTTACTAATTTAAATACATTATTTTTGATATAAAAGAAAAAAAAAACTAAAAACATTTCATAATACTACAAATATTTTCAAGATAAAAAAAAATACTTTTCTTAAACTTATTTTCTTTTGGGTAATTAATAGAATTAGGGTTTTCTTTTTAAAATCTTTTCCTTAATAAATTCAAACTTAATTAACTATTTTCTTTATAATTAGGTTAAGACATAAATCTTTTTTCATGAAAACCAAACAAAATTCCTTTCTTTACATTTTGCATCCTTGTACATTTATTCATTTTTATACTTTGTATTTATTTATTTCCTTGTATATTTATACCAATTCAATATGGTTGTAATAGATTAATTAGGGTTTAAATTCTTGTAATCCCCATTCAAATTGTACACCCCCTCCCCACAAATATTGTAATAGAGTAGTAACTTTAAATTTCACAATTTATCGCTTTTATATAACATGCTAGTAATTAGGGTTTGTATGGAAAGACTTAAAACCAATAAATAGAAAACCCTAATTCAAGACTAAATCAAGCATGAAAACAATGCATTTTGCACACAAGCACCCCTAGGGTTAGTCCACTTGGTTGCCTTATACAAAATGGCCATATTACGCATGTAAGGTATCTTAGCAAAAAAAAATCAAGCAAATACAAGATCATAGTCCCTCGACGACGCTCTCTAAGTTGCCTTACAAATGATCTTAGTCCCTCAAAAAGAATGCTAAGATACCTTGCAACAATGATAATCATGATTTTACGATGACCCACGCCTGTCCCGTTTACATCTAAAGATAGGGTTGCTTACCCAAATCAATGGTAAGACAACAATGTCAAAGGAAAAGAAAATGAACAAGAAAGGCATTTGAGTAGGTAGATTACTCCTAATTACTTGCTCCATTTAAAAACAAACATCCTTTCTATTTTCAAAACAAACACCTACACTTTCAAACATCTTACAAGATTGAAAACATTTTCAAAAGATAAAACATCTTTGTATACATTCTTACAAACAAGAATCATTATAAAGATTGCCTAAACAATGGCCTCTTTTACAAAATACTTTCAAAAAACCACATCAAGCACAATTTCAAACAAAAAGCAAGTGATCTAGCAAGTAACTAAGAGCCCATGGAAAACCATGGATGAAGAGGGTGCTAATACCTTCCCTTTTCATAATCTACCCCCGAACTCAAGAAATAATCTCAAAGGTCTTTCCTGTGCTTTTTCACCTTTCCTTTTGGATAAAAGAAAATTCGGTGGCGACTATTGCTAACCGCAACATTTGAGATCAAACGCAAAAACTTCAAGTCAGTTCTCCCACCGTATCATAGGTTGTGTTTTGGGACAGCAGGATGAAACAGGCAGAAATGAGCATTCAATTTATCACCTCAGCAAGAAATTCACTAACTGTGAAACCAGGTACTCACTCCTCGAGAAAACTTGTTGCGCATTGGCTTGGGATACCAAGAGTTTGAGGCAATATATGTTAACCCACACTATGTGGTTAATAGAAAGAATGGATCCTCTAAAGTACGTGTTTGAAAAGCCAACTCTTACCGAGAGAATCGTACGATGGAAGATGCTACTATCAGAATACGACATCCAATATGTCACTCAGAAGGCCATCAAGGGTAGTATACTAGCTGATCATCTAGGTCACCAACCGTTACCAGGATACCAACCTATGAAGTTCGACTTTCCATATGAAGACGTCATGATTATAGCCGACTATGAAATACCAAGACTCGATGAAGGGCCCGAGCTAAGGGCACGTTGGACACTCAAGTTCGACGGGACTTCAAATGCATTAGGACACAACATATGTGCAGTTTTGACTTCTCCAAAGAACTATCACAAGCCATATACCGCAAGATTGTGTTTCGACTGCACCAACAACATTGCTGAGTACGAAGCTTGCATACTAGGACTGGAAGTTGCCATTAGTCTGAGAATAAAGCACCTTGAAGTATTTTGGGACTCTGCATTAGTCATATACGAGGTTAATGGAGAATGGGATAAAAACACCCAAAACTGATTCCATATCGGGATCATATTCTGAAGTTGGCCGTGGAGTTCACTGAGATCACTTTCAGCTACATCCCGCGAGAAGAAAATCAAATGGAATACGCTCTGGAAACTCTATCAGCTATATTCAAGGTAACCTAGCCGAATCATGAACCACGCATCATAATTAGACATTTCGAAGAGCCCGCGCACTGTCTTTCTATTTAAGAAGTACCGGAAAACAAGTCTTGGTTCTACGACATCAAGAAGTACCTGGAAAAGCAGGAATATCCAGAAAATGCCTCTATCATTGACAAACAAACACTGCGGAGGTTAGCTTGAAATTTTTTCCTGAAAAATGGGGTGTGTGATCGGTGGATTTAGAACTGACTGTTTTTAGCTGGATCGCGAAATGTCGCGGAAGCAAGAGTCACCACCGTCTTTTATTTTCTCCAACATGGAAAGGACAAAAGCACAACAAAATTCCTTATGAGAATGTCTCTCGATTCGGGAGGTAGATTTATAGAAAGGGAAGGTGTTAGCACCCTTTCTATCCATGGTTATCCATGGGCTCTTAGATACTTTCTCTTATGTTTTCAAAATGTTTGATTTTCAAAATGTGAGTGGGCTTTGAAAAAGTTTCTTTGAAAGATTTCTGAATAACTCTTGTATCTGTCCTCAAGAGTGTTTGAAAAATTTGTTTTGAAAGCTTTTGAAAGTGTAAGGTGTGAAAAGTATTTTGTTTGTTTTTTTGGAAAGAGCAAGTATCTATGAGTCATCTACCTACCCTAAGGAATTAAGCTATGTAAGTGTCCTTTAGGTAGTGCCATCCCACCATTGAGAGGTAGGTAGCACCACCGTTGGAGGTATTCGAGTCAATTTGATTGTAGGGACAGTGTGGTCACCGAAGCAACAGTTAGGGCACCTTAGAAGCTACCCTTATGTCCTTGATCCTTTTTTAATCCGAGGCAACCGTTTCGAGGCAACTGTTTCGAGGCAACTATTTCGAGGAAACTGTTTCGAGGCAACTGTTTCGAGGCAACTGGATCATGGACATAAGGACCGCTAAGACGTCTTATACTTGACGACCACGTTTCGAAGGCAACAAGTGAGGCGTACCCTAGAAATGGTGTGTGCATTGTGTGTTGTATTCAGTTAATGTTTTTGTACATGTTATGGGTGAGCTACGAGTTATTTTTATTTACCATACATTCTTGCATGCATTTAACAGTTAAGGGGTGCAAAAAGTAAATTGCAGAAACATAAATCCTACGCTATTACAAGGCGCGGGTCTATACATCGCCAAAATTACAAAGACCCGTTTTTGGTAAATAAGTACGGAAAGTAAATAAAAACAGTAAAAGTCCTAATTACTATTACATGTCTTGGAAGCAATTACATAATAATAAACTAAGTGCGAATAAAAATTAAATCGGAACGTCATGAGGGTGTTGACCCTTTTAAGAAAAGGAATTGATTTTTTTGGTCTTTTTTGTAATTGAAATGAAATTAAAACTAATTTATTACTAATTAATTAATTTAATTAAGAGAAAATATTTTTGTTTTTTTAAATATTTTAATGGAATAAAATAAAAAGAAATAAGATTAAAAGTTAATTTTACCTAATTCTAGATCTATTTTAATTATTAAAAAAAAGTTGAAATGGCCTAATTAAAAACTAATTCAATTATTGTTTATTTACAAAAATAAAATAATAATAATAATAATAATGATGTTAATTCTTTTTTTTATGAAAATATGTTAATTAAGTTAATTTGTTAATAATAATAAAATAAAAAAGGTTAGAAATTAAAATAATAGAAAAACAAAACAAAATGAAAAAAAAGAAGTAAAACCAAGGGGGGTGTGGGCTGAAATGGAGGTTGTGATGAAGCAATCCAAACCCACTGAAATCTAAGCCACATTTGACTTTCATGATTGCCTGCAGCACGCTTGACTCCAGAGTATGGTGTCTCTCACTCTTTGTCCTTTGGATCTATGCTGGTGAACACTTGGAGCGCTGAGATATGAGGTTTATGGTGTTCCTCTTTTGAGAATCTGCACATGAAAGCAATTGAAAAAAATAATATGGAAATTATATGGGGACCTAGGAAGAACTTACAGCGCGGTATGAGCCTCAGGACTTGGCAAAGGTTGCTTTAGCTTCAGGGTGTGGCAAGGAATATAACCACGTGCTTGTTTTGATCTGAAGATGCTCGCAACTATGTTTTAGAACTCTCACTTTTTGAATAATTTTTGGTTTTGCTCTTGGCCGTTTCTTCACACACCCTCTTTTTGAATGAGGTTGGGAAGGCTTGTATATATATTAATGTAAAGTGTATCAATAAGAATAATGGTCATTAAGCCTTTGCATTCATGTTTGAGATTATGCCATGAACTCCATTGAAACAACCTTCCATTTTTGTGTCAAATTTGAATTCTTGCTTGGAATAGGCCCTTGCACGAATTTGGAATGTGTTTTAAGGTGTATCAAAGCTAATCATCACAAAATATATCCCTCCATTAATTTCTTTGATTTTTATTTGATTTTAAAAGATTTAAAATGAATTAAATCAAATAAAATTAAATAAAAATGGAAAAATTAATTTTAAATCTTGAAATAAATTGTGGGACACGTGGGAAGCATGGCCAAGCTGAAACAAGTGGAAAAAGTGGGCCCCTTTTGTCAAAAATGAAGTTTCAAGGATAATTGACTTTGGCCATTTCACAAAAATTTCCCAACTTCTCCAATGCATATCTTGCTCAATTTTGAAGCTATGAACATGTTCTTGGACATTTTGGAAAGGTCTTACAGTCCTCTAACCAATGTCTTTGGTCCCATGTCATTTTGATTTACCAATCTCAAGTTATGGTCTTTGACTTAAAGTGCCTTTTTGTTGACTTTTGAAAATGACCTATAATGTTGAAATTGATAACTTTTTGTGAGAGAATTTCTTGGACTTGGAATGTGAAGATGAGTGTTAGGAAATGTCTTCCCCTTCAAGATGAGCATTGGATGGGATTTTTCTGATGAACCATGAAAAAGTTATGCCTTGGTCAAGTTACAGTTGACTTTTCAGCTGTCCAAAAATAGAAACTTTTGCATCTTGAGACTTTTTGAGCCATGCCTTGAGAATCATGATCAAGAATTGATCAAATGATGTTTGTGGCTTCAAAATAAGATGTTGACCAAAATTTTTGACTTTTGACTGTCAAATGACCATTTTGCCCCTACAGTTGACTGTGGAGCAATTAGGGTTTTTGACTGTGCAACTTGATGCTGTGAGTCTTGAAACTTGACATATGGATGCTTGTCAATGTATGTAGGCATGTGGGACTTGATTGGACCCTTGAAAACCTCAATTTCTTTGTCATAACCAAAACCCTAATTTTGACTGGCTTAGGAGGGTGGTTGACTGTGTAGCCCTTGAGTAGACCTTGAACCATTTGAAGTGATGCTTGGCAAAACTTTGAAGATTATGGGAGGGAAAATTTGTGGGTACAACAGTTGCCCCTGTTCAATCTTCTTAGACCTGAGGATGTAGATTGGCTTGTGTGCCTTTCGTGATCCGAAGGTGGAAGATGATTGAACACTAGAGTGCCCAGAAATTTGCACTCACATAGTTGAGTATCAGCAGTGCGGTGTAGGGAATGGGCTTACAGATGCCATTTGAAGAGATGATGGGTAGGAGGATGGGCTTATAGATGCCATCTGGAGATGTGACAGAACCTTGTCAGGAATGGGCTTATAGATGCCATTTGGAACTGTAATGGGAGGATGGGCTTATAGATGCTATCTAGGTGTCGATCGCGTAAGAGATTCCTTAGCGAGAACTTGCGTACCTGAGAAAGAAAGATAATTACCTGGCCTGTTACAGGAGTTGATCTTCAAACTTTTTATGTAGATGTGCCCTGGCTGGATACAGGTATTGAATCGTCAAACCCTTTAGATGTGCCCTGGCTGGATACAAGAATGGAATCTGGAAATAGTCGTCAACAGATACGCCCTAGCTGGATACAGGAATCAGATTTTCAAACTCTTCAGACGTGCCCTGGCAGGATACAGGAATCGAGTCTGGAATTAGTCGTCAACAGATACACCCTGGCAAGATACAGGAATCAGATCTTCAAACTCTTCAGACGTGCCCTGGCAAGATATAGGAATCGAGTCTGGTAATGTAGTCGTCAACAGATACACCCTGGCAAGATATAGGAATCGGATCTTCGAACTCTTCAGACGTGCCCTGGAAGGATACAAGAATCGAGTCTGGTAATGTAGTCGTTAACAGATACACCCTGGCAAGATACAGGAATCAGATCTTCGAACTCTTCAGACGTGCCCTGGCAGGATACAAGAATCGAGTCTGGTAATGTAGTCGTCAACAGATACACCCTGGCAAGATACAGGAATCGGATCTTCGAACTCTTCAGACGTGCCCTGGCAGGATACAGGAATCGAGTCTGGTAATGTAGTCGTCAACAGATACACCCTGGCAAGATACAGGAATCGGATCATCGAACTCTTCAGACGTGCCCTGGCAGGATACAGGAATCGAGTCTGGTAATGTAGTCGTCAACAGATACACCCTGGAAAGATACAGGAATCGGATCTTCGAACTCTTCAGACGTGCCCTGGCAAGATACAGGAATCGAGTCTGGTAATGTAGTCGTCAACAGATACACCCTGACAAGATACAGGAATCGGATCTTCGAACTCTTCAGACGTGCCCTGGCAAGATACATGAATCGAGTCTGGAAATAGTCGTCAACAGATACACCCTGGCAAGATACAGGAATCAGATCTTCGAACTCTTCAGACGTGCCCTGGCAAGATACAGGAATCGAGTCTGGAATTAGTCGTCAATAGATACACCCTGGCAAGATACAGGAATCGGATCTGGAATCACGACAGTCGATAGTAATCATCTTTGTACTGACCTTTGTCTTGAAAAGACAAAACGTTAGTTGTATGCAATGTCATGATGTATGAGATGCGTGATGTTCTCAGAATAAATGAGATTGTATGTTCGTGATGCGTATGTGCATGCTACAATGTATGAAGATATGATGTTCATGAATGTATTTTCGTCTAGGAAAATAAATCCTTGACGGGTGCCGGGAAGTCAAATCCTGGGCCGATGTGGAAGAGTAGAGTTTTTGTTTCCGCTGGGGATGATGGTTGCAAGAATACCGGTAGGAGAAGATGACTCCGTTGGGGAATAAACTTGGCGAAGAGATTACTCTGCGGGGAATACTCTGTGGGGAAGGGATACTTCGCTGAGAATTTGATGATAACTCCGCTGAGGGATACCGTTGATAAGCTTTGTTGAGGGAATTGATGAACTCCGCTGGGGGGTAGGAAGAAACTTCGTCGAGGACGATCTTTCCGTGGTCATTAGCTGAGGATAACCCAGTTATAAGCCCTGTTGGGGAATAACCTTTGGATAAAGCCGGGGAGATGCGTTTGTGCTCTGCAGGGGATAAGCTTCCAGAATCTACTGGGGATAAGCTTCCTACTGAGGTGTCTGGTATTCCGCCGGGGAACAATCTTATCTTAAGACTGTCGGGGATGCTTGCTTAGGAACATCTGTATACTCCGCTGGGGAATATTGAGATTTTCTGGGGATACCCAACTTCCTTAAGGCTGACAGTAGACTAACTCTGCTTGGGGGAGAATTGTTAAATCTTGTCTTACTCTGGGAGTGAAGGTATCTTGCGCCTGGAGGACAGAGCAATTTGTACAATTAGACGATTCTTATGGCCCCAATTTCTGTGGGAGAAGAAGGCCTATGAGGTGCTTGATGACTGCTGATTTGACAGATCTACTTCTGGTAGGCAAGTGACGAGAAGACAGGACATAGTCATACGCTTTGATCCCTAACTTTTGCCTGGACCGCCCTTTCGGATTTTTAGTCCAACGGGATACCCATTTTTGCCCAAGCCGCCTTTTCAGGTTTTCGACTTGCCGGGTGTACAGATTTTTCATTTTCGTCCCTTATTTTTGCCCGAACCCTTTTGGTTCGCCGGGAAGCCCTTATTTTTGCCTAGGTGTGTCAACCTAGCGGGTCTTTGCTTATGCGTAGTGTTTTTTTTCCGACTATGTCCGTGCTCTCAAGATGCAGGGAGTTGTCACTGTCAGTAGTGCAGTGTTACCATGCCACCAGAAGATCTTCGTTTGATCGTCCAATGCCCCAAGTGATCCAGATGGAGATTTGCCCCAAGCTGGTTGGCCTTTTGAGAGATTCTTCAAATCTTGACCTAACTGCCCCAGATGATGGACAATGATCATGCCGTGCCCCTTGATTGGGGGTGCTTTTGTTCATTTAGACATTCGTCGTGCGAATTTCTATGCTGTTCGAACAAATAGTCATATGCAAACAATGTTATTTTAAGAATGCAAATCTTATGTCTGTCTTGAAGTTTTTGAAAATGCATTTTTTCAGTAAAACAAGCAAATTATGTAACCTGCGATGTCAACTCAAGATTTTACAGCGAGCCTTACGGAGTCAGGATACCTTTGTAACAGTATACTTTCGAATTAACCCATGCTTCAACTAGGACTTTTGAGGGTTGTAGCGTGGCCTGGTTCACGGTTTAAGAAACAAAGGATAAAGGCTCAAATTATTTTTGTACCCACTCGTTCTTCGTGATGTTCTTCAAACCTAAACTCAGTTGATCGTGCGTTAGACCTTGTTTGAGTCTTTGCTTTGATATACTAGTGATGGTTTGGGTACTGACAGTTTATTTTGAATAGGCAGTCATTTCCTTTTGTGTTGAGGGTTTGTAGGACCTCTTTCTTTTTTTTGATTTCGTTATCCCTATTTTGCCTGAATTGTTTCTTTTGTGATTAAAGTCAGCGCGATGCCCCAGTTTTGTAAGTCTCCTTCATAGGTTTTGACTTATTGGGCTTTTATTTTGAGAAATAATGACTTCCTGTCTTTATGATTATTCGGAACCATCACTGTCTTTTGTTTCGTGAGGACCTCTTTGCTGCTATTCGTTGTGCACTTGGATCAACTGAGAAAACTACCCTGCCCCAGGTTATGATTAAGGGTTTTAATTTTCGAAAAGAAAAACTCCTACTTCTTTGGCTCAAAGGGGTTAACAAGGGATTATCTTCCTTATAACTCCAGTGTTTAGGAATTGAAACAATGCTTGTACCTCATCAGCGGGGTCTGTTCAAAAGCATACTGTAGATTATGGTATCGTTTTCGTCATCCTCCCTCAAGAGGCTTAGAATTATTAACTGAGAGTTGAACATCACAAAAAATATGAAAGCAATGTGAATATAGTGAAAATAATTGGATTAATTCAAAAACAGACATATGCCGTGCATTAATTAAATAAAAGAGTTCGCTATGACATTTAATTGTTTGTATAAGAAAAAAATTACAACTTGGAAATTCAAATAAACAAAAGTCTTCAATGATTGGGCAAAGGAGCATTGATTATGTTTGGAGTCTCTGACGCTTCAAACTGAATCTCTCCGGCGCCGATCATGTCTTGAATCTTGTTCTTCAAAGGCCAGCAGTTGTCCGTAGTATGACCCGGGCTATCGGAGTGGTAAGCGCACCTCTCATTAGGATGGTAGTTGGGAGCAGAGGTGTTTGGATTCCGGAGAGGAGCCCTCAAGGTAATCAGCCCTGCCTTCAACATTTGCTGTAGTGCTTGATCCAGTGACATATTGATCTTAGTGAACTGTCTCTCGGGTGCGACCTCCTTACGTTGATGCCCCTGTCCTTGTTGAGCAGGCCTAGGATTAGTGATCTGGATTGCCCCTACATGTTGATCATGGCGACCCTTTTGGCTGTACGCAGCATTGGCTTCTTTCTTCCCACTGTAAGGCTTTTTATGAGCATCAGCAGGTGCAGCTTCTTGAATCTTTCCAGCCTTGATACCAGCTTCAATCCTCTCCCCGGTCAAGATCAAATCTGTAAACCCAGCAGAAGAATTCCCAATCAAATGGTTGAAGAAGGGACCAGACAGGGTCCCCAAGAACATGTCAACGAGCTCACTGTCAGTCAAGGGCGGCTGCACCCTTCCAACCAGATCTCTCCACCTTTGCGCATACTCCTTAAAACCTTCACTCGTCCCAAGTGACATATCCTGGAGTTGGGTACGCGTAGGAGCGAGGTCGGCATTATACTGATACTGCTTATAAAAAGCAGTTGCCAAGTCCTCCCAGTTACGAATACTGGTTCCATCCAACTGATAGAACCAATCGAGCTGAGTCCTTGAAAGACTCTCCTGGAAGAAATGGATCCATAGATTCCTATCTGCCGTGTAAGGCTGGATCTTCCTTACATAAGAACGGAGGTGCATTTTAGGACAGGAAGCCCCGTCATACTTCACAAAGGCATGTGCCTTGAACTTGTGTGGGATCACCACCCCAGAAGATAACCCCAAGTCTCCGAAATCCAACCCAGGCACACGTTGAATCTGCATAGCATTTAACCTGTCCTCCAGCTGTTTGTACCGGTCCTCAGCAGGAGGGTACTGTTCATCATTGAAGTCTGTCTTGGTGTCAGAGACTACAGGGCTAGGAACCTCTCTCCCTTGGTGACTGCCTTCCCCCACAGATGGAGTAGTCCTCTCAGCTTCATTCTGCAGTGTGTTCCCAGGTCTGCGTCTAGGGTTGAACAAAACAGTCCTCTTCTTCTTCTTCTTCTTCTGAATCAGAGTCTTCAATTCCTTTTGACCCTGGGCTAGGCTCATAATCAACTCCTGGAACTGGGCATTCTGGGCCTGGAGGGCCTTGATAGCTTGTTCATTGGATGATTCAGGATTCATGATGACTGCTGAAATAAACAGCGAAGAAGGTAAGTGACCTGTAACAAAAGGGCACATGTGATGCAATGATATGTATGCATGCAATGTTTCCAAGGATCTCGCGGGATAAACAAAGAAGCTTGTTAGAATTTGAATCCGGTGCCTTGATTGAAGGAACTGCATATTGTTGAGAGTCCTTTTTCAAGAGTCAAGGCTCACCATATCGAGTGGGTCATAGCCCCTGACTCAAGTTGTTAACCTTGGCTAGAGGAAAATAAATCCCCTTTGCCCCTTGCTAGACATTTGATTCATCATGACCTGCATTACAAGCCCTTGAGATCCTTGAAATGGATTAGTCCTTATGTAGGATATATGCAATGGTATGACGGTATGATGTTATGCTATGGAGTAATGTAGGTAAACCCTGTTATGAGTCAAGATTAAGGACTGTAAACAAAACCTGCAAGAAACTCAAGTGTCAGATAACAAGTATGCAAGTAGTCAAGTTTTGAAGGCACACAAGTCACACAAAGAGCCCTTAGAGTTTAGGCCATCATGAAGTTTGGGGTACTACCCTCTTGAAGTTGGTGGGCTCAAACCTATCCTATCAAAAGTAACCGGGTTCTAAGGAGCTCAATATCATTGGATTGTTTTCTGTGTTCATCGTTTCGATTTAGTCACTGAACTGGCGATCAAAATATCCCAAGAAAACAACCCTCAATTGAGTGTAGTATCGAGTATCAACCAACTTCGGACTGCACCAAAGTAGTTATCTCACTACCCCTAAAGAGGCCAGGATGGTTCAATTAAGGTTCCTAAGGTCAGTTGATGCTTCACGACACCACGCGGCGGCCCCGTACTCTCCTTGATTGGACTCAAGGGTTACCGGTACTCACCAAAGTGCCACATCAACGTAGCAGACTGCTTCAACCATGTCGGTATACCCCGCACAGTTCCCTCACAGTCTTGTTGCTACTTTCTAAGAAGGTATCCCCCAGATCCGGGTTAGGATCTATAGAACTCCCGAAACAGGCCCACAATATTTAAATCAAGCAAAGAAATCAATTGAAAACACAAGTGATCTATCCTAAGGTACACCTCACTTTAAGTTTCCCCAGCAGAGTCGCCAGTTCTGTGATCAGTGGATTTAGAACTGACTGTTTTTAGCTGGATCGCGAAATGTCGCGGAAGTAAGAGTCGCCACCGTCTTTTATTTTCTCCAACATGGAAAGGACAAAAGCACAGCAAAATTCCTTATGAGAATGTCTCTCGGTTCGGGAGGTAGATTTATAGAAAGGGAAGGTGTTAGCACCCTTTCTATCCATGGTTATCCATGGGCTCTTAGATACTTGCTCTTATGTTTTTAAAATGTTTGCTTTTCAAAATGTGAGTGGGCTTTGAAAAAGTTTCTTTGAAAGATTTCTGAATAACTCTTGTATCTGTCCTCAAGAGTGTTTGAAAAATTTGTTTTGAAAGCTTTTGAAAGTGTAAGGTGTGAAAAGTATTTTGTTTGTTTTTTTGGAAAGAGAAAGTATCTATGAGTCATCTACCTACCCTAAGGAATTAAGCTATGTAAGTGTCCTTTAGGTAGTGCCATCCCACCATTGAGAGGTAGGTAGCACCACCGTTGGAGGTATTCGGGTCAATTCGATTGTAGGGACAGTGTGGTCACCGAAGCAACAGTTAGGACACCTTAGAAGCTACCCTTATGTCCTTGATCCTTTTTTAATCCGAGGCAACCGTTTCGAGGCAACTGTTTCGAGGCAACTGTTTCGAGGCAACTGGATCATGGACATAAGGACCGCTAAGACGTCCTATACTTGACGACCACGTTTCGAAGGCAACAAGTGAGGCGTACCCTAGAAGTAGTGTGTGCATTGTGTGTTGTATTCAGTTAATGTTTTTGTACATGTTATGGGTGAGCTACGAGTTATTTTTATTTACCATACATTCTTGCATGCATTTAACAGTTAAGGGGTGCAGAAAGTAAATTGCAGAAACATAAATCCTACGCTATTACAAGGCGCGGGTCTATACATCGCCAAAAATACAAAGACCCGTTTTTGGTAAATAAGTACGGAAAGTAAATAAAAACAGTAAAAGTCCTAATTACTATTACATGTCTTGGAAGCAATTACATAATAATAAAATAAGTGCGAATAAAAATTAAATCGTAACGTCATAAGGGTGTTGACCCTTTTAAGAAAAGAAATTGATTTTTTTGGTCTTTTTTTATAATTGAAATGAAATTAAAACTAATTTATGACTAATTAAATAATTTAATTAAGAGAAAATATTTTTGTTTTTTTTAATATTTTTTATGGAATAAAATAAAAATAAATAAGATTAAAAGTTAATTTTACCTAATTCTAGATCTATTTTAATTATTAAAAAAAAAGTTGAAATGGCCTAATTAAAAACTAATTCAATTATTGTTTATTTACAAAAATAAAATAATAATAATAATAATGATGTTAATTCTTTTTTTTTAAATGAAAATATGTTAATTAAGTTAATTTGTTAATAATAATAAAATAAAAAAGGTTAGAAATTAAAATAATAGAAAAACAAAACAAAATGAAAAAAAAAGAAGTAAAACCAAGGGGGGTGTGGGCTGAAATGGAGGTTGTGATGAAGCAATCCAAACCCACTGAAATCTAAGCCACGTTTGACTTTCATGATTTCCTGCAGCACGCTTGACTCTAGAGTATGGTGTCTCTCACTCTTTGTCCTTTGGATCTATGCTGGTGAACACTTGGAGCGCTGAGATATGAGGTTTATGGTGTTCCTCTTTTGAGAATCTGCACATGAAAGCAATTGAAAAAATAATATGGAAATTATATGGGGACCTGGGAAGAACTTACAGCGCGGTATGAGCCTTAGGACTTGGCAAAGGTTACTTTAGCTTCAGGGTGTGGCAAGGAATAGAACCACGTGCTTGTTTTGATCTGAAGATGCTCGCAACTATGTTTTAGAACTCTCACTTTTTGAATAATTTTTGGTTTTGCTCTTGGCCGTTTCTGCACATACCCTCTTTTTGAATGAGGTTTGGAAGGCTTGTATATATAGTAATGTAAAGTGTATCAATAAGAATAATGGTCATTAAGCCTTTGCATTCATGTTTGAGATTATGCCATGAACTCCATTGAAACAACCTTTAATTTTTGTGTCAAATTTGAATTCTTGCTTGGAATAGGCCCTTGCACGAATTTGAAATGTGTTTTAAGGTGTATCAAAGCTAATCATCACAAAATATATCCCTCCATTAATTTCTTTGATTTTTATTTGATTTTAAAAGATTTAAAATGAATTAAATCAAATAAAATTAAATAAAAATGGAAAAATTAATTTTAAATCTTGAAATAAATTGTGGGACACGTAGGAAGCATGGCCAAGCTGAAACAAGTGGAAAAAGTGGGCCCCTTTTGTCAAAAATGAAGTTTCAAGGATAATTGACTTTGGCCATTTCACAAAAATTTCCCAACTTCTCCAATGCATATCTTGCTCAATTTTGAAGCTATGAACATGTTCTTGGACATTTTGGAAAGGTCTTGAAGTCCTCTAACCAATGTCTTTGGTCCCATGTCATTTTGATTTACCAATCTCAAGTTATGGTCTTTGACTTAAAGTTCCTTTTTGTTGACTTTTGAAAATGACCTATAATGTTGAAATTGATAACTTTTTGTGAGAGCATTTCTTGGACTTGGAATGTGAAGATGAGTGGTAGGAAATGTCTTCCCCTTCAAGATGAGCATTGGATGGGATTTTTCTGATGAACCATGAAAAAGTTATGCCTTGGTCAAGTTACAGTTGACTTTTCAACTGTCCAAAAATAGAAACTTTTGCATCTTGAGACTTTTTGAGCCATGCCTTGAGAATCATGATCAAGAATTGATCAAATGATGTTTGTGGCTTCAAAATAAGATGTTGACCAAATTTTTTGACTTTTGACTGTCAAATGACCATTTTGCCCCTGCAGTTGACTGTGGAGAAATTAGGGTTTTTGACTGTGCAACTTGATGCTGTGAGTCTTGAAACTTGACATATGGATGCTTGTCAATGTATGTAGGCATGTGGGACTTGATTGGACCCTTGAAAACCTCAATTTCTTTGTCAGAACCAAAACCCTAATTTTGACTGGCTTAGGAGGGTGGTTGACTGTGTAGCCCTTGAGTAGACCTTGAACCATTTGAAGTGATGCTTGGCAAAACTTTGAAGATTATGGGAGGGCAAATTTTGGGGTACAACAATTGCCCCTGTTCAATCTTCTTCGACCTGAGGATGTAGATTGGCTTGTGTGCCTTTCGTGATCCGAAGGTGGAAGATGATTGAACACTAGAGTGCCCAGAAATTTGCACTCACATAGTTGAGTATCAGCAGTGCAGTGTAGGGAATGGGCTTACATATGCCATTTGAAGAGATGATGGGTAGGAGGATGGGCTTATAGATGCCATCTGGAGATGTGACAGAACCTTGTCGGGAATGGGCTTATAGAAGCCATTTGGAACTGTAATGGGAGGATGGGCTTATAGATGCCATCTAGGTGTCGATCGCGTAAGAGATACCTTAGCGAGAACTTGCGTACCTGAGAAAGAAAGATAATTACCTGGCCTGTTACAGGAGTTGATCTTCAAAATTTTTATGTAGATGTGCCCTGGCTGGATACAGGTATCGAATCTTCAAACCCTTCAGACGTGCCCTGGCTGGATACAGGAATCGAATCTGGAAATAGTCGTCAACAGATACGCCCTGGCTGGATACATGAATCGGATCTTCAAACTCTTCAGACGTGCCCTGGCAGGATACAGGAATCGAGTTTGGAATTAGTCGTCAACAGATACACCCTGGCAAGATACAGAAATCAGATCTTCAAACTCTTCAGACGTGCCCTGGCAGGATACAGGAATCGAGTATGGTAATGTAGTCGTCAACAGATACACCCTGGCAAGATATAGGAATCGGATCTTCGAACTCTTCAGACGTGCCCTGGCAGGATACAGGAATCGAGTCTGGTAATGTAGTCGTCAACAGATACACCCTGACAAGATACAGGAATCGGATCTTCGAACTCTTCAGACGTGCCCTGGCAGGATACAGGAATCGAGTCTGGTAATATAGTCGTCAACAGATACACCCTGGCAAGATACAGGAATCGGATCTTCGAACTCTTCAGACGTGCCCTGGCAAGATACAGGAATCGAGTCTGGTAATGTAGTCGTCAATAGATACACCCTGGCAAGATACAAGAATCGGATCTTCGAACTCTTCAGACGTGCCCTGGCAAGATACAGGAATCGAGTCTGGAATTAGTCGTCAACAGATACACCCTGGCAAGTTACAGGAATCAGATCTTCAAATTCTTCAGACTTGCCCTGGCAGGATACAGGAATCGAGTCTGGAATAGTCGTCAACAGATACACCCTGGCAAGATACAGGAACCGGATCTTCGAACTCTTCAGACGTGCCCTGGCAAGATACAGTAATCGAGTCTGGAATTAGTCGTCAACAGATACACCCTGGCAAGATACAGGAATCGGATCTGGAATCACGACAGTCGATAGTAATCATCTTTGTACTGACCTTTGTCCTGAAAAGACAAAACGTTAGTTGTATGCAATGTCATGATGTATGAGATGCGTGATGTTCTCAGAATAAATGAGATTGTATGTTCGTGATGCGTATGTGCATTCTATAATGTATGAAAATATGATGTTCATGAATGTATTTTCGTCTACGAAAATAAATCCTTGACGGGTGTCGGGAAGTCAAATCCTGGGCCGATGTGGAAGAGTAGAGTTATTGTTTCCGCTGGGGATGATGGTTGCAAGAATACCGGTAGGAGAAGATGACTCCGTTGGGGAATAAACTTGGCGAAGAGATTACTCTGCGGGGAATACTCTGTGGGGAACGGATACTTCACTGAGAATTTGATGATAACTCCGCTGAGGGATACCGTTGATAAGCTTTTTTGAGGGAATTGATGAACTCCGCTGGGGGGTAGGAAGAAACTTCTCCGAGGACGATCTTTCCGTGGTCATTGGCTGAGGATAACCCAGTTATAAGCCCTGGTGGGGAATAACTTTTGGATAAAGCCGGGGAGACGCGTTCGTGCTCTACAGGGGATAAGCTTCAGGAATCTACTGGGGATAAGCTTCCTACTGGGGTGTCTGGTATTCCGCCGGGGAACAATCTTATCTTAAGACTGCCGGGGATGCTTGCTTAGGAACATCTGTATACTCCGTTGGGGAATATTGAGATTTTCTGGGGATACCCAACTTCCTTAAGGCTGACAGTAGACTAACTCTGCTTGGGGGAGAATTGTTGAATCTTGTCTTACTCTGGGAGTGAAGGTATCTTGCGCTTGGAGGACAGAGCAATTTGTACAGTTAGACGATTCTTATTGCCCCAGTTTCTGCGGGAGAAGAAGGCCTATGAAGTGCTTGATGACTGCCGATTTGACAGATCTACTTCTGGTAGGCAAGTGACGAGAAGACAGGACATAGTCGTACGCTTTGATCCCTAACTTTTGCCTGGACCGCCCTTTCGGGTTTTCAGTCCAACGGGATACCCATTTTTGCCCAAGCCGCCTTTTCAGGTTTTCGACTTGCCGGGTGTACAGATTTTTCATTTTCGTCCCTTATTTTTGCCTGAACCCTTTTGGTTCGCCGGGAAGCCCTTATTTTTGCCTAGGTGTGTCAACCTAGCGGGTCTTTGCTTATGCGTAGTGTTTTTTTTTTCCGACTATGTCCGTGCTCTCAGGATGCAGGGAGTTGTCACTGTCAGTAGTGCAGTGTTACCATGCCACCAGAAGATCTTCGTTTGATCGTCCAATGCCCCAAGTGATCCAGATGGAGATTTTCCCCAAGCTGGTTGGCCTTTTGAGAGATTCTTCGAATCTTGACCTAACTGCCCCAGATGATGGACAATGATCATGCCGTGCCCCTTGATTGGGGGTGCTTTTGTTCATTTAGACATTCGTCGTGCGAATTTCTATGTTGTTCGAACACATAGTCATATGCAAACAATGTTATTTTAAGAATGCAAATCTTATGTCTGTCTTGAAGTTTTTGAAAATGCATTTTTTCAGTAAAACAAGCAAATTATGTAACCTGCGATGTCAACTCAAGATTTTACAGCGAGCCTTACGGAGTCAGGATACCTTTGTAACAGTATGCTTTCGAATTAAACCATGCTTCAGCTAGGACTTTTGAGGGTTGTAGCGTGGCCTGGTTCACGGTTTAAGAAACAAAGGATAAAGGCTCAAATTATTTTTGTACCCACCCGTTCTTCGTGATGTTCTTCAAACCTAAACTCAGTTGATCGTGCGTTAGACCTTGTTTGAGTCTTTGCTTTGATATACCAGTGATGGTTTGGGTACTGACAGTTTATTTTGAATAGGCAGTCATTTCCTTTTGTGTTGAGGGTTTGTAGGACCTCTTTCTTTTTTTTGATTTCGTTATCCCTATTTTGCCTGAACTGTTTCTTTTGTGATTACAGTCAGCGGGATGCCCCTGTTTTGTAAGTCTCCTTCATAGGTTTTGACTTATTGGGCTTTTATTTTGAGAAATAATGACTGCCTGTCTTTATGATTATTCGGAACCATCACTGTCTTTTGTTTCGTGAGGACCTCTTTGGTGCTATTCGTTATGCACTTGGATCAACTGAGAAAACTACCCTGCCCCATGTTATGATTAAGGGTTTTAATTTTCGAAAATAAAAACTCCTACTTCTTTGGCTCAAAGGGGTTAACGAGGGATTATCTTCCTTATAACTCCAGTGTTTAGGAATTGAAACAATGCATGTACCTCATCAGCGGGGTCTGTTCAAAAGCATATTGTAGATTATGGTATCGTTTTCGTCATCCTCCCTCAAGAGGCTTAGAATTATTAACCGAGAGTTGAACATCACAAAAAATATGAAGGCAATGTGAATATAGTGAAAATAATTGGATTAATTCAAAAACAGACATATGTCGTGCATTAATGAAATAAAAGAGTTCGCTATGACATTTAATTGTTTGTATAAGCAAAAAATTACAACTTGGAAATTC
Source organism: Vicia faba (assembly GCA_948472305.1). Classification (NCBI taxonomy): domain Eukaryota; kingdom Viridiplantae; phylum Streptophyta; class Magnoliopsida; order Fabales; family Fabaceae; genus Vicia; species Vicia faba. Next base: position 590,557,854 of record OX451735.1, read on the forward strand.
AAATAAACAAAAGTCTTCAATGATTGGGCAAAGGAGCATTGATTATGTTTGGAGTCTCTGACGCTTCCAACTGAATCTCTCCGGCGTCGATCATGTCTTGAATCTTGTTCTTCAAAGGCCAGCAGTTGTCCGTAGTATGACCCGGGCTATCGGAGTGGTAAGCGCACCTCTCATTAGGATGGTAGTTGGGAGCAGAGGTGTTTGGATTCCGGAGAGAAGCCCTCAAGGTAATCAGCCCTGCCTTCAACATTTGCTGTAGCGCTTGATCCAGTGACATATTCATCTTAGTGAACTGTCTCTCGGGTGCGACCTCCTTACGTTGATGCCCCTGTCCTTGTTGAGCAGGCCTAGGATTAGTGATCTGGATTGCCCCTACATGTTGATCATGGCGACCCTTTTGGATGTACGCAGCATTGGCTTCTTTCTTCCCACTGTAAGGCTTTTTATGAGCATCAGCAGGTGCAGCTTCTTGAATCTTTCCAGCCTTGATACCAGCTTCAATCCTCTCCCCGGTCAAGATCAAATCTGTAAACCCAGCAGAAGAATTCCTAATCAAATGGTTGAAGAAGGGACCAGACAGGGTCCCCAAAAACATGTCAACGAGCTCACGGTCAGTCAAGGGCAGCTGCACCCTTCCAACCAGATCTCTCCACCTTTGCGCATACTCCTTAAAACCTTCACTCGTCCCAAGTGACATACCCTGGAGTTGGGTACGCGTAGGAGCGAGGTCGGCATTATACTGATACTTCTTATAAAAAGCAGTTGCCAAGTCCTCCCAATTACGAATACTGGTTCCATCCAACTGATAGAACCAATCGAGCTGAGTCCCTGAAAGACTCTCCTGGAAGAAATGGATCCATAGATTCTTGTCTGCCGTGTAAGGCTGGATCTTCCTTACATAAGAACGGAGGTGCATTTTAGGACAGGAAGCCCCGTCATACTTCACAAAGGCATGTGCCTTGAACTTGTGTGGGATCACCACCCCAAAAGATAACCCCAAGTCTCCGAAATCCAACCCAGGCACACGTTGAATCTCCATAGCATTTAACCTGTCCTCCAGCTGTTTGTACCGGTCCTCAGCAGGAGGGTACTGTTCATCATTGAAGTCTGTCTCGGTGTCAGAGACCATAGGGCTAGGAACCTCTCTCCCTTGGTGACTGCCTTCCCCCACAGATGGAGTAGTCCTCCCAGCTTCATTCTGCAGTGTGTTCCCAGGTCTGCGTCTAGGGTTGAACAAAACAATCCTCTTCTTCTTCTTCTTCTTCTGAATCAGAGTCTTCAATTCCTTTTGACCCTAGGCTAGGCTCATAATCAACTCCTGGAACTGGGCATTCTGGGCCTGGAGGGCCTTGATAGCTTGTTCATTGGATGATTCAGGATTCATGATGACTGCTGAAATAAACAGCGAAGAAGGTAAGTGACCTGTAACAAAAGGGCACATGTGATGCAATGATATGTATGCATGCAATGTTTCCAAGGATCTCGCGGGATAAACAAAGAAGCTTGTTAGAATTTGAATCTGGTGGCTTGATTGAAGGAACTGCATATTGTTGAGAGTCCTTCTTCAAGAGTCAAGGCTCACCATATCGAGTGGGTCATAGCCCCTGACTCAAGTTGTTAACCTTGGCTAGAGGAAAATAAATCCCCTTTGCCCCTTGCTAGACATTTGATTCATCATGACCTACATCACAAGCCCTTGAGATCCTTGAAATGGATTAGTCCTTATGTAGGATGTATATAATGGTATGACGGTATGATGTTATGCTGTGGAGTAATGTAGGTAAACCCTGTTATGAGTCCAGATTAAGGACTGTAAACAAAACCTGCAAGAAACTCAAGTGTCAGATAACAAGTATGCAAGTAGTCAAGTTTTGAAGGCACACAAGTCACACAAAGAGCCCTTAGAGTTTAGGCCAGCATGAAGTTTAGGGTACTACCCTCTTGAAGTTGGTGGGCTCAAACCTGTCCTATCAAAAGTAATCGGGTTCTAAGGAGCTCAATATCATTGGATTGTTTTCTGTGTTCATCGTTTCGATTTAGCCACTGAACTGGCGATCAAAATATCCCAAGAAAACAACCCTCAATTGAGTGTAGTATCGAGTATCAACCAACTTCGGACTGCACCAAAGTAGTTATCTCACTACCCCTAAAGAGGCCAGGATGGTTCAATTAAGGTTCCTAAGGTCAGTTGATGCTTCACGACACCACGCGGCGGCCCCGTACTCTCCTTGACTGGACTCAAGGGTTACCGGTACTCACCAAAGTGCCACATCAACGTAGCAGACTGCTTCAACCATATCGGTATACCCCGCACAGTTCCCTCACAGTCTTGTTGCTACTTTCTAAGAAGGTATCCCCCAGATCCGGGTTAGGATCTATAGAACTCCCGAAACAGGCCCACAATATTTAAATCAAGCAAAGAAAGCAATTGAAAACACAAGTGATCTATCCTAAGGTACACCTCACTTTAAGTTTCCCCAGCAGAGTCGCCAGTTCTGTGATCGGTGGATTTAGAACTGACTGTTTTTAGCTGGATCGCGAAATGTCGCGGAAGCAAGAGTCGCCACCGTCTTTTATTTTCTCCAACATGGAAAGGACAAAAGCACAGCAAAATTCCTTATGAGAATGTCTCTCGGTTCGGGAGGTAGATTTATAGAAAGGAAAGGTGTTAGCACCCTTTCTATCCATGGTTATCCATGGGCTCTTAGATACTTGCTCTTATGTTTTCAAAATGTTTGCTTTTCAAAATGTGAGTGGGCTTTGAAAAAGTTTCTTTGAAAGATTTCTGAATAACTCTTGTATCTGTCCTCAAGAGTGTTTGAAAAATTTGTTTTGAAAGCTTTTGAAAGTGTAAGGTGTGAAAAGTATTTTGTTTGTTTTTTTGGAAAGAGCAAGTATCTATGAGTCATCTACCTACCCTAAGGAATTAAGCTATGTAAGTGTCCTTTAGGTAGTGCCATCCCACCATTGAGAGGTAGGTAGCACCACCATTGGAGGTATTCGGGTCAATTCGATTGTAGGGACAGTGTGGTCACCGAAGCAACAGTTAGGACACCTTAGAAGCTACCCTTATGTCCTTGATCCTTTTTTAATCTAAGGCAACCGTTTCGAGGCAACTGTTTCGAGGCAACTATTTCGAGGCAACTGTTTCGAGGCAACTGGATCATGGACATAAGGACCGCTAAGACGTCCTATACTTGACGACCACGTTTCGAAGGCAACAAGTGAGGCGTACCCTAGAAGTGGTGTGTGCATTGTGTGTTGTATTCAATGTTTTTGTACATGTTATGGGTGAGCTACGAGTTATTTTTATTTACCATAAATTCTTGAATGCATTTAACAGTTAAGGGGTGCAGAAAGTAAATTGCAGAAACATAAATCCTACGCTATTACAAGGCGCGGGTCTATACATCGCCAAAATTACAAAGACCCGTTTTTGGTAAATAAGTACGGAAAGTAAATAAAAACAGTAAAAGTCCTAATTACTATTACATGTCTTGGAAGCAATTACATAATAATAAACTAAGTGCGAATAAAAATTAAATCGGAACGTCATGAGGGTGTTGACCCTTTTAAGAAAAGAAATTGATTTTTTTGGTCATTTTTGTAATTGAAATGAAATTAAAACTAATTTATGACTAATTAATTAATTTAATTAAGAGAAAATATTTTTGTTTTTTTTAAATATTTTTTATGGAATAAAATAAAAAGAAATAAGATTAAAAGTTAATTTTACCTAATTCTAGATCTATTTTAATTATTAAAAAAAAAGTTGAAATGGCCTAATTAAAAACTAATTCAATTATTGTTTATTTACAAAAATAAAATAATAATAATAATAATAATGATGTTAATTCTTTTTTTTATTTTATGAAAATATGTTAATTAAGTTAATTTGTTAATAATAATAAAATAAAAAAGGTTAGAAATTAAAATAATAGAAAAACAAAACAAAATGAAAAAAAAGAAGTAAAACCAAGGGGGGGTGTGGGCTGAAATGGAGGTTGTGATGAAGCAATCCAAACCCACTGAAATCTAAGCCACGTTTGACTTTCATGATTGCCTGCAGCACGCTTGACTCCAGAGTATGGTGTCTCTCACTCTTTGTCCTTTGGATCTATGCTGGTGAACACTTGAAGCGCTGAGATATGAGGTTTATGGTGTTCCTCTTTTGAGAATCTGCACATGAAAGCAATTGAAAAAAATAATATGGAAATTATATGGGGACCTGGGAAGAACTTACAGCGCGGTATGAGCCTCAGGACTTGGCAAAGGTTGCTTTAGCTTCAGGGTGTGGCAAGGAATAGAACCACGTGCTTGTTTTGATCTGAAGATGCTCGCAACTATGTTTTAGAACTCTCACTTTTTGAATAATTTTTGGTTTTGCTCTTGGCCATTTCTGCACACACCCTCTTTTTGAATGAGGTTGGGAAGGCTTGTATATATAGTAATGTAAAGTGTATCAATAAGAATAATGGTCATTAAGCCTTTGCATTCATGTTTGAGATTATGCCATGAACTCCATCGAAACAACCTTCCGTTTTTGTGTCAAATTTGAATTCTTGCTTGGAATAGGCCCTTGCACGAATTTGGAATGTGTTTTAAGGTGTATCAAAGCTAATCATCACAAAATATATCCCTCCATTAATTTCTTTGATTTTTATTTGATTTTAAAAGATTTAAAATGAATTAAATCAAATAAAATTAAATAAAAATGGAAAAATTAATTTTAAATCTTGAAATAAATTGTGGGACACGTGGGAAGCATGGCCAAGCTGAAAAAAGTGGAAAAAGTGGGCCCCTTTTGTCAAAAATGAAGTTTCAAGGATAATTGACTTTGGCCATTTCACAAAAATTTCCCAACTTCTCCAATGCATATCTTGCTCAATTTTGAAGCTATGAACATGTTCTTGGACATTTTGGAAAGGTCTTGAAGTCCTCTAACCAATGTATTTGGTCCCATGTCATTTTGATTTACCAATCTCAAGTTATGGTCTTTGACTTAAAGTGCCTTTTTGTTGACTTTTGAAAATGACCTATAATGTTGAAATTGATAACTTTTTGTGAGAGCATTTCTTGGACTTGGAATGTGAAGATGAGTGGTAGGAAATGTCTTCCCCTTCAAGATGAGCATTGGATGGGATTTTTCTGATGAACCATGAAAAAGTTATGCCTTGGTCAAGTTACAGTTGACTTTTCAATTGTCCAAAAATAGAAACTTTTGCATCTTGAGACTTTTTGAGCCATGCCTTGAGAATCATGATCAAGAATTGATCAAATGATGTTTGTGGCTTCAAAATAAGATGTTGACCAAAAATTTTGACTTTTGACTGTCAAATGACCATTTTGCCCCTGCAGTTGACTGTGGAGCAATTAGGGTTTTTGACTGTGCAACTTGATGCTGTGAGTCTTGAAACTTGACATATGGATGCTTGTCAATGTATGTAGGCATGTGGGACTTGATTGGACCCTTGAAAACCTCAATTTCTTTGTCAGAACCAAAACCCTAATTTTGACTGGCTTAAGAGGGTGGTTGATTGTGTAGCCCTTGAGTAGACCTTGAACCATTTGAAGTGATGCTTGGCAAAACTTTGAAGATTATGGGAGGGAAAATTTTGGGGTACAACAGGGTGCTATAAAAAAGAAACTACGACATAGTACTACTCAGGTGTGTGGAGAAGCAAGAAGTGGATACACTTATGAGAGAAATCCACGAGGGTACTTTCGAGACTCATACAAATGGGCATGCCATGGCTAGAAAGATCCTGTGAGTAGGGTATTATTGGTTAACAATGGAAGCCGACTGTTATTAATACACGAAGATTTGTCATAAATGTTAGATCTAAGCCGATAAGATAAATGTGCCACCAACTCCTCTAAACGTCACGAGCTCCCCTTGGCCATTATCAATGTGGGGAATTGATATGATTGGCATGATTGAGCCAAAAGCATCCAACATACACCGTTTTATACTAGTAGCCATCGACTACTTTACCAAATAGGTAGAAGCGCTGTCCTACGCTAAGGTGACTAGTCAAGTGGTTACACGCTTCATCAAGCAGAATATCATATGCAGATACGGGGTCCCAAGCATGATAATTACCGATACCAGGTCCAATTTAAACAACAAAATGATGAAGGAACTGTGCGATAACTTCAAAATAGAGCATCATGGCTATCGCACTTCGGTGTGCACATCAACAGACGCGACTCCTTTCTTGCTGGTATATGGCATGGCGGCAGTACTTCCAGTTGAAATCGAGATACCATCACTTAGGGTTCTAATGGAAATAAAGCTGGAAGAAGCAGAATGGGTGCATACACGGCTCGATCTGCTCAACCTTATTGAGGAAAAACGATTGATAGCTCTGCCATAGTCAGCTACATCAGAAGCGGATGATGAGAGCCTTCGACAAAAAAGTTTGTCCTCGAATATTCAAAGAAGGGGATCTAGTGCTCAAGAAGATTCTGCTACCTCGCCTCGATTCACGTGGTAAATAGACAACCAACTACGAAGGTCCATACGTAGTCAAAACAACATTCTCTGGAGGTGGTCTTATCCTCATAACAATGGATGGGGAAGAGCTACCGCATCCGGCAAACTCGGACGCAGTCAAAAAATAGTATGTATAAGAAGCCCGCTAAGCTCGAACCTTAAAACAAGCGACTTAGGCAAAAAGGGCGTTCTAGTGGATCGAAAACCCTAAAGGGCGATCCAGGAAAAAATTAGGGGCATATAACAAAAAAACTATCCTGGTGGATTGAAAACCCGAAAGGGAAATCTAGGAAAAAATTAGGGATCATACAAAAGGAAATAAAGAACAAAAATTGCAATCTGAGAACTACGACTATGAACCACGAAGGGAGAGATAGATCAGAATCATACAACTCAGAAGAAAAGGAGATAAGGGCTATCAAAAGGATATTGGGGAAACATCAGTAACAATTATCATTTTCATTGCCATTTACAGTTTTGAAAATTTCTGTAATTACCTCTTTCTAGGAATTGCATCTTATACTCTCGCCTACTCAGGGGCATATCAATAAAATATTTGCTTTTCTTTGCATCTTTCAAATTGCATTTTTTCTCTGACTTGTTTACAAAATACTACGATTATTACTTGTGAATATTGTCTTGAAATCATTTCGGAGAAATTAACAAAATAAAAGCATTTGACAAAACATCGAAAAAAAATATTTTTGGTTAAAATATCGAAAGAAAATCCACGTCTACATCCACACACATGTCTACTCCTGTATCTACAATAAGAATTCTATACACATGACCATGTCTATTCATGCGCTTACAACCTACAAATCTACGCATATGCCAATACATACGTCTGCATCTACGCATGCTCTTACAATACAGAAAATCAATGTTCAAAATTTTGCTAACATTGTTCACTGCGTTCAAATTCAACAAAGCTACGACGACACAACATGCAACTCTATAGGATTGATAACTCTAAGCCAATGGTTTAAAGGAGAGAATTCCAGAAATAGTCTTCATAACATTTCCAGGCATACGCGCATCCAGGCATACACACATTTTACACACATTTCATACATACATTTTGCATATCCAAAGCATACATACACTATACATTTTTACATACAATACGCATATATTCAGAGTTCCATATCAACGTCAAACATCATACATTTTACATACATCCAAACATCTCAATATCAGACATCATACGCATATATCATACATCAAACAAACAATCTCACCCTCGATTTAGCTATCTAAGGGTCAATCAACAAAACACTTCTTCTGCGATCCAACCTATCACCTAAGTCTTCATGCAGTAATGAACAAATCTCCGTACATTTCCTCTAAGCCTCAATGTACTCTCACAACTCACTATGTTGCCTCTAAGCCTCAACGTATTCGCAAATCTCCGTACATTGCCTCTAAGCCTCAATGTACTCTCACAGCTCACTACATTTTCTCTAAGCTTCAACGTATTTGCAAAATTCCGTACATTGCCTCTAAGCCTCAATTTACTCTCATAGCTCACTACGTTGCCTCTAAGCCTCAACTTATTCGCAAATCTCTGTACATTTCCTCTAAGCCTCAATGTACTATCACAGCTCATTACGTTGCCTCTAAGCCTCAACGTATTCACAAATCTTCGTACATTGCCTCTATGCCTCAATGTACTCTCATAGCTCGCTACATTGCCTCTAAGCCTCAACGTATTCGCAAATCTCCGTACATTGCCTCTAAGCCTCAATGTACTTTCTTAGCTTACTATGTTGCCTCTAAGCCTCAACGTATTCGCAAATCTCCGTACATTGACTATAAACCTCAATGTACTTTCTCAACTCACTATGTTACCTCTAAGCCTCAACGTATTCTCAAAAACACGGTACATTGTTTCTGAACCTCAATGTACTTTCCTCATCCAACCCACTACTTCAAACCCTGGTGAGCGATATATCATCGGCTTCACTTATTCTCTCAAGGCTCATGAGGGTGTGATATATCAGTGTACCATTATGAGTGGGTTGGAAAAAATTTGGATTTTCAAAGTATTCAATAAACTCCCAATCAAAATGCGCTAGACCTGCGTTTTCTCATGCTATTCGATTGGAAGATAATTGAATAGGGGCAGCTGTCATACCCCAAATTTGTCCTACCTCAGCGATCCTTTTCTTAGAATTATTTAATTAAAGATGGTACATCAATATCTGATGGACTATATTTATTCAAGATCAAGGGGGTGTATTTTAAATCAAAAAGATTTAGTTGTTATTTAAAAGGGAGGGGTGAAAATTAAATCCGAAAGTGTGCAAAAGAAAGGGGAAGAATTAATGCTAGGCCTAATTGAATTAAATGAGAAGTTCTGACTTCAAACGAAGAAGTACTGGGCTGTATGGATCAAGCGCTGACCCAATAGAACTTCTGAAACAAATACTAGAAGTTCTTCTTTACATAAACAAACACAAAAGCTGTGCAGATCAGAGCCAGAATCACGCACAAGCTAGTACTGGTACATAACTGGAATATCAGATCTTCTAGCAGAGTCAAATTGTAAGCAAGGGAAAAATCAGATTATCTTCCAAAGCCCAAGCTCAGAGTTTCAGAGGCTAAGCAACCCAAGCCCAAATCTGTTAGACGTGCACTATATCAATTTCAATCAAATCTTCCACAGAGAACCAATTCCAATCAATCTTTTTAATTCTATCCTCAATCTTTGCTCTAGCCATAGTCCAAGCCCAAAAATTGAAAATTATAAATAGAGGAGCAAATTAGCAAACAGGAGAAAAAAGGAAAGGAGGAAAGAATACGAGGAGAGAGACAAATTTACAGAGAAAAGCAATAGGGTAACACTTGAAGAAAGAGCAAGGAGAGTAGAATTTCTAGAAAACCCAGAAGAAGAACATGCAGAAGAGTAACTGAGGTTCCAATATCTGGAACTCTAGTTTCAATCGTCGTCGCTCCACCTTCCGTCACTACTGTCACAAAAATTTGCAGAAGAAGAAGGAAAGGACAGGAAAATACGCACCAGAATCAGAAGTAAAAGCTCCAAAGGGGTAACAAATTTTAATTTGTTTCTTTACTATTTTTTTTCATGCTGGGTTTCAGATGAATAAGGTTAGGAGAACATAGGCAGGGCTGAAACTATAGAAAACATATATGTAGATAGTTTTATAATATGATTGCATATGTTCACGCTAATTTCTTATGTTTAGATGTAGTTCCCCTTTTAGAAGTTCTGACTGGGCTTAACTCAAGTTTCAAATTTTATTTCCTTGTCTAGAATCAGCATTAGACTTATATACTTTCTGTCTGCCCTTTTCCAGAAATTATGAGTAGTGGGCTTAGCCCAGAAGTTAACACCCTTATTTTCTGACTTTACTAACTAGCTTGCAGCATATCTTTTCAAAAGTTCTACGATTGGGGACAAAACCCAGTCAATTCCCCTGAATCCCCTGTAGAACTTTTGTCCCTTTCAGAACATCCATTTACCAGAATTTACGCTAGGGCTTCATATCCAGAAGATGCAACCCCCTTTTCATAATTTATTTTGTTTTTTTCCTTTATTTTTCTATTTTTGTAATTACTATACTATTATTATAATTATTAATTTTTATTGTTAATTTTATTTATTATAACACTTAAATTATTTTTATATTAAAAAATTGCATATTATTTTCTTATGTTATTTGCATTAAAAAATTTTTATATCATGCATTAATAAGATTTTTTGCAATTAATATCTATAAAAAACACTCAACAAATCTCAAACTTTTTTTTCGCAATCAAATAATCTAAACAACTTTTTTTTTTGCAAAGGCTTTCAAGCAGATTTTGACTTACTGCGCATTTAGCCAAAATCTCCGCAATCACTACTCCCAGTCAAATGCGAGGTGATTCAAAGTACGTTTGCGACCCCTAAAAAACACAAACCCATACTGTGGTACCCCAAAATTTTTCCTCTCATTTATCAAGTATTTTCTCACAAGATCTCCTTTGGTTCAAGATTTGCACTAGGGTTGATTAGCTCAAGACACCTCCTCAAGCTTTGATGACTGAGAATTAGGGTTTGAGATTGCACAAGGATAATTGAAATTTTAATGCCTCATATTACTTTAATGGATCATTATGGACCCCAAGATTTCTCATGTGAAGTTTCAAGTCTTGGATCATATTTTTGCTCAGTCAATTGATCAGTTGACCTAAAAATCAACTATATTGGGGAAAAAGTCAATTGTTGTCAATTTACAGTCAAACTTCATAATTTTTGATCCATATAAACATTATGAACTCATATATGTCATTTGATCAAGTTTGGACCACAATTCCTCAAGAAATTTGATCAGATCATCAAAAGGGCAAAATGGTCAAAATCAGGGTTTTGACTGAAAAAGGGCAATTTCTGATTTTTAACCTAGCAAATGGTTAATTGGTTTGAGACATGATCTCAATATTTCAAATGCATCATTTTTACGTATTCGTATGACTCAAAACTTCCCTCAAGATCAATTGATTGATAGTTGATTTTCAGTCAACTGATCAAAAGTCCACTGATACAGTGAAAAGTCAAACTTTGACTTTTTAGTGAAAATCAAGTGTCAAAGATCACAATTCATCAAAACATGTCAAAATATGAAACTTGTTCATCAAGAAATCAAAAAATCAAGATTTCATTTTGAAAAGTCAAAATTTCCAAACTTAGAATTTTTTCTAAGTGTTGAAAACTTCATATTTTTTCACAACTTTGAGCAAATTTTTCACCATGATGCAAGATGATTCAAAGGAAACTTTAAACATGAAAGTTGTAGATCTCAAAGAGATCTAAAACATTTCTGAACACAACTTCTCCTAGAAATGTATGGATTTCAAGTTATGATTTTATGAAGACATGGTCATGAAAGTAAACACTTAGTGAAAATTTTCCCCTAGTTAGGCAGATTTTTGGTACCAACTTCATAGAAACTTTTCACATAGCTCCGTTTGGAATTTGAAAAAGTGTTTCAAAGAGGGGTTGTTTAGCACATTACAAGCTTTCTAAAATGTCAAATAAATCCTTGAGATCATGTTTGAGCAAGGATAATCGAAGGCATGAAGTTGGCATTTCATTCTTGAATTATAGGTCATCTCCATGATGAACAAGAATTCAAATCCATGCTAGGCTGCACAATCATTGATTTGCAGGCCTCAAACTTGCTTGGCACTCCATAATTAATGTTTTGCACAGCTTTTATAAGCTTAAATGTAAGCATTCAATGCATTGCCCATGCTTATTGCCATTTTGGAAAAGTAGCTTTTATGCACAAAATCAGTTCTTGAGCTTTGCATTTGTTTTCTTCTGATCACGCACAACCTATAACCCAAAATAAACTTTTCTAAAGCTTCTAAAAACTCAGCCCATGCTTGTACTTTTCCTTGAAACTATATTTCCACTTTTCTTCAAAATCAAGTAAGATAGCCATAAATCTATATCTTGCACTTCTGACCCTCTCACGTGCTAGAACCTTTTCCATACTTATGCACAAGTTGTTTGCAGGATAAGACACGATTTGAAACCTCCAAGAACACTCCCAAACACCCTTGCTGCACAGAATTTCTCCACTTGACAGTTTTGAGCCAAAACTCTCCATCTCCTTTTCTACTCGTGCGTTTTGAGTCTTAACCATCCAAACACCTTACTTACATCACACACAAGTGATCCAAGCCCATGTTTCAAGACTGTAACACCTCCATCATCATCCATAATTTTCAAAAACAGCCCCTTGCACCTTGACTTCTCCATAACTCCTCAACCACTTTCAACTCAAGCCAAGCATCACATTAGCTTCCTGGGAACTTGAGGAAGCTAACCCAAGCACTAAAACTCATTAAAAGCTGCTCAAACTCAAAACACGATACCCTCTTGCAAGGTGAGTTTTCTGACTTTTGAACTATTCATATAGGCATTGTTAGGCTTCCATTTTCAAAGATAAAATGTAGACACCATTGCCACGAAGCTGTACATATCTATAAATTGCATTTATATGGCATGAGCTTAGAGAATTTTGGAGTTGAAGTTTCGTAAATTTTTAGGTTTTAAATTAGGACCAGAAAAATTCTCACTCCTCTTGGATTTATAGCTTTAGTTATTTATATGGTTGGATTCGTGGGAAGAAACGCCACAACTTTCATGTTTGTACTTTCCATTTTTGTTGAGAGATGAAGAAGTTACAGGTACTCTGGCTGGCTGAAGGTTGAAGACGAAGTACAAGCCTTGGAAGTATTATATGTTATGTATTTATCATTTCATATAAGTAAACTGATGTATAGCCACCACAGTGGTAAGGCAGCGCGCTGGTAACCAAGAGGGCGTGGGTTCAACACCCAACGCGCTGCCTTTTGATCATTTTTTTTCACATTTTTACTCCTTTTCTTTTTTGTTTGCAGCGCCTAGGCCCCATAACTTTGGGCCTTTATTTTTTTGCTAACTTTCTCCCCTGATTATGTTTCATACCCCCCTGTCCCATTTTATTTCTTTATTTCATTTTCATTTTTATTTTTATTTTACTTTAATATTTTTTTTGTTATTATTTTTACTACTAGTATTCGTTTTTTAATTATTAATAAAAAAATCCAAAAATATTTTTTTTATTATTTTTGCACTCACATTTTATTTTTCTTTATAAAAATTAAAAAGAATAAAAACAATTTTCTTAACAAAATAATTTCTTTTTAATCTTTAGATAATTAGGTTTAATTATTATATTATATTATTTTCTTCTAATTTAAAATTAATTTAGAGTTTAGGTTTATTTTAATTAATTAATTTTCATGTATTTTTATATTATCCTTAAAACCATTTTATAAAAAACCTAAAAAATATTTTTTAGTTAATTTCTTTTTTTAATTAGTTTAAGTTAACTTTATTTGATTTTCATTAATTATTTTCTTAATTAGGTTTAGGTTAAAATTCTCTCATATAAATCCAAACAAGAATCATTTCTTTTTTCATTTATTTTCCATTCATACATTTTATTTTCAACTTTGTACAATATTCAATATGGTTGTAATAGTTAATTAGATTTAATTTTCTTGCAAAATCCCCATTTGTAAATTTTTACACCCCCTCCCCTATTGATGTAATAGCTTAGTATTTTTATTTTCCGCAATTTAATGCTTTATATATAAAATGCTAGTAAATTAGGGTTTGTATGGAAAAATTAAAATCAACAAGTTAGAAAACCCTAATTCAAGACAAAACAATGCATGTAAATCAACACACTTGCACACTTACACCCTTAGGGTAAACCTATTTTGTTTCCTTTTAAAAATGGCCATGTTATGCATGTGGAATATCTTAGCAAAAGCGATAAAAAAATACAAGATCATAGTCCCTCGATGACGCTATCGAAAGTTGCCCCTTTCAAAAAATTATCTTAGTCCCTCGAAGAAAATTGTTAAGATATTTTCACAACATTGTTATCATGGCTACACGATGACCCAAACCCGTCCCTTTTACATCCAAAAATATGGTTTCTTACCAAATCAATGTTACGATAACAATGTCAAAGGAAAGAGGAAATAAACAAGAAAGACTTTTGAGTAGGTAGAATGTTCCTACTTGCTTGCTCATTTTCAAACCAAAACATCCTTGCTATTTTCAAAACAAACACCAACACTTTCAAAACATCTTTCAAACTTGAATTTTTTTTCTTCAAAAGATCAACACTTTGTATACATTCTTACAAACGAGAATTATTACAAAGTTTGCCTAAAGGATGGCGCCTTTTCAAAATACTTTCAAAAACCACACAAAGCACATTTTCAAACAAAAGCAAGTGATCTAGCAAGCAACTAAGAGCCCGTAGATAACTATGGATGAAAAGGGTGCTAATACCTTCCCTTTTCATAATCTACCCCCTGAACTCAAGAAAAAATCTCTAAAGGTTTTTCCTGTTCTTTTCAGCCTTTCCTTTTGGATAAAAGAAAAGTCGATGGCAATAAAACAACCAAGTCAATTCTCCTAACGCGTTACACATATGAACTACGAATTGGGACTCTGATTTGTCATAAGAGGATACGTAGGCATACGATCAAATATCATAGCGAGTTCCCCTATTAAAAATTAAAACCCTTTCCCCTATTAAAAATTAAAACTCTTTTCCCTTAATAAAACTTAAAACCCTATTTTACCCAAACCTAAACCTAAAACATAGTATCCTTGTGAACAAGGTAGATGAAAGGTGTCTAACACCTTCCTTTCGTCTAATGAAGTCTGAAACCTAGAATCTTTGTCTGTGAATTAGGGTTTTCTGTTAGATTTCCTTCCCTAGGATAAAAAACTAATAGTGGAGGCTCTGATTAAAAATCCAATCGCAACAACAGGGAAAAATATTTATGATTGGGTAGGGATGAACCGAAAGTTAAAAGGGTGTGTTTCTCCATTGTTGGAAGTTGTGGTGTTGATGGCTGCTATCAATACACTTGCATTGGAATTGTAAGTGTTCTGTAGTGTGCCCTTCTCGTTTGCAATAGACCTACTAATTGTACATAATGTATATTACTATTGTACTCCAACGCATTTACTAAATGTAATTTGGTTTTTTAAAAAATAAATAAATTATAATTAGTGATTAGTGATTAAAAAAAAATAAAAAAAAGGTGAAAAAATATATTGTGTTGACACATCAGCGCCATCAAATGCCAAAACAATATGGTGATAAGAGTAGTCAAAAAAACTGATTTGCCCTTAATAATTAGTTTAAAAATTAATTTTAATTAGAGGATATATATTAGATTTTCAGGTACTTTAAAATTTATATATTAATAATAGATTGTGGTGTTTTGTCAAAACTTTTAGTTCATTTAAATAAATTTTGTGATGTTGTGTTAAAATTATGAGATTAATATTCATACATCGGTTATTTAAAATAAAAGACCATTTGACACATGTTTGGTGGTGATGTGATATATTCTCATCATCAAATTAATCAAAATTCAACAAAAATTCAAAAAATTTGCTTTTGACATGGATTAAAACTAAGCACATATTGGTTACTAGACAAGAAGCTTTACCACTGTTCCTTTTTTAATTAAATTTACAAATTAAATATATATATATATATATATATATATATATATATATATATATATATATATATATATATATATATATATATATATACTCTTTTTCATGGACTTCTTTTGTTTTTGCTAATTACTTATTGAAAGAGCCGCATTCAGCAGTAGCGCACACGCGGTGTGATACTCTAATGGCGTGCGACACATGTCAGCACCGAAGAAGCCTTGCGATAGAGAGCGTACCTCCACGGGGTGGCGGGGCGGCCTTGTAACAATTAAGTGTCGGGGATGGTCGCAGGTGGCGGCAGTGCGGGTTCGACAGTTTTTGACGTTTTCAAGTTCGGGAGCAGCAGGGCGAATTTCAAGAAATTTTTGAAGTCAATGACCCTTTTGTTAAGTTGAGATAAACTTATTATTTTAGAGTTAATTTTATTTTTATTTGAGTCAAACCACCGACACCTAAGAGTTCAATCGAGTTATCACTTGTGAAAGGTTGTCAGTAGTGTATTTCTGAGCACTTTAGAGTATCTTTGAATACTCTAGAGTTATCTTTAGTGTTATATGCATTATTGTAGAGCTACTTTGAATTCCCTTGAGAATTTTGTTAAATTATATATACATTTTTATAACCTTTGATGAGTTGAGAGTATATATATAAAAGAATAATAATTACTCTGTTGAGTGGAGTATGAGCATGTTGATTGAGCTGAATTGAATTACGGAGTAATAACATAATTTTACTCTATTGTTAATTATTTTCGAGAAATTATATAATTATTAAATTTAATTATACAAATATTTTGAATCGAGTAATTCAAAGGAATTTCAATGTGACCATATATTGGCAAAATTATAGTTAAAAGAGGAACATGTTTGATGTCTGAGTTTTTTTAGGATTATTTTGCTATTGTTGTTTGAGTTTATGATTGTTATTGCATAATGATAAATACATGTATATAAGGGTTAGGTATGACTTCAGTCCAATGAGGTCATATATAGAGAAGAACCATGATTGTATCATGTCTAGAGAGGACACATTTAGAGAGAAACTAAAGACGTGGATAAATCAGTAACACAACTATGATGCCCAAAAACCCGGTACCACGTGCATATTTGAGGAGGAGTTTACTGCATTTCGTGTGGCATTATAATTATTATTGTTGTTGTTATGTAAGAATAATTTAAATGTTATTTTAACGATCTTGCTATTTATTTTCACCACTAACATTTGTAAGAATTATTCCCATCCCTTTCTTGTTTGTTTTTGTGTTGCTTTGCATAATGTTGTACCGATACTTAGGAGGAGTAAGACATTCTATGAGTTAGAAGATGACTTTAATGCTCTGTTCTTTTATTTATTGTTTTTTTTTCCATTAGATGGTTTTTCCTCTGGTATGTAACATTGGGTAAAAAGACGTTTGATTTATTTTGAGTTGATGTTTGAATTTTTTTAAGCAGTAAGTATTTCAATTAAAGAGATATTAAAAGTTTATGATAATCATTTGAGTCCCGCTGCGAGTTTTGAAATTATTTTAAGAGTATGTTGGTATGTTTGAGTATAATCCTAAAATAATAATTTTATTCCTTTAAATTAAGATTTGGGATTTAGGGTATTACAGTAACCACAAGAAAGCTCATTCCTTATTTTTCAAGGACAACTGATATTAGTAAAAATAGACTACCATATACACTAGGTCCCTTAGAAGCCAGGTCTAGCAAGAAGAATTGTATCTTAGGCAATCGAGTTTTCTGAATATGAAAAAGAAAGATAGCAAATTGTGAGAAGTAACATAGTTCCATAACAATACTCATAAATCAATCAGAGGCTATTTTGCATAGAAGAGCAACAAACACATATCCCCATATATATGTGAAGATGCAAAATTTTAAATAACAAGCAAGCAACATTACAAAAAATGTAATGGATTGCATAAAAATAAATCGGCAAGATATGACAACAATGTCAAATTGTTTTTGTAGCATCACGAACAAGTAACGCGTCATAATGGAACTCCCGACGCTACACACGCATGTGCCTAGAATAGAAACACGAGAATGTCGCTACTAAAACCAAAATGAAGACGATATATATGTCATGGAAGCAAAACTACAAGAAACATATATTGCAAATATCAAGCAAACCAATAATTCAAGTACAAAACATATAAACAAAAGCACATGCTCATATGATGAGAATAAAATTATAAAAAAATGAAAGAATTAATACATGAAGTCATTATAAGCGTATGGATTAAGAATGCACAATGATTATTGATAAAAAAAAATTAGAAATGAACATTCATGATTTTCATCATTTGAGAAAATATCAAGCATATTTGGACGGATCTAGTAACATATATGAAGGCAAATCTTACTTTCAAGGAGAAATTAAAACTAAATTACCTTACTCTTGATTGAGATAGAAGTTGCATTCACTTGATGTAAAAAACTCTAATACAAGATTAGAGTGAAATTAAACAGTGCAAACAATATTAAAGGATTAGGAAATATTTTATATATCGATAATCCCTAATTCCCCATGTATGTTGACAAAAGGTTCTATTACGACTGGTTTAGTGAAAATATTGGCAAGTTGATTTTTACTATCAACATGCTAAAACACAACACACCCTTTTTCAACATGGTCACGTAGAAAGTGGTGATGTATTTCAATATGTTTAGTGTGTGAATGTAGTACAAGATTTTTGGTTAGATTAATCGCACTAGTGTTGTCTCACATGATATGAATATGTGAGAGTTTAATATCGAAGTCAAGTAGTTGTTTTTTAAGGCACATAATTTGGGGACAACAACAACTGGCTGCCACATATTCTGCCTCGGTTATTGACAAAGCGACGAAAACTTGCTTTTTTCTATGCCAACTTATCAAGGATTTTGAAAATAATTAACAAGTTTCACTAGTGCTTTTCCTATCCAATTTACACCCGACAAAGTCGGAATCGGAACAACCAATCAAAGTACAATTGTTTCCCTTGGAATACCAAAGTCTAAACTTAGATGTACTGATGAGGTATCTAAGAACGCGCTTAACAACTTTTAAATGTGATTCCTTAGGAACCGATTGATATCGTGCGATCATACAAACATTAAACATAATATATGGCCTAGATGCGGTAAGATAAAGGAGAGATCCAATCATACCTATATACCTCTTTACCTTAACATCCTTACTCTTTTCATCTTTATCCAAGTTGTCATTTGTTGCCATAGGTGTGTCAATTTCCTTACCGCTGTCCATCCCAAATTTTTGGAGTAATTCGAGACAATACATTGTTTGACACAAAAATGTTCCTTCATTGATTTGCTTAATTTCTAGTCTAAGGAAGTAGTTTAATTCTCCTATTAGACTCATTTCAAACTCTCCCTGCATAAGTTTAGAGAACTCCTTGGTAAGATGCATATTAGTTAATCCAAAATTGATATCATCAACATAAATTTGAACAAGTAAAATATGCTTTCCTTGAAGTTTAGCAAAGAGTGTAATGTCAACGTTTCCCCTAGAGTAACCTTGTTCAAGCAAAAATTTACTAAGTCAGTCATGCCATGCCTTAGGGGCTTGTTTAAGACCATAAAGTGTATGTTTTAACTTGAACACATGATTAGGAAATTCATTATTTTCAAAACCGGGAGGTTGAGCAACATATACCTTTTCAGTTATGTATCCATTAAAGAATGCATTTTTTACGTCCATTTGATATAATTTGAAATTTTTAGAACAATTGGAGCATAAGTCTCCTAATAGTCAATGCCTTCCTCTTGGTTATACCATTGAGCCAAATGACGGGACTTATTTCTTGTTATCGCACCATGTTCATCAAGCTTATTCCTAAATACCTATCGAGTGTCTATAATTTGATGATTTTGTGGACAGGGAACAAGGTCCCAAATGTCATTTCTTTCAAATTGATTTAATTCTTCTTTAATGTCCATAAGCCAATGCTCATCAAGTAAGGCATGTTTTGCGTTTTTAGGTTCAATTTGTGATACATATGCATTATGATAACACAAATTACTTATTTTAAAACGAGTCATTTCCCCTTTGGTGGTATCACCAATAATGTTATCGATTGGATGATCCTTGGAGGTTCTTCACTCTAATGGAAGAACATCATTTTCTTCATAACTTTCACCAATTTTCTTTTATAGGTTGTCATCTTCATCCTTATCAACATCTATCGACTTAGGTTGATCAACTCCTTTATCGGTATGTTTGAGTATGTCTTCTGTAGATGCATCTACACCATAAAAATAACTACCTTTCCCAACACTATTTGGGGAGCTCTCATCAAAATTTACTTGGACGGACTCCTTAACAATAAGTAATCTTTTGTTATAAACTCTTTAAGCTTTACTAGATAGATAGTATACAAGAAATATACCTCCATTGGCTTTTGCGTCAAATTTTCCAAGATTATCTTTTCCATTATTAAAAACAAAACATTTACATCTAAAAACATTAAGATGAGATAATTTCGGTTTTCTACGTTTCAAAAGTTTATATGGAGTTTTATCAAGAATGGAACGAATAAGCATCTTATTCAAGATATAGCAAGTTGTGCTAATAGCATCGGCCCAAAAATATTTAGGTTGACCATAATCATTGAATATTGTTCTTGTCAACTCTGCTAAAATATGGTTTTTATGCTCTACAACACCATTTTGTTGTGGAGTTCTTGGAGCTGAAAAGTTATGTTCAATGCCAAACTTATCACAATATTCTTCAAAGAGATGATTCTCAAATTCACCTCCATGATCACTTCGAATTGCAACAATTTTTGAATTTAATTTGTTTTGAAATAACTTGGCAAAACCTTTGAAAGCTGAGAACATTTCATCTTTGCTACACAAGAAAAATGTCCAACAAAATCTTGAGTAATCATCTAAAATTACGAGACCATAATAATTATCACCTATTCTTTTAATCCGTGATGAACCAAATAAATCCATGTGAAGGAGATCAAGTGGTATTGATGTTGAAACAATATTTTTTGATTTAAAAGAGACCCTTGTTTTCTTACCCTTTTGACATGCATCACATATATGGTCTTTTGAAAAATTAATTTTTGGTAGACCGATTACTAAATCTTTTGCAACAATTTTGTTAAGTAGATCAAAGTTGACATGAGCCAAATGTCTATGCCATAGCCAAGAGTCTTCATTAAAGGTAATAAGACATTGGGTATTATTCAAGGAAATTTATATTAAGTCAAGCATATAGATATTACTAACCCTCACTCCCTTAAACATACAATCCTTCTTTTCATCGTGTTCAATTATACAATGATTTTTGACAAAAGTTACTTTATAACCATTATCGCATAGTTGACTAATACTAATAAGGCTATGTCTAAGACCTTCAACCAGTATAAAATTTTATATAGTAATAGTTGAGGAATTACCTATACTACCTTTTCCAAAAAACACCTATACTTGCATCTTTCAATAGTGTGTTCCTTTTTGCAACAATAGCGACAAAATAATCTATGATGAGAATCACTTATGCTATTAGAATTTTCTTTAATCAAGTTATAACTCTTATGAAGCTTTTAAAAATTTGAGCATCCAATATAAATAGTGTTAGTAGGAAGATGTATTTTGTCCAATTTGGTTTCAAGAGTACTCACTTCTTGTAGCCAAATTTGACATGTTTCACAACCAAATTTATAAGATTGTTCATCATCCTTTACACAATTTGAACCATTTACAATGAGTTTCTTTAATACTTCAAAAAATTTATTTGTTTCTTCAACCTTGGCCTCCAAATATGTAAAAACATTTTCTTGGGAGGCCAACTTTTTGTTTGCATATAAAGTTTCTTTTTGTAAATTTTCAAATTGATTCTTTAGCTCATTTAAAGACAAATTTGCAACATTTAAGTATTTAGAATGACTTACATCCTTTTTCTCGCCTTGATGATGGTTTGACATGAAAAAATAGTTTACCTCTTCATAACTTTCATTGCTTGAGACCTCACTATCACTATCCCAAGCAACATAGGCTTGTCTAGAATTTTTAGAGTTGTTTCATTGACACGTTCCCTTCTTCTTAGCAAGTGAAGGATAATTCGGTCTATAATGACCCAATTTTCCATATTCATAGCATATCTTTGACTTATCATGTTTATTGTCTTCATCTTTAGAGGAGGAGGATTGTCTTCTAAATTTGACAAGATTTTTGTCAGAGTGTTTGACACCATTCTTTTGAATGTATCGATTATATCTTTTTATAAATAATCCCATCTCTTCATCATCCGAATTATCTTCAGTACTAGAGTTACTATCATTTAAGATCTATTCCCTTGAGGACTTTGAGAATGAAGCCTTGAGATCCTTAGACTTTAATACATCCTATTTGACGACCCCTTTTTCTTTCTTCTTTTTCTCAAGCTCCTTTTCATGTTTGTCTAAGCAATTGAGTTCTTGCTCACGCTCTTCTAGCTTACCAAACAATGCAGTAAGATCGAGTGTAGCAAGGTTATTAGCTTCCTTGATCGTGGTGATGTTTGGTTGTCAATTTATAATAAGACATCTCAACACCTTGTTAGCAATAGCATTTGAAATAAGTTTTCCTAGTAAATTTAAATGATTAATAAGATGAGAGAACCTCTTTTGCATTTGAGAAATGGTTCCCCTTTGCTTCATGTGAAAGAGTTCAAACTCTTGATTAAGTGTATTAATTCTAGCTTGTTTGACCTCATTAGTTCCCTCATAGGTCACTTTTAGAGTGTCCCACATACCTTTTGCGGTTTGACAATGGGAAATACGATAGAACTCATCTGCATTGAATGCGGATATAATGATGTTCTTTGCTTTCCAATTGCAAGACCACTTTTTCTCATCCCATAAGTTTTCCGGCTTTGGTACGGTAATACCACCAATAATATATGTCACCGGTGTTGGACCATTTAGAATGGCTTCCCAAACACCTTTGTCATATGAGTTGATATGAATATGCATACAAGCTTTCCAATAACTATAATTTTCTCCCATGAAAATTGAGGCTCTTTTATAATCCTTTTTAGGTTGGAAAGCCATTTTCTAAGTGTCGAAGCCGGAATGAACCGGGATCTTGATGTCACTTGTTAGACAATGAAAATGGTATCTAGAAGGGGTGAGTGTGAATAGATACCCCTTTAAAAAATTATCCAAATAAAATTTGGTTTTGAAAAAGTTTTATCAAATTGCAACGCAGAAGCTTTTTTAAATTGTCATTTATACGAATGCTATCGGGAAGCTCGAATATGAAAACCGTAAATCAAAATTGATATGGAATGAGAATAATAATATGAATTAATAACCTTGAATCACTTTGCAACTTGTTTACTATTTAATCAATTTCACTTAGCAAGGCTATTTCCAATGGTAATATTAAAAGAACTAGTTAAGTCAATTTATCAAACACTTGGTGTGCAAGTGAATTTTCAGAATTTTTCCTTTGATTATGTTGTTACACAAAACCACTTATAATAAAAAGTGATTATAAGATATAATAACACTTGAATTAAAAATCAAAATTGATTAGGAAAATTCTTACAATTCAAATGATAACGCAATGCTATTTGATAAATCGAACAATGAATATCAAAGCAATTAAAAGCAAAAATAAAAGCAACACGAGGAATTTGTCTTCACAGTTCCCCACTGTTGTCCTCGTGTGTAGGTACGTCTGCGCCTAATTTCAAAGGAATTAGGATAATTCTTGCTATGCAAAAATGTCGATACAAGAGAAGTGTTCAAGAGCAACTCCATAAACCCTTAGTGTAATACAGTGAGAGAACTGCCTTTTTTTGGTTTTGTCCAAATGTGCGGATAGCCAGAATCGCCACCGACTTTTCTTTTATCAAATATTTAGGAAAGGTGAAAAGAACAGAAAATACCTTTGATATATTTTGAGTTCAGGGGGGTAAGTTATGAAAAGGGAAGGTATTAGCACCCTTTTCATCCATAGTTATCTACAAGCACTTAATTGCTTAGCTCACTTTTTAAAAATTGCTTTGTGCGTGTGTGAT
This sequence comes from Vicia faba, assembly GCA_948472305.1. Taxonomy (NCBI): domain Eukaryota; kingdom Viridiplantae; phylum Streptophyta; class Magnoliopsida; order Fabales; family Fabaceae; genus Vicia; species Vicia faba. The sequence goes on from OX451735.1 coordinate 590,581,430, forward strand.
TTGTTTGAAAATATTTTGAAACTCCAATGTAAGGATAACTTTGTAATAATCATTGTGTCGATCCTGAAGAATGTATACAAAGTGTTTTTTTTTTAAATATCTTGTTTGAAAGTGTAGTGTGGAAATGTTTTTGTTTATGAAAAAGGTTGTGAGCAAGCATTCAAGAGTTCTTACCCACTAAGTATGGTCTTTCTTGTAATTTTCCTTCTCATTTAGAGATATTACTATCCTTAACATTAGTTGGTAGGTAGCCCTATCTATTGGATGTGAAGGGACAGTCATAGAGTTATCGTATGGTCATCGAAACTTAACCCTAATTTGTTATGGTCTTTAAAAAAATTAGGCTTGTTAATGATTAATTTAGAAAATAATTAGTAAAATAGAAAGGAAATTAGGGATAGTAAAAATAAGAAAAAAAAACCAAATGCATGGAGTAGGACTTGAACCCATGCCCTCAACCTCACAGATTATGCCCTTTACCACTGCACCATGCTATTTTTTGTGATTGAGAATAGGAAGCGCTCCATATATTATAAACATGCGTGTTAGTTTGGAAAAAACAAAATAATTTTGACAAAAGGCTGGCTCGAACCCACGCCATTTGCAATACTATACATCACCCTTACCAATTGTGCCACACTATTTTTTGTGTTATAGAATACAAACAAATCAAAATATAATAAAAACGTTAGATCAGAGAAACGCCAGAGCCCTAGCACCAGTCGTCTTCTCCGGTGGATCAAAAACCCTATCCTGCAAAAACACACGAGTTAGATCATAAAAGGGAACCTATCCCCATAATTTGACCCTTGGGAATCAAATGGAAGCATTGGTTTGACCTGAAAATGCTTGTAGAGTAAGTTTTGAAAAAATATTTCAAATTTCCCTAACAATGGCAGATCTCTGTTCCTGCGTCAAAGCTTGCAAATGATGGATCAAAACAGTCCTAAAAATCATCATAAACACATGTATGCACTAAATCACTCAACAATGCATATATTAAAAGTTTGTAATTAACGAAAGTTACCAAACCAGAGCAGTTGAAGGAGAGTGTTATGGGATGCTATGAGCTTCAATGATGATTGGAATGAGATCCTGGAGTCTGCAGGAAGCTTGCTTGATGCTTGGAATGGACTAAAAACGGTTGCACATGAGGGTTTGAATTTGGCCTAGTTTTGAGAAATTTTAGAGATTTTAGGGCTTGTTCTTGAGACATCTTTTCATGTTCTTTGATGTCTGAAAATATTATGGATATATAGAGGAGTGATTTAGGTCAAATGGTGGGCTTGGACATCTCATGAAATCATATCTTTGATTTTGTTTGAAAATAAGTTCAAATCTTTCAAAACTAATGAAAACTTGTTTGAACCAAGGCCACACAATTTCTTTAGCTTCAAGGTAGGTTTTTGGGCCTCCAACATGATTAAAACAAAAGTCCACACGCCTCGTATCAACATCTTGATAATTTATTTGAAAAATATTTGAATAAATAAAATAAAAAATTAAGGCCATGCATGGATGGAGTTAGAGGTCCAATATGAAGTCATGAACACATTTGAACCTGAAAACTTAGGCCCATTAGCCCAAAAATTCAAGTTTGCTCATTTTAGGTTTCATGCATTTTCTTAAGATTGCTCAACTTGCACCAACAATAACTCTCTCAATTTTTGTCATATAAAGATGATCTTTGACTTTTTGGAAACCTCAAGATGTCTTTTACAACTTTCATGTTGGTCATTTTTTCATTTGAAGCCTTTATCTTTATGTAAATTTCTTTGACAAAATATCTGTTTTTATTGATATTTAAAATGACCTCTAATATTTTGCCCCATATCTCTCAAATGAAGCATTTTTGGCCTTGAGTTTAGATGGACATAGTTGTAGAGAATTGATTTTCCTTTAATATAGGCTTTGGTTGAGGAATTTATGATGAAGTGTGTGAAATTTATGTTTGGTCAAAGTTTAGTTTTCTTCTCCTTATGAAAACCCTAATTTAGTAATTTTTGACTTTTGATGAATCTTGAGTTTTCTTGATGAATCATGTTCAACCCTTGATCAAATGATGAATGTGACTTAAAAATGTTTATGTTGACAAACAATCTTAAGGTTTTACTGTAGATTGGTCAAAGTTGACTTTTTGTCCAACATAGTTGATTTTCAATCATCTGGCTAATTGACTGAGCAAACTTGTGATGTAAGGCTTAAAGCTTGGTATGAGGGTACCTTGAGACATATGAGAAACCATTAAATCCACTTGAGGCATTAGAAGCTCAATTTTCCTTGAGAAAAACAAAACCCTAGTTGTAGGTGAATTACTCAGGAGGAGAGTTTGTCTGATCAATTCCTTGAGTGTTCTTGAGCCATTGAGAACCCTAGGAGCATGAGGAGACCTATTAAAAATGGGAGGGAAAATTTTGGGGTTCAACAACTGCCCCTGTTCGATCTTCTTAGACCTTAAGGTTTAGATTGGCATATCCTCCATTCGTGATCTGAAGGTGGAAGAGGATTGAACACTTAAGTGCCTAGAAATTTGCATTCATTGGTGCACGAAGTAATGTTGTTGGTTGATTGTACCGATTAAACGGGCTTAAAGATTCCGTTCGGAGAAGTGATAGAGTGTCGTTGGAGATGGGCTTATAGATGTCATCTGAAGTAAATGTTGATAGGAGTATCAAGATGAGTCTATGCCCGACTGTATCTGAAAAAGTATACTAGAATGAGTTCGTGTCCGACTGTACCTAGAAGATGTGTTGGGGAGTGTCAGAATGAATATTATGTGTTGATTGCATCTAAATGATGTTCTAGAATGCGTCTATGTCTTGACTGTATCTATAAATCGATCATAATGAGTCTTTGCCTGACTATATCTAAACAATATACTAAAATGAGTTTACGCCCGACTATATCTAAAAGATGTATTTGGAATGAGTCTACGCCTGACTTTGTCCATGAGAGTTTCAAAATGAACTTTCGTCTGGTTTTATCTCACTGATGCTTTTCAAAATGAATCTATCCAATTTTATCTGAGGAAAATTCTTTTCGGAATGAATCTCTCAAGGAAATGCTCGTCTGAATTAGTCTCTGAGGGAAATCATCTGGTCGTGTAGATAGTCGCCCCGTCCTATTTCAAGAATTGATCTACAACCTGCCTATAAATTGCTAATAACATTCATCAGTTTAACTTGAAAACAAATTTATCTTCATGTAATGTCATGATGCTTGAAATGTATTTTGTAATGATGCTCTCAAAATAAATGAGAATAGTATATGTGTTTTGTATGCATATGTTATGATATTTTATAAATGATGTATGGATGCAATATGTCATTGGAGCGTATCGGTAACTTGTTGTAACAATGTCTAGCTGGAGAAAATAAATCCTTGACTGTTGATGGGGATGAAGAAAGTAATTCTTCGAATTTTTTTAGAACAACTTTATTGGGGATTTACGCTTTCTGTTTGAGGACATTCCGCTAGGGATCATCGACTTCTGCTTGGGGATAGAAACATTCAAGGAAAGTCGGTCGTTCGTCATTCTTTTTATTGAAGGATTTGATTCTTATACACCATGACTGAGGATAAAAGAGATGGATATTCCTATGATGTGCTATCTGACCAGGTTTCAGATATGGGTATCAGCTCTTTTAGGGAGGAAAACGTTGAATGGTATCTGGGTGGAGAAGAGAATTATGTCAGGGAATTTGAAATATTAGAGAAATAAACTCCGTTTGGGAATTAAATCATGTAGACTGTGTTTGGGGAAATAATCTCTGATGGGGATTGGAATGTCATAGGCTGCACTGAGGAAGTTTCCATTATATGCTAGGGAAATGATCAAACTTCTTTATCTGCTAGGGGACCTATTGGGGAAGATGGTAATGTCAAGCTGTCCCTCAGGGATATAAAGGTAAACTGATGGAAGATTCCTCAGTTTCTGTCTGAGGGTATGTTAGATTTGTTTGGGAATATATCTCTGTTGTGGATGAGCTTGTGAAGATAACTCTGTAGAGATATTTCCATGGAGATTGCTCTGTGGGGATTTATGGATAACTTGAACATTATTCCAGCTCTTAGAGTCTTTAGTAAATGATAATCATGTTTTCATGCATATATTTTGTAAAAATAATCATATTCAAATGCATATGTTCATTTAACGTAATCATTGGACGTTTTTGCAAACAAAACATAGGAAGTAAAAGCAATTTTTAATTTTGAAATATATTTAACTGCATTGATTATGGAAATGTGCCTATAAGTAGATAATTTTATACAGGAAGACAGAAATCCTAGTAAGACGAAATTCGTCGCAAAAAATTGGAAAAAAGGGGTACAAAGAAAAATAGCTATGTGGAAACGATCCCATCGAGTTTCAACTCTATTATTGCCTCTATGTCTTCAAGTATGTCATCACTTGCTGCCGGAAGAAGATGATTGAATTGATTTGTACCTTGAACCTGACGCTAGTAATAAAGTTGGATGTAAGTAGATGAGTGATCCAATAGGATATAGTCTTAAGCTTTAATCCCTAACTTTTTCCTGGACCGCCCTTTCGGGATTTCAGTTCACCGGGATATCCTTTTTTGCCCAAGCCGCCTTTTCAAGTTTTCAACTTACCGGATGTATAATATATATATATATATATATATATATATATATATATATATCCCAAGTTTTTTCCCGAAACCTTTTGGTTCGCCGGGATGCCCTTATTTTTGCCTAGGCATATCAACCTAGCGGGTCTCTTTTATGCGTAGTATTTTTTGACTATGTCCGCGTTCAAAGGATGCGGAAAATCTTCAATGTCCATGGTGGTAAGTATCATAGAACCTCCAGAGAATATCTTTTTGATCAAAAATGGTCCTTCGTATGTGGGAGTCCATTTGCCCCTAGGATCACCTTGTGGTAGGATGGTGCACTTTATTACCATATCACTAGTCTGGTACAACTAATGTTTGACTTTCTTGCTAAAGGCCTTGATTATGCATTTCTGATACATATAGCCATGACAAATATCCGCAAGCCTTTTTTCATCAATCAAATTTATCTAGTCAATTCGAGTCTGAATCAATTTGTCTTCATCTAAACCTGCATCTTTCATAATCCTTAGGGAAGGAATCTGAACTTCAACAGGTAAGACAACCTTTATATCATAGACTAGAGAGAACATGGTTTCCCCAGTTGATGTACATACAGAAGTGCGGTAACCATGAAGAGAAAATGGTAGCATCTCATGCCAATCTTTGTATGTCACTGTCATCTTCTACAAGATCTTCTTTATAATCTTGTTGACGGCTTCCACTCTGCCATTCATCTTTGGCCGGTACAGAGAAGAATTATGATGCTTAATCTTGAACTGCATGCAGAGTTTCGTGATCATAGTATTTTTAATATTGGTACTTTTGTTCGTGATGATCCTTTCAGGGATGCCATACTGGCAGATAAGGTTATACTTAATGAAACGAGCCACAACATTCTTGGTAACGGAAGCAAATGAGGCTGCCTCTACCCACTTCATGAAGTAATCAATAGTGACAAGGATGAAAAAAAGCCCATTGGAAGCAATAGGCTTAATCTCTCCAACCATATCGACGCCCCACATTGCAAATAGCCAAGGAGTAGTCAAGACATTCAAAGGAACTAGAGGCACATGTACTTTGTCTACATAAATCTGGCATATGTGGAAAGTCTGGAATGATGATGGCAATCGGCTTCCATGGTAGACGAATAGTAACATGCTATCAGAATATTCTTAGCCATTATATGTCCACTATAGTGAGTACCAAAGACACCTTCGTGCATATCTTCCATAATTTTCTCATCTTCCTTCTTGTCTACACAACGAAGCAAAGTTGAGTCGTGGTTGTGCTTGTACAAGATTCTGTTACTCAGAAATAACTTGGCAGAGAACCTCCTTATAAATTTCTTCTCATTCATATATGCTCCTTCAAGACATTCTTGAGTTTTGAGGTATCTTTTTACTTCGTGGTACCAAGGCTTTTCCTCCACTCCATCAGTATCAACTTCATAACAACGCGCCAGTTCGTCTAGTCTCTCAATAGTAATTCAAGGAGCTTCATTATCCCATATGACTTTGAACATAGATGACATGGTAGCTAGTGCGTCTCCCAATTGATTCACTTCTCATGGAATATGTTCAAAAGTGATTTCTTCGAAGTACATAATTAATGTTAACACATGCTCTCGATAAGGAATGAGATTGGGATGCTTCATGTCCCATTATCCCTTAATCTAACTGATCACTAGGGATGACTCCCCATATACATTCAAGAATTCAATTCTCATATCGATGGAAGCTTTGATACTCACGATTCATGCTTCGTACTCCACCATATTATTGGTACAGTCAAAACACAATCGGGCAGTGAAGGGCGCATGGAAACCCTTGGGAGAGACAATCACAACATCAATTCCATTAACAAGGGCGTTGGAAGCTCCATTAAAAACCATAGTGTTGTACCCCAAAAAAATTTCTCCCATTTTTCTCAAGACATTCTTCAAAGGCTTCTAAAATACTCAAGGATCTCGAGGGATGATCAGTCAAATGCTCCTCCTAAGTCAAGGGTCTACAACTAGGGTTTGGTCTTTCTCAAAGAAATTTGGTTTGAAAAGGTCTAAAATTGTTCACATGGTTCATCATAGGTCCTCAACAAGGTTCATGTAAAGTTTCAAGTCTTGCATCACAAGTTTTCTCAGTCAATGGCTCAGATGATTGAAAATCAACTATATTGGGTAAAAAGTCAACTATGGTCAACATACAATCAGACTTCAAGATTCTTTGACAACATCAAAATTTTGAAGTGGTATTCATCATTTGATTAAGGTTTGATCATGATTCCTCAAGGAAAGGCCTCAAATCATCAAAAGTCAAGAATTGTCAAATTAAGGTTTCCTTAGGAGAAGTCAAGTGAACTTTGACCAAACATAACTTTCACATGCTTCATCAACTTTTCCCCAACCAAAGCCTATTTTGAAGAAAAGTTAATTCTCTACAACTTTGTTTTGATGCTCAAATTCAAAAAGTGCTTCATTTGAAAGATATGAGCTAATACATTATAGGTCATTTTCAAAAGTAAATAAAAGACACTTTTTGTCAAGGCAACTTACATCAAGATAATTTCTCCAAATGCGAAAATGATCAAAAGATAAAGTGTATAGAACATCTTGACGTTTTCAAAAAGTCAAATATCACCTTTAAAAGATGAAAATGGAGCAAGTTATAAGTTTCACAAGTTGGGAAATTTTGAAGGAATTCATGAAATGTAAAATGAACACAAGCTTGAGATTTTGAACTTATGGCCTAACTTTTAGAGCTTCATACATGCTCATGACATCATAAGAGACTTTTGATCTCACTCACACCTTGCCCTACTTTTTCTCATTATTTTATTTATATTTTGTTTTGTTTTATTCTAATAAACTCAAAATAAATAAATAAAATAGGAAGTAAATGGGCAAGGTGCATGAATTGTCTTCTTAAAGCCCAAAACAGCATATTACAGCCTGCCATAACCTTTCCAAAATCGTGCAAGCATAAGAATGGCAAGAATACCTCAAGTTGGAAAGTTTTCGAATTGTTTGGTTTTGGCTTTAGTATGGAATCACGGCTTTGATCTCTTTCCATATATGTTAGCTCAAATCATTCCTCTATATAATGCAAGAAAATCGATGTCAACGAGACACGAAACCACTGCATAAGAGAAAGCTCCATAATTCTCAAAATTCCAAAAAGTTACAAAAATCCGTGACTACACTCCCAACCCATATCAATCCAAAATAAAACCATCAACCCACTCCTGAGGTCCCCAGGAGTCCTCTAGAGCCCAGATTCAAGCCATACGCATCCCAGATCCTCCTCATAATCATCCCACAGTTTTGGTAAAAAGTTTGATTCCAAACTCTCTAATAATGTGATTTAAATAGATATTATGCATGCATTCATATTATTATTAATTTTTAGAATAAGTCTAACGTGTTACATGTGAGTTTGGGTTCAAGAATGAGAAAGTGCCATTGTTACGGCATAATTTTTATGTACCTTCGTATCCCTAATTCTAGGCCATTTAAGACAAAACTAACATCACCAATAGATTCGCAGCATACGATTTAAGGGGGTTATGGTTAATTTGGGGTTTTAAATCTTGTTGTTTTGCAGGTTTTATTTTAAGGCAATCATAGAAGAATGAGTTGACCACCGTGAGGGGTGGTCTGACTTGCGGAGAAATCGCATGGCAAAACAAAATAATATGATTCGTTCGTTCAAAATCCATGGGGACCACTTGGGAGCGTGTGTATTTTGACTGCTGACATCTGCACGTATTTTGAATTATATTTATCTCGTTTGACATATGTACCATATGAATACGCCACCTCAGTGGCAACACAGTTGCACATAAAGACTCTCTTACGCTTGGTCTTGTGTTCGAGCCAGACGTGAGACGTTTTATTTTTCCATATTTCTCATTTCAGATCCAGTATAGGCAGTCCCAGCGCGCGCATGGTGCAACGCCACCTCCATCATATCTCATCAAGCCAGATCTGAGAGGCCTCAAATGTATGTTCCCACTGTGGATCATCAAAGGCCTAACCACACAGGATCCATCACAAACTCTTGAGTTCATTTGTTAATGGGCCTAGAAAATTCTAGAGCGCACCCCCCCCCCCCCCCCCCCCGGCCCCCCCATTTACTTTAGTTCTGGCCCATTTGTAATTTTAATTTTTTTTGTTTTATCATTTATTTGTTTTGTTTTGTTTTAATTTATTTAAAATAAAATATAAAAAAATAACAAAATCATAAAAATCAAAAAAAGATTAGATTTAGGTTTTTTTTATTAATTTAAGTTTCACAAATAAAAGAATTAATTTAAACACTTTATTTTTTTTATTAAAAATTAATTAGAATTAGGTTTCATAATTAAATTATTTTTCTAAACAAAAAAACACCAAAAAACATTTTCTAACACTTAGAATTTTTTTAGGGTTTTTAGATATCTTTTCCCTCTTTCATCTCCCCATATTTATTTCCGCATTATTATTTTCCATAATATTGTAACTTTCCATAGTTTGTAATAGATAAATAGGCCCCCTTTACATTTTTTATCCCCAATTTTTGGTTTGTAATTCACCGTTACCAAAGATTTGTAATAACGTATATTCAATTTCAGCATTTTTTTCTTTCTGCACTACTGTATGAATGCATGTACATATTTAACTGTTAGCTTAATAAGGTTGCATGATAAGACTTAAAAGCAAACGGAAGAAAACCTAACTTCTAAGATAAAGATAACTGAAACACAACACACTTCACACATGCACACCTCTAAGGTACCCCCACTTGTTGCCTTTGGAAAATAACAGTCACGTCTATCGAACATGGGATGTTTTAGCAAAGACCCTTTGGTTAAAAGATCATAGTCCCTCGATGATCCTTCGATGCTGCCTCGATAAATGATCTTAGTACCTTAGGGTAATTTCTAAAGTGCCTTACGAGTTTCCTTCGTGACTGTACGATGACCCGCGCCTGTCCCTCACAACATCCAATGATAGGGCTACCTACTAACTAATGGTAGGATTGCACTATCTAAAGGAAAATAGGTAAAGAACAAAGATCTTTTGAGTAGGTATATAGCTTATCGTTGCTTGCTCACAAAATAAAACAAATTCCCAAACATACACTCTCTTTTCTAAATATTTTCAAAGACAAAACACTTTGTATGCATTCTCAACGATGCGAGAATCATTACAAAGTTTGCCACACTAAGGCATTTTTTCAAAATATTTTTAAAAGATACACTTACACAAAAAAAAGAATTTTCAAAGTGAGCTAGCAACTAAGAGCCCGTAGATAACTACAGATGAAAAGGGTGCTAACACCTTCCCTTTTCATAACCTATCCCCCTTACTCATAAAAATTTTCAAAAGGTCTTTCCTATTATTTTCACCCTTTCCTTCATTGGATAGTAGAAAAGTCGGTGGCGACTCTTGCTAACTGCAACATTTGCGATAAAACACAAAAACCAGTAAAGTCAGTTCTCTCACCATATTACATAACTCGCGACTCTACTAGGGATAAACTAAAGTGGGGTTACCTTAGAGATAGTTCACATTTAAATTCTTTCATTGTTTGACTTGCCTGATTTATTCTTAAAGGGTTGTTTGGGTTATTCTTGTATAGATCCTATACCCAGATCCGAGGCATTTTAGGTAAGTAGCAATAGATCGTGAAAATTGTATGGTGTACACTGATATGGTTGAAGCGATGGCTATGTTAGTGCGACACATTTGTTGGTGTCGGTGTCCCTTGAGTTAAGTCAAGGAGAATGATGGGTTGTCGCATGGTGTCATAAAGCACTAACTGACCTTAGAACCCTAGTTGACACAACTTAGCCATTAGAAAGTAGCGAGATAGCCAGCTTTGGTGCAGACTGATGTTGGTTAATACTCTATTCTACACTCACTAAGGCTAGAGTCTCAGGATATTTAGGTCTCAATTCAGATGCTTGAGCTGAAACAATGCCTGAGAGAAAGATCAGTGATATCGAGACTCCTTGAACCCGATTACTTTCTTTTAGGACAGGTTGAGCCAACTAAAACTTCAAGAGGGTACTTACCTATAACTCCATGCAAGCTTTAACCTAAGGCCTTGTGTGTTTTTATTTTGTATGATTAAACTTTTCGAACATAACATCATGCATCATAAAATTCATACCATTTCATTTCTACTAACCATTTCAAGGACCAGGGAATTTATCTTTGTTCTATTTTACAGACTATGGCCTTCGCTACCAGAAACACTATCTGGGTTAGCTTTGTAAGGGTGCCTCCTCAACTTAAAGAGTTAGTTTCAAGGGTTCCCGAAAGTTCTTTATTTATCAAAAGGCATGGTCGATTGCTCAGTATGATTACTCCAGGTTTTGACGAAGATATGATGAGTGTCTTCTTCCAGTACTTTGACCCTGCACATCACTGCTTCACCTTTCCCGATTATCAGTTAGTACCCACTATGGAAGATTTCTCTCAATTACTGGGAGTACTTGTTCTTGATCAGATGCCCTTCACCTGTTTAGAGGAAGCTCTGAAATCAGAAGTTATTGTAGCAACTTTACATCTGAAGCGGTCTGACATTATATCCAACTGGGAAACAAGAAGCAGAGTCAAAGGTTTTTTAGCTAAATTTCTGTTGGAAAAAGCTCAACTATTCCTAAACGCTATGAGTTTCTAGGCCTTTGAGGATATCTTGGCTCTTCTAATATATGGGTTGATACTATTTCCTAATCCAGACCAACTCTTTGATATGAATTCCATCAAGATTTTTCTCGCTCGTAATCCTGTTCCCACCTTGCTCGGAGATATTCTGCATTCTCTTCACACACGTACTATGAAGAGGCAAGGAACTCTCATGTGTTGTATACCTTTATTATCCAGGTGGTTTATTTCGCACTTTCCCTGCTCAGCAATGAAGAATGAACAAGGTTTGAGATGATCGCAAAGAAATAATGTCACTTTCTCATAAAGAAATCTTCTGGTGTTCCCGATCTCATGAAGACATCACCATCATTGATCGTTGTAGGGAATTCCCTAATGTTCCACTCCTCGGAATTAAGGGAGGTATTACTTACAACCATTCCTTGGATTTACGTCGGTTTAGCTACGCTCGAAGAGATAGTCCTCATGACGCACTTATCCAGGGTATTGTGTTCGATTATTAAAGTGATCTTCAAGGTTATCGTCGAAGGTTTATACATGCTTGGGGAATGGTAAGCAAGATTGATAGTAGGACCTTAGGGAAAAAGAATTCCATCCCTTTGGAGCCTTACATCAAATGGGTATGAGCTCACGCTCAAACCTTATGATGCCTCATCCAGCTATCTTACTAGTGATCATGGAGCTTGTTGTCGAATGAGACATTTCTCGCACTATCCTCCATCCAGACATGCCTACTGATCTTGAAGAATTGCAGAAGTCCTGGATTCAACTGAAGGAAGAACGAGACACCTTTGAGACACAATTCTACGCAAGTGAGAAGAAAGTGTTAGAGCTCCCAAAGCAACATCATGAGGAAGAAAGTCTTAATTCATACATCAGCACAAAGAGGAAGCGTTCTTGGTAAACTTAAGTCTTAGATTTTGAGACATTGTTGTTTTAATTGTAAGCCTAAAAAAGCATTTTGTAATTCTTGGATTCACTAATAAAATCTTTTTTTTCTGTTTCCCCTTTGTTAAGCAAAGTTGAATCTCCTACGGTCCTTGAAATCATTGCATTTACATATCATGCATCATTTCATAACAGGTTTTTCATACAAGTTTCTCATTTTCTCGCTGTTTATTTCAGCAGAAAAACGGCCCTCGAACAAACCGTCAAGGATCTCCAGGCTCAAGATGCACAATTCCAAGAGACTCTCGTGAATTTGGCACATGGGCAGAAAGAGCTATTGGCGCTTGTCGCCAAGAAAAAGAAGACCATAAAGCCAAATGGAAGATGTCTCCTTTGAAGAAGACGAAAATCATGATGAAGATGATAGAAACATCAAGAATGAAGGCAAGAACAATCAGGGTTATGAGAATACTCCTGAAGATGAAGAATTTTCCAACAAACAGTATCCTCCTACGGCTAACAGATATAATAAAACTGGAGGACAGACTCAAGGCTATGGAAATCCAGAAGGTACCTGGATTGGATTTCGGTGAATTAAGTCTGGTTCTGAGGGTTGTCATCCCACCTAAGTTCAAGGTCCATGTCTTCGCTAAATATGACGGGCTCTCTTTTCCTAAACTCCATTTGAGGTCGTATGTTCGGAAGATACAGTCTCACACTGCTGACCGGAAGTTATGGGTCCATTTCTTCAAAGAGAGTTTGGCTGGAACTAACCTGGAATGGTTCTATCAGCTGGAGGGAACAAATATACACACATGGAAAGAGTTGGGTGCTGCTTTCTATAAGAAGTACTAATATAACCATGATCTGGCCCCGACTCGAGTACAACTACAGAATAGTCCATGGGCTCTAATGAAGGGTTTAAGGAATATGCACAGAAATGGAGGGACTTGGCTGGAAGGGTGCAACCTCCCTTGACTGATCGGGAAAAGGTAGATATGTTCATGGGCACTCTGACATGCTCGTTCTTTAATTTGTTGATTGGAAGCTCGTTGTCTGGGTTTACAGAGATGATTTTGACTGGGGAAATAATTGAAAGTGAAATTCTGGCTGCAGATACTCAATGTCACGTTCAATGTTATGACACCGTATCTGACTTTCTATAAGACAGTAAATACAAAAACAGTAAAGAACACAGTCAATTGTTTACCCAGTTCAGTGTGCAACAACACCTACTCTGGGGGCTACCAAGCCAGGGAGGAAATCCACTATAAGAGATATTAATTCAGGAATAAACCAACCAGTTTATCTCCTTCACTTAAGACCTACCCAATGCAACTTCAATCTAAGTACAACTTAAACCTGAGTTCCTACTCACTCCCCCTCAATCACTGCAGTGATACATAAAAACAATTTGACTAATGAATTGTTGAAGACACTCTTCAAAACATACACTTGATTATGCTTCACAGCTTTTTAATCAAGCAACACAAACACTCTTGCTTCACAGCTTTGAGTGATACACAAACCTAACTTGACTTTGCTTCACAGCTTTAGTCAAGAGACATACAAACACTCTTGCTTCAAACCTGGAAATTAGGTTTTCTAGGGTCTTTTTCCTAGCTTCCAGTTCTTTGCAGGTCTCTTTTAATACAGCTATGACATCATATGTTTTGGACTGGGTCTTCACAGACGATGTCTCAGCTGATGTTATGACAATATCAGGAGCATGAGATCCCTGAAACAGTTTGTAGTGCAACCCAAGGGCAGGAGCTCTTTTGCAAGCAGTATCTCTTGCCACAAGGATATCAGGGTATTGTGCAAGGATAATTCCACAAAGGAGGGAGGGAAAGGCAATTGGTCCTTTGACAGCATAACTACCAGCATGTTTTAATGTTTGTTCAAAAATATACCTGCCATAGTCAAAAGCAGTCTTGGTTCCCACAACATAAATAAATCTCCCCAATCCTGTGGAGATAGTTGCTTTATGGTTTGTAGGGACCCAGTTGGCTGCACCAATATTGTGAAGGATGGCAAATTTCATGCTAAGTTTGCTGGCATTCAGCTTGCCTTTTGAAGGGCCAGCACTTCACTTGCCTTGCTGTGATGGTTTGACAAACTTCATTGTCAGTGACTTCCAGATCAGGACAATCCTCATTTGATCTTCCAAGAAAGTTGTTAATTTCTGATGGAGAGAAATTAACCCTTCTTCCTCTAACAAAAACACTTTCAAAGTCAGCTGACCTTCCATCAGCACAATCATTAGACAAGTTAACTATGAACTCCTTGACCATATTTTCATAACACTTGTTAAATTTTATCACTGTCTTCATCAGTCCAGCATTCTTGATCAGGTCCATGATGTCTTTGCACTCCATGGCATCATTGTTTAGCTCTCTTTCTAAATTTATTCTCTTCAAGCAAACATACTTCCATCTGTTTGCATTGTCAGGATGATGAAAAGAGATGTTGTCTGTTGGGACTTCAGGAACTCTAGCAATTTTGCTGGAGGGGAGCTTCCTTCTGATAGGAATTTCTTCAGCATCAATCTCAAACTCTGATTCCTCATCAGAATCAGAAGATTCAGGTTCTTTTCTCTTCTTTGAAATTGGTTGTTTATCAATATGCACCTGGGCTTTCACATTCCCTTTGGACTGAACAGTTTTCACAGATTCTACCCCAGCCATGCCTTCAGCCTTGGATTTCTTATTAGCAGGTTTATCTTTTGTCAAACATTTTCCAGCATTCTGATTATTCTTCCTTTTCATCATTCTCCTAGCTATGCTAGGGTTTACATTGGCAATCAGATCATTGTCTGAGTATTCCTCATCCACATCAATGATAGGTGGATCAGCAGTCTTTTCTGAAGGGTTCTGAATGTTGTCATTTTGTGTCATAACATTCTCAGAGACATCTACATTCTCAGAGACATCCACATTTGGGCTTCCTGATTGATTTAAAGGGACAGAAATCCCAGGTACAGATTGGTTTCCGCTTAGTATACTTGTCACTAGCCTAGCAATTGCTTGATGAACTTGAACTGATCCTTCTCTATTTGATACAGAAGAAGAAGGATGAGAAGGATTACCAGAGGAAGCAGCTTGAGCTCTTCCTGCATGTCTAGTTCTCAGCTTTTTGACTTTGGCGGGGTCAGTAGCCATCTCTCTGAGAGGAGTGATCTCAAGAACTTCAGATTCTATGCATGTGGTGATTGCTCGAGAGTCTTGGTCAGATGATGAAGATGATGAAGATGATGAGGTCGCCATGGTTGAAGATGATGTTTGAGACATTTTGATTGACTTAGAGCACCAGTAGCAATTTGAGAAAAAACTTTGATTGAGAGAAGGGAACAGGTTGCAAAGACGAGAGAGGTAGGAGGCAAAAGAGAGTCTTTTCAACTTCTTAAAGATTTTGAAAGAATTGAGAAAACATATGATTAACCCACTAAAATTAGACTTAACAAAATTAACTCCTTCAACCCTTGTTTTAAGCAAAATTAATTGCTACAATTTCTCATGTTGGCAAATACCCAATCTGCCCCTCAAGTTTTCAAGTTTATTTCCAACAAGAGCCTTGGTAGAAGAATCAGCCAGCTGAAGCTTAATGATACCATGTTCCAGTTTAATTGACTTCTTCTCAACAAAGTCAATGTGCTTGGTCCTGCTATGCTGAATAGGGTTCATGGAAATATTGATTGTATTCAGATTGTCACAATACAATGTCACAACATCTTGTGAGACATTATACTCAGTGAGCATCTGCTTTGCCCAGATATTTTGAGAATAGTTACTACTAGCTGCAACCATTTCATCACCAAGTTGGGAAGGCATTCTTTTGACATGAATCATAGTTCTGGTTGATTCTTGAATGATCTTATTTTTCTTTTTGTCAACTCCATTTTGATGGTGAGTTATAGGAGAAGAGACTTCACAACTCATTTCTTCTGGGAAACAAAATTTATTAGACTTGTTGTTTCCAAAATCCTTGTCATGATTACTTCTGGTTCTGACAACATATCCTTCTTCAAGTTTATCCACCATATCATAGACATGTTTCTTTTTACCAAGCCTTTCAATTTTAAGTTCACCACAAACCCTTCTTTTATCAATCTGTAGTCTTGGAGTCCTTCTGACTGCTTCCATAGAGATAGCTCTTTTCATTCTTCTTAGATGAAGATGACCAAGCTTATGGTGCCACAGTTTCATCTCTTTTTCTTCTTTGGTAATTGGACACATAGTGGAGTTATTAGTGTTCTCAGGCTGCCACAAGTAACAGTTATCTTTGGATCTGACTCCTTTCATTACAATTTCTTGTTTTTCATTGATTACAAGACATTCAGATTTTGAGAAATTGACCTTGAATCCTAGATCACACAGTTGACTGATACTAATGAGATTAGCAGTCAGCCCTTTTACCAGCAATACTTCACTCAGCCTTGGAACTTCAGGGCAGTCCAAATTACCAACTCCTTTGATTTCACCTTTACCACCATCTCCAAAGGTCACATAACTAGTGTTGTGAGGTTTAACATGATTGAGAATGTTCTTTATTCCAGTCATGTGTTTAGAACACCCACTGTCAAAGTACCAGCCTTCCTTTGCAGACACTCTCAGGGAAGTATGGGCTATCAGGGTAGTAGCCTTTTTCTTCCATTGAGGAGTATGTGGTACCTTTTTAGACTTAGGTTTGACACCTGAGTTTTGATTGGGGTATCCATGCAATCTGAAGCAGAAGGGCTTTATGTGGCCATATCTCCCACAATGATGACATCTCCATCTTTGGTACCTTTTTTTCATATGTCTCTGTTCCTGATGTTGAGTATTGTGTTGAGACATCTGTTTTGACATTTGCTTATCAGGCCTGATCTTCTTATCTGTACCAGAGTTCTTTGCTTCCACAAATCCTAGTCCAGATTTGTTTCCCATATTTTGTCCAACCTGAAGAATCTCTTCCAATTTATCTGTTCCATTAGTCAGCATCTTGACAGATTTGGTCATTTGGTTCAGTTGTGAGTTCAGCAATTGAACTTCCCCTTCCAGATGACTTATAGTTTCAAGATCTGCCCTTTTTTCAGCCTCCAGCTTTATGATGAGTTTTGCTTGTTTCTCATTCTGCACACAGACTTCAGCACTTCTGATACATAATTTCTTGTAGGTATCAGCCAGTTCTTCAAATGTCACTTCTTCATCACTAGTGTCACTTTCAGAGGTACAAACACAAGTTAGAGCAGTAACTAGTTTGGCAGATTCTTCTTCAGAATTACTTTCTGAATCACAGTCAGACCAAGTAACAGTCATTCCTTTCTTTTGTTTCTTAAGAAAGGTAGGACATTCAACTCGAATATGCCCATATCCTTCACAGCTATGTCATTGAATACCTCTGCCTTGGTTTCCCTTCTCTTCTGACCTTGGTCTTCTGCTGGAACTGTCAATGTCAGAGGGAATGTTATGAACATTAGACCTTGACTTTGGATCTATTCTTTTGATGAGTTTGTTGAACTGTCTTCCAAGCATGGCTATAGCTTCTGAAATATTTTCTTCTTCATCCTCCTTGTTTTCAACATCAGTGTTGGATACAAGTGCTATGCTCTTGTTCTTCTTGTCACCATTATCAGTGATCCCCATCTCAAAAGTCTGAAGAGACCCAATAAGTTCATCCACTTTCAACTTGCTGATGTCCTGGGCTTCCTCTATGGCAGTTACCTTTATTGCAAATCTTTTAGGCAAGGATCTGAGAATCTTTCTCACCAATTTTTCTTCTGCCATTTTTTCTCCCAGTGCTCCTGAGGTGTTGGCAATCTCCAAGATGTTCATGTGAAAGTCATGAATGGTTTCATCTTCCATCATTTTTAGATTCTCAAACTTGGTAGTCAACATCTGAAGCCTTGACATTTTCACTTTGGAAGTGCCCTCATGGGTAGTTTTGAGAGTGTCCCAAACTTCCTTGGCCAGTTCATATTGATGTACTAGTCTGAAAATGTTTCTATCAATTCCATTGAACAAGGCATTTAAGGCTTTGGAATTTCCTAGGGCTAACTCATCTTCTTCTTTACTCCAATCTTCCTCAGGCTTCAAACTGATTGTCCCATCTTTCTCAGTTATGGTGGGATGGATCCATCCTTTGTCAGCAGCTCTTCAAGCCTTTTTGTCCAGAGATTTTAAGAAGGCAATCATACGAGGTTTCCAGTAGTCATAATTAGTTCCATCCAGAATGGGTGGTCTATTTCCAAAAACTCCTTCTTTGTCCATAGTGCCAGAAAGTGATATCCCTAGATCTCACCCAGTAATACAGGCAGGGTGCCTGCTCTGATACCAATTGAAATTCTGGATGCAGATACTCAATGTCACGTTCAATGTTATGACACCGTATCTGACTTTCTATAAGACAGTAAATACAAAAACAGTAAAGAACACAGTCAATTGTTTACCCAGTTCAGTGTGCAACAACACCTACTCTGGGGGCTACCAAGCCATGGAGGAAATCCACTATAAGAGATATTAATTCAAGAATAAACCAACCAGTTTATCTCCTTCACTTAAGACCTACCCAATGCAACTTCAATCTAAGTACAACTTAAACCTGAGTTCCTACTCACTCCCCCTCAATCACTGCAGTGATACATAAAAACAATTTGACTAATGAATTGTTGAAGACACTCTTCAAAACATACACTTGATTATGCTTCACAGCTTTTTAATCAAGCAACACAAACACTCTTGCTTCACAGCTTTGAGTGATACACAAACCTAACTTGACTTTGCTTCACAACTTTAGTCAAGAGACATACAAACACTCTTGCTTCAAAGCTTTGAGTGTTACACAACCCTTACAATTAAAACCTATTCCAAGTCACTTATCACAATGATAATTGCTTGGATTACAATAGTAAAAACTATACAGCTTCTAAATGATCTTCTGTCAAAAAGGGATTCCTTTCAAAACAGCAACCCTGTTGAATATATAGCAGCTGTAACTTCAGTTAGGGTTTCCACAAAAAGCTAGGGTTAATTCCGTTTGAACTTAAGACTAGGTCACAAGACTTTATCAACCAGGTTAGGGTTGAGCTAGGTTAACCCAAAGAAAACGCAGGATTCTGTTCTAGAAAGACTGAGTCATTTTCCTGAAAAAACTCAGAATTAACCAAACTGCATACCTGTTAGTTCAGAACAGGATGTCTTAACATCTGTTATGACATCTGAAAACCTGTCTACTGATTTAGGTAAATGTGATCATTTTGCAAAATGCTCGGATACGCACTTATAAACATCAGTACCTGTATGACAATATTTTTCTGCAAAGGTACCTAATGAATCAGTACATACTAAACTAGAATGTTATGACATCAGTCATGACATTCACACATACACTTGGGTTTTACCAAAAATGCAAGCCAATAACTAAACAACTACAGAAAGTGGTATCAAGAGTGGGAAGATTCTGATGGATACATCTTCAAATGCTGTGAAGAAGCCATTTGGAGGTAAAAAGGAGGTCAATACTGTCTTTGCCCAGAAGAGCCATAGTAAAAGTAGTCGCCATCAGTCTGTGGGAGCAATGTTAATTTCCAATCTGGCGCCTGTTCAACAACCACAACAGGTTAACCGACATAGGCCAGACACTCCACCGAGGTAGTTTACCAAAATTGGCATGCCTTTATCTCAGGCATTACAACATTTTCTGAAGGCTAAACTCATTTCACTACGGGATCCTACTCAGAATCCCAACACCTCGTCTCTAAAGTATAATCTAAACACGAGGTGTTCTTATCATTAAAGTCGTCCTGGTCATGACACCGAAAATTGTTGGGCTATGAAGAGCAAGATTCAGGACATGATTGATAATAAATAAACTGAGTTTAATCCTCCCGAAACTCCAAATGTGATTGTGGCACCTATGCTCAAGCATGTCAAGGATATAAGTATTGTTGAAGATGTGATGTACTTTACTTCTGTAAATGACATGGTTACTCCCCTCTCTACAATCAAGAATAACCTGCTACAAGTTGGTTTATTTCCGGGCTATGTTGAAGGATGTTATTGTTGTGCGGTTCAACCCAATGGTTGCGGGTTGCTGAAGGAAGGCGTTCAACGCCTGATGGATGAACATGTTATCCTAATTGAGAAGATTTCGAATTTGTGCCAAGATTTGTCTGTTATCTCAGGTACTCCTTTTAGGATCCCTTTCAAAGGTCCTATAAGGATTACCACCAATCCGAAAGCTTCTCGTTTGGTTATTACAACGCCCGGGCCTATCCCATATTCCTCAGACAAGGCCATCCCATGGAATTATGGGTATGACGTTTATTACCATGGCGTTAAACAAGAGTTGTCCGGTGAAGATAATGAAGAAGTTGATCCCAATATTGTCAATATTGCGGGGACTAGCAAAGTTTCCAGAAGTGGAAGGATTTTCTCTTCAGACATCTCTCCACCTGCTCAAGTTACGGTTACCAAGACAACTGCTGAGGCTCAGGGTAAAGATTCAGTGATAGAGCCTGCCCAGACAAAGGCGCCAAAGGAAGCTCTAGTCAAGGATACCTCTGGACAAGATTTGGAAGACGTTTTGAATATCATTCATAGAAGTGACTATAAAATTATGGAACAGCTTGGGCAGAACCCATCTAAAATCTCCATGTTATCTTTGTTGTTGTGTTCTGAAGCCCATGCAAATGCTTTAGTAAAGTTCTTAAAGACTACCCATGTGCCGCAAGAGATTTCGGTTGATCAATTTGGAAGTTACGTGGCTAGTCTGACAACTGACAATCATTTTGGTTTCTTCGAGGCTGGCTTGACTTCGGAGGGGAGAAATCACAATAGGGACATGTATGTCTCCATTGAATGCAAGGGCACTATGTTGGCCCATGTGTTAATTTATACGGGATCTTCCGTGAATGTTTTTCCAAAAGGCGCTCTTGACCGACTAGATTGTGAAGGGGTGGTGCTGAAGCCCAACAATATTATAGTTTGAGTCTTTGACAGATCGAAAATAATGGTGTGTAGAGAGGTAGATCTCCCGATCAAGGTGGGTTCACAAATATTTGAGTCCACTTTCTATGTCATGGACATCCGGCCGAATTACTATTGTTTATTGGGACGCCCTTGGATTCATGGGGCAGGTGCTATCACCTCCACCTTGCACCAGAAGCTAAAGTATCTGGTAAAAGGGAAGGTTGTTACTGTTTGTGGAGAGGAGGAATACATGGTCAGCCACCTTAATTTGTTCCGATACGTAGAGATGGACAGGAAATTTATTGAAACACCCTATCAAACCTTTGAAGTGATTTCTCCTGCTGCTGTTAAAGACGTTTCTGCTATTTAGAAAATCACCAAAACTCCATACAAGATGGCCTCCTTGAAAGATGCTAAGGCTGCTTTAAAAGAAGGTGGTAATACTATTTGGGGTCAGCTTCCTGATATCCCTTATAAATCTAACAAGTTTGGTATGGGCTTTAATGCAGAAGGTCAGAGGGCTGTTCGTCGCGCTCGTGCTGGGAGACCTCTGTTCCGTATCAGCAACAACGGGGTCAATGCTATAGAGGATGAAAATAGTGATTATGACTTCAACAATTGGATATTCCCTACCGTTGGTGATGGACTGGATAATTGGAAGGCAAAAGACATCTTTCCCATCTCCTTTAGTCAGGAGTAATAACTATGTTCCTGTCTTATTGTTTCCAAAAAAAGTTTTTGGCTATGTAATAAATGAATTTAAAACCTTGTGTCTTACCCGGGGCACGATGGTTCATTTATTAAAGGGTTGGTGATTCATAAACATTTGTTCATTCAATAAAAACATTGGACGTTTTGCATGAAAATTTTGTGATCTTTGTTTCTCTTTTGTCTTATTGCATTTTGAAATAGCTATGTGTTCTTACACACACCCATACACTACATTGCAGATCCTCATCCACTCTAGATCTCGTTGCTAACGATTCTTCTATTGCCGCTTATGACTTTGAAAATTCGATCTAACAAGCCGAGGATGAAGGTGAGGAAGATTGTGAAATACCTGGAGAAATTTCCAGACTCTTAATACAATAAAAAAGGCTATCCAACCACATGAAGAGCCGGTCGAAGTTGTAAACTTGGGTACCGAAACAGAAAAGAAAGAGGTCAATATCGGCACCAACTTAGAGAGCAGTGTCAAAAGCAAGTTAATCCAAATGATGCATGAATATGTCGAAATATTTGCTTGGTCTTACGAAGACATGCCAGAGATCGATACTGATATTGTGGTTCACCGTCTGCCAATGAAAAAGGGTTGTACCCCGATAAAACAGAAGGTTCAGCACATGCGTCCTGAAATGTCAATAAAGATGAAAGCCGAGGTCATGAAACAATTCAACGCAAGGTTCTTAGCAGTGACTTCATATCCGTAATGGGTTGCTAATGTTGTTCTGGTGCCAAAGAAAGACGACAAGGTACATATGTGCGTAGGTTATGGGGATCTGAACAGGGCGAGCCCCAATGATGACTTCCCACTGCGGCATATTGAGTTTTGGCCTACAACACCGCTCAACACAAGGTATTTTCCTTCATGGATGGCTTCTCAGGTTACAATCAGATCAAGATGGCACCTGAAGACATGGAGAAAACTACCTTCGTCACACAGTCTGACACTTTCTGTTACAAGGTTATGCCTTTTGGGTTAAAGAACATAGGGGCAACCTATCAGCGTGCCATGGTAGCTTTATTTCATGACATGATTCAACACAAGATACAAGTCTATGTCGACAACATGATAGCAAGGTCACAAATTGAAGAAGAGCACCTTGATCATCTACATAAACTATTTGAAAGACTGAGGAAGTTCAAGCTAAAGCTAAACTCGAACAAATTCACATTTGGAGTAAGATCCAGTAAACTCTTGGGTTTTATCATTAGTGGTAAAGGTATTGAGGTTAATCCTGCAAAGGTTAAAGCTATTTGAGAAATGTCGACTCCCCGTACCAAGAAGGAAGTCAAAGGTTTCTTAGGATGGCTAAATTAGATTTCCCGCTTCATTTCTCATTTAACTACTACTTGTGAGTTGATCTTCAAGATGCTAAAGAAAGATCAAGTAGTAAAATGGAACAATGACTGTCAATTAGCTTTTGATAAAATCAAGGCGTATCTACAAGAACCTCCTATTCTGATGCCACCAGTTGAAGGACGGCCTTTAATCATGTACTTAACAGTGCTAGAAAACTCAATGGGGGTGTGTACTGGGATAACATGACGAGTATGGTCGAAAAGAGCATGAAATATACTACCTTAGCAAAATGTTTACCGACTATGAAACAAGAAATCCACTGCTCGAGAAAACTTGCTGCACTTTGGCATGGGCTGCTCGCCGACTAAGACAGTATATGTTGACCCATACTACCTTATTGATATCTAAAATAGATCCCATCAAGTACATATTCGAGAAACTAACTCTCTTCAGAAGAATAGCTCTATGGCATATGGTCTTAACAGAATACGACATGCAATACACCACTCAAAAAGAAATCAAAGGAAGTGTATTGGCCGACCATTTTGTGCACCAGGCTGTAGACGACTATTAGTCTATGATCTTCATATTCCCGGACGAGAACATTATACTAGTAACAGATTATGAAGAACCTAGACCATATGAAGGACCTGAGCCAGGACCCCGAAGGACTATGGTTTTTTATGGAGCCTCCAATGCACTTGGCAACAGAATCGGTGCTATGATAACTTTTCTTTGATTGAACCAATAATATGGTTGAATATGAAGCGTGCATCATGGGTCTTAGGGATGCTATTGACCTGAGAATCAAGTTCTTAAGTGTGTATGGAGACTCAGCTTTGATGATCAGCTAGGTTAAGGGAGATTGGGATACAAAACACTCGAATCTCATTCCTTATGAAGAGAATGTGCTAACCTTGATCCTAGATTTTGAGGAATTCACTTTTGAACATATCCCACTGGAAGAAAATCAGTTAGCGGACGCATTGGCTACTATGTAATCCATGTTCAAGGTCAGATGGGACAATGAGGCTCCCATAATTACCATTGAAATATTCGATGAACTGACACACTGCTGTGAAATTGACATTGATAGAGTAGAGGAAATACTTTGGTTTCATGAGGTGAAAAGGTACCTTAAGGATCAAGAATACCCTGAAGGGGCATCAATCAATGACAAGAAACTCCTATGGAGGTTATCGGATAAGTTCTTGCTGAGCAATGAAATTTTGTACAAATGCAATCATGCTCCGACTCTACTTCATTGTATGGACAAGAAGGAAGCAGAAGAAATTATGCAAGATATGCACGAAGGTGTCTTCGGTACTCACTCCAGTGGTCATACTATGGCTAAAAAGATTTAAAGAGCTAGTTACTGTTGGTCAACTATGGAAACTGACTGTCACCACCACTCGAGAACTTGTCATAAGTGCAAAATTTACGCTGATAAAATTCATGTGCCTCCAGTACCTTTGAATGTCATGACTGCTCCTTGGCCACTGGCAATGTGGGGCATTGATATGATTGGAGAAATGAAGCCTACTGCCTCTAATGGATATCGCTTCATCCTCGTCACCATTGATTACTTTACAAAATGGGTTGAAGAAGCCTCATTCGGCTCTGTTACCAAGAATGTGGTCGCCCGATTCATCAAATATAACCTTATTTGTCAGTATGGCATCCCCGAAAGGATCATCACTTACAACGGTACCAATCTCAATAACACAATGATCACTGAGCTCTACACATATTTTAAGATCAATCATCACAACTCTTCTCCATACTGCCAAAGATGAACGACGCAGTGAAAGCCGCCAATAAGAATATAAAGAAGATCATACAGAATATGGTTGTGACATACAAAGATTGGCACGAGATGTTACTGCTCTCTCTTCATGAATATTGCACGTCCACTCGAACATGAACAAGGGGAACCCCATTCTCTCTGGTCTATGATATGGAAGTTTTCCTACCCGTCGAGGTTCAGATTCCTTCTACAAGGATCATGAAAGATGCAGACTTGGATGAAGACGAGTGGATTCAGACCAAGTTAAACCAATTAAATCTAATCTATAAGAAAAGGATTGAGGTTGTCTGTCAAGGTCAAATGTATCAGAAGCGCATGATCAAAGCATTCAACAAGAAGATCAAGCATCGAGTATATCAGGCTGGTGACTTGGTAATAAAGTGCATCATTCTACCGCGGGGTGATCCCAGGGGAAAATGGACTCGCACTTACGAAGGTCCATTTCTAATCAAAAAAATATTTTCTGGCGGAGCTATGATACTAACCACCATGGACAATGAAGATTTCCCGCACCCTGTGAATATGGACATAGTCAAAAGATACTACGAATAAAATTAGCCCGCTAGGTTGACTGGCCTAGGAAAAAATAAGAGCATCCCGACGAACCAAAAGGGTTCAGGAAAAAATCAAGGATATATATGAAAAGACTTTACACCCGGCAAGTCGAAAACCTGAAAATGTGACTTAGGCAAAAAAGAGTATCCAGGTGGACTGAAAACCCGAAAGGGCGGTTCAGGAAAAACATTAGGGATTAAAGCATATGACTATTTCCATATTGGATCCCTTACAACAAGCTTTATTACCAAAGTTAAAGTTCAAATGGTACATATCAATTCAATCAGCTTCTTCCAACAGCAAGGGATGAGATGCTTGAAGACATAGGGGCAATGGCAGAGTTGGAATCCAACGAGATCATTCCCACATAGCTATTATTTTGTTTAAACTTTATATTCTTTTCATGATGATTTCCCCTTATTGAGATCTTGTCTCTTTGTACAAAATCGCCTGTTTATGGGCAGACTATCAATAATAAATAAAAATTCAAAAATCAAACTTTTTCACTTTTCTATTTTGTTTGCAAAAACATCCAATGACTAAAATTGAATGAGCATATGCACATGAATACAATTGACTGTTAACAAATATATGCACAAAAACAGGAATAAGCAGCTACTCAAGACTCTAGGAGTTGGGATAACGTCCAAGCCATCCACAAATCCCCACAAAACCACTTCCATGAGATTATCCCTATAAAGTAATCTTCGTAAGTTCATATGTTCCCCGCAATTTCCCTGAAAGATTGCTCTAGCAGATAAAGGAGTATAGCCTTCTTCCCAGTAATATCTCCCATCTACGGAATACCAATCATTACAATTTATGGAAATTCTTCTCCCTAGTTGAGTTTTCAAAAACTGTAAAATACCCTACAGACTACTTCTCTCCAGCATAGTTCATTCTCCTTATCAAGGAGTTTCCCTCAATAGAGTATTCCTACATCAACAAGGTTTACTGCCCCAACAGAGTTTAGATTGTCGTCAACAAGTTTATTTTTCCAACAAGGTTTGTTTCCCCAGCGAAGTTCAATCTCTCAAATTTTGGTCTTCTTCTACCATACATTACTAGAAAGAATTCCTATCTCTAGTAAATGTCATCCCGGGTTGCTAACCCCAGAGAGTTGTTGCTAAGTTTGAAACTAGATCAGATATCGTTCAACCTTAGCCCCTCCAAACGAGTCGGTACCCGTATGAGAAACCCAATTAAACAACACCTCGAAGGGATATCCTTCTCTTTTATCCCCAGTCAGGGTATATAAGAATTATAATACCCAGTAGAGCAAGGAACACCAATGTCCCTAAACTCTTCTTCCCAAGCAGAAAATAACATTCCCCAGCGGAGTTTCCTCAAACTGAGAGTAGGAATCCCCAACGGAAACAATCCCTAGAAGATCGAAAATACACATACTCTCCATCCCCAGCAACAGGAAGGGATTCATTTTCCCCAGACAAAAATGATATCTGAGTTTATAAAAACACTTCAACAACATTTCATATTCATACATCATTTACGAACACCACAACATATGCACACAAAACGCATATAACATTGTCTCATTTATTTTGAGAACATCATTACATAATTCATTTCATACATCATGATATTTCATACAACTAACTCTTTACCTTTTCAGGAAAAGATCAATAAACAGACAAACATCACCAACTACTTATATGACCCGATGGTCTTCTCAAAGGCTGCATCTGGCAAAGGGCTATTTCAGCATTTTCCTCAGAAGGTCATTCTCATAAAGCATCCTCTGGCTCAGATTAAATCGACCAAAGATTTATTTTGATACTTCTTCCAGCGGACCTTTTTCTGGCTTAGATTAAATCAACTAAGATTTTTTATGATTTTTCTTCCAGTTAAATACAAAGAGACCTTTTCTGGCTCAGATTAAATCGACTAAATATTTATTCTGATACTTCTTCCAGTTAAAGATAAAGAGACCTTTTCTGGCTCAGATTAAATCAAACAAAGATCTATTCTAATACTTCTTCCAGTCGAAGACGGTCACAGATAGCTTCTGGATTAGATTAAATTGACCAAAGATTCATTTTGATACTTCTTCCAGTAGACATTCTTCTGGCTCATCTTAGATCGAGTGTAGATCTATTTTGGTACTTCTCTCGGTTGGAATCATTCGTAAAAATGTTCTGGCTCAGTTTAAATCAAGCGTGTTTTTATTCTGATACTGATTCCAGTCGAAAATGTTTTTTGGCTCAGTTTAGAGCAAGCTAGATTTATTCTGATACTTCTTCCAGATAAAAGCGAGCACAAGTATCTTCTGGCTCAGATTAAATCGACCATAGATTTATTCAGATACTACTTATAGTCGGGAAAAAAATTTGGCTCAGTATAAATCGACCGTAGGTTTATTCTGATACTTCTTCCAGATAAAGAAAGCATGGATATCTTCTGGCTCAGTTTAAATCAAGCATATATTTATTCTGATATTTCTTCCAGTTGAAGAGAAGCATATACCTCTTATGGCTCAGATTAAATCAACCATAAGATTTATTCTGATACTTCTTCCAGTTTAAGTGAGCATTTACTTTGGATGGATCTATAAGCCCCTATCTGACAACTCTCTATCACCTCTCCAAATGGCATCTATAAACCCATTCCCAAACATCATCACTTCTTTCACGGACAAGTGCAAATTTTTGGGCACTTAAGTGTTCAATCATCTTCTACCTTCAAGTCACGAAAGGCAGACATGCCAATATAACTCTTCAGGTTTAAGAAGATTGAACAAGGGCAGCTGTTGTACCCTAAAATTTTCCCTCCCATTTATCTCAAGACATTCTTCAAAGGCTTCTCAAATACTCAAGGATCTCAAGGGATGATCAGTCAAATGCTCCTCATAAGTCAATGGTCTACAACTAGGGTTTGGTCTTTCTCAAAGAAATTTGGTTTGCAAAGGTCTCAAATGGTTCTCATGGTTCATCATAGGTCCTCAATAAGATTCATGTTAATTTTCAAGTCTTGCATCACAAGTTTGCTCAGTCAATGGCTCATATGATTGAAAATCAACTATATTGGGTAAAATGTCAACTATGGTCAACATACAGTCAAACTTCAAGATTTTTT
Source organism: Vicia faba (assembly GCA_948472305.1). Classification (NCBI taxonomy): domain Eukaryota; kingdom Viridiplantae; phylum Streptophyta; class Magnoliopsida; order Fabales; family Fabaceae; genus Vicia; species Vicia faba. The sequence goes on from OX451735.1 coordinate 590,609,967, forward strand.
GACAACATCAACATTTTGAAGTGATATTCATCATTTGATCAAGGTTTGATCATGATTCCTCAATAAAATCCCTCAAATCATCAAAAGTCAAAAATTGTCAAATTAGGGTTTCCTTAGGAGAAGTCAACTGAACTTTAACCAAGCATAACTTTCACATGCTTTATCAACTTTTCCCCAACCAAAGTCCATTTGGAAGAAAATTCAATTCTATAAAACTTTTTTTGTATGCTGAAATCAAAAAGTGCTACATTTAAAAGATATGAGCTAATACATTATAGGTTATTTTCAAAAGTCAACAAAAGACACTTTTTGTCAATGAAACTTATATCAAGATAATATCTCCAAATGCAAAAATGATCAAAAGTGAAAGTGTAAAGAACATCTTGAGCTTTTCAAAAATTCCAAGATGACCTTCAAAATATTAAAATTGAGCAAGTCATAAGTTGTTCAAGTTGGGAAATTTTGAAGGAATTCATGAAATGTAAAATGAACAAGCTTGAGATTTGAACTTATGGCCTAACTTTTTGAGCTTCATACATGCTCATGACATCATAAGATACTTTTAAGCTCACTCACATCATGCCCTACTTTTTGTCGTTATTTTATTTATATTTTACTTTGTTTTATTCAAATAAACTCAAAATAAATAAGTAAATTAGGAATTAAATGGGCCAGGCGCATGAATTGTCTTCTTAGAGCCTAAATCAACATACTACTGCCTGCCACAACCTTTCCAAAATTGTGCAAGCATAAGAAAGGAAAGAATACCTCAAGTTGGCAATATTTCAAATTGTTTGATTTTGGATTTAGTATGGCATCATTGCTTTGCTCTCTTTCAATATATGTTAGCTCAAATCATTCCTCTATATAATGCAACCAAAGCTATGCCAAAGAGACACGAAACCACTGCATAAGAGAGAGCTCTATAATTCTCAAAATTCCAAAAAGTTACAAAAATCCGTGACTACACTCCCAGCCCATATCAATCCAAACTAAAACTATCAATCCACTACTGAGGTCCCCAGGAGTCCTCCAGAGCCCAGATTCAAGCCTTACGCATCCCAGATCCTCCTTATAATCATTCCACGGTATTGGTAAATAACTTGATTCTAAACTCTCTGATCATGTGATTTAAATAAATATTATGCATGCATTCATATTATTATTAATGTTTAGAATAAGTCTAACGTGTTACATGTGAGTTTGGGCGCATGAATGAGATCGTTCCATTATTAGGGAAGAATTTTTATGTACCTTCGTATCCCTAATTCCAGGCTATTTCAGACAAAACTGACATCACCAATGGATTCGTAGCATACGATTTAGGGGGGGTTAGGGTTAATTTGGGGTTTTAAATCTTGTTGTTTTGCAGGTTTGATTTTAAGGCAATCGGAGAAGAAGGAGTTGACCACTTTGAGGGGTGGTCTGACTCGTCGGAGCAATCGCGTGGAAAAACAAAATAATACGATTAGTTCGTTCAGAATCCATGGGGACCACATGGGCGCGCATGTATTTTGACTGATGACATCAACATGTATTTTGAATTATATTTATCTCGTTTAACATATGTACCGGATGAACATGCTACCCCAATGGAAACACACTTGCACATAAAGACTCTCATACGCCTGGTCTTGTGTTAGAGCCAGGCGTGAGACATTTTATTTTTCCATATTTCTCATTTCAGGTCCAGTCTAGGCAGTCCCAGCGCGCGCATGGTGCAACTCCAGCCACCTCCATTAGATCTCATCAAGCCATATCTCAAGGCCTCAAACGCGTGTTCCCACCATGGATCATTAAAGGCCCAGCCACACAGGATCCAGCATAAACTCCTGGGTTTATTTGTTAATGGTCCTAGCAAATTCTGAAGCACAACCCCCCATTTACTTTAGTTTTGGCCCATTTGTAATTTTAATTTTTTTGTTTTATCATTTTTTTGTTTTGTTTTAATTTATTTAAAATAAAATCAGAAAAAATAACAAAATCATAAAAACCAAAAAAAGATTAGATTTAGTTTTTTTTTTTATTAATTTAAGTTTCACAAATAAAATTAATTAATTTAATCACTTTGTTTTTTTATTAAAAATTAATTATATTTAGGTTTCATAATTAAATTAGTTTTCTAAACAAAAAAACACCAATAACATTTTCTAACACTTAGAATTTTTCTAGGATTTTTAGATATCTTTTCCCTCTTCCATCTCCGCGTATTTATTTCCGTATTATTATTTTCCATAATATTGTAATTGTCCATAGTTTGTAATAGACAAATAGGTCCCCTTTACATTTTTTATCCCCAATTTTTGGTTTGTAATTCCCCATCCTCGAAGCTTTGTAATATCGTAGATTTAATTTCTGCATTTTTTTCTTTTCGCACTACTGTATGGATGCATGTACATATTTATCTGTTAGCTTAATAGGGTTGCATGATAAGACTTAAAAGAAAACGGTAGAAAACATAACATCCAAGATAAAGATAACTGAAACACAATACACTTCACACATACGCACCTCTAAAGTACCCCCACTTCTTGCCTTCGAAAAATAACAGTCGCGTCTCTCGAACGTGGGATGTTTTAGCAAAGACCATTTGGTTAAAATATCATAGTCCCTCGATGACCCTTCGATTCTTCCTTGGTAAATGATCTTAGTTACTTAGGATAATTTCTAAAGTGTCTTACGAGTTGCCTTCGTGACCGTACCATGACCCGCGCCTGTCCCTCACAACATCCAATGATAGGGCTACCTACTAACTAATGGTAGGATAGCACTATCTAAAGGAAAAAAAGAAAAGAAAAAAGATCTTTTGAGTAGGTAGATAGCTTATAGTTACTTACTCACAAAACAAAACAAATTATCGCACATACACTCTCTTTTCTAAATATTTTAAAACACAAAACACTTTGTATGCATTCTCAATGATGAGAGAATCATTACAAAGTTTGCCACACTGAGGAAACTTTCCAAAATATTTTAAAAAAATACACTTACAAAAAAAAGAATTTTCAAAGTGAGCTAGCAACAAAGAGCCCGTAGATAACTACGGATGACAAGGGTGCTAACACCTTCCCTTTTCATAACCTAACCCCCTTACTAAGAAAAACTCTCGAAAGGTCTTTCCTGTTATTTTCACCCTTTCCTTCATTAGAAAAAAGAAAAGTCGGTGGCGACTCTTGCTAACCGTAATATTTGCGATAAAATGCAAAATCCATTAATGTCAGTTCTCCAACCGTATTACAGAACTGACGACTCTGCTCGGGATAAACTAAAGTGGGGTTACTTTAGAGATAGTTCACATTTAAATGGTTTCACTATTTGACTTGCCTGATTTATGCTTAAAGGGTTGTTTGGGTTATTCTTGTATAGATGATATACCCGAATGTCGGGAATTTTAGGTAAGTAGCAATATATCTTGAAAATTGTACGGTATACACCGATACAGTTGAAGCAATGGCTACATTAGTGCGACACATTGGTTGGTGCCAGTGTCCATTGAGTTAAGTTAAGGAGAATGTTGGGCTGCCGCATGGTGTCATAAAACACTAACTGACCTTAGAACCATAGTTGACATAACTTAGCCATTACAAGGTAGAGAGATAGTCGGCTTTGGTGCAAACTGAAGTTGGTTGATACTCGATGCTACACTCATTGATGTCGGACTCTCAGGATATTTCATTTGCAAATCAGATGCTTGAGATGAAATAATGCCCGAGAGAAAGATTGGTCATATTGAGACTCCTAGAACCCAGTTAGCTTCTTTTAGGACTGGTTGAGCCAACTAAAACTTCAAGAGGGTACTTACCTATAACTCCATGCAAGCTTTAGCTTAAGGCATTGTGTCTTTTTCTTGTGTATGATTAAACTGTTCGAACATAAAATCATGAATCATAACATTCATACCATTTCACTTCTACTAACCATTTCAAGGACCGTGGAAATTATCTTTGTTCTATTTTGCAGACTATGGCCTCCGCTCGCAGAAACACTATCCGGGTTAGCTTTTTAATGGTGCCACCTCAACTTAAAGAGTTAGTTTCAAGGGTTCCTGAAAGTTCTTCATTTATCAGAAGGCATGGTCGACTGCTCAGTCTGGTTACTCCAGGTTTTGACGAAGATATAATTAGTGTCCTCTTCAAGTTCTTTGACCCTGCACATCATTGCTTCACCTTTCCCGATTATTAGTTGGTACCCAATATGGAAGAGTTCTCTCAATTACTGAGAGTACCTGTTCTTGATCAGACGTTGTTCACCGGTTTAGAGGAAGCTCTGAAACCAGAAGTTATTGTAGAAACTTTACATCTGACATTATATCCAACTGGGAAACAAGAGGCGGATTCAAAGGTTTTTTTGCTAAATTTCTGTTGTAAAAAGCTCAACTATTCCTAGAAGCTAAGAGTTTCCATGCCTTTGATGATATCTTGGCTCTTCTAATATATGGGTTGGTACTATTCCCTAATCCATACCAACTCAATGATGTGAATGCCATCAAGATTTTTCTCGTTTATAATCATGTGCCTACCTTTCTCGGAGATATTCTGCATTCTCTTCACACACGTACTATGAAGAAGCAAGGAACTCTCATGTCTTGTATACCTCTTCTATCCAAGTGCATTATTTTGCACCTTCCCTGCTCGGTAATGAAGAATGAACAAGGTTTTAGGTGGTCGAAAAGAAATAATGTCACTTTCTCATAAAGACATCTACTAGTGTTCCCAATCTAATGAAGACATCACTATCATTGATTGTTGTGGGGAATTCCATAATTTTCCACTCCTCGGCATTAGGGGAGGTATTAATTACAACTCTTCCTTGGCTTTACGTCAGTTTGGTTACGCTCCAAGAGATGTTCCTCATGACACACTTATCAAGGGTATTGTGTTCGCTTATGAAAGTGATCTTCAAGGTTATCTTTGGAGGTTTATACGTGCTTGGGGCATGGTATGCAAGATTGAGAGTAGGACCTTAAGGCATAAGAATTCAATCCCTCTGGAGCCTTACATCAAATGGGTATGAGCTTGCGCTCAAAACCTTATGATTCCATATCCATTTATCTTACCAGTGATTATGGAGCCTGTTGTCGAAGGATACATTTCTCGCACTATCCTCCATCCAGACATGCCTACGATCTTGAAGAATTGCAGAAGTCTTGGATTCAACTGAAGGAAGAATGAGACAACTTTGAGACTTAATTCTGCACAAGTTAGAAGAAAGTGTTGGAGCTCACAAAGAAACTCCACGAGGAACAGAGCCTTAATGCATACATCAGCATAAAGAGGAAGCGTCCTTGGGAAACTTAAGTCTTAGATTTTAAGAGTTCATTTTGTTTTCTTTTTAAGAAATTGTTGTTTTCATTGTAAGCATAAAAAGGCATTTTGTAATTCTTGGATTCACTAATAAAATCTTTGTTTTTGTTTCCCCTTTTTTAAGCAAAGTTGAATCTCCTATGGTCCTTGAAATCATTGCATTTACATATCATGCATCATTTCATAACAGGTTTGTCACACAGGTTTCTCATTTTCTCGCTGTTTATTTCAGCAGAATAATGGCCCGCGAACAAACCGTATAGGATCTCAAGGCTCAACATGCACAATTCCAAGAGACTTTCATGAATCTGGCATATGGGTAGAAAGAGATGTTGGCGCTCGTCGCCAAGAAAAAGAAGACCAAGAAGCCGGTTGTTGTCCTCAATATAGGGAGAAGGTTCAAAGGTCCTGCTCAACCAGTCTAAATGGAAGATGTCTCCTTTGAAGAAGACGACAACCAGGATGAAGATGGTAGAAGCATCAAGAATGAAGGCATGAACCATCAGGGTTATGAGAATACTTCTGAAGATGAAGACTTTTCTAACGAACAATATCCTCCTACGACTTATAGATATAAGCAACTGAAGGACAAACTCAAGGCTATGGAAATCCAGAAGGTACTTGGATTAGATTTTGGTGAATTAGGTCTAGTTCTAGGGGTGGTAATCCCACCTAAGTTTAAGGTACCTGTCTTTGCCAAATACGATGGGGTCTGTTGTCCTAAACTCCATTTAAGGTCATATGTTTGGAAGATATAGCCTCACACTGCTGACCGGAAGTTTGGGTCCATTTCTTCCAAGAGACTTTAGCAGACACTCAATTGGAATGGTTCTATCAGCTGGAGGGAACCCATATACACACATGGGAAGACTTGGCTCCTTCTTTCTATAAGCAGTGCCAATATAACGCTAATATGGCACCGACTCGAGTACAACTGCAGAATATGTCCATGGGCTCTAATGAAGGGTTCAAGGAATATGCACAAAAATGGAGGGACTTGGATAGAAGGGTGCAACCTCCCTTGACTTATCGGGAAATGGTAGATATGTTCATGGGCACTCTGACAGGCCCGTTCTTTAATTTGTTGATTGGAAGCTCGTCGTCTGGGTCTACACAGATGATTTCGACTGTGGAAAGAATTGAAAGCAGTATCAAGAGTGGGAAGATTTCGATGTCGACATCTTCAAATGCTGTGAAGAAGCCATTTGGAGGTAAAAAGGAGGTCAATGTTGTCTATGTCCAGAAGATCCATTGTAAAAGTAGCCGCCATCAGTTAGTGGGAGAAGTGTTGATTTCTAATCTGGCGCATGTTCAACAACCACAACAGGTTAACCAACAAAGGTCAGGCACTCGACCTAGGTAGTTTACCAAAATTGGCATGCCTTTATCTCACGAATTACAAGATTTGCTAAAGGTTGTACTCATTTCACTGCAAGATCCTCCTTAGAATCCCAACACCTCCTCTCCAAAGTATAATCCAAACGCGAGGTGTGCTTATCATTCAAACTGTCCTGGTCTTGACACCAATAATTGTTGGACTCTGAAGAGCGAGATTCAGGACATGATCGATAATAAATAAACTGAGTTTAATACTCCCGAAACTCCAAATGTGATTACCGCACCTATGCTCAAGCATGACAAAGATATAAGTATTATTGAAGATGTGATGTACATTACTTCTGTAAATGACAAGGTTACTCCCCTTTCTACAATCAATATTAATATGTTACAAGTCGGTTTATTTTTGGGTTGTGTTAAAGGATGCTATTGCTGTGCAGTTCAACCCAATGGATGCGGGTTGCTGAATGATTGCGTTCAACGCCTGATGGATGAACATTTTATCCTTATTGAGAAGATTTTGAATTTGTGCCAAGATTTGTCTGTTATCTCCGGTACTCCTTTTAGGATCCCTTCCAAAGGTCATATAAGGATTACCGCCAATCTGAAAGCTGCTCCTTTGGTTATTTCAATACCCGGGCCTATCCCATATTCCTCAGAGAATGCCATCTTGTGGAATTATGGGTCTGACGGCTATTACCATGGCATTAAACAAGAGTTGTCTGATGAAGATAATGAAGAAGTTGATCCCATTATTGTCAATATTGCGGGGACTAGAAAAATCACCAGTAGTGGAAGTATTTTCTCCCCAGAAATCTCTCCACCTGCTTAGGTTATGGTTACCAAGACAACTTCTGAGGCTCGGGGTAAAAAGTCAGTGATAGAGCCTTCCCAGACGGAGGCGCCAAAGAAAGCTCCGGTCAAGGATACCTCTGGATAGGATTTGGAAGAAGTTTTGAAGATCATTCGCAGAAGTGAATATAAAATTGTGGAACAGCTGGGGCAGACCCCGTCTAAAATCTCCATGATGTCTTTTCTACTGTGTTCTGAAGTCTGTGCGAAGGATTTAGTAAAGTTCTTAAAGACTTCCCATGTGTCGTAAGATATTTCGGCTGATCAATTTAGAAGTTACGTGGCTAGTCTGACAACTGACGATGGTTTGGGTTTCTCCTATGTTGACTTGATTCTGGAGGGGAGAAATCCCAATATGGCCCTGTATGTCTCCATTGAATGCATGGGAACTACATTAGCCCATGTGTTAATTGATACAGGATCTTCCCTGAATGTTCTGCCAAAGGGTGCTCCCGACCGACTAGATTGTGAAGGGGTGGTTCTGAAGCCCAACAATATCATAGTTTGAGCCTTTGACGGGTCGAAGATAATGGTGCATGGAGAGGTAGATCTCCCTATCAAGGTGGGTTCACAAATATTTGAGTCCAATTTCTATTTCATGGACATCCGGCCGACTTACTATTGTTTATTGGGACGCCCTTGGATTCCTGGGGCAAGTGTTGTCACCTCCACCTTGCACTAGAAGCTAAAGTATCCGATAAAAGGGAAGGTTATTAATGTCTGTGAAGAGGATGAATACATGGTAATCCACCTCAATTTGTTTCGATACGTAGAGATGGACGTAGAATTTATTGAAACACCCTGTCAAACCTTTGAAGTGATTTCTCCTACTGCTATTGAAGATGTTTCTGCCATTCCGAAAATCACCAAAACTCCGCACAAGATGGCCTCCTTGAAAGATGATAAGGCTGCTATAGAAGAAGGTGGTAGTACTATTTTGGGTCAGCTTCCTGATATCCCTTATAAATCTAACAAGTTCGGTCTGGGATTTACTGCAGAAGGTCAGAGGGTTGTTCTTCGCGCTCGTGTTAGGAGACCTCTATTCTGTATCAGCAATAACATGGTCAATTCTATAGAGGATGCAGACAGTGATTGTGACTTCAATAGTTGGATATTCCCTACCATTGGTGATGGACTGGATAATTGGTAGGAAGAAGACATCTTTCCCATCTCCTTTAGTCAGGAATAATAGATATATTCCTGTCTTATTGTTTTCAAAAAAAGTTTTTGGATATGTAATAAACAATGACTTTAAAACCTTGTGTCTTACCCGGGGCACGATGGTTCATTTCTTAAAGGGTTGATGATTCATAAACATTTGTTTATTCAATAAAAACATTGGATTTTTTGCATGAAAATTTTGTGATCTCTATTTTTCTTTTGTCTTATTGCATTTTCAAATAGCTATGTATTCTTACACACACCCACACACTACATTGCAGATCCTCATCAACTCTAGATCTCGTTGATAACGATTCTGCTATTGCCGCTTATGACTTTGAAAATCCGATCTACCAAGCCGAGGATGAATATGAGGAAGATTGTGAAATTCCTGGAGAACTGGCCAGACACTTAATACAAGAAGAAAAGGCTATCCAACCACATAAAGATCTAATCGAAGTTGTAAACTTCGGTACCGAAACAGACAAGAAAGAAGTCAAGATCAGCGCCGACTTAGAGAGAAGTGTCAAAAGCAGGTTAATCTAATGTATGTCAAAATCTCTTCTTAGTCATACGAAGACATGCCAGGGCTCGTCACACAGTGGGGAACTTTCTGTTACAAGGTTATGCCTTTTGGGTTAAAGAACGCCGGGGCAACCTATCATTTTGCCATGGTAGATTTATTTCATGACATGATTAATCAGGAGATAGAAGTCTACATCGGGACATGATAGCAAGGTCAAAAACTGAATAAGATCACCTTGATCATCTACGTAAACTATTTGAAAAACCGAGGGAGTATAAGCTAAGACTAAACCCGAACAAGTTCACCTTTGGGGTAATATCTGGTAAACTCCTAGGTTTCGTCGTCAGTGGTAAAGGTATTGAAGTCAATCCTGCAAAGTTTAAAGATATTCGAGAAATTTTGTCTCCCCATATTAAGAAGGAAGTCATACGTTTCTTAGGAAGGATTAATTACATTACCCGTTTCATTTCTCATTTAACTGGTACTTGCGAGCCGATCTTTAAGTTGCTAAAGAAAGATCACAAAATAAAATGGAATGATGACTTTCAAATAGACTTTGATAAAATCAAGGAGTATCTACAAGAACCTCTTATTCTGATGCCACCACTTGAAGGACGTCCTCTAATCATGTACTTAATAGTGCTAGAAAACTCAATGGGGTGTGTACTAGGACAACATGACGAGTCTGGTCGAAAAGAGCATGCAATATACTACCTTAGAAAAAAGTTTACTGACAGTGAAACAAGATATTCACTGCTCAAGAAAACTTGTTGCGCTCTGGCATGGTCTGCTCGCCGGCTAAGACAGTATATGTTGACCCATACTACCTTGTTGATATTTAAAATAGATCCCATCAAGTACATATTCGAGAAGGAAGTTCTCTCTGGAAGAATAGCTCGATGGCAGATGGTCTTAACAGAATACAACATCCAATACACCACTTAAAAAGCAATCAAAATAAGGGTGTTGGACGACCATTTGGCGCACCAGGCTGTAAACGACAATCAGTCTGTGAACTTCGAATTCCCGGACGAGAACGTTATGCTAGTAACAGATTATGAAGAACCTGGACCGTATGAAGGACCTAAGCCAGGATCTTGGTGGACTATGGTTTTTGATGGAGCCTCCAATGCACTTGGTAACGAAATTGGTGTTGTGATCATCTCCCCCTCAGGTTGCCTTACGCCCTTCACTGCCAGACTTTGCTTTGATTGCACCAATAATATGGCTGAATACAAAGCGTACATCATGGGTCTTAGGGCTACTATTGACTTGAGAATCAAGTTCTTAAATGTGTATGGAGACTCAGCTTTGGTGATCAATCAGGTTAAGGGAGATTGGGATATGAAACACCTGAATCTTATTCCTTATAAGAGAATTTGCTAATCTTGATCATGTATTTCGAGGAAATCACTTTTGAGCATATCCCAAGGGAAGAGAATCAATTGACAGACACATTGGCTACTATATCATCCATGTTCAAGGTCAGATGGGAAAATGAGGCTCCTAGAATTAACATTGAAAGATTCGAAAAATTAGTTACTGCTGTGAAATTGACACTACTAGAGTAGAGGAAAAACTTTGGTTTCATGAGGTGAAAAGGTACCTTGAGGCTCAAGAATACCCTGAAGGGCATCAATCAACGACAAGAAATTACTACGGAGGTTCTCAGCTAAGTTCTTCCTTAGCAATGGAATTCTGTACAAACGTAATCATGATTCGACTTTGCTTCGTTGTATGGACAAGAAGGAAGCAGAAGAAATTATGCAAGATATGCACAAAGGCGTCTTTGGTACTCACTACAGTGGGCATACTATGTCTAAAAAGATTTTAAGAGCTGGTTACTATTGGTAGACTATGGAAGCTGACTGTCACCACCACTCGAGAACTTGTCATAAGTGTCAAATTTACGTTGATAAAGTTCATGTGCCTCTAGTACCTTTGAATGTCATGAATGCTCCTTGTCCATTCGTAATGTGGGGCCTTGATATGATTGGAGAAATCAATCCTACTGCCTCTAATGTACATCGCTTCATTCTCGTCGCCATTGACTACTTTACAAAATGGGTTGAAGCAGCCTCACTCGCCCGTGTTACCAAGAATATGGTTGTCCGGTTCATAAAACATAACCTTATCTGTCAGTATGGCATCCCCAAAAGGATCATCACAGACAACAGTACCTATCTCAATAACACAATGATCACCGAGCTCTGCATGCAATTCAAGATCAAGCATCACAACTCTTCTCCGTACTATCCAAAGATTTATGGTGCAGTGGAAGCCGCCAATAAGAATATAAATAATATCATACAAAATATGTTTGTCACATATGAAGATTGGCATGAGATGTTACCATTCCCTCTTCACGGCTATCTCACTTCGACTCAAACATCAACTGGGGCAACCACATTCTCTCTGGTCTATGGTATGGAAGTTGTCCTACCTATCGAGGTTCAGATTCCTTCTCTAAGGATCATGAAAGATGCAGAGTTGGACGAAGACGAGTGGATTTAGACCAGGTTAGACCAATTGAATCTAATCAATGAGAAAAGGCTTGCGGCTGTCTGTCACGATCAGACGTATCACAAGCGCATGATCAAAGCATTCAACAAGAAGATCAAGCATCAGGTATATCAGGATGGTGACTTGGTAATAAATTGCATCATTCTACTTCAGGGTGATCCAAGGGGCAAATTGACTCCCACTTACGAATATCCATTTGTAATCAACAAAATATTTTCTGGCGGAGCTATGATACTGACCACCATGGACGGTGAAGATTTCTCGCACCCTATGAATGCGGGTATAGTCAAAAGATACTATGCATAAAAACAACCCGTTAGGTTGACTGGCCTAGGCAAAAATAAGGGCATCCTGGCAACCAAAAAGGATTCAGGTAAAAATCAGGGATATATATGAAAAGACTGTACACCCGGTAAGTCAAAAAATAGAAAAGGAGGCTTGGGAAAAAAAGGGTATCCCGATGGACTGAAAACCCGAAAGGGCGATCAAGGAAAAAATTAAGGATTAAAGCTTACGACTATGTCCCCATTGGATCACTTACAACATGCTTTATAACCAAATTCAAAGTTCAAACGGTACAGATCAATTCAATCAGCTTCTTCCGACAGCAAGGGATGAGATGCTTGAAGACCTAGTGGCAAGGGCAGAGTTGGAATCCGACGAGATCATTCCCATATAGCTATTACTTTGTTGACACTTTGTATTCTTTTCATGAAAATTTCCCGTTATTGGGATTTCTGTCTCTTTGTACAAAATCGTCCGTTTATGGGCAGACTATCAATAAGAAATACAAATTCAAAAATCAAACGTTTTCACTTTTTCTATTTTTTTCCAAAAACGTCCAACGACTAAAATCGAATGAGCATATGCATATGAATATAATTGACTGTTAAAAAATATATGCACAAAAACAGGAATAAGCAGTTACTCAAGAATCTAGGAGTTGGGATAACGTCCAAGCCATCCAGAAATCCCCACAGAACCACTTTCATGATATTATCCCTATGAAGTAATCTTCGTAAGTTCATACGTTCCCCACAATTTCCCCAGCAGATCGCTCTGGCAGATAAAGAAGTATAGTCTTCTTCCCAATAATATCACCCATCTTTGGAATCCCAATCACTACAGTGTATGGAAATTCTTCTCCCCAGTTGAGTTTTCAAAAACTGTAAAATCCCCTGCAGACTACTTCTCTCCAGCATAGCTCATTCTCCTCAGCAAAGTATCCCTCTGTCAACAGGGTTTACTTCCCCAGCGGAGTTCAGATTGCCATCAACAGGTTTATTTCCCCAACAGGGTTTATTTCCCCAGAGAAGTTCAATCTCCCCAGTTTGGGTCTGCTTCTACCATACAATACAAGCAAGAATTCCTATCTCTAGCAAATGACAGCCCAGGTTGCTATCCCCAGAGAGTTGCTACAAAGTTTGACACTGGATCAGATATTTTTGAACCTTAGTCTCTCGAGATGAGTCGGTACTCGAATCATAAACTCGGTTAAACAACACCTCAGAGGGATATCCATCTCTTTTATCCCCAGTTAGGGTATACAAGAATTATAATCCCTAGTAGAGCAAGGAACACCAATGTCCCTTAACTCTTCTTCCCAAGCAGAAATCAACATTCCTCAACGGATTTTCCTTAAACAAAGAGCAGGAATCCCCAACGGAAACAATCCCCAGAAGATTGAAGATACACATACTCTTCATCCCAAGCAATAGTCAGGGATTCATTTTCCCCATACAAAAATGATGTCCGAGTTTATAAAAACACTTTAACAACATTTCATATTCATACATCATTTACGAACAACATAACATATGCACACAAACCTCATATAACACTATCTCATTTATTTTGAGAACATCATTACACAATGCATTTCATACATCATGACATTGCATACAACTAAATATTTACCTTTTTAGAAAAAGATCAATCAACAGACAAACATCACCAACTACTTATATGACCCGACAGTCTTCTCAAAGGCGGCATCTGACAAAGGGCTATTTCAGCATTTTACTCAGAAGGTCATTCTCAAAAAGCATCCTCTGGCTCAGACCAAAGATTTATTCTGATACTTCTTCCAGCGGACCTTTTTCTGGCTCAAATTAAATCGACTAAAGATTTATTCTGATATTTCTTCCAGTTAAAGACAAAGAGACCTTTTTCTGGCTCATATTAAATCGACTAAAGATTTAATCTTATACTTATTCCAGTTAAAGACAAAAAGACCTTTTCTGGCTCAGATTAAATCAACCAAAGATTTATTCTGATACTTCTTCCATATAAGATGGTCACAGATTGCTTCTGGCTCAGATTAAATCGACCAAACATTTATTTTGATACTTCTTCTAGTAGACATTCTTCCGGCTCAGCTTAGATCGAGCTTAGATCAATTCTGATACTTCTCTAGGTTAGAATCAGTCGTAAAAATATTCCAGCTCAGTTTAAATCAAGCGTGTATTTATTCTGATACTTCTTCCAGTCGAAAACATTTTCTGGCTCAATTTAGATCAAGATAGATTTATTCTGATACTTCTTCCAGATAAAAGCAAGCACAAGTATCTTCTGGCTCAAATTAAATTGACCATAAATTTATTCTGTTACTTCTTCCAGTCGAAAAACATTTTCTAGCTCTGTAAAAATCGGCCGTAGGTTTATTATGAAACTTCTTCCAAATAAATAAAGTATGGATATCTTCTGGCTCAGTTTAAATCAAGCATAGATTTTTTCTGATACTTCTTCTAGTTGAAGACAAGCATATACCTCTTCTGGATCATATTAAATCAACCATAAGATTTATTCTGATACTTCTTCCAGTTGAAGTCAGAAATTACTTAAGATGGCATCTATAAGCCCATCTCCAACTAATCTTCATCACCTCTCCAAATGGAATCTCTAAGCCCATTCCCAAATAACATCACTTCTTGCACGGGCGAGTGCAAATTTCTGGGCACTTAAGTGTTCAATCATCTTCTACCTTCAAGTCACGAATGGCGGACATGCCAATCTAACTCTTCAGATTTAAGAAGATTGATCAGGGGTAGCTTTTGTACCCCAAAATTTTCCCTCTCATTTTTCTCAAGACATTCTTCAAAGGCTTCTCAAATACTAAAGGATCTCAAGGGATGATCAGTAAAATGCTCCTCCTAAGTCAAGGGTCTACAACTAGGGTTTTATCTTTCTCAAAGAAATTTGGTTTGCAAAGGTCTCAAATGGTTCTCATGGTTCATCATAGGTCCTAAACAAGGTTCATGTAAAGTTTCATGTATTGCATCACAATTTTGCTCAGTCAATGGCTCACATGATTGAAAATCAACTATATTGGGTAAAAGTCAACTATGGTCAACATACAGTCAAACTTCAAGATTTTTTGACAACATCAAGATTTTGAAGTGGTATTCATCATTTGATCAAATTTTTATCATAATTCCTCAAGGAAAGCCCTTAAATCATCAAAAGTCAAGAATTGTCTAATTAGGGTTTCCTTAAGAGAAGTTATTTAAACTTTGACCAAGCATAACTTTCACATGCTTCATCAATTTTTCCCTAACCATAGCCTATTTTGAAGAAAATTCAATTTTCTACAACTTTGTTTTAATGCTCAAATCAAAAAAGTGCTTCATTTGAAAGATATCAGCTAATACATTATATGTCATTTTCAAAAGTCAACAAAAGACATTTTTTTTCAAGGTAATTTACATCAAGATAATGTCTCCAAATGCAAAAATGATCAAAAGAGAAAGTGTAAAGAACATCTTGAGCTTTTCAAAAATTCCAAGATCACCTTCAAAAGATTAAAATTGAGCAAGTCATGAGTTGTTCAAGTTCGGAAATTTTGAAGGAATTCATAAAATGTAAAATGAACAAGCTTGAGATTTTGAACTTATGGCCTAACTTTTTGAGCTTCATACATGCTCATGACATCATAAGATACTTTTAAGCTCACTTACATCATGCCCTACTTTTTGTCGTTATTTTATTTATATTTTGTTTTGTTTTATTCTAATAAACTCAAAATAAATAAATAAAATAGGAATTAAATGGGCCAGGCGCATGAATTGTCTTCTTATAGCCCAAAACAACATACTACAGCCTGCCATAACCTTTCCAAAATTGTGCAAGCATAAGAAAGGCAATAATACCTCAAGTTGGCAAGTTTTCAAATTGTTTGATTTTGGATTTAGTATGGCATCATGGCTTTGATCCCTTTCCATATATGTTATCTCAAATCATTCCTCTATATAATGCAAGCAAAGTTATGCCAAAGAGACACAAAACCACTACATAAGAGAGAGCTCCATAATTCTCAAAATTCTAAAAAGTTGCAAAAATTTGTGGCTACACTCCCAGCCCATATCAATCCAAACTAAAACCATCAACCCACTCATGAGGTCCCCAGGAGTCCTCTAGAGCCCAGATTCAAGCTTACGCATCCCATATCCTCCTCATAATCATTTTGGTAAAAAGTTTGATTCCAAACTCTTTGATCATGTGATTTAAATAAATATTATGCATGCATTCATATTATTATTATTAATGTTTAGATTAAGTCTAACATGTTACATGTGAGTTTGGGCACAGGAATGAGATCGTGCCATTGTTAGGGCAGAATTTTTATGTAACTTTGTATCCCTAATTCCAGTCCATTTCAGACAAAACTGACATCACTAATGGATTTACAGCATACGATTTATGGGGGTTAAGGTTAATTTCGGGTTTTAAATCTTGTCGTTTTACAGGTTTGATTTTAAGGAAATCTGAGAAGAAGGAGTTAACCACCATGAGAGGTGGACTTACTCGCCGGAGCAATCGTGTGGCAAAATGAAATAATATGATTGGTTCGTTCAAAATCCATGGGGACGACTTGGGCGCGTGTGTATTTTGATTGTTGGCATCAACACGTATTTTGAATTATATTTATCTAGTGGAAACACACTTGCACATAAAGACTCTCATACGCTTGGTTTTTTGTTCGAGCCAGGCGTTAGACGTTTTATTTTTCCATATTTCTCATTTCAGATCCACTGTAGGCAGTCCTAGCGCGCATGGTGCAACTCGAGCCACCTCCATCAGATCTCATTAAGTCAGACCTGAAGGCCTCAAACGCGCGTTCCCACCATGGATCATCAAAGGCCCAGCCACGCAGGATCCAACGCAAACTCCTGGTTTCATTTGTTAATGGGCCTAGCAAATTCTGAAGCGCCCCCCCCCCCCCCCCCCCATTTTCTTTAGTTCTGTCCCATTTGTAATTTTAACTTTTTTTTGTTTTATCATTTTTTTTGTTTTGTTTTAATTTATTTAAAATAAAATCAGAAAAAATAACAAAATCATAAAAATCAAAAAAAGATTAGATTTAGGTTTTATTTGATTAATTTAAGTTTCACAAATAAAATTAATTAATTTAATCACTTTTTTTAATTAAAAATTAAACATAATTAGGTTTCATAATTAAATTATTTTTCTAAACAAAAAAACACAAAAAAACATTTTCTAACACTTAGAATTTTTTTAGGGTTTTTAGATATCTTTTCCCTCTTCCATCTCCATGTATTTATTTCCGCATTATTATTTTCCATAATATTGTAATTGTCCATAGTTTTTAATAGATAAATAGACCCCCTTTACATTTTTTATCCCTAATTTTTGGTTTGTAATTCCCCATCCCCGAAGCTTTGTAATAACATAGATTCAATTTCTGCATTTTTTTCATTCTGCACTACTGTATGAATGCATGTATATATTTAATTGTTAGCTTAATAGGGTTGCATGATAAGACTTAAAAGCAAATGGTAGAAAACCTAACATCCAAGATAAAGATAACTGAAACACAACACACTTCGGACATGCGCACCTCTAAGGTACCCTCACTTGTTGCCTTCGGAAAATAACAGTCACGTCTCTCGAACGTGGGATGTTTTAGCAAAGACCCTTTGGTTAAAAGATTATAGTCCCTCGATGAACCTTCGATGCTGCCTTGGTAAATGATCTTAGTACCTTAGGATAATTGCTAAAGTGTCTTACGAGTTTCCTTCGTGACTGTACGATGACCCGCGCCTGTCCCTCACAACATCCAATGATAGGGATACCTACTAATTAATGGTAGGATAACACTATCTAAAGGAAAAGAGGAAAAGAAAAAATATCTTTTGAGTAGGTATATAGCTTATAGTTGCTTGCTCACAAAACAAAACAAATTCTCATACATACACTCTCTTTTCTAAATATTTTCAAAGACAAAACACTTTGTATGCATTCTCAACGATGCGAGAATCATTACAAAGTTTGCCACACTAAGGCATCTTTTCAAAATATTTTCAAAAAATACACTTACACAAAAAAACCATTTTCAAAGTGAGCTAGCAACTAAGAGCCCGTAGATAACTACAGATGAAAAGGGTGCTAACACCTTCCCTTTTCATAACCTACCCCCTTACTCAGAAAAATTCTTGAAAGGTCTTTCCTGTTCTTTTCACCCTTTCCTACATTGTATAAAAGAAAAGTTGGTGGCGACTCTTTCTAACCACAACATTTGCATTAAAACGCAAAAACCAGTAAAGTCAGTTCTCTCACCGTATTACACATAGTCCATCAGGATCCCGGTTCAGGTCCTTCATATGGTCCAGGTTCTTCATAAACAGTAACTATCATGATATTCTCATATGGGAAGTCAAAATTCATAAACTGATAGTCGTCTACAGCTTGATGAGCCAAATGATCTTCCAGTACACTTCCTTTGATTTCCTTTTGAGTAGTGTACTGAATGTCGTATTCTGTCAAGACCATTTTCCATCTTGCTTTTCTTACGGAGAGAGTGGGTTTCTCGAATATGTATTTTATTGGATCCATCTTAGAGATAAAAAAAGTAGTATAAGTCAACATATATTGTCCTAGTCGGGGAGCAGCCCATGCCAAAACGCAGCAAGTTTTATCGAGCAGTGAGTATCTTGTTTCACAGTCGGTAAATTTTTTTCTAAAGTAGTATATTTCATGCTCTTTTCAACCAAACTCGTCATATTTCCCAAATACACACCCCATTGAGTTCTCTAATACTGTCAAGTACATGATTAGAGGTCTTCCTCCAACCAGTGGCATCAGAATTGGAGGTTCCTAGAGGTACTCCTTGATTTTGTCGAAGACTATTTGACAATCGTTGTTCCATGTCAATACTTGATCTTTCTTCAGTAACTTGAAGATTGGCTCACAAGTAGCAGTCAAATGGGAAATAAACCTAGCAATGTAGTTCAATCGTCCCAAGAAACCTTTGGCTTCCTTCTCAGTATGGGGAGCTGGAATTTCTTGAATGGCTTTAACCATGGCAGGATCAACTTCAATACTCTTACCACTGGCGATGAAACCTAGGAGTTTACTGGATCTTACCCAAAAGGTTCACTTGTTTGGATTCAAGCTCAACTTGTATTTATTTAATCTATTAAACAACATGTGCAGGTTGTCGAGATGTTCTTCTTCAGTCTGAGACCTGGCTATCATGTCATCAACGTAAACCTCTATCTCATGATGGATCATATAATGGAACAAAGCTACCATATCATGCTGATATGTTGCACCAGCATTCTTAAAACCAAAAGGTATAACTTTGTAACAGAAAGTGCCCCGCTGTGTGAGAAAATTAGTATTCTCCATGTCTTCAGGTGCCATCTTGATTTGATTATAACTAGAGAAACCATCCATGAAGGAGAATAATTTATTCTGAGCGGTGTTACAACCAGAACATTAATATGTGGAAGCGGAAAGTCATCTTTAGGGCTTTCCCTATTCAAATCTCTGTAGTCTATGCACACACGCACCTTATCGTTGTAACACTTGATCGTTGTGATTCTCGACACATACCAAGAAATACTTCAATTTTGTTAAAAAATTTCCATGAATTCGGCACATAACCTTGTATGAGCAAAAACCCTTCATAAGGAATCCCTAAACATTTTCCAAAAGCCTCATTATCTAAAAACAATTTCCCTATCTTTCACTTTAGAGGACAAAACAACATTAGGGTCATTCTCAGAATCACAGGCTAGAGACATATTCTGATAAAATCCTTAACTAAATCTGGGTAAATAGGTCCAAAATCACTAACAAATCCATCCATCTTTTGAGTATGTAACCTTGCTGGAAAATCAAAGCTATGATCTGGAAAATCAGAGAGTTTACCGTATTTTCAGGCATAAGAGGATGGTGTTTAATGTTTAAAGTTAGTCTTCTGGTCTTGAGTTTGGGTTTAGTATCTTGTTGGTCAGCACTAGTTTCACCAACCTTGAGCTTTCCCTTTGATACCTTTGAAGAAGAAGAAGCCATTGATGAATGTTTGAAGCTTTTTAAAGTTAGGGTTTTGAAAGGGATTTTCGGATTTGGGAGAGGATGAGATTTTGTGATATGGGTTTTGAGATGAGAAGGGTTTATAAGGAGTGTTTTGGTTTTAATTTGTGAGTTGTAATGGAGAAGAGTGAGCTTTGATGGAGGAGAAGATAGGAGAGTGAAGGACTTCAAGAGAATGAATGAATGAGGCTTACAAAATTTTGACTAAAAATATAAGCACTTAAATGAGTTAAATAAATAAAAATGTAAATAAACTTAAAGAAAGATAAAATTCAAATTGTTCTAGGGGTAATCGACTACCAGGTTTGGGTAATCGGTTACCGTTTTTGAAAAATAATTATCAAAGCAGAATACAATAGTGGTAACCAGTTACCATAACTGGGTAACCGGGTTACACAGACAGAAAAGCAAATTTTGTTTTCTTAAAAAAACATGAAAAGGTTTTTGAAGTACACATATAGAAATCATGTTTTTATGAATAATAATGCAATTTTTTACACAAAACAAGTTATAATACATGAGTAAAAGAGTTGTACCTTTGATTCATTAAATTATAATAAGTAGAAAAAATAGAAATGGAAGAATCATACATCACCTTTGTTGTACCCCAAAATCTTCCCTCTCATTTTATCAAGATTTCCCCTCACAAGACTCTTTGAACTCAAGACCAAGCTAGGGTTTGCTCTGCTCAAGACATCTGCTTAGACTGTTGACCTGAAATAAGGGTTTGAGTTTGCACAAGGATTTTTGGACTTTCAATGCTCAATGCGACTTTCATACTTCATGTTGGACTCCTAAGATTGCTAATACCAAGTTTCAAGCCTTGAATCAAATTTTGTCCCAGTCAATTGGACAGTTGACCTAGAAATCAGCTGTATTGGGGAAAAAGTCAACTGTGGCCAATTTACAGTCAAACCTCATAATGTTTTATCCATGTTAACATTATAGGCTCATATGAACCATTTGATCAAGTTTGGACCACAACTTCTCAAGAAATTTGATCAGATCATCAAAAGGGCAAAATGGTCATTTTTAGGGTTTTGACAGTAGAAGGGAAATTTCTGATTTTTCACCTAGCCAAAGGCAAATTGGGTTCAAGCATGGATTAAAGGACTCAATGGCATCATCTTGTCCTAATCAAAAGGTTCAAAAAATCTCAATAGCATTGGATTGACAGATGAATTTTTCAGTCAACTGATCAAAAATCAATTGTACACTGAAAAGTCAAACTTTGACTTTTTGGTCAAAATCAAGTGCCAAGGGTCATTTTTCATCAAGATATGTCAAAACTTGAAACTTGTTCATCAAGAAACCTAATTTTTCAAATTAGGGTTTAAAATGGAAAATTTTCATAACTTAGAAATTTTAAGTTATGAAATTTTCTTATTTTTCCCGAACTTTGTCCAACTTTTTCACCATGATGGAATTGGAATCAAACAAAACTACCAACATGAAAGTTGCAGTCCTCCACAAAATCTACAACTTTTAATCACAAAGTTTTCCCAAAAGATGCTTGGATATCAAGTTATGATTTTTGGAATAAGGATCCATGAAACTTTTAACTTAGTGAAAATTTGCCCTAGTTTAGCCAGGATTTTGATCTATCTTCATGCCAATTTTTCACATAGTTCCCATTGGAATCTCAAAATTCATTTCAAAGATGAATTGTAAATAATGTCACAAGCTTTCCAAAATGTCCAAGAACTATCCAAAATCATTTATGGTTAGGGAGAATCGAAGTTTTGAATTTGGCAAAATGTTACTTTGATCCATGGCATTTTTCATGTTGCTACAAATTGTAATTTCTATTCATCCTTGATTGTACTTGTTTACAGGTATCTAAACCCTTCCACACTCAAAAATTAAATGCAAACTCAATGTATTAAGGCATTGTTCTGATCAATGGAAGATTACACAAAGGATTAATCTAAAAATGGCAAAAAGTTAACAATGCCATTTTGGTAAAGCATGCTTTATGTCAATTTGTTTCTCTTGAGCAATGCACCAAGTCTTTTGCAGCAAACAACATCCACAAATATCAGGGAAAGTACAACAACTTTGTGCATGCTTGGAGCTAGCCTGTACAGGCCTGGCCTTGGTCACTTCACACTCTTGCTTCAAAACCAAGTCAACTTGCAAAAACCACATAACTTTACAATCTGATAAAACCAACTCTTGTAAAGATTTCAAACAACTTTGGCATATCACACTAAGTCAGAAGCACGAGCTAGCAAGTCCTCAAGCCTTCCAAAACACCAAAACCCCATTTTGTTGCAAAATAGGGCAGCTTCTGCATTTTGGTTTCCAAATCACAAACCACTCGTGTGTTTTGCCCCAAACCTCTTCCAACACACTCCATACAACCTACCTAAACTATCCCAACCATTCCCAAGTCACTGTAATTCCTCTTACACCCTTCACCATTTTTGAATTCTGACTTTGCAGGTTGAGTTCTATAGAGAGATTCAAGAAAGTTCAAAGCAAACTAAGCATTGGGGAAGGTCAAAGGAAGTTCAGGAAAGCTCACAAGCATCTCAGGCCTCACTGAAAACCCCTACATTGACATACTCAAGCTCAACTGAAACAGGTAAAGTTCAAACTTCTATCTCTCTATTTAGGAAACATTAGGCTTAGGTTTGTGAATAAAAAATATAGTACTCATTGCCCTTAAGTTGTACATATGCATAGATTTCATTTAAGTTAACTGTGTTGGGAGAATTTGAATGATGAACTTTCTGGAAAAAACTAGGCTAGAAATTAGGGCCAGAGAAATTCTCTCTAGTCTTTGAGAGTTAGATTAAGTTTTTTATATGGTTAGAATCGTATGATCATTCTCTATAACTTTCATGTTGCAAGTTTTTGTTTTTAAGCACAAATGCAGGATTTCCAGTTTTGAGTACAAGCGCGCGTTTTTGTTTGGCCACAGGTTAGAGATGAAGTGATCTGGGCTGGGCTTGTTCCTGGCTTACTTTTTACACCCCCATTTCTGTTATTTGCACCCCTCAGCCCATTTGTTTATTTTTTGCATATTTTTCTATTTCTTTTTCATTTCTGACTTTTTTATATTTTTCTAAACATTAAAAAATTACCAAAAATATTTTCATGAATTTTCATATTTTATTTTATTATTTTTATTATTTTTTCTAGCATAAAAATAGTTTACTAAATAATATACTTTTATTTTCTTAAATAAAAACTTGTAAATAATACAAAAAATATCATGTTTTTATTTTTATTATTTATATATTTAAATAATATTTTTCTCACATATTTGATTGTCTAAACATTTTTATATATTTTATTTTGTTTTCTTGTACATAAATAAATATTATAATATATATACATTCTTAAACCAAAAATTAGGGTTCTCACCCTTAATAAAAATATTTTTTTTATACATTAAATAGTTTATATTTACATACATAAAAATAATACAAAAAACATATCGCATATTTATTTAATTGTCCATTTAAATATTATCTATTTATCATTTGTATGATGGATTCAATTTGGTTGTAATAGTTGACTTAGGGTTTTAATTTCTTGCAAATAATCCCCTATTCAAACTTATACCCCTCTCCCATAATCATGTTGTAATAGTTGTAGATTTATTTTTACACACTTATAGCTTTCAAATATGCATGATAGAGATTAGGGTTTGTATGCAAAAATCCAAAATCAAAACAAATAGCTTGACTAAAACAAGACAAAAATGCATGAAAATGACAACACAATGCACACAAGCACCCCTAGGGTTTTATCCAGTTGTTGCCTTTAAAATGGCCATGGTATGCATGTTGAGTATCTTGGCAAAACAAAAACAAAACAAAGGATCATAGTCCGTCGATGACGCTATCTTGGTTGCCTATACAAAATGATCTAGTCCCTCAAAAATTTGCTAAAGATACTTAGCACAATTACTATCATGGTCAATATGATGACCCGCGCCTGTCCCGTTTAACATCCAAACACAAGGTTGTTTACCAAATACAATGGTAAAAAAACAATGTCAAAGGGTTAAAAATGTGTAGGAAAGATCTTTGAGTTAGGGTAGACAACTCCTAGTTACTTGATCAAACTTGCAAAACATCCTTGCAAATTTCAAAACACACAATTTCAAAACATTTCCCAAAACAAACTTTCAAACATTGAAACATTTTTCAAAAGACAAACACCTTTGTATATATTCAAACAAGAATCATTACAAAGGTTTCCTAAACAAAGGCCTCTTTTCAAAATATTTTCAAAAACCACACACAAAATCACCATTTCAAACAATTGAAAAGCAAAAGCAAGTGATCTAAACAAGTAACTAAGAGTCCATGGAAAACCATGGATGAAAAGGGTGCTAGCACCTTTCCTTTTCATAATCTAGCCCCCGAACCCAAGAAAACATCTCAAATGTCTTTCCTGTGCTTTTTGACCTTTCCTTTGGATAAAATAAAAAGTCGGTGGCGAGTCTTGCTAAACCGAAAAATTTGCAAACACAAACGCAAAACCTCAAGTCAGTTCTCCCACCGTATCACAGAACTGGCGACTCTGCTGGGGATAATTCTAAAAGTGGGGGTACCTTAGGGTTTAGATCACCTTTACATGCTTATCTTATTTGCTTTGTTTGCTTTACATTTGGTTCTATTGTTTGGGTTTGAAATCCTCTACCCGAATTTGGGAAACATTCATAGGTAAATAGCAATACATTGTGGAAACTGTGTGGGGTATAACGACGTGGTTGAAGAAATAGCTATATTAGTGCGACATATTTGTAGGTGCCGGTTGCCTTTGAGTTAATCAAAGATAATACGGGGCCACTGAGTGATGTCATGAAGCACTAATGGACTTTTAGAACCTTTACTTGACTATCCTGGCCTTTTTAGGGGTAGTGAGATGACCGGCTTTGGTGCAGTCCGAAGTTGGTAAATATTCGATACTACACTCATTGAGGGTTGTTTTCTTGGAATATTTCGGTCGCCAGTAAAGTGGCTAAACTGAAACAATGAACACAGAAAATAATCCAGTGATATTGAGCTCCTTAGAACCCGATTACTATTTATAGGACAGGTTGAGCCAACTAAACTTCAAGAGGGTACTTACCTATGAAACCCCATGCAAGCCTGAAACTAGGAACTTGTGTGACTTTCTTGTACATATACTTGTGCATAAACATCATGAGCATCATGGAGCATCATGTGCATCCACTAACTATTTCAAGGGTTTGGATCTTCATCTTTGTTCCTGTTTTGTAGGTAATGGATTCACTCCGCCGGAAAACTATTCAGGTCAACCTTGTGAGAATCCCTTCTCAACTCAAGGAGTTTGCTTCCAAGATTCCATAGAATTCTCCGTTCACCGAGAGACATGGAAGACTTCTCAACTTGGTTAACTCCAACATAAAGGAAGACATGGTGAAAGTTCTCTTCCAGTTCTTTGACCCCATACACCACTGCTTCACATTTTCTGATTACTAACTAGTGCCTACTTTGGAGGAATTTTCTCAACTCTTGAGGATTCCTATTCTCCATCAACTACCCTACAACGGTACGGAAAGAGATCCAAAGCCTGAAGATGTTGCTCAAGCCCTACACTTGCAACCATCTGATGTCAAAGGTCATTGGGAAACCAGAAGTGGTGTCAAGGGTTTCTTGGCAAAGTTTCTGCTTGATAAAGCTCAAGAATGCTGGAATTCATTGGACCTACAAGCCTTTGAGGAGATTGTGGCTCTTCTCGTCTATGGGTTGGTCTTGTTCCCAAACCCTTACCAGCTTATAGATGTCAATGCTGTCAAAATCTTCATGGCTCGCAATTCGGTGCCTACATTACTTGGGGATATCCTCCACTCATTTCACACACGAACAATGAGGAAAAGAGGTGTTCTCATGTGCTGTACTCCTCTTCTAGCAAGGTGGTTTATTTCTCACCTTCCCCAATCAGTCTTGAAGAATGAGCAAGGCTTGAGGTGGTCACAACGATTGATGACTCTTACACATTCAGATGTTCATTGGTGTTCTCGATCTAGAGAAAATGTTATCATCATTGATCGTTGTGGGGAATTTCCTAATGTCCCTCTACTTGGCATTAGGGGAGGCATCACCTACAACCCCTGCTTGGCTCTGAGATTATTTGGGTATGCCCGGAGGGATGGCCCTCATGACATGCTGATTCCAGACTTGGTTTTTGACTTCGACAATGACGTTCAAGGACTTCGACAACAGTTCATCCGAGCTTGGAGGATGCCCAACAAGGTGGACAGTAAGACCTTGGGACACAAGAATTCTATCCCCCTTGAGCCTTACCTCAAGTGGGTACAGACCCGCGCCCAAAGTCTTATGATGCCTTACCCCTACATACTTCCTGTGATCAAAGAGCCTGTTATGGAAGGAGAGGTTCCATACACCCTCCTACATCCTAACATACCAACATCATTGGAAGATTTACAAAGGAATTGGATACAACTCAAGGGAGAACGCAATACTTTTGAAGCCCAATTCTACGTCTGTGAGAAGAAGGTTTTGGAACTTACTCGTCGACTCCATGAAGAGCAGACTCTCAACACCTACATCGCGCCAAAGAGGATGCACAATGTCTTTTTACCTTAGAATTTTGTATTATTTTGCCCATGGGGAACTTATGTACTAACAAATTCTACCTTATTAATATGACGTGTGTTCCTTTTTGTTTACAACAAATTTGAATTTCTGAATCCTTGATTGCATTACATGAATACACATCATTCATCATATGCATAAACAGGTCTTGACACCAGGTTTCCTTATCTCTATGTTGTTTATTTCAGCAAGATGGATATAGAGAAGACGGTCAAAGATCTGCAAGCACAGAATTCACAGTTCCAACAACTACTCATGACCTTGGAAAAGGGTCAGGAGGATCTTAAAGCTCCATTGGAGAAGGAAAAAGAGAAAAAGAAAAAGAAGAGGGTTGGTGTGGCTACCATGGGCAGAATATTTGAGAACCAAGCTAGAAGGATCCTGGATTTCCCCTCAACATCTGATGAAGGGATTGGAAAAGGTAAAGGAACTGCTGTGCAATCTGAGTTTGAGGCTGAAGAAGAAAAAGAGGATGAAGATTATTCAGAACAGCAGTATCCTCCTGCAGATGACAAGTACAAGAATCTGGAAGAACGTCTGGAAGCCATGGAGGTATAGAGGGTGCCTGGGCTGGATTTCGAAGAGTTAGGTTTGGTTTCTGGGATTGTCATTCCCCCCAAGTTTAAAGTTCCACTGTTTGCTAAATACGACGGGGTGTCTTGCCAAAAGATGCACCTGCGGTCTTACGTCAGAAAAATTCAACCTCATTCTTCTGACAAGGACCTGTGGGTCCACTTTTTTCAAGATAGTTTGTCGGGTACGCAATTGGATTGGTTCTACCAGCTTGAGAGGTCTGATGTGCACAATTGGGAGGATTTGGTTGTTGCCTTCTACATACAATATCAATATAATGCGAACTTAGCACCAACACGTACTCAATTACAGAGTATGGGCATGGTCTCTAATGAAGGCTTTAAGGAGTATGCCCAGAAATGGAGAGACTTGGCTGGAATGGTGCAGCCACCATTGTCTGAGAGAGAGCTTATGGATATGTTTTTGGGGACCCTGTCAGGTCCATTCTTTAATCACTTGATCGGAAGTTCGTCTGCGGGGTTCACCGAGTTAATTCTGACTGGTGAAAGAGTTGAAGTCGGCATTAAGAGCGGAAAAATTCAAAAAGATGCACCTGCTTCCGCTGCCATCAAAAAGACTTTTCCAGCTAAGAAAGAAGTGTCAGGTGTTTATTCCCAAAGAGGTCGAAGAAGAGTTGAGCGTCGGCCAGCGGTGGGGGCTGTAATGATTCAGAAGTCTGCAGCTGATCAGCCCAGAAACAATCAACCCAAAACCAACCAACAAAGGGCGGAAAGGCCTGCTAGGCAATTCACCAAAATAAACATGACGCCTGCCCAGGTTCTCCCCCATCTCTTGAAGTTAAACCTTACAACCTTGAGAGAGGAACCACAAAATCCGAATACAACTTCTCTGTTTTACCATGCAAATGCTAAATGTGCTTATCATTCAGACAACCTGGGGCACGATACCAATAATTGTTAGGCCTTCAAGAATAAAATCCAGGATTTAATAGACGCTAAAGAAGTGGAATTCGACGCCCCCGAAAATCTGAATATGATATCTGCTCCAATGCCAAAACATGGTCATAATGTCCATGTTGTGGAAGAGGATTTGTATGTTGCTACTATTGATGATTTGATGACTCTGTTACCGATGATCAAGCTGAATCTGTTAAAGGCTAGGATTTTCCCAGGATGTACAAAAGATTGTTGCCTTTGTTCATCCTTACCATCCGACTGTCCGTTTTTAAAGTTAGGCATCCAATACCTAATGGATAATCAAGAAATCCTTTTTGAAAAGTCTCATATTACTCTAACTCCTGTCAATGATGTTGTTATAATCACCATATCCGTCAATCTTTCCAAGGTCTCCAAAAGACCTGTTAAGATTACATCTGATCAGAAGATTACACCTCTGAAGATAACTATGTCGGGGCCTATCCCATACAAGTCCAACAAATCAATACCGTGGAACTATGGAGGAGAGATCTTCTAGCACGGTATTAAGCAGATTGAATCAAATGAAGAAAATTCTGATGAAGAGACTTCTGATATTGGAAATATTGCTGGACCGAATAAAATCACCCGTAGTGGAAGAATTTTCTCTCCGGAGATTGCTCCTCCAAGGATAGTCTTCGGACCCTCAAATGCTCCTAAGGTTGCTCCGATGCCGGTCAACATATTTGTGCGAACTCCAGTTATTGAAAAAAATTGTTACTCCCGTGGTTGTACCCTCTGCTGTTGCTTCTAATAAAGGTAAGGGGATCCAAGAAGCGCCCATCAGGATGAGGGCTCAGCCGTTGGTCATCCCTGAGACCACTCAGAAGGAAATGGAAGAGATTTTAAAAATAATCAGGAAAAGCGATTATAATGTTGTGGAGAAACTAGGGAAAACCCCCTTAAAGATCTCTATGCTGGCCTTGCTGCTTTGTTCAGAAGCTCATGCCAAAGCCTTGATCAAATTCTTGAAGACGACCCATGTGCCCCAGGAAACCTCCGCGGACCAGTTCCAAGAATGTGTAGCTAGCCTAACAGCAGACAATGGTCTAGGGTTCTCCGATGCTGACCTAACAGTCAAAGGAAGAAAGCATAATGATGCCCTGCATGTCTAGGTTGAATGCAGAGGGACTACTCTTGCACTTGTTCTGGTGGAAACTGGTTCATCGTTGAACGTCTTACCAAAGAAGGCATTGGATAGGCTAGATTGTGAAGGTTTGATTTTGAAGAGCATCAACATCATTCTCAGAGCCTTTGATGGTTCTAAACAGATGGTCAATGGGGAGGTGGACATCCCGATTAAAGTGGGTACTGAAACTTTCAATTCCACATTCTATGTCATGGACATCTGTCCCTCCTATTCTTGCTTGTTGGGAAGACCCTGGATTCATCATGCTGGAGCCGTTACTTCAACTCTGCATCAAAAGCTCAAGTACCCTGTTCAGGGGAAAATTGTGACAGTTCACGGTGAAGAGAAATATATGATAAGCCATCTTAATTCTTTCCGCTATGTGGAATTGGATGGTGAATTTGTAGAAACCCCCTTTCAGCATTTCGAGGATGTTTTTAAAGAGATTGCAGTAGTGCCTTATGTACCCATGATTACCCGACCTCCGCCTCGGATGTCGTCACTCAAAGATGCAAAGGCTGTGATTGAAGAAGGAGGAAGCATAATATGGGGGAAACTTCCCGATTTTCCTTTCAAGTCTGATAAATTTGGCTTGGGTTTCACTGCTTCTGCTCAAAAGGTTGTGCGTCGCTCCCGGGCTGGAGGACCACCAGTAAAGATCACCCGTCATGGAGTCAATGCTTTGGATGGTTTTGAAGAGGAGATAAATCTGGAAGACTGGATTTTCCCTACCGTTGAAGGGTGATTAAGCAATTGGGAGGCAAAGGACTTTATTCCCATTACTTTCATCAATCAGTAATTTATCTTTCAAACATTTTTGTTGGTTTGTAATAATTTTTGAACAATTCGTACACTTTTAGCCTTGTGCCTTACCCGAGGTACATAGGTCCATTTGTAAGGGTTTGATTTTTCATCTTCATATGCCATTTTAATGAATCATGGACGTTTTCATATATAAAATTTTGTGTTCATTTTCCTTCTTTTACATTTTATTTGTTTAAAGGTGGCTATCCCTTACACACACCCACACTCACCAATGCAGGTACCCATCCATTTCGGATTCCATGGGTAATAATTCTGCTATGGCCTTCAGTGACTCTGAAGATATGGTCAATCATGCCGAATACGAAGGTGATGAAGACTGCGAAGTGCCTGGAGAGTTGGCTAGACTGCTACAACAGGAAGAAAGGGCTATTCTACCTCACGAGGAGTTGTTAGAGACAATCAACTTGGGAACAGAGGAAGACAGAAAAGAAGTTAGAGTGGGTGCCAACCTAGAGCCAAGTGTCAAAGAGCGATTAGTTCAGTTGTTGAATGAATATGTTGAGATCTTCGCCTGGTCCTACGAAGACATGTCGGGACTGGATACAAATATTATGGTTCACCGTCTCCATACAAGAGAAGACTGTCAACCAATTAAACAGAAAGTTTGCCGCATGAGGCCCGACATGTCTGAAAAGATCAAAGCTGAAGTGATGAAGCAGTTCAATGTTGGCTTTCTTGCTGTTACATCCTATCCACAATGGGTTGCTAACATTGTGCCCGTGCCTAAGAAGGACGGAAAAGTCAGAATGTGCATGGATTACAGAGACTAAAACAGGGCTAGCCCTAAAGACGACTTCCCACTTCCGCACATTGACATCTTAGTCGATAATACAGCTCAGCATAAGGTATTTTCTTTCATGGATGGATTTTCAGGGTACAACCAGATCAAAATGGCCCCTGAAGACATGGAGAAGACTACTTTTGTTACGCAGTGGGGTACCTTCTACTATAAAGTGATGACATTCGGACTGAAGAATGTCGGGGAAACCTATCAACGCGCCATGGTAGCTTTGTTCCATGACATGATAGCCCGATCACAAACAGAAGAAGAACACCTCAACCATTTGCAAAAGCTGTTTGTCAGGTTGAAGGAGTACAAGCTCATACTGAACCCTAACATGTTCACTTTCGGAGTCAGGTCTGGTAAACTCTTGGGTTTCATAGTCAGAAATAAAGGCATCAAGTTTGATCCTGCCAAAGTCAAAGCTATACAAAAAATTCCTGCCCCTCGCACTGAGAAGGAGGTCAGAGGTTTCTTGGGACACCTAAACTACATTGCAAGGTTCATCTCTCACCTAACATCTACCTGTGAACCAATCTTCAAGCTGTTGAAGAAAGATCAGGTGGTTAAATGGAATGATGACTGTCAAGTTGCTTTCGATAAAATCAAGGAGTATTTGCTGGAACCCCCTATCTTGATGCCTCCCGTGGAAGGAAGACCTCTAATCATGTATCTGACTATTTTGGAGAATTCAATGGGGTGCGTATTGGGCCAACATGACGAGTCTAGCCGAAAAGAGCATGCCATTTATTACCTTAGCAAAAATTTTACCGACTGTGAGACCCGATACTCACTGCTCAAGAAAACTTGTTGCGCTTTAGTATGGGCTGCTCGCCGGCTAAGGCAGTATATGTTGACCCATACCACTTTACTGATCTCTAAGATGGATCTGATCAAGTACATATTCGAGAAGCCTGCTTTATCCGAAAGAATCACTAGATGGCAAATGATCCTCACAGATTATGATATACAGTACACGACCCAAAAAACTATAAAGGGGATTGTACTATCCGATCATCTGGCTCATCAAGATGTCGAATATTACCAATCCATGAGGTTCGACTTCCCCGACGAGGATATCATGACATTGGACAACATTGAAGAGAACAGACTGTATTACAGACCTGAACAAGGATCCCGATGGACCCTGTACTTTGATGGTTCCTCTAACGCACTGGGAAACGGTATCGGCGCGGTACTTATCTCTCCATAAGGTTTCCATACACCTTTCACTGCTAGACTTTGTTTCAGCTGCACCAACAACATGGCCGAGTATGAAGCTTGTATCTTTGGTCTCAAGGATGCAATTGACTTGGGAATCAAATCTCTGATTGTATTTGGGGACTCCACTTTGGTTATCAGTCAAATCAAAGGAGAGTGGGATACTAAACATCCTAACCTCATCCCTTACAAAGAACATGTCCTGACATTGTTTCCTCATTTCGAGTAGATCACCTTCGAGCACTTTCCGCGAGAAGAGAATCAACTAGCGGATGCGCTAGCTACGATGTCATCCATGTTTAAACTTAACTGGGATAATGAGGCTCCCCAAATCACCGTTGAGTGGATGGAAGAACCTGCACATTGTCACGAGATTAATACCGAAGAAGTAGTGGACCGACCTTGGTTTCACGAAGTCAAAAGGTATCTCGAAGCACAAGAATATCCTGAAGGAGCTTCAGTCAATGACAAAAAGTTCTTAATGAGATTCTCAGCCAAGTTCTTCCTGAGCAATGGTATCCTATACAAGCGCAATCATGATTGCATCCTGCTCCGTTGTGTGGACAAGGTTGAAGCTGAACAGATTATGGTTGAACTGCATAATGGTACCTTCGGCACCCACTAAAGCGGTCATACGATGGCTAAGAAGATTCTACGGGCAGGCTATTACTGGTCTACCATGGAAGCTGATTGCCATCAACATTCCCGTACTTGTCACAAATGCAAAATCTATGCTGACAAGGTACATATACCTCCAGTTCCTCTCAATGTCTTAACAGCTCCTTGGCCATTCGCTATGTGGGGAATCGACATGATTGGAGAGATCAAGCCTACAGCATCCAATGGACACCGTTTCATCCTGGTGGCTATTGATTACTTTACCAAGTGGGTCGAAGCTGCTTCCTTCGCATCCGTCACAAAGAATGTCGTTTCCCGCTTCATCAAGCAGAACCTAATTTATCGGTATGGTATCCCCGACAGGATCATTACTGACAACGGTACAAATATGAATAACACTATGATCACCGCTATGTGCGAGCAGTTCCAGATTCAACATCATAATTCATCTCCCTATCGGCCAAAGATGAACGGTGATATCGAAGATGCGAACAAAAATATCAAGAAGATCATTCAAAAGATAACAGTCACCTACAAGGAGTGGCATGAGATGTTACCGTTTGCTCTGCACGGGTATCGTACCACGACACGTACATCAACTGGGGAAACACCCTATTCTTTGGTATACGGCATGGAAGCTGTCTTGCCTATCGAGGTTCAGATTCCCTCCTTGAGAATAATGAAGGATGCTGGTTTGAGTGAAGACGATTGGATTCGGACCCGGCTTGATCAACTTAACTTGATTGACAAAAAGAGACTTATTGTTGTTTGCCATGGTCAGGCGTATCAAAAATGGATGATCAAGGCTTTCAACAAGAAAGTGAGGCTCCAGGTATATCAAGTCGGGGATCTTGTAATCAAGTGAATCATCTTGCCGCAAAGTGATCCCAGGGGAAAATGGACTCCTAATTACGAAGGACCATTTATGATCAAAAACATCTTTTCTGGTGGGGCAATGATCCTGACCACCATGGACAGCGACGACCTGCCGCACCCTACGAATGCAGACATAGTCAAAAGATACTACACATAAACGACCCGGCAAGTTAAAATTCCGAAAGGGCGACTTGGGTAAAAATGGGCATCCCGGTGAATCGAAAACCCGAAAGGGCGGTTCAGGAAAAAATTAGGTATAAATAAAAAAATCTGTACACCCAGAAAGTTTAAAACCCGAAAGGGAGACTTGGGCAAAAAAGGGTTTCCCGGTGGATCGAAAACCCGAAAGGGCGGTCCAGGAAAAAGTTCGGGAATTAAAGCGTATGACTATGTCTCGTCGGATCACTTTAAGGAAAATCTCTTCACAGACAAGCTTCAGGCTTCTGATTAACTCAATCATCTTCGGACGAAGTAACAAATGGACAAGATATTCAGAGTTACGAAGGCTATAGCAGAATGGGAACCCCATGGAATTTTTTACACATAGCCATCTTTCTTTGTATAAATTTTTCTCATTCTTTATGACAACATTCTCTTACTAGGATGTTTGTCTCCTTTGTACAAAATACTTATACAAAGTTAATACAAAGATACTTCAAAGTGCAAAAAACTATTTGCCTTTTCTTTTTCTTTACACTTGTGTTTTATTTGAAAACGTCCAATGGTTTATTAAATGAGCATATGCATTTGAATATAATCACTGTTTACAAATAAACGAAATGTGACAGAATAATTACTAACAGGTTGAAAGTATAGGAAAACATCTTTAGGCTATTCCAAGAGAAATCTCCTGCAACATATTATCTAGGTCCCCCAGCGGAACTACAACCTTGAAATACATATCCCCAACGGAGTTAAATTTCAAAATCCCCATCAGAGTTAAGTTTTCAAGCTCCCAATCCCCAACGGAGCAAAACTTTGAACTACAAACCCTCTTCCCCAATGGAGTCAAAATTTCCATAATCAAATAAGCATCTCATTAAGATCCCCAGGGAGCTGAGACTGTCAATCTACAGCAGGAAACCATTCAGTTTCTCCAGATTCCCCAGCAAGTTATCTTAAATCCTGGAAATCAACCAGATAACATTTAACTTTTGTCTCATCCCCAACCTCCGGATAATTCCCTAGTAGATTGGTATACAACCCGAGCTTCTGAACTTTTTCCAAATAGGATTAAAGCTTTTTCCCCTGAGTCATGAACTTACTCTCCAGCAGTACAGCTGCTCCCCACAGAGTTTTTACTCCCCAACAGAATGAAGATTCTCATTCTTGATCCCCCAGTGAAGTTGCCAAAGCCTTCTTTACTCTCAGCATGAATTTTTCAGAATTTTTAATCCCATAGCAGATCGAAGATTCTCAGTTCCCCGCAGAAGCCATCAGAGTTTTCCTTATTCTCCAGCAGATCAAGGTTTTCCTTTGATCGATCCCCATTAAAGATCTCCAGAGTTTCCTTATTCCCCAGCCGAGTAAGGATTCCTTTTTGCGTAATACCCAGGCATGGTCATCAAGGTTCTCAGGATTCCCCAAGCAGGATTTTTGTCAAATACTACAACTCCGAAGACTTGAAGGATCCCTATATCCCCAGGAAAGTCGTGAAGGATTCTCACATCCCCTCAGAAGTTGTCAAAATTTTTTGATAATCCCCGCGAGTTGCCAAAGATTTTCTATCCCCAGCAGTGATCTAAGGATTTCTCTTCCTCAGCAATCAAAGGTTTTGAATCTCCAACAACGGTCATGGATTTATTTTCCCCGGAAGTAGTCAAAGATTTTATTATCTCCAGCGGTCAAGGATTTATTTTCCTCAGCAAGACAACAAATCAGCTTACATGCGCATACCTTACATTCACATATCATAAACATGGATAAAGCACATTTATTGCATCATACATTTCATGCAACATAACTTTGTGTTTCAGCTAACGTTTTACCCTTTTCAGGATAAAATCAACAACTATCTTTAACGGATATTCAAAGCTCAGAAAACAGCTTAGAGATGCTCCAGACACGGATTCTATTCTATTTGCTTATTCAAATCAACGTTCAGATTCCTGTTCCAGTTCAAGTTATGAAGCCCAGAATCGACCGGGTAATATCTTGATAATACTGAAACCCGGAGATCGACTGGAAAATAGTTGAATCCCCAACGAGTTTTTGTGAAGCCTGGATTTTGACCAGATAGCAATACAAGACTATGAAGCCTGGATTTTGACCAAATAACAGTAAGATAGACTGTGAAGCCTGGATTTTAACCAGATAACAGTAACATAGACTGTGAAGCCTGGATTTTGACCAGATAACAGTAAGGTAGACTGTGAAGCCTGGATTTTGACCAGATAACAGTGAGGTACACTGTAAAGCTTGGAGTTTGACCAAATAGCAGTTTACTCGGCCAATTACTTGAAAGCCCGAATTCAACCGGATATTAGTAGGCCCCAAAATCAAAGGGAAGCTCGAAGGCGACCAGATAACCATTTGATTTTCTTCTAAAGCCTGGATTTTGACCAGATAGGAAGTAAGGTATCGTGAAGCCTGGATTTTGACCAGATAATGGTACAAAACACTGTGAAGCCTGGATTTTGACCAGATAACAGTAAGGTACACTGTGAAGCTTGGATTTTGACCAAATAGCAGTTTACTTGGCTAATTACTAAGAAGCCCGGAATCGACCGGATATTAGTGTGCTTTGAATTCAAGTTGAAGCCCGGAGGTGACCGGAGAATAATTTAATTCCTTATAAAGCCTGGAGTACGACCAAATAAGAATTGAGAAATTGTGAGGCCTGAAGAACGACCAGATGGCAATTTTAATCTCATCCCCCCAGTAAGATACTGTAAAGCCTGGAGCACGACCAGATGGCAGTTCATTTTCACCTCTTCAACCAAGAGATGATTCCCCAGTAGAATAACGGACGACTGAAGCCCCTAAAATTCTATTTCTACCATGACAGAGACCAGCATTCCCCAGCGTAGTCCTCCTCAACAACAGGTATACAGGCTTTCGCAAAGGAATATCTTATGCGATCAACTTTCTTGGATGGCATCTTTAATCCCATCTCCGACAAAATTCTGTCACATCTTCCAAATGGCATCTTTAAGCCCATTTCCTCAACTACATTTTTGACGAGTGCAAATTTACGGCCAATCTAGTGTCCAATCATCTTTTACCTTCGAGTCACGAAAGGCAAACTCGCCAATCTAACTCTTCAGGTTCAAGAAGATTGAACAGGGGCAGCTGTTGTACCCCAAAATTTTCCCTCTCATTTTATCAAGATTTCCCCTCACAAAACTCTTTGAACTCAAGACCAAGCTAGGGTTTGCTCTGCTCAAGACATCTCCTTGCACTGTTGACCTGAAATTAGGGTTTGAGTTTGCACAAGGATTTTTGGACTTTCAATGCTCAATGTGACTTTCATAATTCATGTTGGACTCCTAAGATTGCTCATACCAAGTTTCAAGCCTTGAATCAAATTTTTGCCCAGTCAATTGGACAGTTGACCTAGAAATCAGCTGTATTGGGGAAAAAGTCAATTGTGGCCAATTTACAGTCAAACCTCATAATTTTTTATCCACGTCAACATTATAGGCTCATATGAACCATTTGATCAAGTTTGGACCACAACTTCTCAAGAAATTTGATCAGATCATCAAAAGGGCAAAATGGTCATTTTTAGGGTTGTGACTACAAAAGGGCAATTTCTGATTTTTCACCTAGCCAATGGAAAATTTGGTTCAAGCATGGATTCAAGGAATCAATGGAATCATCTTGACCTAATCATAAGGTTCAAAAAATCTCAATAGCATTGGATTGACAGATAAATTTTCCAATCAACTGATCAAAAATCAACTGTACACTGAAAAGTCAAACTTTGACTTTTTGGTCAAAATCAAGTGCCAAGGGTCATTTTTCATCAAGATGTGTCAAAACTTGAAACTTGTTCATCAAGAAACCTAATTTTGCAAATTAGGGTTTAAAATGAAAAATTTTCATAACTTATAAATTTTCTATGTTATGAAATTTTCTTTTTTTTTCCCAACTTTTTCACCATGATGTAATTGGATTCAAACAAAACTTCCAACATGAAAG
The DNA here is from genome assembly GCA_948472305.1 of Vicia faba. Classification (NCBI taxonomy): domain Eukaryota; kingdom Viridiplantae; phylum Streptophyta; class Magnoliopsida; order Fabales; family Fabaceae; genus Vicia; species Vicia faba. The sequence goes on from OX451735.1 coordinate 590,647,710, forward strand.
TTGTATTCCTCCACAAAATATACAACTTTGATTCACAAAGTTTTCCCAAAAGATTCTTGGATCTCATGTTATGATTTTTGGAATAAGGGTCCATGAAACTTTTAACTTAGTGAAATTTTGCCCTAGTTTAGGCAGGATTTTGACCTATCTTCATGGCAATGTTTCACATAGTTCCCATTGGAATCTCAAAATGCATTTCAAATATGGATTATAGATAATTTTACAAGCTTTCCAAAATGTCAAAGAACTCTCCAAAACCGTTTATGATTAGGGAGAATCGAAGGTTTGAATTTGGCAAAATGTCACTTTGATCCATGGCATTTTTCATGTTGCTACAAGTTGCAATTTCTATTCAGCCTTGCTTGTACTTGTTTACAGGTATCTAAACCATTCCACACTCAAAAATTTAATGCAAACTCAATGGATTAAGGCATTGTTCTGATCAATGGAAGATTACACAAAGGATTAATCTAAAAATGGAAAAAAGTTAACAATGCCATTTTGGTAAAGCATGCTTTATGTCAATTTGTTTCTCTTGAGAAATGCACCAAGTCTTTTGCAGCAAACAACATCCATAAATATCAGGGAAAGTACAACAACTTTGTGCATGCTTGGAGCTAGCCTGTACAGGCCTGGCCTTGGTCACTTCACACTCTTGCTTCAAAACCAAGTCAACTTGCAAAAACCACATAACTTTAAAATCTGATAAAACCAACTCTTGTAAAGATTTCAAACAACTTTGGCATATCACACTAAGTCAGAAGCATGAGCTAGCAAGTCCTCAAGCCTTCCAAAACACCAAAACCCCACTTTGTTGCAAAACAGGGCAGCTTCTGCATTTTGGTTTCCAAATCACAAACCACTTGTGTGTTTTGCCCCAAACCTCTTCCAACACACTCCATACAACCTACCTAAACTATCCCAACCATTCCCAAGTCACTGTAATTCCTCTTACACCCTTCACCATTTTTGAATTCTGACTTTGCAGGTTGAGTTCTATAGAGAGATTCAAGCAAGTTCAAAGCAAACTAAGCATTGGGGAAGGTCAAAGGAAGTTTAGGAAAGCTCACAAGCATCTCAGGCCTCACTGAAAACCCCTACATTGCCATACTCAAGCTCAAATGAAACAGGTAAAGTTCAAACTTCTATCTCTCTATTTAGGAAACATTAGGCTTAGATTTGTGAATAAAAAATGTAGTACTCATTTCCCTTAAGTTGTACATATGCATAGATTTCATTTAAGTTAACTGTGTTGGGGGATTTTGAATGATGAAATTTCTGAAAAAACTAGGTTAGAAATTAGGGCCAGAGAAATTCTCTCTGATCTTTGAGAGTTAGATTATGTTTTTTATATGGTTAGAATCGTATGATCATGCTCTATAACTTTCATGTTGCAAGTTTTTGTTTTTAAGCACAAATGCAGGATTTCCAGTTTTGAGTACAAGCGCGCGTTTTTGTTTGGCCATAGGTTAGAGATGAAGTGATCTGGGCTGGGCTTGGTCCTGGCTTGCTTTTGACACCCCCATTTCTGTTATTTGCACCCCTCAGCCCATTTGTTTATTTTTTGCATATTTTTCCATTTCTTTTTCATTTTTGATTTTATCTTATTTTTCTAAACATTAAAAAATTACCAAAAATATTTTCATGAATTTTCATATTTTATTTTATTATTTTTATTATTTTTTCTAGCATAAAAATAGTTTATTAAATAATATACTTTTATTTTCTTAAATAAAAACTTGTAAATAATACAAAAAATATCATATTTTTATTTATATTATTTATATATTTAAATAATACTTTTCTCACATATTTGATTGTCTAAACATTTTTATATATTTTATTTTGTTTTCTTGTACATAAATAAATATTATAATATATATACATTCTTAAACCAAAAATTAGGGTTCTCACCCTTAATAAAAATAATTTTTTTTGTACATTAAATAGTTTATTTTTACATACATAAAAATAATACAAAAAACATATTGCATATTTATTTAATTGTCCATTTAAATATTATCTATTTATCATTTGTATGATGGATTCAATTTGGTTGTAATAGTTGACTTAGGGTTTTAATTTCTTGCAAATAATCCCCTATTCAAACTTGTACCCCTCTCCCATAATCATGTTGTAATAGTTGTAGATTTATTTTTACGCACTTATAGCTTTCAAATACGCATGATAGAGATTAGGGTTTGTATGCAAAAATCCAAAATCAAAACAAATAGCTTGACTAAAAACAAGACAAAAATGCATGAAAATGACAACACAATGCACACAAGCACCCCTAGGGTTTCATCCACTTGTTGCCTTTAAAATGGCCATGGTATGCATGTTGAGTATCTTGGCAAAACAAAAACAAAACAAAGGATCATAGTCCCTCAATGACGCTATCTTGGTTTCCTATACAAAATGATCTAGTCCCTCAAAAATTTGCTAAAAAGACTTAGCATAATTGCTATCATGGTCAATACGATGACCCGCGCCTGTCCCATTTAACATCCAAACACAAGGTTGTTTACCAAATAAAATGGTAAAACAACAATGTCAAAGGGTTAAAAATGTGTAGGAAAGATCTTTGAGTTAGGGTAGACAACTCCTAGTTACTTGATCAAACTTGCAAAACATCCTTGCTAATTTCAAAACACACAATTTCAAAACATTTTCCAAAACAAACTTTCAAACATTGGAACATTTTTCAAAAGACAAACACCTTTGTATATATTCAAACAAGAATCATTACAAAGGTTGCCTAAACAAAGGCCTCTTTTCAAAATATTTTCAAAAACCACACACAAAAGCACCATTTCAAACAATTGAAAAGCAAAAGCAAGTGATCTAAACAAGTAACTAAGAGCCCAGGGAAAACCATGGATGAAAAGGGTGCTAGCACCTTCCCTTTTCATAATCTACCCCTAGAACCCAAGAAAACATCTCAAAGGTATTTCCTGTGATTTTTGACCTTTCCTTTGGATAAAATAAAAAGTCGGTGGCGACACTTGCTAAACCAAAACATTTGCAAACACAAACGCAAAACCTCAAGTCAGTTCTCCCACCGTATCACAACCTTCATCTAAAATTCGAAGTTCTCTCTGAATTTTGCAGAAAGGTTCTTTTGTGAGAGGCTTTGTGAAGATATCTGCTAGCTGATTATGAGTGTCCATAAAAGTAACTTCGACATCTCCTTGAAGCACATGATCACATAGGAAATGATGTCGAATATCAATGTGTTTGGTTCTTTGGTTCATGAACGAATTCTTCGTAATATTGATCGCACTGGTGTTGTCACAACATAGAGGAATGGATTCGATATCGATCCCTTAGTGATGAAGTTGTTGCTTAAGCCAAAGTATTTGTGCACAACAACTACCTACTGCTATGTATTCTGCTTCGGTCGTGCTAAGAGCAACACATGCTTTTTTCTTACAAGCCCACGATACTAAATCATTTCAAAGAATATGACAAGTACCACTCGTGATTTTTCTATCAGTTTTATAACCTGCATAATCCACGTCAGAATAACCAATTAAATTGCAAACAATACCTTTAGGATACCATAATCCGACATTTTTTTTCCTTTGAGATACTTCATGATTTGCTTGATTGCCATGGATGTGATTCCTTTGGATTTGCTTGAAAGAGAGCACAAAGACAAACACTAAACATTATGCCAGGACGGCTTGCCATTAAATATAATAAGGAATCAATCATACCTCGATATTTTGTAATATCAATGGAAACACCGGATTCATCTTGATCGACATAAGAATCGGAGCACATTGGAGTATTCATTACTTTGCAATTATCCATATGAAATTTTTTTAATAACTCTTTGCAATACTTGGATTGGTTGATGAAGATTCCATCTTTTAGTTGCTTAATTTGAAGTCCAAGAAAATAGTTCATCTTACCCATCATAGACATATCAAATTCTCCTTGCATCATCAATGAAAATTCTTCACACATTTCATTGTTTTTTGAATCGAAGATGATATCGTCAACATAGAATTTAACTAATAAAGTGTTACCTTTGATTTTCTTAATAAACAAGGTCTTATCAACTTTACCTTTTTCAAATCTTTTTTCGCATATAAAATTACTAAGTTTTTCATACCATGCTCTTGGTCCTTGTTTCAAACCATAAAGAGATTTTCTCAACTTAAAGACATGTGAAGGGTTCTTGAGGTCTTCAAATCCCGGGGGTTGTTTGACATATACTTCTTCATTGATGTAGCCATTCAAGAATGTGCTTTTGACATCTATTTGATATAGCTGAAAATTTAATGAACAAGCATAGGCCAATAATAAACGGATAGCTTCTAACCTTGCAACCGGAGCAAATGTTTCTTCAAAGTAGATTCCTTTTTCTTGATTATAACCTTGGGCCACCAACCTTGCTTTATTTCGAACAATTATACCATTCTCATCAAGTTTTTTTAAACACCCATCTGGTACCTATGATGTGTTTACCACTTGGCCTAGGAATAAGTTCCCAAACTTGATTTCTCTCGAATTGATTTAATTCTTCTTGCATAGAAATTATCCATTGATCGTCTCCTAAGGCTTCATAAACTTTGTAAGATTCAATTTGTGAAACAAACTCCATATTCAAGCAAGCATCTTTGAGATTTAATGTTGTTGCAACCCCTTGACTAATATCACCGATGACTTTATCAATTAGATGATCTCTATGAGTTCTCCATTATTTAGGAAGGTCATTGTGATTTTTATTTTATTATGAAAATTTTTCTTTATGTTATGGTTGTTTCATACTTTGATCATTAGGAACTTCTTCCGAGGGTAGATCTATAATATCATCATCATCACAAACAATTATGACCTCCTTAGAGGTGTTATTTTCATCAAAAGAAACATGAATAGATTCTTCAATAGTTAAAGTTCTTTTATTGTATATTCTATAAGCTTTACTTGAAAGAGAATAACCAAGAAATATACCTTCATCGGATTTCTCATCAAACTTACCGAGATTTTCTTTGTCGTTGTTGAGGACATAACACTTGCATCCAAAAATATGAAAGTGAGCAATGTTTGGCTTTCTTCCTTTGAAGAGTTCATATGGAGTCTTTTTTAAGATAGGTCTAATAATAACTCGATTTCCAACATAACATATTGTACTAACCGCATTCGCCCAAAAATATTTTAGTAGATTTGCATCACTAAGCATTGTTCTTGCATGTTCCACTAGAAATCAATTATTTCTTTCAACTACTCCATTTTGTTGTGGAGTCCTTGGTGTTGAAAAATTGTGAGAGATACCATGTTCTTCACAAAATTCTTCAAAAGATGCATTTTGGAATTCTCCACCATGATCACTTCTTATGGATACAATCTTTAATGATTTTTCATTTTTAATTTGCTTTGTATACTTCTTAAATGCCTTGAAAGCATCACTTTTCTGCACAAGGAACAAAGTCCAAGAATATCTAGAAAAATTGATCAACAATAACTAAAGCATATACATTACCTTCGAAGCTTTTTGTTCTTGATGGACAAAATAAGTCCATATACAACAATTGTAGTTGCTTTTTAGTAGACACCACATTCTTAGATTTGAAAGTTGATCTAGTTTTTTTCCCTTTTTGACTAGCATCACACAATTTATCTTTGACAAATTTTATCTTTGGTAACCCAATGACAAGATCATGTTTGGTTAATTTATTTAAATGTCCCATATGTATATGGGCTTCCCTTTTATTCAATAACCATGATTCATTATTGTTTACCATAAGACATTTTAATTTCAAAGATAAATCATCTAAAGAAATCATAAAAATATTGTTAATTATTTAACCTTTGACTTTTACCTCATTGATGACTTCATCTATAATTAAACATTCATCTTTGGAGAACTTGATCTTGAAGCCCTTTTCATAAAGTTTGATTATTCTTAGAAGATTATGATTTAGTCCTTCAACATAAAGTACATCTTCAATGGATGTGAAAGGTGGTGCACCAACTTTTCCTTTACCAAGAATTCTTCCCTTATTATTATCTCCATAAGTTACAAAACCCTTGGCCTTTAGCACTAGATTTGGAAATTGGTTTATATCTCCCGTCATATACTTGGAACAATCACTATCGAGATACCATAGATTTGATGTGGTCTTCAAGCATACCTACAAAACAAATTAGGTTTTGTTAGGTACCCAAGTTGATTTGGGTCCTTCATAATTAGTACCTTTATTTACCCACACATAATGCCCACTTACTAAACTAAAGTTTCTAACATAGCAAGCATTAGGTGTATGGACAACAATACCACAATAAAAACAAGTAGGTACAAAATTTCTTCTATATCTAGGAGGATAAGATTTGTTTTTAACAAATTTTTTTCTTTTTAGGATAATGATGAGTCACTTTAGGTTTGTTCACTTTCTCTTTGATTTTTCGGTCACTAGCCTTAACAAAGATAGTTTTGTTAGAACTTGGTTTTGAAAACTTTGAATATCCAAGTCCAATTTTATCATTGGATTATCTTTGTTTACTAAGGACACCTTCCAACCCAATTTGTCCTTTTTTTTATATCTTTCAATAACTCTTTTCAATTGGATAATTTAGAAAGAAAGTGATTCACAATTTTTGCATACAAAATTCTATTTTTACTCACTAATCATCTTTTCTTTTTCATTATAAAATATTTTTCCATTGTCTCAGCTTTTTCTTCTAGAGATGAGATTTGTTTGTTTTGAGATGATATAGTTTTGTATAAAATTTTGCATTCATTTAATAGTTCATTTATTACACCTTGTGCATCATTATCAAAGAGAGAAAAATCACAACTAACCTTAATATCTTCATCATCAGAATGGTGTGAAGCCATCAATTCTAGATTTGAACTTTCGTTACTATCCGAATCGGATGAGGAACTTATCTCGTTATCTTCCCATGCAACATAAGCCTTTTTAAAATCCTTTTTGCCTTTGAATCCATTTTTCTGGGAAAGTTATGGATAATCTGACTTTATATGATCCTGCTTGCCATATTCATAACATGTGACATCTTGTGTTGATATGGAAGTTGCTTTATCCTTATTCTTTAAAAATTTCTTCCTTTTCATAAAGTTAGAATTACCAAAATTATTTTTAGGTCCAAAGAATTTTCCTAAACTTTTAAAAAGAAGCATGAAATTTTCGTCTTCTTCTGGATTGTCTTCTTCTTGAAATTCTTTAGAATCAACCTTTAAAGCAATGCTTTTAGATTTCTTCTCTTGATTTTCATGTTTTTCCAATCTTCCAAGTTCCGTCTCATATTCTTGAAGTTTTCCAAATAATGTTTCCGAAGTCATTCTAGATAGATTTTTCTTTTTGGATAGTGTAGTTACTTTCGGTTTCCATTCTCGGGTTAAAGATCTAAGCACTTTAAGATTAAGTTCTTCAGTAGTAATGGTTTTTCCAAGAGCTTTCAGATGATTTGTTAGGTGCACAAATCTTTTCTACAAGTCAAGATTGGATTCTTCGGGCTGGATTCTAAATAACTCATATTCTTGACTTAAGGTATTCAATCTTGGTCTTTTAACTTCAACGGTTCCTTCATGGGTTTCTACGTTTTCCATTTTACATGCCCAAACACGAAAGAATTAATCCATGCTAAGTGCCCCTTGAAGAAGATTGATTGCCTTTTTGTCATAGAGGACCTTTTTCTTGTCACCGTCATCCCGTGAACCTTTAGGCTTTGACGTACCAACACCGTTGACAACACTTGTAGGAACAAATGGACCATTTTCGACTGCATCCCATATTTCTTCTCCTTCTACTTCTAAATGAGCCTTCATGCAGATTTTCCAAAAATCAAAGTATTCACCACAAAACAGTGGAGGCTTGTCATTGCTACCACCATCTCTAAAGACCGAATTTTGATTTTCGGAAGCCATTCTGAATCTATAGTAACAAGTTACCTATAACCTACTCTGATACCAAATGTAAGTATAAGGTTTGCCTAAGAGGGGAGGGGGGGGGGGGGGGGGAGTGAATTAGAACTTTTAAAAATATTTCCGGTTTTATGGGTCTTTGATCTTTCTTTTCTGGTTTTTGGTTAAGTGATGAAAGCAATAAAATGTGGAAAGTAAATGACACAAGGATATATCCTGGTTCACCTCACAGTCCGAGAGCACTCCAGTCCCCTTTCAACAAGAAAGAGATTTCACTATAGTTTGAATGGTTGTATAGCCTATTAACACCAATTGTGATGCTTACTATATAACCTATAGGGAGATCAAAGGCTCTTAACAACTTTAAGATCTTGAATACTAAGTACAAGAAGAACAATCCTCTTCAATGTACACACTTACTTTCAACAATCCTGAATAGCAAGGGAAGTAATAATGTAATCTGAATTTTTACAAGAAATTTTGAAGTATGATACAATATATCAATCTTGGATTGATCTTCTCCTTCAATCAATGATGATATGAAACTTAGAGTGATTTTTCAAAGAAAAATGAGTGCAGAAAGTTTCAATGAAAATTCTAGTGTAGAATACTTGAAAAATGAAATATGAAGAGTTTATGTAATATGAATTGTTGAGTAAAAAGAGGTGGTAATAATTTGTAAACTTTGAGATTATATAGGCCTCTATACAACCTTTCAAAATGTTATGTTTTAATGGAAAGATGCCATGCTTCATAAACAAAAGCATAAAACTTTTCTAGTCAGGACTCAAAGGCATTTTTCATACTGTTTCGGTTGTAACCGGTTCCCATAAGTGGGTACCCAGGTACCACCTTTCTAATGTTAAAAAAAATTGAAAAACAACATTGGGTAACTGGTTCCCATAACTTGGTAACCGGGTTCCCCAAGACAGTAGCGTTTTATTTTTGAGAAACAATATAGGGTAACCGGTTACCATATCTGGGTAACCAGGTTCAATGAGTCAGTTTTGAAAAATAATTTTAAAGAAGATGTGAAACACAAATTTTTTATGTTAAAAAACATGTTTGAATAATTATGGCATGCATGAAACATTATTATGAACACTTCTATGCATATAGAGAGTTTAAGTGCTTTATACCTTGACATTTGATTTGTTCACACAATATTTCTTCAAGACTTTGATAAATTAACTTGATTAATATGTCTTGACTTGAGCCATTCCATTTTGCAATCAATGATAGTTTATCTTTATCAAAACTCTTTAGGAAGCTTGTCTTCACATAGATGATTATAGAAAGGACATGTTAGCATACTCAGGAACATATCAACCAATTCCCTATCAGCTAAAGGAGGTTGAACTCTGCCTGCAAGATCTCTCCATTTTTGTGCATACTCTTTAAATCCTTTCTCAGAACCCATGGACATACTCTGTAGTTGCATGTGGGTTGGTGCCAAATCAGAATTATACTGATACTGTCTATAGAAAGCTGCAGCCAAATCTTTCCAGGTATGGATATTGGTACCTTCGAGTTGATAATACCATTCCAATTATGTTCCAGACAGACTTTCTTGAAAGAAATGAAACCATAATTTCTTGTCAGTAGTGTGTGGTTGAATTTTCCAAACATATGATCTCAAATACAGCTTAAGGCAAGAAACACCATCATATTTAGCAAAGGTAGGAGTTTTGAATTTAGGAGGAATGACGACTTCTGAGACTAAACCCAATTCTTCAAAGTTCAAACCAGGCAGCTTCTGTATGTCCATAGCTTTCAGACGCTCTTCTAGTAGCTTATACTTCTCACCAGCTGGGAGATATTTTTCATCTAAATAGTCCTCTTCATCAGAACATTTTTTAGGACCATGATTTCTTTTTTCAGTTTTGACACTCTTACCGTCTTTCTCCCATTCGTCATTTTCGTCTAATGGGATATCAAGATCTTGAGCTCGCTTGATTGGACTTCGGAACCTTCTCCACATATTAAGGATGCTGATTGGTTTCTTTGTCTTCTTCTTCTTCTTCTCGATGATGAGTGCCTTAAGTTCTTCTTGCCCCTTGGCTAAATTTAGGATCATCTCTTGGAACTGAGCATTCTAAGCCTGGAGTTCTTTGACTGTCTGTTCAAGAGCCATTTTTTACTAAAATAAACAGCAAGAAGATGAGAAACCTGTCTTGGAAACCTTTTATGAAATGATATGTATGGCACGTAGATGCATATGCAATGTTTTCAAGGACCTCACGGGATTTAAATTTTTTAATCAAAAGGGAACTGAAACAAAGACTCTTATTAATAAGTTCGAATTATAACTACCTCTTAATGAAACAAAAGGGTTACAAGGAAACTAATTATGAAATCCTAAGACCTAAGACTCAAGTCTCCCATGGACGCTTCCTCTTTGTGTTGACATAGGCATTAAGGCTCTGCTCTTTGTGAAGTCATTTTGTCAGCTCCAATACTTTCTTCTCACTAGTATAGAACTGAGTCTCAAAGATGTCCCTTTCTTCTTTCAACTGAATCCAAGACTTATGTAGCTCTTCAAGGTTAGTAGGCATATATGGATGAAAAATGGTATGAGTAATATCTCCTTCAACAACAGGCTCCACAATCATCAGTAGGACAACAAGATATGGCATTATAAGATTTTGAGCACGAGATCGCACTCATATGAGGTAAGGCTCCAAAGGGACGGAGTTTTTGTGTCCCAAAGTCTTGCTATCTATCTTATCCACCACGCCCCAAGCACGTATAAACCTTTGACTGTAACCTTGAGGATTATTCTCGTAATTGAATATAATACCCTTGATAAGCATATCATGAGGACCGTCTCTTCAAGCATAACCAAATTGATGTAGAGCTAGAGAAGGGTTGTAAGTAATACTTCCTCTTATGCCAAGGAGTGGCACATTAGAGAATTCCCCATAGCGGTAAAAAATAGTGATGTCCTCCTGAGATCGGGAACACCAATAGATATCTTAATGAGAGAATGACATCATCCTTTGAGACCACCTCAAACCTTGTTCATTCTTCATCACTGATCAGGGAAGGTGAGAAATAAACCACCTGGATAGTAAAGGTATGAAACACATGAGAGTCCCTCGCTCCCTCATAGTACGAGTATGGAGAGAGTACAAAATATCTCCAAGAAGTGTAGGCACAGGATTATGAGTAAACAATATTTTGATGGCATTCACATCTATGAATTGGTCTAGATTAGGGAATAGTACCAAACCATAGATCAACAGAGCCAAGATCTCCTCAAAAGCATGAAAACTCATAGCATTTAGAAACAACTGATCCTTCTCTATCAGAAATTTAGCAAGAAGACCTTTAACTCCACTTCTTATTTCCCAATTAGGCACAATGTCTGACCGCTTCAGATGTAAGGCTGCTGCAATAACTTCAGGCTTTGGAACTTTCTCTAAATCGGTGAAGGGTGTCTAATCAAGAATATGTACTCCAAGTAGGTTAGAAAACTCTTCCATTGTGGGTACCAAATGATAATCTTTGAAGGTAAAACAATGGTGCTTAGGATCAAAGAACTAGAACAAAACACTCATCACGTCTTCTTCAAAACCTGAGGTGACCAAACTGAGTAGATAACCATGCCTATTGGTGAATTGAGAGTTTTTGGGAACCTTTGAGACTAAATCCTTAAGCTTGGAAGGTATTGTGATACGGTGGGAGAACTGACTTGGGTGTTTTACGTTTTATCACAAATGTTGCGGTTAGCAAGAGTCGCCATCGACTTTTCTTTTATCCAAAAGGAAAGGTGAAAAAGCACAGGAAAGACCTTTGAGATTGTTTCTTGAGTTCGGGGGGTAGATTATGAAAAGGGAAGGTATTAGCACCCTTTTCATCCATGGTTTTCCATGGGATCTTAGTTACTTTCTAGATCACTTGCTTTTGTTTGAAAATATGCTTTGTGTGGTTTTTGAAAGTATTTTGTAAAGATGCCATTGCTTAGGCAAAATTTGTAATGATTCTCGTTCGTAAGAATGTATACAAAGTGTTTGATATTTTTGGAAATGTTTTCAAGTTTGTAAGATGTTTTGAAAGTGTTGGTGTTTGTTTTGAAAATAACAAGGATGTTTTTTTTTTGAAATGAAGCAAGCAAATAGGAATAATCTACCTACTCAAAAGTCTTTCATATTCATTTCCTTTTTCCTTTGACATTGTCATCTTACCGTTGATTTGGTAAGTAACCCTATCTTTGGATGTAAAAGGGACGGGCGTTGGTCATCGTTTAACCATGATTAGCAATGTTGCAAGATATCTTAGCATTTTCTTTAAGGACTAAGATCATTTTTAAAGGCAACATGGATAGTGTCATCGAGGGACTATGATCTTGTATTTCGTTTGTCTTTTTGCTAAGGGACTCACATGCGTAATATGGCCATTTTTGTAAGACAACAAAGTGGATTTACCCTATGGGTGTTTGTGTGCAAGTGTATTGATTTTCATGCTTGATTTATCTTTGATTAGGGTTTTCTATTGGTTGGATTTAGTCTTTCCATACAAAACCTTAATTACTAGCATTTGTATATAAAGCATTTAAATTGCCGAAAATAAAAATACTAAGCTATTATAATACTTAGGGGAGGGGGTATATAAATTACAAATGGGGAATATTGCAAGAAATTAAATCTAAATAATTATTACAACCATATTGAATTTGAATAAATGTACAAAATGAAAAAATAAAACACAAGAATGTAAATATAAAAAGAAATATGATTTTTGTTTGGTTTTTATGAAAAGGGGTTTTTAACCTAATTAAATAAAATAATTAACTAAGAAAAATAAGAAAATTAATATTGTGTTAAGTAAAATAAATTAATTTAAAGAAAATAAGTTTTTTTTAGGGTTTTGGTGAATTTAATAAAAAATAATTAAATAAATAAAAAAAACCTAAATTCTAAATTGATTTTAATTTACAAAAATAATATAATAATAAATTAAATTAAATTATCTAAGTATTAAAAAAAGGGAAATTAATTAAAGAAAATGTTTTTTTGTTCTTTTATTTTTGTAAAGAAAAATAAACTAAATAAATATAAATAATGAAATATAAACATTTTTGGATTTTTCTTATTAATGAAAATAGTAATAATAATATTATTAATATTAATAATAGTATTAATAATAATAATAAAAAAAAGATAAAATAAAGTTAAAATAAAGTAAAATAAAAATAAAGTCATGGGGTTAAAAAAATAGTCAGGAGTGTGCAAGTGTAGCGAAAATCCCAAGCCCAGTGGAGGAAGGCCCAACGCCTGTTTCAGCAAAAAAATTAAGAAAAATGTGAAAAATGTGAAAAAGGTAACGCTGGGGCTTGAACCCAGGATCTAAGGGTGACAAACGCGCGCTTTAACCACTGGGGTAGTGATACATCTGTTAACTTATGCAAAACCATAAATATATAACTTAAGTCTTGCCCTAAATGTACTTCATCTTCAACCTCCAGCCAGACAACCTGCATCTTGTTCACTTTTCATCCATTTGCAAAAATGTAAACATGAAACTTGTGGAAAATTTCACCACGATTCCAGAAATGTAAACAACTTAAACTAATTCACAAAAATGAGCATGAATTTCGAATGGTACCAAATTTTGACCTAACTTTTCCAGGAAGTTCAGATTCAAAATTCTAACTGCTTAAGCAATATAAATGAAATCTAAAGACATGGTTAGCTTCAGGACAATGATACCTACATTTCTTATTCACAAATAAACCATTAATGATGCTTGTATAAAGAGTTCAAAAGTAAGAAAACTCACCTTGCAATAGGGTATCGTGTTTTGAGTTGGAGCTTGTTTTAAGATGCTGTAAGGATCAAGTTAGCTTCCTTGAGGTCCCAGGAAGCTAATGCAATGATTAGCTTGTGCTAGAGATGGCTGAATCGTGCTGGAGAATTCCAAGTGCAAAGCGCTGTTTTTGAAAATGGAAGATGGTGTTAATGGTGTTACAGTCTTGTAACAGGGTGTGGGATGAGTTCTAAATGATGTTTAGAAGCTTTAGGAACCAAAAGGCTTGAAAACGCACGAGGGGGATGTGATTTTCAAACTTTTGGTCAGGTTATGCAAAAACGGATGTATGTGATACAATTCTGAGTTCTTTGTGTTTTTAGGGCTCAACCATGCATTTCTTTTGTTGCCAAGGACTTGTACATAAGTAATGAGAAGGCTTTTGTGCTTGAGAGGGTTAGAAGTACAAGTTCTAGACTGATTGCTATGTTACTTGATTTTGAAGAAAAGTGGGAGCATGGTTCCAAGATGAAATACAAGCATGGGCTGAGTGATTATAAGGCTTGAGACAAACTTCTCTTGAGTTATGGGACATGTATGATAAGAAGAAAACCATTTCAAGTCTCAAGAACAAGTTTTGTGTATAAAGCTACTTTTTCAAAATGGCATTGTGCACTTTCTTCCTAAAAAGGATATAAAGCATGGCATTGCATTGAATGCTTGAGTTTAGGCCTTTAACAGTTGTGCAAACATTTAATTATAGAGTGCCTAACAAGTTTGAGGGATGTAAAGTAGAGATTAAGCAGCATAGGTTTGAGATTTGAATCTTTGTTCATCACAAAATGACCTATAATTTTAGTTTGAAACCCTAACTTCCTCTCTTCGATTCTCCATGCTCAAGAATAATCTCAAGGAGTTATTGGACATTTTAGAAAGCTTGTAATGTTATCTACAACCCCTCTTTGAATCACTTTTGAAAATTCCCCTTGGAACTATATGAAAAAGTTCCAGGAAGTTAGGTCAATATTCTGCCTAACCTAGGGCAAAATTTCACTAAGTGTTTAATTTCAAGACCATGAATTCATGAATTAATAACTTGAAATCCAAGCACTTCTACGAGAAGTTGTGTAAAGCAATGTTGTAGATATCATGGGGTATACAACTTTCATGTTGAAAGTTTCTTTTGAATCATCTTGCATCATGGTGAAAAATTGGCTCAAAGTTGTGAAAAAACATGAAGTTTTCAACACTTAGAAAAATTTCTAAGTTTGAAAACTTTGACTTTTCAAAATGAAATATTGACTTTTTGATTTCTTGAGCAATGTTTTGGGTCATTCCATTAGGTCAAAATTATTCAATTGAACTCTTGAGATCATGCCTCAAACAAATTAACCATTTGCTAGGTCAAAAATCAGAAATTGCCCTTTCTCAATTAAAACCCTAATTTTGACCATTTTTTCCTTTTGATGATTTGATCCAATTTCTTAAAGGATTATGGTCCAAACTTGATAAAATGATACATATGAGTTTATAATGTTGATGTGGATAAAAAATTATGATGTTTGACTGTAAATTGACCATAATTGACTTTTTCACCAATACAGTTAATTTTTAGGTCAACTGCTCAATTGACTGAGCAAAAATGTGATTTAAAGATTGAAACTTGACTTGAGTAATAATAGGGGACCATAATGATCCATGAAAGTCATATGGGGAATTTAAAGTTCAATTGTCCTTGTGCAATCTCAAACACTAATTCCAGTCACCAGTGCTTAAGGAGGTGTCTTGAGCTGATCAAACCTTGTGCAGTCTTGAATCCAAGGAGATCTTGTGAGAAAATATTTGATAAGTGAGAGGGAAAATTTTTGGGTACAACAGCTGCCCCTGTTTAATATTCTTAAACCTGAAGAGTTAGATTGGCGGATCCGCCATTCATGACTTGAAGGTGGAAGATGATTGGACACTGAAGTGCCCAAAAATTTGCACTCGATGATGTAGTGGTTGATGGTGTAAGGAATGGGGTTAAAAGATGACATTTGGAGAGATGATGGAAAGTTGTCAGAGATGGACTAATAGATTCCATCCAAAAATTATTGTTGGTAGGAATAGAAGAAGTGTCAGAATAAATGTCTGGTTGATTTATACTGAAATAGTGGATGTGTTGGGTTCAGTACTAGAATAATATCCATAAATGGATTGTTTTTGACTCGTATCTGAAAGTTGAATTTGAATGAGTATCATAATGGAGTCCGTATCTTGAGCATATCTTAACTGTATCTGAAAGGTGTATCTGAATGAGTATGAGAATGGCATCCGTATCTGAAGCGTATCTGAACTGTATCTGAAAGCTGCATCTGAATGAATATCAAAATGGCGTCCGTATCTAGAGCTTATATGAACTGTAACTGAAAGTTGTATCTCAATGAGTATTAGATTGGAGTCAGTATCTGGAGCGTATCTGAACTGTATCTAAAAGTTGTATCTGGATGAGTATCAGAATGGCGTCCGTATCTGGAGCGTATCTGAATTGTATCTGAAAGATGCATCTGAATGAGTATCAGAATAACGTTCGTATCTGGAGCGTATCTGAACTGTATCCGAAAGCTGAATGAGAAGAAACCCATGCAGGATTGCTTCAGCTGGTCGTTTAGATGATTGTCTTGGCTTGTTTCAGGTATTAATCTCTGACCTTTTGCAAATTGTTTATCATAGCCATCTGCTAACTGATCTTTTCTGAAGAGATGAAAGATTAGTTGTATGCAATGCCATGATGTATGAAATTTATTATATAATGATGTTCTCAAAAAATAATGGATGAGGTTATGTTGTATATATTTGTGTCGTATATGTTTATGACGTATGGATGCGATGTATGGGCATGTAAGCTATTCTGGTGTTATACTGTTGGGTTAGGGAAAATAAATCCCTGACTATTATTGGGGACGTGGAGTGTAAGTCTTCATGTTTTTAAGTGCTGATGAGTTGATGAGCTTCCATTTTCTAGATAAATAAACTCTATTGTAAGGTAAACGTCGTGTATTGCTTGCGAAATCCTGTTGGGGAATCCTGAGAAATTGGGAGACCTTTACTGGGGAGTGATAACTGGAAGTTTTGTTCTGCCGGGGATGTGAGAGAGCTTGATATCATTAAGCTGCACATTATGGGGATTTTATGGAATAGTCTAAAGATATTATCCTATTTCTTAAAGCCATTAGCGATTGTCTCTCTATTTTCTTTTCCTTTTTGTTCATTTGTAAACAGTAGTTACGTTTAAATGCATATGTTCAAAAATAAATCATTGAACATTTTTGTAAACAAAACACATAAATAAAGAAAAAACATATAGTTTTTCACTTTCAAAGGGGTATCTCTGTATTAACTTGAATAAGCCTTTTTTGTACAATGAAACGAACATTCTAGTAAGGGAATGTCGTTATAAAAAATGAAAATTTAATATAAAGAAAAGATAGCTATGTGCAATAATCCCTTGGGGTTCCCATTCTGCTATAGCCTTCGTATCTTTGATTGTCTTGTCCACTTGCTACCTTGTTCGAAGTTGTTTGGATTGCTCAGAACCGCTGAGTTTGTCAATCGAAGTTAAAGGTTGTCTGTAAGGTGATTCAACAGGACACAGTCATACGCTTTAATTCCCTAACTTTTTCCTGGACCGCCCTTTCGGGTTTTCAGTCCACCGGGATACCACTTTTTTCCCAAGTCGCCCTTTCGGGTTTTCAACTTGCCGACTGTACAGATTTTTTTGTTTTATCCCTAATTTTTGCCCGAACCTTTGTGGTCCAATGGGATGCCCTTGTTTTTCCTAGGTGTGTCAACCTAGCGGGTCTCTTATGCATAGTATCTTTTGACTATGTCCGTGTTCATAGGGTGCAGCAGGTCGTCGCCATCCATAGTGGTTAAGATCATTGCTCCACCAGAGAACATGCTTTTGATCACAAATGGTCCTTCATATGTAGGAGTCCATTTTCCCCTGGGATCACCTTGCGGCAGTATGATGCGCTTGATCACCAGATCCCCGACTTGATACACTTGGCATCTGACCTTTTTGTTGAAAGCCTTGATCACCCGTTTCTGATACATTTGACCATGACAGACAATAGTAAGCCTTTTCTTGTCAATCAAGTTCAGTTGTTCAAGTCGAGTTTGGATCCAATCATCTTCATTCAACTCTACATCCTTCATGACTCTCAGAGAGGGGATCTGGACCTCAATAGGCAAGACAACTTCCATACCGTATACCAGAGAGTAAGGTGTTTCCCTGGTTGATGTGTGCCCTGTGGTACAATAACCATGCAGAGCGAATGGTAGCATCTCATGCCAGTCCTTGTAGGTTACTATCATTGTTTATATGATCTTTTTTGTGTTCTTATTTGCGGCTTCGACAATGCCATTCATTCTTTGCCGGTAAGGGGAAGAATTATGGTGTTGCATCTTAAATTGCACGCACAATGCGATGATCATAGTATTGTTGAGATTCGTACCATTGTCTATGATGATCCTCTCCAGGATACTGTAACAACATATGAGATTCTGTTTGATGAACCGGGCGATAACATTCTTGGTTACAGAAGCAAAAGAAGTTGTCTCAACCCACATTTTGAAGTAGTAATGGCCACTAAGATGAAGCGGTGTCCATTAGAGGTTACGGGCTTGATTTCTCCAATCATATCGATGCCCCGCATCGCGAATGGCCAGGGAGCAGTTAGGAAATTCAGAGGAACCGGAGGTACATGCACTTTGTCAGCATAGATCTGACACTTATGACAAGTTCGTGAATGTTGATAGCAATCTGCTTCCATGGTAGACCAGTAATACCCTGCCTGTAGGATCTTCTTAGCCATCGTATGCCCACTGGAATGGGTGCTAAAAGTTCCTTCATGTAGATCAACCATGATCTTTTCTTCCTCAACCTTGTCTACACAACAAATTAATACAGATTCGTGGTTGCGTTTGTAGAGGATGCCATTACTGATGAAGAACTTAGCATAGAATCTCCTTAAGAACTTCTTATCGTTGACTGAAGCTCCTTCGAGATACTCTTGAGCCTCGAGATACCTCTTGACTTCATGGAACCAAGGCTGGTCCACTACTTATTTAGTATCAATCTCGTAACAATTAGTCGATTCATACATCCGTTCAATGGTGATCTGGGGAGCCTTGTTATCCCATTTGAGTTTAAACATGGATGATATTGTGGCTAGCGCACCTGCTAGTTGATTTTCTATTCGCGGGAAATGCTCGAAGGTAATCTTCTCAAAATGTGGGATTAATGTCAACACATGTTCTTTGTATGGGATAAGGTTAGGGTGCTTTGTGTCCCATTCTCCTTTGATCCTGCTGATGACTAAGGCTAAAGCTCCAAATACACTTAAGGACTTTATCCCCAAATCTATGGCAGCTTTGAGACCAAAAATGCACACTTCGTATTCTGCCATGTTATTTGTAAAGTTGAAGAAGAGTATTGCAGTGAAGGGAGTGTGACATCCTTCAGGGGATATGATTACAGCACCAATGCCATTGCTGAGTGTGTTGGACGCCCCATCAAAAACCAGGGTCCATCGGGATCCTTGTTCAGGTCCGTCATATGGTCTGATTTCTTCACAGTTGTTTACCATCATGATGTCTTCATATGGGAATTCAAACTTCATGGATTGGTAGTCATCCACATCTTGATGAGCAAGGTGATCTGCTAGCACACTGCCCTTTATTGCCTTCTGGGTAGTGTACTGAATGTCATATTCCTTCAGGATCATCTTCTATCTCGCTATTTTCCTAGAGAGGGCAGGCTTCTCGAATATGTATTTTATAGGATCCATCTTGGATATCAATAAGGTAGTATGGGTCAGCATATACTGTCTTAGCCGGAGAGCAGCCCATTCCAAAGTGCAAAAACTTTTCTCGAGCAGTGAATATCTTGTTTCACAGTCGGTAAACTTTTTTCTCAGGTAATAAATAACATGATCTTTTCGGCCAGACTCGTCATGCTGCCCCAGCACGCACCCCATTGAATTTTCCAAAACAGTTAGATACATGAGCAAGGGTCTTCCCTCGAATGGTGGCATCAAAACAGGAGGCTCTTGCAGGTACTCTTTGATCTTGTCGAAGGAAAATTGGCATTCATCATTCCATTTGACTACTTGATCTTTCTTCAGTAATTTGAAGATTGGTTCACAAATAGCGGTCAAGTGAGAAATGAATCTGGCAATGTAGTTTACCCGTCCCAAGAATCCTATAACTTCCTTCTTGGTGCGAGGAGCAGGCATTTCTTGTATCGCTTTCACCTTGGAAGGGTCCACTTTGATACCTTTACTGCTGATGATAAAGCCTAGGAGTTTATCGGACCTCACCCTAAATGTGCATTTATTTGGGTTCAACCTCAACTTGTATTTCTTTAATCTCTCAAACAGTTTCTGCAAATGGTCAAGGTGTTCCTCTTCAGTTTGAGATCTGGCTATCATGTCGTCCATATAGAACTCTATTTCGTGATGTATCATGTCGTGAAACAGAGCTACCATGGCACGTTGATAGGTTGCCCCAGCATTCTTCAACTCGAATGGCATAACCTTGTAACAGAATGTGCCCCACTGTGTGACAAAGGTTGTTTTCTCCATGTCCTTGGGCGCCATTTTAATTTGGTTGTAGCCTGAGAAACCATCCATAAATGAGAACACTTTATGTTGTGCGGTGTTGTCAACCAAAATATCGATATGGGGAAGTGGTAAATTATCCTTAGGGCTGGCCCTATTCAAATCTCTGTATTCCATGCACATACGTACCTTGCCATCCTTTTTAGGCACTGGAACAACATTGGCGACCCATTGCGGATAGGAGGTGACGACCAAGAATCCGGTGTTGAATTGTTTCATGACTTCGGCCTTGATCTTCTCTGACATGTCTGGCCGCATGTGACGGACTTTTTGTTTTACCAGTGGGAAGTCTTCTTTTGTTGGTAGACGATGGACCACAATATCAGCATCAAGTCCTGGCATGTCTTTGTACGACCAGGAAAAGACCTCAATATAATCATGTAGCAACTGAGTCAGACGCTTCTTGACACTGGGTTCCAGATTGGCACCCACCTTGACTTCTTTCTTGTCCTCTTTGGTACCTAGGTTCACTGTGTCCACTGGTTCTTCGTGGGGATGTATTGTCCTCCCTTCTTGTTGTAGTAACCTGGCTTGTTCCCTTGGCACTTCACAATCTTCCTCACCTTCGTCTTCGGCTTGGTAGATTATATTTTCAGAGTCACAAAAGTCCATAGCAGAATTGTTACCCATGGGATCCCGAATGGATGTAGATATGCATTTTGAATGTGGGTGTGTGTAAGAGTATAACTATCTTTGAAAGAAATAAAAATTTAAAAAGAAAGACAAAGAGCACAAAGTTTGTATGCAAAAACGTCCATGATTCATTGATGACATATGAAAATGAGGTAACAACCCTTACAAATGGACTGTTGTGCCTCAGGTAAGACACAAGGTTTTAAAAGTCTGAATTGTTTAATTATTACAGGTTCGACAAAAATTTAAAGATAATTACTGTTGGATATAAGTAATTGGGACAAAATATTTAGCTTCCCAGTTGATGAGTCCTCCATTGACAGTTGGGAAAATCAATTCCTCCAGGTCGTAGTTGTCCTCATTATCCTCCACTGCATTGACTTTGTGGTTGCTTATCTTCAAGGGTGGTCCCCCGGCACGAGCACGGCGTACAACTTTCTGGGCTCCTGAAGTGAAACCCAAACCAAATTTGTCATATTTGTATGGGATATCCGGGAGCTGGCCCCAAATAGTACACCCACCTTCTTCGATCAGTGCCTTGGCATCTTTCAATAAAGACATCTTTAGCGGAGATCTTGTAATCTTCGAGACTTGGGAAATAGTCTTGGTTACTGCCACGGTTTGTGGGACTTCCTCGAAGTGGTGAAACGGAGTTTAAATGAATTCACCATCCAATTCCATGTATCTGAAGAAGTTCAAGTGACTGACCATATATTCCTCTCTCCATGGACAATAATGATTTTCCCCTTGGTTAGGTATTTAGGCATCTGATGTAATGTAGAGGTGACGGCACCAGCGTTGTGAATCCATGGTAGGCCCAATAAGAAGGAATAGGAAGGGCGAATGTCCATTACATAAAAAGTTGAATCAAAGGTTTGGGTTCCAACTTTTATGGGGGTGTCCACCTCCCCATGCACCATCCTTTTTGAATCGTTGAAGGCCCTTACCACTATTTTGCTGGGTTTTAAGGTCAAACTTTCACAATTAAGTCTATCAAGAGCCTTCTTAGGTAGCACATTCAAAGACGAACCGGTATCAACCAAGACATGGGCCAAAGTTGTGGCTTTGCATTCAATAGAGACATGCAATGCCTCGTTATGCTTCCTCCCTCTAGGTGTCAGGTCAGCATCAGAAAATCCTAAACCATTGTCAGCGGTTAAAATGTCCATGCAGTCTTGGAACTGATCAACAGAGGTTTCTTGTGGTACATGGGCAATTTTAAGAAATTTCACCAAGGCCTTCGCATGAGCCTCAGAGCATAACAATAAAGGCAACATGGAAATCTTTGACGGAGTCTGCCCTAGCTGTTTGACTATGTTGTAGTCACTTATCTTTATAATTTTCAGAATTTCTTCCATCTCCTTTTGGGAGGCCTCATGGATAGATACTAATTGTGCCTTCATCTGGACAGGCTCAACCAAAATTCCTTTTCCCCGAGTCTCGGTCGACCCGATGGTAGGAGTATCAGCAGGTGTAACAATAAGGACTGTAGTAGTAGTAGTAGTAGTGTCAACGGGAATAGAAACAGGGATGATCATAGTACCGTTAATAGTTTTCGGAGGAGTAATCTTGGGAGATAATACTCTGCCATTTCGGGTTATCTTGTTGGTTACTGCAATGTTGCTGATGTCGGGGTCAACCTTCTCAAAAATTGAATCTTCATCAGCCAGCTAATCTTGCTTGACACCGTGATAGTAGACGTCGACCCTATAATTCCATGGGATAGTTTATTTGATGAGTACGGGATTGGTCCAGGCATAGTAATTATCAGTGGAGCTACTTTAGGAACTGATGTAATTCTAACGGGTCTTTTGGTGGAGACCCTGGAAGGATTTGCGGAAATGGTTACTATCGAAACATCTTTGTAAGAAATGGTTAGAACGGGAGTCTTTTTAAACAAAATCTCTTTGTCGTCCATTAGGCGTTGAACACCTGCTTTCAATAAATGACAACCAGTTGGTAGGGATAAACAAAAGTGGCAGCTTTTGTCACAACCCAGAAATAAACCGGCCCTCAATAGGTTCCTTTTGATAATCAGGATAGGAGTAACAAGTTCATCAACAAAAGTAACAAACATATCATCTTCAATAGCGTTAACATCACAGCCATGCTTGGGCATAGGAGCGGTGATAACATTTGGAATCTCAGGAGCATCAAATTCAATTTCTTTGGCCTCAAGAAGGTCTTGCACCTTGTTTTTCAAAGCTCAACAGTTATTGGTATCATGGCCTGGACTTTCTAAATGGTAAGCACAACGAGCATTAGGATGGTAGTGAGGATAGGTTGTGTTAGGATTCTTCGGAGCTTCCTTCAAAGTTACCAGATTAGATCTCAACAAATGTGGTAGGACTTGAGATAATGTCATATTAATCCGGGTAAATTTTCTTACTGGTCTTTTTGTTCTAGGCTGATTGATTCTTTATTGAGTAGGTGCAGACTTAGGGATCATAACAGCCCATACCATTGGACGGCGTTCAATTCTTTCTTTATTCCTTTGAGGATACACAAAGCCAACTTCTTTCTTCCTAATAAATGGTTTTCTTATGGCACTGGAGGATGCGTCCTTTTGAATCTTCCCACTCATAATCCCATTTTCTACTCTTTCTACGGTCAAGATTTATTCAGTGAAGCCTGCTGAAGAGCTTCCAATTAGATGATTAAAGAAACGACCGGACAGGGTACCCAGAAACATCTCTACTAACTCTTTTTCGGACAGTGGAGGCTAGGCTCTTCCTACTAAGTCCCTCCATTTCTGAGCGTAGTCTTTGAAACCTTCACTTGAAACCATAGCCATACTCTGGAGTTGAGTACTGGTGGGATCAAGGTCTGTGTTGTATTGATACTGTTTATAAAAAGAAGCGGCAAGGTCTTACCAATTATGGATATTGGCCCTTTCCAGTTGATAGAACCAATCTAGTTAAGTCCCGGATAGACTGTCTTGAAAGAAGTGGACCTACAAATCTCTGTCAATAGTGTGAGGTTGTATCTTCCTTACATAAGATCAGAGATGCATCTTGGGACACGAAACCCCGTCGTACTTAGTGAACACTGGTGCCTTGAATTTTAGTGGAATAACAATCCCAGACACCAAACCCAGCTCCTCAAAGTCCATCTCGGGCACTTTCTGGATTTCCGTTGCACTTAGTCGTTCTTTCAGATGATTGTATTTATCGTCGGCCGGAGGATATTGCTCTTCAGAGTAATCTTCTTCTTCTTCCTCTTCAGATTCTGGCTGGACAACCGCTTTCTTGCCTTTATGTGATACGGTGGCAGAACCGACTATTATACTGGTTTGCGTTTTTTGTTCGCAAATGTTGCGGTAAGCAAGAGTCGCCACCGACTTTTATTTCATCCAACAAAGGAAAAGGAAAAAGAACAGAAAAAACCTTTTTCGATATGTTTCTAAGTACGGGGGGTAGATTATAGAAAGGGAAGGTGTTAGCACCCTTTCTATCCATGGTTTTCCATGGGCTCTTAGGTACTTGCTCATTTTGAAATTGCTTGTGTGTGTGTTTTGAAAATTGATTTGAAAATGCCTTAGTGTGGAAATTCGCTTTATGGTAACTCTTGTATCAGTCCTCAAGAGTGTGATAAAATGCTTTTGAAAACTTTATTTGAAAAGCTTGTTTGAAAGTGTATGTGTAAAAGTTGTTATTTTGAGCAAGTACCTAAAAGTTTCTACCTACTCGAAAAAATAAATTTGTTCATTTTCTTATTTTCTTTAGACAACGCTATCCTACTATTAAGGAGTAGGTAGCTCCATCGTTGGAGTTTAAGGGACAATCGAGAGGGACGTAATGGTCACTGAAGGCAACATGTAAATATACCTTAGCAGTTTGAAGGGACTGTCATCACATATTCGTAGGCAACATCGAGGGATAAGATCATTTCTTGTAGGCAACTCGAGGGACATTGAGGGACTATGATCTTTATGAGGACTTTAACCGAGGGTATTTGCTAAGGGTATCCCTACGTTCGAGGGACATGACCATTGTTTTCCGAGGCAACCAAGTGGAGAGTACCCTAGGGGTGCAAGTGTGCAAATGATTTAATTCGGTTATTTATCTTGCAATTAGAGTTTTCTATCGTTCATTTTTATCTTTCCATACAATCATATTAATCTAAGCATTGCATAAAATAGAGTAGCTGAAGGTAAAGGCGGAAATGTAAACCTAAGTTATTACAGAGCTTTGGGGCAGTTACATAATAATGAAGAGCGCAGAAAAGAAATTCTAAAACTATTACATCTCGGAAGCAATTACATGATAATGATGAAAAAAAGCGGGAAAAATAAAGCTACACTATTAAAGTTGAACGCGCCCTATACACTTTATCTAGGAAAATAAAAATAAGATGAAAATAGAAAAGAAAATGTTTTGGTGATTTTTTTTATGAAAAATGATTTATGATAATTAATTAAATAAACCTAAAAAACCTAATTAATTTTAGGTAATAAAAAAATATTAATTTTGAAAAAATTTAATTAAAATACCCAAATCCTAATTAGTTTGAATTAAAAAAAGGTTAATTTTGAGAAAAAAAAGTTAATTAAAAAAAACCTAAAACTTAATTAATTAAAAAAAGGTTAGTTTTGGAAAAAAAAAAAGGTTAATTAAAAAACCTAAAACCTAATTAATTTTAATTAAAAAAAGGTTAATTTTGAAAAAAAAAGGTTAATTAAAGAAACCTAAAACCTAATTAATTTTAATTAAAATTTTTTTTAAAAAAAAAGTTAAAAAATCTAAAATTATTTAACCTAAAAATTAAATTAGGTTTTTTTGTACAAAAAAAAGATTTGTCAAAAAAGTTTTGTGGTTAAGTGAATTTAAGATTGAAAAAGACAAATTGGTTAGAAACCAAAAATAAACAATGAAATTAAAAGCCTAAAATTAAATTAAAACCTAAAATTAAATTAAAAACCTAAAACTAATTATTTGAGTTTATTAGGAAAAATCAAGGGTTTGTGAAAAATATTAGGTTTTATGAAAAAAATTTAAACAGAAAGATGATTGTCTTAACCTCCTCAGGATGTCTGTCTTGCCATACATTGGTGGTTGTTATGATCTAGCCTTAGTTTTTTGTAGTAAAACCGCATGGGACCATAATGGTCAAACCTGTAGTGTTGAATCTCATAAACACATTAAACAAATTACTATACCATGAAATACAAAGAAAATAAATATATGACATTTTGTAATATTAAAACCGATATAGCATGTATGAATGCTTCTACATCCTTTTGATCATGAAGATCAAACTAGCCTTACCCTTACTGGAGAAGTAGTAAGATGGGGGTTTGTGTGTAGTGAGATGGGGGTTTGAAACAAGGATTTCAAGATTTTTAGGGTTCTTGAAAGAATTTGATATTTTGACAGGGTTGTGGCAAAAGTTTTTTTTCTGCCTTTTTTGTGTGAAAATAATGAGATTATATAATGGAAATTAGAGAAAAGATATGGGCTTTGAATGTGCAATTGGGCCTCCAATAACCACAAGCAATAGTGCAGATTTTTATTCACTTGAGTCCATCACGTTCTAGGCTAAATCGCAGTGGCTTAACTGCAATTTTTGAAGTTGAAATTTGATAACAAAATATAACTGACATCAGGAACTAACTCATGTCTGAAAATAGGCTCAATCAGATAAATGGTCAATTAGTTATGAATTTTTGAAGTTTCGCCTCAGACAAACTTATTTTGGGCTCTAGTGTTAACTCTGACACGTTCTTCATTAAAAACCTGATATTGATCGGAGCATAACCCGGTCTCGACTTTGAAAGAAAAGTTGTAGATCTATGAGTCAGTGACCTTGTATAAAAAGATGGGCCTGATCCGATAAAAATTGACCGAGTTATCAATTTTCGAAGTTTCGACCCAGATGAAAAAATATTCAGCATTCATGATTTTCGACACGTCACGTGCACTCTAGGCAAAAAACGAAGGCCTTTTGTATACAATTCGAACTTAATACCTCCTGTGAAAACGTAGCCAACTCAATTTTTGAAATTTTGGCGCCAGAACCAGCTCGATACGATGAAAATCGACCAAGTTATGATTTTCTGAACATGACACAAATAAACTTGTCACAAATTTTTTGTATAAAAATACTTGACAAATCCGCATTTTTGAAGACCTTCTGATCGAAATTGGGTTCTAGATGTGAGAGATGGAAACGTAGATGACATTAAGAAGGAATTTTAGCCACCAGAACAGGTTCAAAACGAGCCACGATATTCAAGTTATGAATTTTTTAGTGCGTAAAAACTGCACTTTCAGCACACGTTTTCACCATATTTCTTCGAGAAAACTCACACATTCGGAGACCTTCTTTAAAGAATTGACTCTTGAGCCGAACCTGAATTTGATAATACGTTATCAGAGATATCTTGGCGAAAGAATACCTTAATATGACACGCCGGGTTAGACTTGTGAATCTTTGAACCCTGAATCACGGCGAAACGGCGAACGGATCTTCAACACGAAAAATACTCGAAAAACATCCATTGGCGAAATAAACGTCACTTGTAAGCTGACGAAGCTTGCTAAATATACCTTGATCCCATAACCATAGAACCAATGATATACGTGTATGTAATAATGAAATGTAAGCCAAAAAGGTCGAAAAAAAGAGGGTAAATTTTGGGGTACAACAGTTGCCCCTGTTCAATCTTCTTAAACCTGAAGATTTAGATTGGCTTGTCTGTCTTTCGTGATCTGAAGGTGGAAGATGATTGAACACTAGAGTGCCCAGAAATCTGCACTCGTCTATAATAATACTTGACTATATAGATAATATCGGGAATAGGATTATATATGCTATTTGGAGAAGATGACTGAAAGTCGTCGGAGATGGGCCTAAAGACGCCATCCTGAGAATGTGATAGAGAGTCGTCGGAGATGGGCTTAAAGATTCCATCCAGAATAATGATGATATATTGAGATATTCCTTCGTGGGAATTCCTATTCCTGTTGTTAGGGAGGACTTCACTGAGGAATGTTGGTCTTTGTCTTAGGGAATAGAGTCTAGGAGCTTAAGTTGTCAGTTATTCTACTGGGGGAGTCATCTCTTGATTGAGGAGACAGAAGTGAACTGCTTATCTAGTCAGGATCTAGGCTTCACAATGACTGGTTGAGAATGATAAGGCTGACTACTATTTGGTCGTATTCCAGGCTTCACAGCGACTTACTGGGGAAATATGAAATCGACCGTATCTGGTCGAGTCCAGGTTTTATAGTGTTGTAAACTGTTGTCCGGAGATAAAACAGAAGGAACCTGGATAGTAGGGTTACTTCGAGATAAAAGCCTGGATAGTAAGGTTGTGACAAGGAACCTGGATAGTAGGATTACTTTGAAATGAAATCCTGGATAGTAGGGATATGAGAAGGAACCTGGATAGTAGGGTTACTTTGAAATGAAAGTCTGGATAAAAGGGCTATGAGAAGGAACCTGGATAGTAAGGTTACTTAGAAATGAAATACTGGATAGTAGGGCTATGAGAAGGAACCTGAATAGTAGGGTTACTTAGAAATGAAAGCCTGGATAGTAGGGCTATGAGAAGGAACCTGAATAGTAGGGTTACTTCGAAATAAAAGCCTGGATAATAGGGTTATGAGAAAGAACATGGATATTAGGGTTACTTCGAAATGAAAGCCTAGATAGTAGGGCTATGAGGAGGAACCTGGATAGTAGAGTTACTTCAAAATGAAAGCCTGGATAGTAGGGCTATGAGAAGGAACCTGGATAGTAGGGTTACTTCGAAATGAAAGCCTGGATAGTAGGGCTATGAGAAGGAACCTGGATAGTGGGGTTACTTCGAAATGAAAGCTTAGATAGTAGAGCTATGAGAAGGAACCTGGATAGTAGGGTTACTTCGAAATGAAAGCCTGGATAGTAGGGCTATGAGAAGGAACCTGGATAGTAGGATTACTTCGAAATGAAAGCCTGGATTGTAGGGCTATAAGAAGGACCCTGGATAGTAGGGTTACTTCGAAATGAAAGCCTGGATAGTAGGGCTATGAGAAGGAACCTGGATAGTAGGGTTGCTTCGGAATAAAATCCTGGGTAGTAGGGCTACCTCATTTGATCACGTAGATTAGTTGACCCGTTTGGTTTCAGGAACTGATTTTTCACTACTTGTCTGCATATATGACATGTATAGCTTCATGGATTTATTATTGAATTGTTGGGATTATTGATGATAACCATCTTTCCTGAAAAGGTACATGATTAATTATATGCGATGCATGAAATGCATTGTGTGATGATGTTCTCAAAATAAATGAGATTATGATGTATGCAATATGTATGTGCATGTCATGATGTATGAACATGAAATGCTATTGTGGCATATTTGAGTATGGAAAAATAAATCCCTGACTGCTGTTGGAAAATGCTGGAAATTAAATTCCTGACCGTTGTAGAAAAAGTGGTTTTTCTGCTTCCGCTGGAGATGGTGAACAGAGATGACTTGTCGAGGATTTACTCTTTTATACTTGTGAATATTTTTCTCGGGAGAGACTCTGATTGAGAATAACTCTGCGGGGGAATAACTTTATTCGAGAGAGGGGATGCTTTGCAGGAAGATTTTACCGATTCACAGAAATAAACTCCGTATGGGGATGAACTTCCGTTAGCTGAAGGAATAAACTGTGTTGGGGATTGGGATTATGTATTCAGAGAAATAAACTCTGCTTGGGAGACAACTTTATAAACTGCTTGTGATTATAAAATTCGGCTGGGGAATATAGACGTTGGCTCTCTGAAGGAGATTTGCCGTGGAAAGTAACTCTTGTTTGGGAAAGTCAGTGTCAAAGCTTTAGTTGCCTCTACTCTGTGGGGAGTGTAAATGGTACTGGGACGCATGCTAAGGATACGATAATAACTTTGCATCAGGACTTTTCTGCCCATGTACCTGCTGGAGAAAGTGCATGCAGAGGCTTTGTGGATTGAGTGTTATCCCAACTCATGAGGTACTTGGTAACTGCCGATCAGAATGACAAGTCTTCTACTGATAGGCAAGTGACAAGATGACGGGACATAATCGTACGCTTTAATCCCTAACTTTTGCCTGGACTATCTTTTTAGATTTTCAATCCACTAGGATACCCTTTTTTGCCCAAGCTGCCTTTTCAGGTTTTCGACATGCCGGGTGTACAAATTTTTTGTTTTTATCCCTAATTTTTCCTGAACCTTTTTTGGTTCGCCGGGATGCCCTTATTTTTGCCTAGGCCAGTCAACCTAGCGGGTCTTTGTTCATGCATAGTATTTTTCGACTATGTCCACGTTCACCGGGTACTGAGAATTGTCATTGTCCATAGTAGTAAGTGTTGCTACACTGCTAGAAGATGTTTGTTTGATCGTACAGGATTCGTTGCTGGAATGCGTGTGTAATGCCCCAATTGATTCAGATGGAAATCTGCCCCTAGCTACTTGGCATCTTTGAGAGATTCCTTGAATCTTGACTTGACTGCCCCAGATCAGCTAGACATCATGCTATGCCCCTTGATTATGAAAGGCCTACCAATGGAATGTCTTTCCGTTCGAGGTGATTCTGTTCATTGAGAAGATCTTTGTTCACTGAATATCTGTCGTGCGAATCTCTATGTTGTTGAATAAATAGTCATATGCAAACAATGATATTTTAATAATACAAGGCTTATGTCTGTCTCGAAGTTTGAAAATTCATTTTTTAGTAAAATAAACAAATTTTGTAAAAGTGTGATATCAACTTGGGATTTATAGCGAACCCTACAGGAGTCAGGATACCTTTTGTAACAATATGATTTCGAACTAACCCATACTTTAGCTAGGACATTCAAGGGTTATAACATGGACTGGTTCACGGTTTAAGAAACAAAGGATAAAGGATCAAATTATATTTGTACCCAACACACTCTTCGTGATGTTCTTCAGTCCAATGCTCAGCTAGTTGCACATTTAGATTTCCATTGAGTCTGGCATCTTATCCTTGATGTTCTGATGATGGTTCGAATACTGAAAGTTTATTTGGAAGAGGCAGTCATTTTGTAATCTTTTTTTTTTGTCGAGGATTGGTAAGACCTCTATTTTTTTATTATTATCCCTTCTTTTTCCTTAAGTGTTTCTTTTGTGATTACAACCAGCGGGATGCCCTAGTTTTTTCTTAAGTCTCCTTCATAGGTTTTGACTTAGTGGGGTTTCATTTTGAGAGATAATGACTGCCTGTTATTAATGACTATGCGGAACCATTACCGTCTTTTGATTTGGAAGGACGTATTTGATGCCATTCATTATGTATGAAGTAGAATATTGCTACTGAATGCACATCTGAATAAACTGAGAAACTACCATGCCTCAGGTTATGATTAAGGGTTTTAATTTGTGTGAAAAGAAAAATCCTACTTCTTAGGCTCAAAGGGGTTGACTAGGGATTATCTTCCTTATAACTCCACTATTTGGGATTTGAAACAACGCATGTACATCATCAGCAGGGTCTGTTCAAAAGCATATTGTAGAGATTGTGGTATCATTTTCGTCATCCTCCCTCTAAAGGCTTACAACTTTTAATCAAGAGTCGAATATCACAAAAAGGAAGTAAGAACACAGTTTTAAAATAGTGAACACAAATGAATTGATTCAAGACAAACATACGCGATGCATTGATGAAATAACAAGGTTTGATATGAATAAATGTTCGAACAAATCAAAAGAAAATTACAAATTGAAAATTCTAATGAACAAAGGCCTCTTCGTATGATCTTGTCACTTCAGATGACGTGCCTTTGAAGGATGGCAGAAGAAATCATCCTGACCATCTTGTGTAAACTCCAGCACTCTTTCATCAATCAAGTTTTGAATTTTATATTTCAACATCCAACAATCATTAGTATCATGTCCCGAACTGTTGGAGTGATATGCACACCTTGCATCAGGATTGTAGTTAGGCGAAGAAGTCTTGGAATTAGGATGAGGCTCTGTCAACATAACCAAATTCATCCTCAACATGTGTTGTAAAGCTTGAGACAGCGGCATGTTGAGTTTGATAAATTGCCTCTTGGGTGTATCTGGCTTACTTTGATTAACTCGTTGTTTTTGGCGAGGTTGTTGTTGGACCCGTGAGGTAGTAGAAATTCGGAAAGGTACACTCTTCATCAAACCAAACTCTTGTCTTCTTGGAGGTTGATCAATGACTTGGTCCCCAGCCTCGGCTGCTTGATTCATACGGTTGTATCCATCTTGATGAAGTTTGTTAATAATGGTTCTCAACTCTTCTTGTCCCCGGGCTAGGCCTTGGATAAGAGCCATTTTCCCCAGCATTTGGGTTCTCATTGCTTCAACCTTAGCTTGCAGTTATTCCAATCGTTCGTCCTTATTGTCTTCTGTATTTTTCTTGGCCAAGTTCCCAGCGAGGAGTGTTTTCAACTCTTCCTGCCCCTTAGATAGGTTTAGGAACATTTCCCTGAACTGAGTTTGTTGAGTTTGAAGATCTCTGTTGTCTTGTTGGGAAGCCATTGCTGAAATAAACAACGAGAACATGAGAGACCTATGCTGGAAGACCTGTTATGAAATGATATGTATGATATATGTATGCAATGTTTTCAAGGATCTCGTGGGGTAAATAAGAAAATGTCAGAAGTTGAAATTTTACTGTTTTGATTGAAGCACTTCATATCATTGAAGGTCCTTCTACAAGAGTAAAGCTCACCATATCACGTGGGTCATAGCCCCTGACTCAAGTTGTCGTGTTTTGGTCTTTTGACAGCACTGGCTAGAGGAACATAAATCCCCTTGCCCCATTCTAGACGTTTGGTTCATCATAACCTGCATCACAGGCCCTCGAGATCCTTTAAATGGTTAAGGAAATGTTATGGTATGATGCTATGATGTGTATGCTATGCATCCAGCAAAAATGCAGGGTAACAAACTAATTTATTAGATTTATACAAACAAGGTCCTGCAAGGAATACAAATAAAGCCCTGCAATGAGTTTAAATTGTTAGAAACAGAAAGCAAACAAGTCACACAAGTAGCCTTAGGTTTAGGCTTGCATGGGTTTTAAGGTAGTACCCTCTTGAAATTGGATTAGTTCAACCTATCCTAAATATAGTAATCGGGTTCTAAGGGATCTCAATATCACTGATCTTTCCCCCAGCTTCGTTCAATGGGAGATTGACTCACAACCAAACAAAACTCAAGAGTCAAACCTCAATGAGTGAAGCATCGAGTATCTGTCGACCTTGGGAATACACCAAAGTCGGCCATCTCGATACGTCCTATTGGCAAGGTTGTGCAATTAAAGGTTCTAAGGTCAGTTGATGCTTCACGATACCACTCGGCGGCCCCTTACTCTCCCTGGTTGACTCAAGGGTTACCGATACCAACCAAAGTTCCACATAAACGTAGCTACTGCTTCAACCGTGTCGGTATACCCCATATAGTTCCCTCACAGTTTATTGCTACTTACCTAAAAGGTGTTCCCCGATCCAGTTGTAGGATCTTCAATAATACCCAAACAAAACTCTTGAATATAAAGCAGGAAAAGCAAATAAGAAAGCAATTTTAAAAGTGACCTAGATCCTAAGGTATACCCCACTTATTTAAAATCCCCAGCAGAGTCGCCAGTTCTATGATACGGTGGCAGATCGACTGTTA
Organism: Vicia faba; assembly: GCA_948472305.1. Classification (NCBI taxonomy): domain Eukaryota; kingdom Viridiplantae; phylum Streptophyta; class Magnoliopsida; order Fabales; family Fabaceae; genus Vicia; species Vicia faba. The sequence goes on from OX451735.1 coordinate 590,681,274, forward strand.
TACTGGTTTGTGTTTTTTGTTTGCAAATGTTGCGATAAGCAAAAGTCGCCACCGACTTTTATTTCATCCAACAAAGGAAAAGGAAAAAGAATAGAAAAAACCTTTTTCGAGATGTTTCTAAGTACGGGGGTAGATTATAGAAAGGGAAGGTGTTAGCACCCTTTCTATCCATGGTTTTCCATGGGCTCTTAGGTACTTGCTCATTTTGAAATTGCTTGTGTGTGTGTTTTGAAAATTGTTTTGAAAATGCCTTAGTGCGGAAATTCTCTTTATGGTAACTCTTGTATCAGTCCTCAAGAGTGTGATAAAATGTTTTGGAAAACTTTATTTGAAAAGCTTGTGTGAAAGTGTATGTGTAAAAATTATTGTTTTGAGCAAGTACCTAAAAGTTTCTACCTACTCGAAAAAAGAAGTCTGTTCATTTTCTTATTTCCTGTAGACAGCGCTATCCTACTATTAAGGAGTAGGTAGCTCCATCGTTGGAGTTTAAGGGACAATCGAAAGGGACGTAATGGTCATTGAAGGCAACATATAAATATACCTTAGCAGTTTGAAGGGACTTTCATCACATATTCGTAGACAACATCGAGGGACAAGATCATTTCTCGTAGGCAACTCGAGGGACATTGAGGGACTATGATCTTTATGATGACTTTAACCGAGGGTCGTTGCTAAGGGTATCCCTATGTTTGAGGGACATGAACATTGTTTTTCGAGGCAACCAAGTGGGGAGTACCCTAGGGGTGCAAGTGTGCAAATGATTTAATTCGGTTATTTATCTTGTAATTAGGGTTTTCTATCGTTCATTTTTATCTTTCCATACAATCCTATTAATCTAAGCATTACATAAAATATAGTCGCTGGAGGTAAAGGCAGAAATATAAACATAAGCTATTACAGAGCTTTGGGGCAGTTACATAATAATGAAGAGTGCGGAAAAGAAATCATAAAACTATTACATCCCGGAAGCAATTACATGATAATGATGAAAAAAAGCGGGAAAAATAAAGCTACACTATTACAGTTGAACACGCCCTATACAGTCTATCTAGGAAAATGAAAATAAGACGAAAATAGAAAATAAAATGTTTTGGTGATTTTTTTTATGAAAAATGATTTATGATAATTAATTAAATAAACCTAAAAAACCTAATTAATTTTAGTTAATAAAAAGTATTAATTTTGAAAAAAGTTAATTAAAATACACAATTCCTAATTAGTTTGAATTAAAAAAAAAAAGGTTAATTTTGAAAAAAAAAAAGTTAATTAAATAAAACCTAAAACCTAATTAATTAAAAAAAAGGTTAGTTTTGAAAAGAAAAAAAGTTAATTAAAAAACCTAAAACCTAATTAATTTTAATTAAAAAAAGGTTAATTTTGAAAAAAAATTAATTAAAGAAACCTAAAACCTAATTAATTTTAATTAAAAAAAAGTTTTTTAAAAAAAGTTAAATAATCTAAAATTAATTAACCTAAAAATTTAATTAGGTTTTTTTGTAAAAAAAAAAGTTTTGTAAAAAAAGTTTTGTGGTTAAGTGAATTTAAGATTGGAAAAGACAAATTAGTTAGAAACCAAAAATAAACAATAAAATTAAAAATCTAAAATTAAATTAAAACCTAAAATTAAGTTATAAACCTAAAATTAATTATTTGAGTTTATTAGGAAAAATCAAGGGTTTGTGAAAAATATTAGGTTTTATGAAAAAAGTTTTAAACAGAAAGATGATTGCCTTAACCTCCTCAGGATGTCTGCCTTGCCATACATTGATGGTTGTTATGATCTGACCTCAGTGTTTTGTAATAAAACTTCATGGGACCATAATGGTCAAACATGTAGTGTTGAATCTCATAAACACATTAAACAAATTAGTATACCATGAAATACAAAGAAAATAAATATATGATATTTTGTAATATTAAAACCGATATGGCATGTATGAATGCTTCTACATCCTTTTGATCATGAAGATCAAACCAGCCATACCCTTACTGGAAAAGTAGTGAGATGAGGGTTTGTTTATAGTGAGATGGGGGTTTGTAACAAGGATTTTGAGATTTTTAGGGTTCTTGAAAGAATTTGATATTTTGACAGGGTTGTGGTAAAAGTTTTTTTTTCCGCCTTGTTTGTGTGAAAAGAATGAGATTATATAATGGAAATTAGAGAAAATATATGGGCTTTGATTGTGCAATTGGACCTTCAATAACCACAAGCAATAGTGCATATTTTTATTCACTTGAGTCTGTCACATTCTAGGCTAAATCACAGGGGCTTAACTTTAATTTTTGAAGTTGAAATGTGAAAACAAAATGTAACCGACATCAGGAACTAACTCTTGTCCGAAAATGGGCTAAATCGTATAAATGGTGAATTAGTTATGAATTTTTGAAGTTTCGCCTCAGACAAACTTATTTTGGGCTCCAGTGTCAACTCTGACACGTTCTTCATTAAAAATCTGATATTGATAGGAGCATAACCCGGTCTCGACTTTGAAAGAAAACTTGTAGATCTCTGAGTCAGTGACCTTGTGTAAAAATATTGGCCTGATCCGATAAAAATTGACCGAGTTATGAATTTTCGAAGTTTCGACCCAGATGAAATAATATTCAGCATTCAGGATTTTCGGCGC